>CM024585.1:26578999-27178999 GCA_014182565.1 Eucalyptus marginata | reverse complement strand
CGTAGCTATCTCTTGTTAAGCCGAGTCATTTGTTATTGACGACCAGAGATTTGCAGCGGCATTGGTGTAGATGCTAATGAACTCACTTGTCTTGCCCTGAAATGATGGGACAAGTACGGTTGTTCCAATGTGGAACGTCTTTCAAGCGCAGGGGATTGTTTTCATTGCCAGCTGTCAGAGTATGTGGAGGAAAATTTCCTTTAAGAATCAGGAAAATTGACACGAACAGACAGTATGAAAAGTGTAGATCCATGTAATATCGTTTTACCTTGAAGGATTACTAGCCCGGAAACTCGGGTCTCCTCAATGGCTTGTTAAATATTATGTCGTGCTTTGTTTTTACTCTTTCTTTTGCTTATTTGTTTATTTTTCCCTTCTTTTCTTTAGTTACCAACTTGTTAGTTTTCGAGTTATATGATATTCTCTAACAGAAACTGTAGAAACTGACTTGCAGACATCGCAGCTGTGTCTCCTCATCCTTCAATCATGGATTAGTAACAGGACAAATCCAACAGATACTCCTGCCTGTGTTGGCGCACTGAAGACCATATTTTTTTTGCTTTAGGTTGGACGTGATCCGGTTGGGGGACCTACTGAAAGATTCACCATTTTGGTTAGATGTCCTTAATGTGGGTCATTAGCCATCTTTTGGACAGACCTGGTTGGCATCGTGCCGTTGGTGTTGTGTGATTAGTACCATCAAATGGCGACTGCTCATCGTTGTGTGGCGCTCGCACCAATCAGACGTCCTCAGCTCTAATATCCGAGTGGATCGAGTGCTGGTAGAGTGGGTCTGCTAACCTCTTTTTGGTATAAGTATCTGTATCTGTCGCATTATTTTTGATTAACACCGTTTCCAGAAATGTATGATATGATTTGTCTTGCAATCATGGTGGTCCCTGGACGAAGTTGGCATTTACATGGGCAGTCGCAAGTTTCTCTTTCAAATGGGACCATTGACAGGTCCAGTGAAGATTGCGCCTCTCTCTCTCTCTCTCTCTCTCTCTCTCTCTCTCTCTCTATATTTGTGCTAGCTGATCAAAAGGGCATTTTTGTTTAAAGGCAAGGATCAGAGGAAGATTTGAGAGAGGCCAGAACCGGTGATGCCCAAGAAACATCATGAAATCTTTTGCCTTTATATATTGTCACTTCTCATAAGAGGATTATACTCTTCGTGAGGTGCGAAATCAACGTCTTTCAACGGTTCCAAATTGATTGGTGCTGCTGGCTCAGCAGCATCCGTCCGCCCTCAGGAGCCCGACATCGGCAACTGCTCATCAAGATCTGACTTTTTTTTGGGTTTTGTAATCAACGAACCGACTTCGGGTTCTTCGATGATTGAATGAATGATGGAGATTTCTATCACTGTCATGAATCATGATAAATGTTCGAGCCTCGAATTCAAAACACAGCCTGTTACCCTGGCGACTGTTCCTGAAAATTATATCATTCAAGTTCGTTTCAAATATGTTTAGAAGCGGTTCGGGATACTACCCAATGCTATGAACCCGCTTGAGAGGGGCTTCGGACCACATGGGGTTTCTGGGGGTCACGATTTATTACGTCATCGCTTAGACAAAGCCTACGGGCAATTTATTATTTCTGGTGATGGTTGGACCCGTACGATGGACCCCTACATTAAGTAGTCACTGATTAGAAAACAGAAGCGAAACCTAGGCAATAGTGAGTTGCCAGTATATATCACTATGGACCTGCAATAAATTCGAGCAGCAAACAGTGGGGCAAGCAGGGACCAAAACATTGAAACTCGTAGGGACCATCGTGATCATTTCAATTTTTGCGCAACATAGGATAAATTTTTTTACTAGAGATTGTCGACACAAGACCTAAAATTTACGCATAAATATAAAGCAGCCAATTGTATCGATGAGAAATGTTATGGTGATGCATTTGACACGCGAAGCCTTTAAATGAGACGTCCGAAGATTTTATCAATTGTTAGTTCCTAATAGATAATGTTTGAGTGGACATCATGCATGGGGCGATACCTCACCTGGTTGAGACATGAAACCCGAGTAAAAGAAAGAACCGTTGACGAAGGAGGATAACCTTCGCTAATGATTCGACAGCGGTTACAACTCTTTGCCTGAAGTAGCGTGCAAATCAAGAAACGAGAGGAAAAGTAGGGTGCATAATGGAATCACCTATTAAAGATGGTGGAGGAATAAAAAAAAATAGGGGACTCTGGACATCATAAAAAGGCCCCGACATTTTTCTAAAGACAATTTCAAACATTTTGAATAAGAATCGTACAACATCAATCAACGAGTCCATTCTCTCCTGAAAAAGATTGTTCGTATTCAATCTTCACTTAGGTTTCGAATTTCGAATTCCATTTAGATTAGATTTCCTAAGTTCACCTTTTGTCCCTGAGTATAAATGCTTCCACTCGATTAAAAAGGTTTTTACTTCCCCTATGTACTTCTTCAGCATTTTCCATCAAGAAATTTATGTACAAAGTACGCCATCAAGCAAGCATGGCATCCAAGACGTCCTTTCTTATTCAATAAAAGTAGTTTACGATTTTCATTGTCAAATTTTACAAACTCCTAAGGCTCCAATGCATATTAGAATCCATTTACCGTTGATTTGAAGTCAGATTTGATAATCGGCTATTGATCGATCTTGACTGGGTTTAAATAATAGTAACCATTGAGTTCTTTAGTGACCACAGCTTGACAAAAATAAATGCGACAGAGATAGAAAATTTCATTATCTTATGAGAATCTTCATAACCAAGATTACCTCATAGGGTATGTGCATTTTGTAATTGTACCCATGTTTGGTGGGGCTTTGTGAATATATTTTTCTCTCCACTGATTGTCCACGTGAATTCCAGATTCCCGCATATTGGGATTTTAAGCTTTTGTAAAGCAACCTAGTTTTCGTACAGATTTGAGGATAGCCATGAAAAACGACTGATAATAAGCTCCAAGCTGTCCTTAGGGTCCTCACAGAGAAAAAGAGTATCTTTCAACATGCAAACTCTCAGTACGGGCCAAGGAAAAAGGACATTCTTTTCAAATCATCAAAGATTAGTCTCGTACTCACAACAAAGATCATAAGCTCCATACGCGTCAGAAGTTTCTACTATTGCAATCTACTTAATGAGTGAATGCTCAAGTTTGTTTAAGAAAACCCTAATTAGACATCTTAAACACGGTATGATATCGTGTGAAATTTTGTGAGATCACCGCCAACTGTTCTAAAAGCTTAAACTGTTAGATGAAGGCGTGGTTTATTATTTAAATATTCTAACACTCCCCCTCACACTTAGTCTAGTCTTTTACCTAGTACTAACCGTGAAATTTAATTGGGGAGGCCTAGAAGATTCGAACTTATGACCTCTTAGCTTTGATATCATGTGAGATTTTGTGGGATCACTACCAACTGTTCTAAAAGTTTAAGCTATTAGATGAAGGCGTGATTTATTATTTAAATATTCTAATATTGCGCTCCCAGAGTTAATAATTTTCTTGATACTTTATTGAATTTTGGCTGCTGAAAACATCCCGAACATCTAAATGTTGGCCAAACACCAAAAAAATTATCAGTCATGTGAATTTTTCATACGATGCTGATACAAGTGTGTTCTGATTTGATTCATAATTCTGATAATTGAGACAACATATGTTGATTCTGACAATGATAGGGCGAAGTTATAAAGAAGGGAAGTAAGAAAGATATCTACCGTTTACTTTCTTTGAGAATAATTGTTAATTGTTGGAATGGTTGCTGTTAAATGAGTACTGTATACATTCTTGGAAATTCTGCATTATGGGAAGGCTCTTGTCCTCCTGCTAATGTTTTGAAGTAAGCCTTGATGGACTGCAGTGTTTCTTGAAAGCTTCAGCACTTCCACTTGAACAATCATCTAGAATCTGTGATTCCCGTAGGCAAATGCCTAGCAGCTTGCATGATTTCTTCCAGCTTTTTTATTCAGAGACAGAACATTATGTTCTCTCTATACATTACGTTTTGCTTGAATTTTTCCCCTAATCTACATTGTATCTTTTTCTTGATCGAGATTTGTCGTGTCGTATGGTGATCAGCCTTTCCATTCACTACTTTTGCTTATTTGATAGCACTTAGCTTCCCTGCAAAATTTCTCTTAATTGACATGTTGCAATACAATGTAAGAGCTTGCAATTATATTAAGGGTTAATACCATAAAAAACTTCAAATCATTATACGTGACAAATTTACCCCAAACTAATTTTTTTATCACAAAAAAACTCCAAACTAGTACACTTGTCACAAATTTACCCAATACTAATTTTTTGACTACCAAAACCTTAAATTAATTTATTTATAACAAATTTACCCTCCATTAGTTGCTGCTAAATTGGATTAATAATTAAACAAAAAATTACAAACTAGTAAATCTATGCTAAAACATAGGATAAAATCCCAAATTGGTAATTTTATCAAATGTCACATATCATCCAATTCAATAATTTGATAATAAAATTTAGGATTAATACCCTAAAAACTCCAAACCGGTATACATGTGACAAATTTACCCCAAACTATTTTTTTGACCACCAAAAACCCCAAACCGGTAAACCTTTGACGAATTTACCCCAAACTGATATACTTGTGACAAATTTACCCTATGTTAGTTTTCGTTAAATTTTATCGTCAAATTATTGAGTTAAATGACACATAACAGTTAACTGGTATATCAATTTGGGATTTTACGCCCCGTTTGTCACAGTTTACAATTTTTGTGAATTTTTTGTGGTATTAATCCAATTTAGCGGAGGTATATTTGTCACAAATTTACCAGTTTGAGGTTTTTTGCAGTCGAATAAATTAGTTTATCGCCTTATGATTTTTTATAGTCAATCGGGGTAAATTTGTCACAAGTGTACAAGTTTTGGGTTTTTCATAATAAAAAAAATAGTTTTGGGTAAATTTGTCACATGTGTACCAGTTTGGGATTTTTCAGGGTATTAACCCTAAAATTTAATGGAAACTAACGGAGAGTAAATTCACCACAGGTGTGCCAGTTTGAAGTATTTTTTAGTCAAAATTTTAATTTTGGATAAATTTATCATAAATATACGAGTTTGAGTTTTTTTGGCATTAACCCTTATTTTAATGCAAAATCATTAGAAAAATAAACAAGAAATATTGCAGAACACCAAAGATTAAACCAAACATCGATTATTGACTCCATAGGAAGAGCTTGCAGTAAATAAACTATTAATCAATTGAAGAATTACAGAGTTATAAATCACTCGCATGTTTAAGTAATTGTTCTTGCGGGGCGGCTACTTTATCTTGAAGTCACGGCATGCACATGGAATGAACAGTGCTCAATTGTAATGGACGAGTGAAGCCACAAACTCATGAGTTCTCTTCTGACTTGTACTGCGTCTGCGACAATACGAAATTAAGGATTCTGCTCCCCGAAGTTTGAACTTGGTCAAACCTCAAAGGAAACGTCCACTTGTGATATTCTGAAAGATTCTAGCCGATTGCAACAAGGGAATAATTTTTCACTCAACTAAGAAACAGCAAGCTTGACACATAATTTAGCATGACAAACTTTGATAGGAAGTTAATTCCTTCCTTCCTTTTCTAGAAAATGTATATTCCTTACTTCAAGCCTTTAATGTCTAATGAAAGTCGTTTTATCCAGTACATGAGCGTAGAGGTGTCAAAGATCCACTTATTAAGCCATATATGATAGGTTGGGTCATATAAGAGTTAGCTAAAGTTTTGATAAATGGGTTGATAGAAGTTTGAATAATAAAGTCCAATACAATGTGAGTTTTTGATTGATCTAAAGCTCAACTCATCGGCAACATCTCTTCACTTGTTATCAAGTTCAAGTCAGGGATTTTCGAGTGGAGCAACTTATTTTCTAGTTTTATCTTCCGCTTATGATCTTCTTCTCTTCTAGAATTAGCATGTGATTTTACATGTCAACATTTATTGACATATCGATTTTAAAGAGATGTCGGATACTTTATTGTGCAACTCGAAAATCTGAAATAGAGAAAAAGTCTCAAACAAGTCGAAAATCTTATTTGGAACCTTATACAACTATTGAAAATTTTATTATTCATGCATTACACACATAGTATAGAAGTTCTTGTTTTTAAATATCTACTTGTTTTAATAACGTGGGTCGAGTTAGACATATGTCATTGTATTTGTATAGCATATAAATGGGTAAAGACATATTAAATGGGGTTAATTTAGATCGGATTGTTTTCGACTTAATCCAAACCCGACCCGATCCATCCATATGTCAGCCCTAGATAAGATCGAATCTTACACACCTAGGCTGCTTTTAACAATCAAGATAAAATTCATATTAGGATAAAATTTATCATATCTTATATTTAGTGCTTACTCAAGATAGGATAAAATTGAATATAAGGGAGATATAAGCTGGATAAAATTATCTCATGGGAGTGGAATAAAAGTGAATAGATTTTTAATATCCATAATAAGAAAATTATTTTTCAAATAACAAAAATTTTAAATTAACAAATCTAATATTATAATTTAATACAAATAATATTTGAATTTTAATATGAAAATTCATAATATAGTAATAATGATTTAGTTTTTCAATTTAATCTTATTTTTATATATTTGAATTTAATTCTATCTTATTATATAAATCCAATATATAAATATAATTATCAATATATTTATACTTATTTCATACTTTAGGTGTTTTAGTATTTTAGGTATATTAGTATGTTTTACTATTTAATAAAATTTTATTAGAGAATGATGGAAGGGGAAGAAAGAAATAAAAGGAAATTAATTTAAAATGAGAGGAAATTAAAATAAAAAATAAAATAAAAATAACGTAGATAAGAGTATCGGGAGAAGTTTTTACCATCTCTATTTGTATCATTTTTGTTTATTTATATTAATATGATGTTTAATACTAAATAATGTACATAATATGATGTAATATATCCGATTTTATTACTGTGATCACCAAACAGTAGATATGATATAATAAAATCCCTGAATTTCATATCTTATTATATTCAATCATATCTTAATTAGAAATTCAGGTGATCAAACGTAGTCCTAAGGTGCAACTTCACCATCGTTGAAACCGATTTAACTACTAATGTATCATGCTAAGAAAACAATAGCGAAGCTCCACATTCCCGACAAGTTAAACCACAATAGCATTTCCCCCACATGGCAGTTCAAGCTTTCTGACATCCTACAGCTGTGGAGAAACTCCTCCTCGTCCCTCATCCCACACGTGAAAAAGTCCCTTGCTGTGGGTGAAAAAGGAAGGGTAGGCGTAAAACCAAAAAGAATATCCCTCTCTCCCTCTCTCTCTCTCTCTCTCATTGGGCAGAATTGAGAGGTTCAGAGGGAAGGGAAGCTGGGGACTTTAATGCAAGTCGCCAAATCTCTTATTGTCTCGGTGTTCATCGCGTTTTCGAACTTCCCTGAAGATGCTGTCCAGGGAAATTTGGCGGGAGGGAGGGGGAGACGATTGTTCTCTTTTGCCAAGTTGTCGAAGCGGGTGCACTCCGGCCTCGGTCCCCCATGGCTTCTCTTTATCTCTTTATCTCTTTATCTCTTTATCCTCTCCATCCGCCCCATCATAATTTGACCTTTTATGAGGCGAAAGTTATCTCTACATAGCCAGCAGAGAAATACACTGGAAAGAAAGGAAGGAAGGAAGAAAATATGATGTGGTGTACATATCATCGTACCATATTATGCCATGAATCTTCTGCCTGCAGATATAATGTGAGGGGCGGGTTTTATTGCTCCCTTTGAAACTTTTTTCCCAGCAAATAAGGAGGAAAGCCCTCCTCTCTTCTCCTCTCTAAAGATTTAACTCCCGCCGGGACCCGCAGCGTCTAGCCGTGACAAAAAAGATATTTTCATCGTTCCCTGTTCTCTTGCGCGCGTGTATATATAGCGTCCAAATAGGTTTTGCTTTGTACGCATGCTTCGCCATAAGGTTCATAAGGCGATTCCCACTCCAATATAGTCCCGCCGTCGTCGTCGCTTTGCACGACCGGGAAAAATCCCTCCGCTCTCCCCCCCCCCCGCCCCCTTCGAAATGGAAGCGCAGGCTCTCGCGGGCAGAGGGGCTCACGGCGGGTGCGACTCGGACGTCGTCGAGTGGTTCGAGGAGGCGTGCGAGCACGCCGGGGCGGTCCAGGCCGAGGTGCTCCGGCGGATCCTCGCGGCGAACCGCGGCACGGAGTACCTGAGCCGGTGGCTGGGGGGCGTCGAGGTGGAGGGGATGGACGCCGGGGCATTGGAGTCCTTGTACCGGTCTCTCGTGCCCCTTGCGTCCCATGCAGATTTCGAGCCCTTCATCCAGCGGATTGCGGACGGGGATACGTCCCCCGTGCTCACTCAAGAGCCCATTCAGCTTCTCTCGCTGAGGTATGCATTGGAACTTGAACTTTTCACACGCTTCTCATCTGTACATATGAAATGAATGCTCAGTTCAGAGGGTATTGGAGCACTAATTAAGATAAGTCAACAAATGATGTCTCCGATTGAAGTAACCGCGGGATATTGATGATCTTGTCTAGAAGTGCACTATCTTCCAATTTTTTCACATTGATTAGCAGGCAACGGAACCGCAATTTCCCGTTTCCATTTCGCACTCGACAGAAGAGGAAAAGGGAAGAAATGACCGTCTACTGTTTCTTGCATTGCCGACCCTTTTTCATGAATTGGTTTTAACTGTTGGTTCTGTCCTCGATTTTCTCTTCGTTCTTTTTCTTCTTTTGGTGCGTTGCAGTTCTGGAACTACTGACGGGAGGCAAAAATACGTGCCCTTCACTCGCCATAGCTCGCAGACCACTCTCCAGATTTTCAGAATTGCAGCTGCATATCGGTCCAGGTTTCGAACTCTCTCCCTCTTTCTTTTATGCTTTATCTTTCAGAGACAAGTACATAAAGTAGCAACATGAAATAGCATCAGCATGTTTTACTATTCGAACACATGAATCATATACTGTCATGTCCTTCACTTAGAAAACTTACAGAAGAAAACTCTCCTTTTTTTAAGCAGATTTTTGCTCTCTCTTCACCTGATTTTATTATATGCCTGGATAGGGTATACCCGCTTGGTGAAGGAGGGAGGATTCTTGAATTCATCTACAGCAGCAAGCAGTCCAAGACCGAAGGTGGCCTCACGACGGGGACCGCCACGACCCACTATTACTCGAGCGAGGAGTTCAAGATCAAGCAAGAGAAGACCAAGACCTTCACCTGCAGCCCCGAGGAGGTCGTCTCGAGCGGCGACTACAAGCAGTCCACCTACTGCCACCTCCTGCTGGGGCTCTACTTCGCCGACCACATCGAGTTCATCACCTCCACCTTCGTCTACAGCATCGTCCAGGCTTTCAGGGCCTTCGAGGACCAGTGGCGGGAGATCTGCGGCGACATCCGGGACGGCAAGCTCAGCCCAAGGATCACCGTCGAGAAAACACGGCAGGCCGTGCTGGGGATCCTGTCCCCAAACCCGTCCCTCGCACAGCGGCTCGAGTCGGTCTGCGAGGAGCTAGAGAGGAAGGACTGGCGCGGAGTAATACCGAAGCTGTGGCCTAGGGCCAAATACGTGTACTCCATAATGACGGGCTCCATGCAGCATTACCTGACGAAGCTGAGGCACTACGCCGGTGGGTTGCCGCTGGTGAGCGCCGACTACGGGTCGACCGAGAGCTGGATCGGGGTGAACGTGGATCCGAGTCTACCTCTGGACAGGGTGACTTTTGCGGTCGTGCCGACCTTCTCTTACTTTGAGTTCATACCGCTTCACCGGCAGAAGAATCGGAACAGGAGCAACAACAGAGAAGCCATCGATGATGACTTTGTGGAGGATGAGCCAGTGCCTCTCTCTGGGGTCAAAGTTGGGCAAGAGTATGAGATTGTGCTCACCACTTTTACTGGTATGTATTAAAATTCTTCACATACACATGAGCTCTCTCCCAAGACCCTAGAAAAATTTCAGTGCGCAGTTTCATGAAATCGACATGTACGCATTCGTTAACGTTGGATTGCGCATAAATTTTGTGAATAGTGAGGTAAGACATTAGTCTTGAGCTTGTCCGATGGAGATGGTGAAATAAAATCTTAAAGTATGTCCTTGAGGAGAAAATTGGAGTGGTCGGACGGCTAAAGAGTCTAACGTGCATTTGCGCGAAAACAGTGAGTATGAGTTCGTTTTAAGTCTAAATGCGTTGAAATTTTGAGACCTCTACAACACCTAGCTCTTCAACTTCACTTCACCAAAGTAATCCGACATCAAAGATGATGTTCACAGTGCCTGACGTTGATGTTTGCGGCCTCTTGTCGTTCCTTGTTGATTACAGCCATCATGAATCTTCCTTGCGATCCCATCACCATCATCGTCGTTTGAGTCAGTAATCCAATTCTGATAATTGCCTGAATTGCGGTTATTTGCTTCTAACACGACTTGATTTGAGATTTTAAGCATTTCCAAAATAGAAAATTTCCTCGTTTGAGTCGTTAGATTTAGAGTTCCAATCTTTAAGACCTAAGATCAGATTTCCAATGACCTTTGTGTCCTATTTTAGATGTGGTAAATATTTAACTATGTTGGGCTTACATATTACATGTCATTAGTTTAGGAAACATTCATATCGTAAAGATACAAAAAAAAAAAAAAAAAAAAAAAGTTGCGTTGCATTTATTGCCATCATACATATTCCCTAATTTAGAAATTACACATCTTAGGTACATCAGGAGTCATATAGTAATTTTTTCATGTAGAATTAATCAAGAATATATTATCTCTGTATCATAATTTGATAATTTCATTTTTTTTTTATAGATATTGATGACCCTTGAATGATATTGCATAATTTTTACGAGCATTGATGCATAATAATAATTCTTGAAGTTATTCGCTAATATTGCGCTTCCATGAAATAGTCTGAGCTTTCATCAGATTTTCCGCTTTTATTGGATATTCATACATGTTGCATACTTTAAGTCAAATCTAGATTACATTTAAAAAATCTAATCTCATATCATTAGTTGAATAGTTCACGCATTTTAAATTAGCTCATGATTCTTTTGCTTGTCGTTAAGATTAGTTTACATATAATAAATTCATGCCACGTGTCATTAGTTTAAATTAATTCATAACTTAGATTAAAATTGAATCTCATGGATTGTACATAGTTTAATTCTTATAAAAAAAACGCAAAAAGAATTAATTAATGGACATTGCATATGAAAATCTTAGGTCATGCATATGTATTTTTTAAACTAACATCTTGTAGAACACTTAGAGAAAATTATCATGAAAAAGTCATGTTTTGCTTAACGCATTGGGCTTTTACCCTATTTCTAGCAAGTTATTTAATGTTTGATTTATTAAATGTTAAATTCTTCCTTGCGTATCCACATAATCACTTCTCATGTATTAGTGGTTTATGCTTAAAATCAACCAAGACCGCTTGCAAAATATTTTTGAAATAAAGAGAACATTTATTTAAAGGGCAACATCTCTAGTTCATAGAAGTGAAATGTTCTCCTACATTTTACTTGGATTCCCATTCAATCCAGAAAAAAATTAGTGGCAACTCATAATCGAATTAAATTGCATATTTAATTTATTATATTAAAACCCCAAAGTTGTGATCGGTACAAACTTAGAAGAGTCCGCGCTTAGTGTAAGTTTAGCAATCTATTAACTTTCCCTTTGTGGTTCGCTTCGGGAAGGTCGCGGCAATAGTCCATCAAAAAGCATGCATATTTTAATCTTTCGAGTCGGTGTAGCATGCACAGACTGTTTTACCGACAATAAAGATCCAAGGGCTTGTGACGTCCATTTTTCACCCGGTCCGTTTACGGAATCGTAAAGCTCGTCGATCTCTTAGCTGAACAGGGTAGTGCTCATCTTTTCTTTTGCTTTTTTCCTTAGAGAGAATACGGCCTCAATTCGCAGCTCTCCCATTTCATTCCGCATGTCCAATATCTTCTGGGCATCGATTAGATCTTTTGTGGCGTTAAACCAAACCCTAGATTCTCTTAGTTGATACGAGATCCTTGCGAAAATGGAGGATAGATATGGCTTTGCGCGACAGTGCATTATCTATTGCTCTATATATTTTTATTCATCCGAGAATATTCCGAGTATTATTGATTTTGACGTTCGTGAAAAGAAGATCGTCTGGCATATATGTACAGCTACCAGACCTTGGGATAAATCTGAGCCTTGTTGACGATGCGGTTGTTCAGTTCCGAGCAGAGAAAGTTAGATAGGTTTTATTAGGTGGGATTAATTTGTGGGTGGATAGAATTGGAACGGTGTCCAATTTGACATGTGGGTCGTTTTGGATCTTGTGCGATGTCCCTCTCATTCGTTTCGTTTGAGGTGTTTGTCTATATATATTTAGGCCGTGCATGTAAGATTCAGCGAAAAATTTGAGTGAGTTAGTACCTAAAGGTAAAATGTGAGCCGCTATAATTCTAATATGCAACGCCAATATGAAACTAGTGGTGGCATGAGATCGATCGCAATCACGGTCCAGTACACATGCCGGATTCTAGTGGTTTGTATTTTGATGGTCTTTCTGAATTGATTAGAACAAGTCTAGACAGTAGTTTTTAGATAATGAGGGTCTTTATCCTATGCAACCTAGTCATGTATTCTCATCACAAGTTCATCGCTCGCGCCTACCCTGCAGGGCTTTACAGATACAGGCTCGGGGACGTGGTGGAGGTGGCCGGCTTCCACAGGGGCACGCCCAAGCTGAACTTCATATGCCGGAGAAAGATGATCCTGACTGTGAACATCGACAAGAACACCGAGAAGGACCTCCAGCTGGTGGTGGAGAGGGGCTCCCGACTGCTGCGGAAGGCGATGGGGGAGCTGGTGGACTTTACAAGCCACGCCGACGTCTCGAAGCAGCCCGGCCACTACGTGATCTACTGGGAGATCAAGGGAGAGGTGGAGGAGAAGGTCCTGGGGGAGTGCTGCCGAGAGATGGATGCTTCGTTCGAGGATCAGGGGTACGTGGTCTCTAGGAAGTGTAATTCCATAGGCCCTTTGGAGCTCTGCATTGTAGAGACGGGGACTTTTAGGAAGATTTTGGATCATTTCATAGGGAACGGCGCTGCGTTGAGCCAGTTCAAGACCCCAAGGTGCACCAGCAACCAAGTCCTCCTGAGCATCCTCAATGTATGTACCGTCAAAAGGTTCTATAGCACGGCGTACGGTGGAGAGTGAGGGAAGACATGAACCGTTGAAATGACATGCAAGAAAAGCGATTTTCGTAAGCGCAATTCAGCTAGTCATGAGATAAAACGGTGAGGAGTTGTCGGCAAATTTTTTCTCTTGAAGTACCTCCATGCAAAACAGTACGAAATAATATGAAATGTTCTTTCAACATGTGAGCGGTCAGAACATGATGTGAAATATCTTATTGACACTCTCATTCACAAGAGTCTGATTTGATTGCGAAAGCTTTGGTGTGAATCCCAATATATGAGGTCCACACATTCGAAGAGCCCAATTCGAGAGATTTTGGGCTCCGACATATACCAACCTAAAATTATGTGCGGAACCGTTCGCAACAACAACTACTTATGCTATCAAAATATTGCACTTCATAGTATTTACGTCTTAACATGGATATCGATGAAGACTGACACGAAACCCAATACTAGTTGTAAATATTTATTTCTAAAATATGTAATTTCTATAGTACTGCAACAGAGAACTTGTACTAGGCACGATGAAATGCATATTTCTTTTGAGATATTAAAAACGAGAAAAGTACAATAAAACTCAGTCGTCATATAAAAAAAAAAATGAAACACGTGGGACTTGTTGTGCTGACTTATGTCAAAGCATTAATGACCTTTAAGAAGTGCAATGTCACATGGAGGCCGCAAATCTTGACCCGCACAAGATGTCGAGCCGAAAGTGATATGAAGTTAGCAATCGTTGGTTGATGTTTAATCGTGTTGTTTCCAATGTTTGACATGATGGACAAATGAAAAGCATTTATAGTTCCACAGATGGTGTTGGAATGGTGTTCTTGCATGCCTCCACTGGTCCAGATCCCGGTAAAGACAATAAGGACGTGCCTGGTACATTCCGGGTTACTCCTCAAATGCTAATAACAAGGGTTAAATTCAAGACCACTAGGAGATGAGCGAATTGTCTTATCAATTAATTCAACACGTTGCAGGTACATGAATGGCATATTTAATCGAGAATACTTGATAAATGAAATATCCTTTAGTAGCCTTAGTTAATTCAGCTAGTTATGAGATAATCGACAGGACTTATTGGAAAAATTTTCTCTTGAAGTACCTTCTATAGAAAACAATTAGAAAAAATGTGCATGATATCCCAATTGTAAGCAATTGAAATATGATGTGGAATATCTTATTAACCCTCTCATTTACAAATGCTTGATTTGACTACCAAAATTTCAGTATAGATCCCAATATATGAGGCATGTACATACAAGGAGCCCAATTTGAGACCCTTGGATCTGACCTATATTAATTTGAAATTATGTGCGCGGCTATTTACAATAACAACAACTTAAGCGCAATATTATCTATCTTAACACATATATCAATGAAGACCGACATTAAACTCAATATATAGTAATAAATATTAGTTTCTAAAGTATGTAATTTCTATAGTACCACGATAGAGAATTTGTAGTATGGCACAACGAAATGTATAATTCTTTTAGAAATATAAAAAAGGAGGAAAATACAAACCCCTCATAAAAAAAAAAAAACAAAATCAAAACACATAGAACTCATTGTGCTGACTTTTGTAAAAGCATTAATGTCCTTCAAGAAGTGGAATGTGAGATGGAGGCCGCAATTATTGACCCGCACGAGATGTCGAACCGAGCGCGAGATGAAGTGGGCAATTGTTGGTTTATGTTTAATCGTATTGTTTCGAAGGTTTGACATGACGAACGGATGATTAGCATTTACAAGTCAACTGATGGAACTAAAAGAGACATGGACAACATTTTTTGTTTTTCTTTTTTTGGTTGTAGAGATCAAATGGCGTCAGAATCAGCTCTTGCATGCCTCGATTGGTCCACGTCCCCATAAG
Organism: Eucalyptus marginata; assembly: GCA_014182565.1. Lineage (NCBI taxonomy): Eukaryota > Viridiplantae > Streptophyta > Magnoliopsida > Myrtales > Myrtaceae > Eucalyptus > Eucalyptus marginata. The sequence continues at coordinate 27,163,887 of CM024585.1, read as the reverse complement.
ATTATAAGGGCGTGCCCTGCATCGATTTGGTGTTCAGGATTACTCCTTTTAAGTGCTATCGATAAAGGTTAAATTCAAAACTGTAAGGAGATGAGCAAACTTTCTTATCATCTAAGCCAATACTTTGCCGTGAATGACATATTTAATCGAGCAGGCTTGAGAAACAAAATATTTTTCAGCAGCCTTAGTTGCTTTTTTTAGTACTTCTTGATCCTTTACTATATACCACTAGCTACATTATAACACCAGAAAATTGGTATTAATTACTCTTGTGTTAATACCACGATAAATCTCAAGATGGTGCAATTGTGACAAATGACACTCAAACTAATTTTTTGACTATCAAAGACTCCAAATTAGTACACTTGTGACAAATTTACTCTCTATTAATTTTCATGAAATTTTACCAACAAATTGATGAATTGAATGGCACATGATAATTGATGCGTATACAAGTTTGTGATTTTTTCATGGTAATAATCCAATTTAATGGGTATACAAGTTTGTGATTTTGTCATGTATCAATTTGGAGTTTTTTGTGATAAAAAATTAATTTAAATAAATTTTGTTACGAGTATACCAATTTGAGATTTTTCATGGTATTAACCAATTACTCTTTTACTTATTTATTTGTTAAAGTGTCCAGGAAGCTCTTTTCAACATAATTCATGACAGTCTGCAGGGTGAAAGGTTCTTTATTTATTTTAAGTAACTCGTGGATTTTTTCCTGAACAATCCTAACCTAAATTCGCCATACACTTTTCAGCATCAAATTTGACCATAGCTGTCGTCATATAATCAAGAAGAAATTATTCACGAGAGAGAGAGAGAGAGAGAGAGAGAGAGAGAGCTCCTAAGTGAGCCAAACCTAGCAGAATAAAGTTGCAGCATGATTTCTAATAAAAGGATATGATGCCATGCGCTAATGTACCGTATTCAGTAAGCTCAAATAGAAGTACACGATGCATGCACTGATGTACGCATGGTACTCAACCTCCTGATGGACGACTATCAACTGCAACAAGGCAAAAGAAAAACCTTCAAATGAAAGAGAATGACAACAGAATGAAGGAAGAACGAGGTTATGCAGTTGTCGGCAAGGGAAAAACCCGGAACGTCGAAATTCAATTTGGCGCAAGTTAAAAAGAAAAAAGAAAAAACCGTGCCGTTGCTTATACGAATCACAATTTTTTGTACTTTCAAGGGCATCCCGCGTGTTTTTTCTTCCTGTTTTCTTGATTTCTCAGGTCGTTTTCTGCAACGCTCTGCAGCTTCGGTTTCCTCAGTTTCACGAGACTCGTGTACTGGTCGGTGGACCATGCAGTGTCCCTCAGCTCTCTCATCCCAGTGCGTGCAAAGCAACAGTACGCACGGTAAACCCCTTCCTCTTTACATTTTTTATGTACTTTTACAGCCCGAGGATGTAACGACGCCTGATCATGCCAACTCGATCGCATATTGGTTTGCACTGCATGGAATCAGTTACATGCGAGTTCGCAGCATACAAAACTATGCAATCTCCAAATATCTACAAAAATATATCGGGGTAAGTACACGAAGTCTCTCCGTTTGGTTTTCTGATCAGTCGGTCACGCGTTGCATGCAAGGAAGAAGTACATGCGTTGGCAACAGATTACGAAACCGAAAGGTCGTGATCATGTTAACGCTGACGGCACGCCAGCATTGGATCCTATTTCTATGGTGAAAAGGGAGAGTACGTAGAGATGGACAAACGCGAGGGTGCGCGAACAAAGGGCCCCAATTATGATGATTTCAAGCGATGTGAAACCGGGTTGCTTTTGAGCTGATCAGACAACGAGAATCCATCGTAATCTCGCCCGACTTCAAAGTGCGCGGAGGGGTGTCGGTTCCTATATGGGACGTGGAGAGCACAGCTAGGGCTGTCTCCTTCGCAGGAGAAAAGCTGGAGACACCAATGTTGACCCTTGCCTCTCTCTCTCTTTCTCTCTCTCTCGCGGCGTCCGTGTCGATGCTGACCTATCTTCGAACTTTTTCTCGCCTGTTTTCTATTGACATTCGCAATCCCAACTTGGGACAGGACGGGACAGGACGATTCAAGTCAAAGAAACGGCTTCTGCAGAAGACAGGTGAGCTTTGACTCTTTCTTCCTCCCATCCTTTTTATTCTCTTGGACGGAGAAAGCCAGCTACGATCTTTTAAAACAGGGTGGCCAATGCATGGCGTCTGTTCGAGACACGTCCCTCGCAGCCGTTTTATACCGCCTTGTCGGGAATACTAAAAGCATGTGGTGTATATGTTGACAAGTTTACGGTCACGGGGTTTAGAGACATCAGAAAGATGTTAGTGATACAGGGGTCGGTCCGCAAAATCGATTCACAGAGTGATGTGAGCGTTTTCAACGTGGCCAGGAGATTATTTGAGTGCTATAACTTAGAATTAGTCGCGCCACTTTATACATTAACTTATCAAACTAGTCTTGGCATATACTGCAACTTTAGCTGGGGATCCAAGGTCGATTCCTTTGGTTTTGCTTCGGCCTACGACTCGTGAGGTTTTGGTCCAACTCAAAAGGGAAAAGACGGCCCAAATCTTGGAATAAATGGACTAAGATGAGTATTGTAAATTGGACGAAGGGGAAGCACGAGGCCGATACTCCATTCCGGACTATAGGCCGGGCCAAATTTGACCCAACCCACGAGAAAAGATGGTGCCCCGAGTCAAATTGGAAAAGTGGGGTTTGTTTCTGTTTTTTGATGAGTAAGTGCAATTGATCGATCGAATGGACTAGTGAAATTATAGGAACCGCTCTCTTTCCCTCGTTGTCATTCATCTCCTTTCATAATGCTACAACTACTGTGTAACACGATAATTAGCCTATCGTCTGTCGGTGAATGATTCTTTGACCATCTATGATTATGTATGTGTAACGACATATATTATCTTAATTTTTACAATACAGAATGTCATTGTATGAGTACTTCCCAATTATTCAAATGATGGATTAAGATTTATTTGCCACTAGCGAGAGAAAATTGTTCAAAAAATCTTAAATTTATTGCACTTTTACCAATTCAATTCTAAACCCTTCAATGTTACCAAAGTCCCAAACATTTTCATTTTTCTTAATTGAATCCATCCAATCAATTTTTTCTAGAATTCGCTGACGTGGATGCCGACCATCCCACGTGACACGGCCAACACTAATGTGGACAAAATTTATTATTTTTTTTTTTTTCGAATTTGTTTCTTATCCTTTTTTCCCCTCTCTCTCTCTTCTTCCTCTCTACTAGTTGCCCAACCTCCGGCGATCGGCTAGAGGCTGCGATTGGGGAGGGTCAACCTCGCTAGCCTCACACGAGATTGCCCTTCTCGAGATCTGGCAATGGACAACCTCACGAGCCTTAAGCGAGGCTTGTGGCCGGCGAGGCCAACCCTTGCCCTCACTCGAAGTACGCGAGTAAGTGAGGCTCACCCTTGTAGATCTAGTGAAGGCGAGCCTCGCCCAAGGCCCGAGGTTGTCCCTCGCCAGATCTCAGCGAGGGCGACCTCACATAAGATCGGTGAGGCTAACCTCGCTAGCCTCTTGCAAGGGTGACCTTGCATGAGGCCGACAAGATCGACCCTCGTCTGTCGCTAGAGGTTGGGTGATCGGCAAAGGGGAAGAGGAGAGAGAGAAAAGGAAAAAAAAAAAAAAAAAAAAAGACAAAAGAATTTAAAAAATAATAAATTTTGTTCACATCGAAATTCGGCCAAAATTAGCTGGATAGACTTAATTGATAAAAAGTGAAAATTTTTACAACACAATTAGCAAAATTGAAATGTTTAAGACTAAATTTGCAAAAATGCAATAGGTCTAGGCCTTTTTGGATAATTTTCTCCACTAGCAAGAGCATTGGGCTCTATTGATCAACTCATGTCGATTCTACATGCTAGTTGTCGATGTGCAAGAATGATCACCAATTATGTGGGAAAGCTATCAGTTCAATGGATAACTTGTCTATTTCCTGATTGTCAATTGACAACCTAAATATCGATTTACAAGTTTATTGTCGATTTCGAGACTACTAATCACCTACCTAGCAACTGGAGATTGTTTTGGACAATTTCCTTTGTTGTTTGGTGATCATTCAAGATGTTTTTGGGCTGCCCAAGCTGGAGAACAAATTTGGAGTCTAAGTATATGCTCAAATGTGATTAGTCCTAATTTTAAGAGTCTTAATCGTGTTTTAATGTATTTTCTAGTTCTGAGGTCTTATTCTTGCTTTCTAGTTCCCATGACATTGATATCGTCATGCAGCACCCATGTCTTCAATATGTAGTTTATTTCACATGCAAAAATCCCTTTATATAACAAGGCAAATTATCAAATGTAAGACAGCCGAATATTAAGAATATATGAGATATGTCTTTATGTGAGCAAATATCGATACTTAGTCTCTATAATATTGGAAAATAAATTCTTCCTTGGTGGTGAGCCAAAAAGCACTATATCCTTGGTTGGTGATTTTTTGTAAGCTGTGTTGGTGAATTTTTCTATCCAAAGTCTTGTGTCCCTGTCGGTTGGTTTGTCCCCTATGTCTCGGCGGTGAATTTCATCAATCCTAATTTTGATTCTCAGTTGGTGATGGGTCCTATATGCCTTGATTCTGATCGTACTCTATCCTTCATTTGTTTTTACCCATGATATCTATTCCCATACACTCTAATTACATCCATTGTCACTCAAAACAACGCTCGTCCACCCCACGCACGCATCAACCATGGACCTAGCAAAGTTCTTTGTGATTGGAAATAATATATATGGAGTGAGCATGATTCCATGGTAGAACCTAGAACCTGAGAACCGGACCGTTAGGAACCTGTAACTTCCAAGTTTCAAGATATGTAGGATAAGTTCTAGATTCCAAAAAATAATGAATATGTTTCAACAAGTAGGTTCCAAGTTCTTAGTTAGAGGAACTAGGGGTAAGCATCCTAGACCAGGCAACCTTGGCCCAACCCTCGGGTCCTGGCCTAGTTCCCGGAGGACTAGGATCGATCCTTGGTCTTGAGATCCCTGACCAAAGATTGTACATGGTTGGTTCTTGGTCTTGGGAGTTTAGAGTCGGTCCAACCCGGACCAACCATGACTTTATATAATATATATAATATCTAAAATATATTATATACCTAATATATCTAATATATTATTTATAATTTTTTTTATATAATGTTTGACTTTAATAGTATTAAACGGCTCCTTAGTGAGGTGAGGAGTCCAAGTAATTTTACACTGTTCTTTAATAGCTTAGACTTTTAATGTTTTTTACGGCATCAATAGTCATATTTACAAATAAGGAAAATGTCTCCATGAGGAGTCTTTACGGCGTAAATAGCTCCTCATGATATTCTCCTCTAGTACTCATTCTATTATGTCTTCTTTCTCCTCTTAGTTTTCAATTTACCAAAATCGAAAGAAACAACTTCTCTGCTTGCCATACGACACTCGCCTCCCTTGCTTTTGGTCGCATGCACCACTCATCGCCGACGCTCGGCCCACTCGACGCTCACCTCTCTTCACTAACTTGGCTTATCATCGAACCCATTAGGTCAGTTCGGTCCTTGGTCACCTTTTCAAGAAGTGCAAAAAATGAAACAAAAAAATTATCGATTTGTTCTGGGTTGACCCTAGAACCGAACCGAACCCATTGGGTCGGTCCGATTCTTGGTTCCAGGCTCAATAGGATCGATCCTCAATCCCCAAAATTGAGGACCAATATTGTGCGGATTGGTCCTAGGGTTAGGGGGTGGACCGGCCCAACCCGGACTATGCTCACCCCTAAGAGGAACCTGGAATCTGTAATATAGAACCTAAAATAAGTTTTAATATTTTTCTTGATTCATGCCTCCGTGCGATCTTTTGATATTCCATACTATTCGATGATGAATGTATAATATAGAAGCACTAGTCCGAGTTTCCATTTTATAGTTAAGATTTTTACTTTATTAATATTCATATTTTTTGTATATCTAAATATAAGTTAGATTAGTGAATTGTAATTTTTAAAATTATAACATAAGTGGGACCTGGGTAGACCTTGGAAGGTTTCAAGTTCTAAAGTATGCAAGATAGGTTTCAAGTTTCAAAAAATGAAAATTTGTTCTAAGTTCTAGATGGAACCTATACAAAACTTAGAACCGCTCACCTCTACTTTTATCTAGTTGAATTCCTTTGCCAAGAATTTCTTTTCTTCTGTTGATAGTTTTGTTTATTTTGTATTCTTTTTTTATGAATGACAAGCTTATTTATTATTATTGCGTTCATTTTTGTTAAAAGAAAAAAGAACCTATTGGACCTTGAAACCGATCTTGTAACCTATGACATGATAGGTTTTAGGTTTCAGATTTCGACAAGTATGTTCCAAGTTCCAAAAAATGAGGAATCTGTACTCGAAGGTAGATTCTAAGTTTTAGGTGGAATTTATAATAAATCGAGAACTACTCTCCCCTAATATATATATTAAGCGGTATGTCAATTTTATTTTTTTACCAAGTATAAAATATGGTGCACTTATTTAAACGTTGACTTACGCGACGCTCTAATCGTTTAAAACATTTTGATTACAGCTAGCTGTCACCGGTTGCTTTTGTCTCCTAGCGTTCGAATAGAAGCGAGAAGTTGAATCCAACGAGACAAGGAGCGATTCCCGCGCAGCGTCAGCCCTGCTGATCCGTCGCCTCCTGCACGTAACTCCAGAAGAAAAGCCCGTGGATCATCAAGGATTCAAGGACAAGAAAGCTATGCGCACGATCCCGAATCCCGATGAGAAGGAAGAAAGCTTTGTCTTTTCTCTTGTCTTCAAAAGAGAGGTGGAAAAGGCAGACGTACCTCTTTTTCGTGGATTCACATTTGCCACACAACTATTGCAACGTCTTTTAGCAAAAGGCAATTCAAATCGGATCGGTACAATTTGATATTCAAACTTGACTCAATCCAAAGATTTAGTGCTCAATATGGTTTTGATTTTTTCAAGTCATGAATCGACTTGAATAGATATTCAATAAGGTCGAACTCGTCTCAATTATATGAGTTACACTGAGTTAAGCTCTAAACTAAAATCCAACCAAGCTCAACTTTTCCCGATGCACTACAGTTGGAAAAAGACAATTTTTTTCAATTTCTCTGTGTGTATATACAACAAGTTAATTAGGCTCACAAACTATTCGGATTGAAGTACTTTTTATGTTTGAATTTGATTCGTTTGTGCACTCAGCTTGAACCTGAAAAGAATCGAGAGTCGTATCCAAGTCCGATTCGCGTGGGCTACCGATTGAACAAGAACATCTTTACAATGGCGAAATGCTAGGCTCATATTTATGGGGTGCAACGGAAAATTTCAATTACAGAAAGATGAAGCACTCCAACGAGACAAGAGGGTTGTCAACGGACTCGTTCCCCTGCTTCGAGTCGCCGGCGTCTCCTCCCTCTCCGGCGGTGTCCGAAACCTTCTCTTCCACGTCGCCGGCCGACGTGGCCGAGGACGCGCCGCCGGCATTCCCGGCCTTCTTCATCGGGCTACCCCCCGCCCCGCTCTTCCTCCCTCCCCCGCCGTTCCTGGTCGCCGGCGACCTCGACCGCCGACCGAGGCCATCCCTCTGGTCTCGACGCAACGCGGCGGTTGTAGTCCCCATGCGGCTCCGTTGCTGCGTCGCCGGCGCCGCCGTCGTCTTCTTCGCCAGCTCCGGCTTCTTCGCCGGAGATCTCGCCGCTCGCCTCGCCGTCTGCTGCCCGGCGTAGGGACGGTTCCTCTGCACCTTCATCGGAGATCTCTTGATCACTCTCTGCGTGACTTCTCCTATATCTCTGCTCGTAACTTCGGTCTCCCTCTTCTCGGCGACGGTAGTAGCGGTGGTCGCCGTGGTGGCACTGGCGGTGGAGAAGCTCTCCCCGACGCTGCACAGCTCGGAACACTCCGAAACGACTTCGGCGACATCCTCTCCCTCGTTTCGGGTCGGAGTTCGAGCTCCAGCGTACGTTCTTCAGGCTTAGGCGAGAAACCAGCATCGGCTTTTGCACCGTCGTCGATCGTTGCTTGAGGCGGAGGGAGAGGCTTCGGCAGAGGCGTTTCGGAGAGAACTTCCTTGACGGTTTCCTCTTCCTCCTCCTCTTCTTCAGCGAGCGCGGCCGCGGCGCGGGTCACGCCGGCGTTGCTGCCGCACGGCCTCGCGGGAGGGTGCGGCGGAGAAAGGTCGGGTCTCGAGGGGTTCTGGGCATGTGGGTCGCCGCGCTCGGCGGAGCTGAAACAGCAACCCATCTCTCGGGGAGAGGGTTCGCGAGAGTGTTGCTGCGAGCGTTTGGGGAGGAGGGCGGACGAGAGATAGAGAGAGAGAGAGAGTATAAAGAAGAATTCAAATGCGAAAACGGTCAAGAGAGGAGCGCCATTAGGGGCGGAGTGATTAGGAGCCGAACATGGGAGACGGACAAATTGACCGGTGATTCGGACGAGGAAAGAGAGAGATCGAGCGACCGTGTGGGAGACGGAGAGGGGGAAAGGATAGGTGCTTGAGAACGTTTGAATTCTGCTGGAAGCGACAGCTTTTTGGGGGAGTTTGATAGGCTTTTTGCTGTAGGCACCAGGTGCTAATCAATAATCATCTCGTTGCAATTGCCTCTGGCGGACGCGATTCCGTTCAGGCCCAAGCCCATTTCTCTTCCTTTTCGTCTCTCGAAGTTTTCAAAATGGGCAGGGCTTCGGTGCTTCGGAAGATGGACCACAGAGAGATCGCTAGGTACCGAAGCTGATCGTCCGTCCCCACGGCGGGCAGCAGCCAAAGACAGCGCCGTTGGTGAAGGAACTAAAGCCAGTCTGGCTCTGTCTTTGTCTCTAGCTGTGGATATTTTTATGTGATTCTGCCCCGGAAAGCAATTCTTCGATTGGACCTTTTTCTCCGTTTTTTTGTTTTCATAGGATTTGATATGTTTAGTCTATTGTAAGAATCTGAGTGAAAGAGTATTATATGCAAGAGAGGTTACTAACGTGGGGCGATTGTCTAATATTTATGTAATATCGCGACAAGAAGCGAGGCCATTATCAATAGTTGAACAGGGTCAACCAGTCGTTATAGTTTGGTCCGGCAATACTATAGTAGTTAAGAGTTTATTCTCATCCGGTCACACAAAGTGACAATTGGGAATGGCTGGAAAGTTAAAGTCACCATTGGACGACTCGACTTGAAATTGCTTTTGATGGGTACGAGCTTTAACTATTAGACCGTGCGACGCGATTGAATTTCAGCAACACTTGCTGCAGGCTTCTAAAGAGGGCCTGGCCGTAAAAGTAGTTCCGTATCAAAGAAAGGGTACTAGGAATCGAACCCGTGAACAACACGATTCAGACTGATTTTCAAGAAAGGACCAACGATTCGAACTGGCTTATAAGCAAATAGTACTCTAGTCAATCCATTGGGTCAAAAGAGTAACACGATACACGTTTTTTTTTTTAAGGGGTGACACGGTATATATTTTTTAACTCGCGAAAAGATGAATCCAATAATTTTTAACCCTTCCTACATTGGTAAGGCCAATACCAGTCTGGTTCCACTTCCTTGAGCCAACGAGGAGACAGTGACAAAAGGGTCAAGAAGTGGCAGCCTGGAAAGTTAAATCTTTTTCCTCGTCACCATGAAAAAGAGAGCTCAACAACGACGTTCATAATCATTCCTGTCTCTCTCCTTGTCGCCGATCCTCTTGCGTGATTCGACAATGATAATCAATCAGCGGACGGTGTAATCATTCCAGAGATATTTATCGTGCGCGATTGATCTGCACGGTGCTCCTCACGACGCCATGCAACCCATCAATCAGCTCCACAATCATGGTGGAGCTCGTTATTTTCCGCTTCCTAACTAGGGGTTTATGGCCCGATTGAAAAGGACAGTACGTGCACTCATTTCCATGGAAGAGCTCCCCATGATTTTATAAAATATGATTAGGGTGACCATCCTTTGTCCTTTGTTGGACTGTGCTAATGTCCGAAAGGCAAATTGATGGGTTGCAGTTAAAACTAATGGAATGGAAGCTCCAAGCCCGACATGGCATTGTTTGGAAATTGTCTCCCTCTTTCTTTTTCGTTTTTGAGATAAATGGGAATTTCTAAGCCACCCGATTTGACTAGGCTTGAGAAGAAGAGATGTGGATCCATTTAAAGTATATCAATTATCTCAAGTTTCAAGCCTAAGATTTCACATTTCATTAAGACCTCCTCATCAATGTTTCCAAATAGTTCAAACCTTAAAGACAATTCCTTAATATCGATATATCGCAATAAGTTAATTTTGGGGTCCCTTTTTTTCATAAAAATTGTTGACACTAAAAACCAACCCGTGATATAGCAAGCGACGTGGGCGTTAAGTTGTCGATGGGAAAGTCGGGCGGCCTGATCGAAAATCGATGAGTAGCTGATGCAAGATCGGCGTCGTGTGACTTATGGTGCCATCGACGAAGAGGGGCGGGCCAGCACATTTTCAACGGACAATGACAGGCGATCAACCACACCGGGACAAAGTCAAGCCGGAATAAATCTTGAAAATTATAGTTGTTTATGGATAGGATCATGCGATTGGAGAGTGAGCACAGAGACGAGATTTTCACCGCACATCGACGATTGCACTTCATATGAGGCTGCATAAGGACGAGTAGAACGAGTAGAATCATTTGTAAGGGGTCTACAATCAACAACACTTTTTGACAAATTTCTACAGTTCAATTTACCAATTTATCTTTCTCATTTGCAATTCTTTTATCTTTTCAGTTCAATTAGCATTAGTGATTTATCTCATACGCATTGCTTCTTGTCCGTATTGCCAGGAACCCAATTCACTTTGAAAAATCAAAGATCCAACCCATTTGTCAACAACCATATTTGTCGAAAAAAAAGAAAAGTATCGTCCTCTCCGTGACTTTAAGACGGGATGCAAAGAAATTAGTAAAACTTGCAAGGCCCGTTTATTTCATGGAAAACAAATTATTTTTAAAAAATTTATTAGATAATAATCATTTATATCACTTGCAAATGAACAAACAAATATTTCCATCGTCCACAAAAATCTTTAAACATAAATTGTTGTTGATACGAAAGCATTTTGCATTAAATGACTATTTCAATTAATACGAGCGAAGTGATCAATTTCAGGAAAAATCTTTTTCAAATTATTCATTTCTCTCGAAAGAACTCATTATATGGTAGACATAATAATTTTGGTAGGAATATGGCAGACATATCATAAAACTTTCAACATCTCGCACTTTATTACAATGAAACATCGCAAACATTGTAATAGAAATCATAAGTGGCGAGGCATCGTTATTATTTTTCCATTAGCTGCATCCTTTACAAAATTATTCAAGAAGACATTTTTCCTTAATCTTCTCTCGTAATGAGAAAATTTGAGACACTTACTTTGAGTAATGCTAGGAGCTAGAAAATCCGGTCTAGTGCTAGTGTAAACAACCTTTTGAAACATGTATCATTGAACAAGTTAAATGTGTACTTAAATATAATTTCATAATCGCATCCATCAAAACGTCATTCATCCAACGGTGAATATACAATTCTCCGCATCAACAACAAACACAATAATAATCGATCTCCTCCTCGTACTAAATTTGCAAAATCGTTATTCGTAGTTTGAGCCATCCTCTATTTTTTTAAACGTAAGATACCATACTCATTTTAAGGATCACATTCAAAATGCTTATCCGAAAGGGCCCTAGGTAGGTCTTTTTAAGAGGTCAGATTCCCGTGAAGGAAAGGACAAGATGTTGATTGTTGAGTGATGGCAATACATTAACATCTTAGCGTAATAAACTTCAATAACTTCGCTTGGCGTCGTTAAATTAATCAGTTCCCTTCCAATCCACCTAACCGCAACGTAGGCGTGCCTAGCAAGAGGCAAAACACAACCTAATGAAAAAAAAAAAAAATGGAAAATGTCATTTTCGACTCGGGCAACGCAATAAGCATTTCGTCGCGAGGTCAAATGAGATCAAATCAAAAACACGTATTTCGTGCCCGCTTAGGATAGAACACAAAGAAGATGCTGCCGCTGCTTCGTCAGGAATTGGGAGTCCGATGATGACTTAAGCATCGGTCTAGATTCGATGTTTACTTAAACTAATGATTTCGCACATATCTTCCACGTCATGCCCACTCGGCACCCGAACTTGTTCTCTTCCAACACACAATCCAATCCTGGATTTTTCCTTCTTTTTTTTTCCTTTTTCTATTTGGGAATATTCAAATTGGTAATCTTTGATAATATTCTATCCATAATTTTTCCGTAATGTGCAAGGACACAGATCCATTCGCTTTCCCGGTATTTCGGTAATATTCTATTGCTTATCAATATGACTCTTTTCTCATCCTCACTCTTGTTTATTCTATGCTCTCACCTCTCAATTTGGATATGAATTTTTCTAATTTTGATTAAAAATAAAATAAAAGAAGACATTAGCAATATAGGTCTGGTCGAGCATGGAATCAAGCATGAGTTACTATATTTTATTACATAAAAATAGGTCAAAGCGGACCAAATATGTCCTATTAGATCAAATCATTTTTTACCGCGATCCAAACTCAATCTACACACCCCATTGGACTGATCTAGTCCTAGCTAGAACTACGTAGTACATGGGTGCATAGATGGCATCGTAAGGTTTCACGACCAATTAGCCTAGGGGTGAGATATTCCAAATTTCATTATACTTGAAATTTATCTATTCAAACGAGTTTCTCATTTTTTGGAATCTCAAATCTACCCTAACATAGATTCTAAAAACAATCCCCGAAACCGGCCATTTTTTTTTTTTTCATTTTCAGTTAAGCCTAACTTGTCGTTTGTTTGTTTTTTTTTTTCTTGATTTTAACATGAAAAAGGAATTTTTTTTTTTTTGGTCGAAAAAAGGACTTAAGTTATCAAGCTTTCTTAATTTTTTAAGTACGACATCACCAAACAAGAACTCAATGGCTATATCATAACTTTTTGCTTTGACTTCAACAAATCAATTCAAGTTTAAGTAGGAGAAGAATATTTTAAAATATAGATGAGTGATTGTAGGTTCTACTTAAAATCTTTCTTGTCGGAATAAATTCCTCATTTTTTATAATTCGAAATCTACTCTGTATACCCTAAACTCAGATCAGCCAATTCCTTTTAATCTGGATTTTTAATTTTAGATCTTATCTTAAAATCATGCTCCCCTCAAAATTAGCCAAAGTCAGAATTCCACTCGGGACGCATTGGAAGAAGGACCGGGGCAAAACCGCATCGCCCCTGGCCGACGCGACGCGACGCTCCTCTCCTCCACGGGTCCGTCCTCCCACGGCCACATGGGGGAATAGTACGACCCGAGAACGTGCGCCTCTGAGCAAGAGGCCAGGGAAAAGCCATGGGCTGACGCGAGGGGGGCCCCACGGGAGACCGGGCGGGCTCCACCGACAACCCCCGAACAGAACAGCGCACTTGGGAAAAGATTCACTCGGTTCCGACACGCAGAATTGCCCATCGTTCTCCCAACGGCTCAACGAGAGCGACACTTGCCCACGACCGCAACTCGCGTAGAACTGTCTAATGGCTGACCGCTGGTCTTTTCGAATTTATTAATTGTTCCTCCCCGCATCTTCGAACGCCCCTCTACTTTTTCCAAAGGGCCTCATCGCGTTATCAAACGACCTCGCGAGGGAGACCGCAAGGATACGACGCTTCCGCTTTCGGCGCTGCTTCGGTTGACCTCGAACCGCCGTGGCCGCCGCGCTTGACGACGACATCTGACCCAACCGCCCGGTGTTCGTCGCGTTCTGCCCACCCCCCCGAACTCTTTGCGAAAAGGCATCCGTCGCGGACCTTTCTGGTGCAGTCCTATTCGCGGATGTAAAGATGATGAGTCCACTTAGGCGGGGGTGCTTTTCGCGGGATGGATTGGTGCGCTGGGGCGAGGATGGGCAGGGATAAGGCAAAGGGGGGCGATAGCGAAAAGGCCGCTTCTCTTTCGAGCCGATCTTTCCTCCGCCGTCGAAAGGATAACTTAAAGGAGGGGGAAATGTTGTTTTGTATGCCTTATGGCTTTACCAAAAGCGGCTTTTTTCCCGGCCAAAAGGGAATTTTGACAAACGGTTCTTTTATCCTGGAACGAATTATTATATATGCTAATTTTTTTCTCTATTTTCCACATTCGAAATAACATTTTCGCGAAAAGACGAGGTGATGTCGAGCACCGCTTTGTTTTTTTCTTTTTTAAGAATTTATTTTGTAACGTTTTCGTAGCATGGGTAAGAGGGAGAAGATTATATTGATTGAAATGCGAGCCATGTCCTGCTTCTGAAATACGACGACGGTTGAAGGAGAAGATTAGTGGTTGGTTGGAAGACTTCGCAAGTGTCTCGGTCGTCCCAAAAAACAAAAACAAAGGGAAAATGAATAGATTAAGAAAAGGTGAACTGATTGGAATCTGGGAGTATTTTAGTTCATATATGAGATTGGGGAATATTCCTAATTAACCGAAAAAAAGGGTCCCTTTATTTATGGCAAAAAGATAAAAAAAGAGAAGCACAATAGACAAATCTGAGGCTACCTTTCAACGGAAAGAAGAAAACGTACCGCCTTTTTCTTTATCACCAAAAATTTAACATGGCCTTTCGAATTCATAAAAGGAATATACATCATTTAAACCGTATTACGAAAATTACATGTTTTGTCTATTATCGAAAGGTTCAAACATTTATTTTAGCAAGATAATCTTTTGACGTGTGCTTTGAGAAGACGACATGATTTTAGTGTCGACACGGGACCATGAAATCGATATTAAGACGTGGGCTGTGTTTGAAAAATTAAGAATGTGTCGTTACCAGTTGTCTATAGTTGTGTGGGTTGAAACTGAGGAGTATTAGAGAAGGCTATCTTTGTCAAAGGGCATGGATAATTTACCACGCCGATTTAATATCGTGTTTGTCGTATTAAATTTATTTTAGTGGATTTTTTTAACGTTACTCTTATCTGGTCAGGACCAAAAAAAAAAGGGGGGTGGGTAGGCTCGCGGCAAGAAATGACCGTGCCTTGGAATAATCTCCCACGTGATGATGCGCCTTTTTTAGACAGAACCCGCTGCTATAATTGACAAAAATGAAATCTAGCATGATCCTTCCACCGCTTCCCCCACGCGCCGCCGCCATGGCGCTTGATCCGCGCTCCCCGTCTTCTTCTAAATAAATAATTCCAATTAATCAGAGCCTAATCCAATTGCGGCGAGAGTTGACGAGGGTTGACCGAGTCGTTGACCCGGAAGGGGGAGAGTAGGGATGAGATTTGTACTCTCGCGAGTTCGCTCTTCTTCGCCCGTGAAGTTGTTGTAGGGGGGCGAGCGACCGACCGGGGTATCTATTTGGGACCCGACTATGCAACCATAGCTTTCATAATTTATTTAGCTCTTAATTTATGCAACCATGATATCATCCATGAACATCTTTGGATAGAAAAAGTGAATTTATTAAGCATCCGCATGTGTAATGAACAATATTTTTCCCGATCGATGTTTTGATTCGCGCTTTCGACTGGTTTTATAAAATTTGATTTGGGATAACTTTTCTCTTTACCTTTTAATATTAAAATTATATTTGCATTTAAGAAGACTCCATCTTGTACTAAATGCGTCAATTTTTTTTTTTTTTGGTCCAAAAACTCCTCCATTAGATATTACAATTTAGCAAGTTTAAATTGTCAACTATATGATTGTTTGAAAAATATATTCGTTTTATATCATTACACTTTGTGATATATGATGCTTATTTATGGCAATATTAATGTGAGGGGAAAACAAAAGATTGTGCCCAACATGAAGTAAGTGAAGTTCAGTCTATGTTAATTGCATTCTTCTTCGAAATCAAGTTAGCTCGCTTGATATTGTTATTAATTAGTTCGGATTTGAGTTTTGCGTATAAATCCCAAATTGATTGATGTAACAACTTTAACTAATGGAACAATTTGATATTTAATTAAAGTTATGTGAATAGCACATTTAAGTTAACCTCGCTTAATTTGTTTCAAGTCATGTGTTTACCTCCAACCATATGAATAAGACGGCATTGGACTTTTCATTTTTAATGCTTTGATATGTGGACAGAAACCTATTACTTAGCTACATCTGATATACGAAATTTTCAATTTTTAGGTTGGCTTGATGCAATTTTTTCTTCTTAAACGAATGATATCTCAAAATTAATATATACCATTCACGTTACCATATATACATTCTTTATCCTTTTGTTGCTAATAAATAAAAGGGTAAACCCAAATATTACATTGTTACTAACATAAACCAATTTGATCCCAGAACAACAAAGAAAGAAACCTATTGATGGCATAGCTAATACTAATTATTATCCATGTTGTTGGGTTGGATAAATCAATTTGCTAGCCAAAATGCACATGCATTTTAATTTTTAAAATTATGGAGAATATTGATATGTTGAAAATATTTGAGCATACTTCTAATTTGAGAAATGAGCTTGGCACCAAAATGAAGTGACGGAATTGATTTTTGAAGTAGATAAATGGTTGCATGCGAGCTTGTCTCTACAATAAGTCTAGGTAATACTTGAAGAAATTGTCCACAGTTTTGCTTTGCTCTACCGTTTGTGTGAATCCAACAAGCCAGTTGCTTGAGCCATCATGAACAAGTCCACCTAGTGAAGCTGAACCCGAGTTGCCTTTAAAGGTTGTGTCAAAATTAATTTAACCTAAGAAGAAGGGGGGTCCAACCCACAAACTTATCTCTTTTTTTTTTTTAGGTAGATAGTCCATTTTTACTAATTGTACAGATAGAATATTGTTGACATATATCCTAAGATTACATTCACATGTGCGCTTGGAAAGGAAAAGTTTGTCTAAAATAATCTTCGATCCCTCAAATTACACAAATGCCAGCAACCTACGACAAATAATAGTGGCTCGTCCTTTATTTTTTACCAATATTGTTGCATCAAACTGGTTTGCTAACAACCACTTATGCAAATCAAGGGTGAAGAAACGACCCCTCATGTGTAGGCAAAATTTTCTATCAAAGGCAAGTTCAGTGCCCAGCTGCAGCTTTGTAAGTCGCCATCTCTGCCCAAGTTCTTCGTTGGATAATTGCTTTAATAATCGTGATCAAAATATCAAGACATAAAGAGATCACAAGCTTTTTGTAGGAGGAGGAGGAGGAGGAATAGCCGTTAGAAAAAAGATTAATAAAATCAATCTTATAAGGCGAGAACACTCGAATAAATAATTAATTTAGTCTAATCGTACACTTGTGAATTCATCGTATTCATCAAATCTATTGTACCATCTGGCCTTACTCGGAATAAATTAAAAAAAAAAAAAAACACGAACTGAGGGGAAACGAATCGCTAACTCGCAAATTAACTCAACCCACACGATTCGGTGGACTTGTCGGAAAAAGGGCGCAGCAGAATTCGTGGGAATCGAGAATGTACCAGCTAAGGTACCAGCCGCCCACGCCACGTGACGCCTCCCGGGGCGAAGGAAATTACCAACCGTGCCCTTCCCCCGAATAGAAATAATTTTACCGCGGGGCGGGTAAAAAAACCCCGCGGGGGCCCGCACGCACCGAGCACGCTTGTGGGCCCGGCGGCTGGCCGGTGGCGTTCGGATTCGTCAAACGAACGACTGAACTTTCCTCGGAGGAGATGTGCATGTGTACACGCGACTCAACTCGCCTCGCTCGTGGCCTTGGTCCGTCTTCCTCCATCGACTTTCTTTGCGGTTTTCTAGAGAGAGAAAGTGGTGGTGGTGGTGGTGGACCTGGCGGTGGGGGCTGGTGAGGAAGAAAGGACCCGGAAGCCACCCAGCACAGCATGAGGCGAACCTCTCTCCCGGTTTCTCTCTCTAAGGCTCGTCGGACCTTTTTCTACGTCGTACCCTTTTCTTTCTCTCTCTTGCTTTGAAATATTGCTGCTCCACTTCGGGCACCATAGTTAGGGTTGATGTATCTCTGTGCCCTGTTTTCGTCATTTTTTTATTCATTCTTGGGCTGTACTTTCGTTTTTTTAACTCTCGAGCCCGAGGGGCATTTTCTTGATGCCCTTATTCTCAGACCCATCTCTCTCTTTTCTCTCTCTCTCTCTCCCTCTCTATCGCTCTCCCATTATCTGAACTTGGCGAATCTTAGCACTTAAGACTCGCCCCTTCTTTTTCCTTTTGGCCTTTGATCTTTGGGTTAAACCACACACAAACGCCTCGCCTTTTTTCCCCCCTGCCCTTTTCCGTTCGCTGGTAGCTGGTCGCGTACGGTCGAGCTTCGGATTTCCTCTCTGCATTTTGCGTAATTCCCTTGCCATTTTGGTTCTCCGTAAGTTCTTCGTGTTTCTTGAGCCGACCCGGTTGGTTTTGTGTCGTGGGCATTTGGTCCGCTGGGGGGGACGACTATGTGGATGGTGTTCTGAGCCGTTCGAGATTTCAGAATGCCGTTTTTCGTCTGCCTTCTTTTTCTGTCGCGTCGCGTCCGCGAGCTTTTGAGTACTTGCGGGAGTTGATTTTCGTGGTCCGAGGATGGTAGATCGTTGTCTTGATAGCTCTTGGTGATTTTTCTCTGCTGATTGTGCAGATTGGAGAGTGAGGTACATGTTGTTGTGAGAGAACAGAGAGGAGATAGAGGGATGAAGGTGGCGTGGAGATCAAGGGGGATGAGAAGATCCGCATCTGTTGTGGATGGGGTGGACTTGAAGATCTACGTGCAGTTCTTGCTGGGCTTTTTGTTTATTTTTGCAGCTCGCATTTCGCTTGGCGACACTAATCCTGGCGATGGTATGGCTGGATTTTAAACATCTCTCTCTCTCTCTCTCTCTCTCTCTCTCTTCTTCTTCTTCTTCTTCTGCTTTTTTTTTTTTTTTTTTTGGGAAGAGAAGGGGAGGGGGGGAGCGACTCTTTTCTGGGTTGCTGAAGAAGTGGAGGAACCGGGGAAGCAATTATTGTTCCGATGTACGAATTACTTCAGTTCGATCGGTTAGACCAGGACAGGTCGTTAACTGTTCATCTCAGTTAGGTTAGGTAGCTGATTATATTTATAGCATTGAACAGTTTGGACTCTTTAACTATGTCGCTTCCAATTATGAAATCTCTCTGAATTTAATTGAAGATGGATTTCAAGTTTATCTTTGCATTTTGCTTAATCGTGATTGCAGACCCGGGGGGGGTATCTACGGTAATAGTAGATGGAAGATGCCAGCTTTCGTTAAATTGCTTTTCATTCGATTTTTTCGCTTCTCCATCACACTTCCTGTTTGTTTGTTTGTTTTTTTTTTTTGAAAAGTAAAGGTGCTTAACCGAACTTATTCATCTGCATTGTTGTTTGCTGGTATAGTTGCTGCGATAAATAACTTGTATGTGTCTCTGGGGTCCCCTGCTCTCCCTGGGTGGGTTGCTAGCGGAGGAGACCCGTGTGGAGGTTCATGGCAAGGAGTTTCTTGCAATAATACCGAAATAAAATCAATGTAAGTTCGCATTATTTAACTCTCGAGAATTTCTGCAGATGTTCACATAACTCATTTTCCATTTTTATTCGACTGTATGACTTCACAGTATTCTTAATGGAGCCAATTTGGGAGGCGGACTGGGGGATAGCTTGGGGTCATTTGCTTCCATCAGAACTATGTATGTCCATCTCCTCTCTCTGTCTTTGCACAAGCATCTGTTTGCATGCAAACGAGGCATTCGTGTGTCCGTGAATGACTCCAATAATGTTTCCCATTTCTGTGCGATTGCTCTTGTCACTGTATTATGAAGTGGCCTTCATTGAAGGAAACTTAGCTGAGTGAATCACCTTACATGGAGTTTGGGAAGTATTGACGCTGAAGTGGCATTATTACTGATAGGTTTGTTCTGTTCGAGTGTATAATGTACTGATTTTATCTCACTGAGATGCTACGTTATCATTTAGTAGATGATTGTGCTATAAAATTGGCTGAAAATAGTCATTCTACCTAGATGACATGCTGTGGCATTTGTGCTAAACTTCAGGCCCGTTATGTTTCTCTCTAGGCATTCTTACGTAGTATCGTTGACATTTATCCATTTTCTTATTGCAGAGATCTGAGCAACAACCGCATAGGCGGCAGCATTCCATCAAACTTGCCTGTTACCTTGCAAAACTTGTATGTTATTTCATGATTGCCAGAGGAAAAGAACTTTTGCTTTTTCAGTGTGTTCTTCCTTGTATGAAAGATGTAATAGTTGTCGCCTCTGGCAGATTTCTTTCAGCTAATCAGTTCACTGGAAGCATCCCAAGTTCTCTGTCTTCTCTGACTGAACTGTCAGCCATGTAATCACTGCTTTCTTAACTATGGCGTTTCCTTTCAGCTAAAACTCGATTTCCTTTGCTATTATTTCTTCTGAGCTTAATCTTTCTTTGTATTTCAGGTCTCTAAATGACAATCTTTTGAGCGGTGAAATTCCAGATGCTTTCCAAAATCTTATAGGATTAATCAATCTGTAGGGTTTTGTTATCTGGTTAACGAAAGCCTTGTTTCCATATGACTTTCCTTGACATATGTCGTGATAGAAAGTGTTCCTGTGCAGCGATTTATCCACTAATAATCTGAGCGGGCGTCTTCCTCCTTCTTTGGGAAATCTATCGTCTTTGACCACCCTGTGAGTGCTTACTGTCCACTGAAGATGCATATATGCTCATGAATTTCTTCTCCGTTATCTGATTTTACTCCTAAATTTGCAGACGCATACAGAACAACCAGTTATCGGGAACCCTTGATGTTCTACAAGACCTTCCCATGAGAGATCTGTACTTTTCTTACTTTGCTTCAAATTACTTTCATATTTTTATTGAAATTTATAGTGCTTCATCTGGAGTTCTGCTTTTTCATAGCCCTCCACTTATTTGCATCTTTTGATGCGTTGCGTTGCACAGGAATATAGAGAATAACCTTTTCTCTGGACCTATACCTGATAAATTACTGAGTATACCGGACTTCAGGTGAGAGCTACTTTTAAATGCACTCTGCTACTTCATTAATTTATTCTCCATCATACTTAATCAATTTTGCCCACCTTCCCATCATCTTTTGTTATTCTGATATGATAGCAGAGGAAATGGTAATATCTGTGGAATTTATGTTGCTATTGCACTATGTGATCTTCATGGGAAGATTTTTTGTTGCATAAGTTTGGTGATTCTGTGATTGCTGTTATTGAATTTCAAGAGGCCGTGATGGCATAATTCTTTGAACTCTTTTAACTCTGTCAAAATAAAGCCAAAGAACTTATTGCTACTCTCTCGAAACTGTTTTCTTACTCAAATAGGTCATAATGAATGCTAGCCTTTTTCCCCCTTATGCATGCGAGGTAGTTGATATATTTGGTCCACTTCATTTTATGCTCTAGTTCTTTTGAAGTTTTTCTTAGGGTAGAAATCACAAGCTTTATCAGCCTTCGCCTGTTCCAGCTTTTTGAAAGTAAAAAAGGAAAAAAAAAAAAAAAGTCTAGTTCTTCCTTGGGGCCATTCATATTTGACTGTGGGAACTGTTTGCTAATCACTTTGTAATCTGCAGAAAAGATGGAAATCCTTTCAATTCCAGCGCTCCGTTACCTTCACCTTCACCTTCGACACCAACGGCACCTTCGACACCAACGGTGCCGTCATCACCACGGACTCCTTTTTTCGGGGGTGGAGCACCATCTTCCACCAAAGCACCTCCAAAACAGGCGGACGGACCATCTGCGAGAGATCAATCAATACCTGGTTCCTCGAAAAAGTCATCCACCAAAAGAATCGTTTGGATAGTAATAGCGGTTGTCATATCATTTATAATTTTGGTTTTAGCACTCCTCCTTCTTGTACCTGCATGTATTCGAAGAAGACATGAGGTTGACAGAACTTCCAAGAGTCACAATATTGGTGCATATAATGGCAAAAGAGAGAATCCTCGGGAAAATCCTTCTTTAGGCCCTCCACCGAGTCATCTGGATAAAGGCAAGTAAACTAGTCCAGTCTTTTGTGCTGTATAACTCACATTTTAAAGGCATCAATTTTTGTCAAAGCTTGGTCACTAAGATGGAGTTTTCTTCCTGCAGTACCTAAAGAGCCAGCTGTGAAGCTTTTGGAGGATCATCAACCAGAGAGCAGGAAAGTGTGGGCTGTTCCGAGGACACAAAACGAGCGAGAAAGAAATGCACAGAGAACTGGTCTGATGCCTGATCGGGGAGATCAGGAGATTGATGTGAGTGCACTTGAGGCGTACTTGATGCCTCCTCCCCCTCCCCCGCCCCCTCCTCCGCCTCCTCCACCGCCTCCTCCACCACCTCCTGAAATTATTGTGAAGCCCGCTGTGCCTGAACAAACAATGGCCACAAAGCCTTCCGTGAGAACTCGTATTCCTCTGGTTTCTGCCAAGTCCTTCACCATTGCATCCCTTCAGCAATACACGAACAGCTTTTCTGAAGAAAATATAATTGGAAGTGGAATGCTTGGTCGTGTGTATAGGGCAGAGCTTCCTAATCACAAGGTAACAGTTTGTATGGCTAATATTTTCAGGGATCAGTTGTTTTGCTGCTGAGCTTTTGATATGTGATTCCTTTTTTTAATGTTAAGCTGAAAATTCAGTTTTTAAATCCTAGACTTTTCACTTATTCTGATAAGCTCCTATATATGATTGATGGTGCAATGTGTACTCTTGAGTATGGACCCTCTGAAGATTGCTCCCAGTTCAGTACATGTTCATTGAAATCGATTCAAGTTAGGAAAGGCAAAGAGAAACATAACTTTGTTTTCAGGCGTACCTTCTGGTTGGACTATTCTACCTTGTTTTTTTATTTATTATTAGGGGTTTGGGTTGCTCTATCACGTTGTCTCATTGACTATTGCTTTGTTGGTTGAGACTGTCTTCTTTGTCTTCTAAATTCTTTGTAACGTCATGGTATGACACGGGGAACCAGCTAAGCCCCAGCATGATGCACCATAAAATCCATAAGACGAAGTATACAAATACATGGGATGCAGCATTTTCGAATTTGCTGTGTGAACTTTAGACAAATACATGGGCATTATCTTGCTTGAGTGGCTTGAAAGTTGTTTTGTCTCACAAATGTATACTTACTCGTAG
Organism: Eucalyptus marginata; assembly: GCA_014182565.1. Taxonomy (NCBI): domain Eukaryota; kingdom Viridiplantae; phylum Streptophyta; class Magnoliopsida; order Myrtales; family Myrtaceae; genus Eucalyptus; species Eucalyptus marginata. The sequence continues at coordinate 27,140,761 of CM024585.1, read as the reverse complement.
TTTTCTGGTTGGTTGCGCAGTTGCTGGCTGTCAAGAAATTGGACAAGAAGGCTTCCAGTCAGCAGAAGGATGTCGAGTTTTTGGAATTGGTGAACAATATTGACAAGATTCGACATGCAAACGTTGTGGAACTCATGGGTTACTGTGCTGAGCATGGCGAAAGGCTTCTAATATACGAGTATTGCAGTAATGGGACATTACAGGATGCGCTTCATTCGGATGATGATCTAAAGAAGAATTTTAGTTGGAATTCCCGCGTTAGGATGGCTCTTGATGCTGCCAGAGCCTTAGAGTAAGTCGATCCATATTCAGGCACAATTAGAGTGGTGTTTCTTTTAATTCTGTCTGATTATCATGTAGAAGCATTTGTTGTACAATAAGCTAATAGTGTAGTCACTTTGTGTGCACAGGTACTTGCATGAGGTCTGTCAGCCACCTATTGTGCATAGGAACTTCAAGTCCGCAAATATTCTCCTTGACGATGATCTTTCTGTGCACATTTCTGATTGTGGTTTAGATGCATTGATCTCTTCAGGCTCAGTTAGCCAGGTAAGCTATTTTTGTGAGGTTTTGAATATTAACTTGGTGGGATGTCTAGCTGCAGCAATCCATCCCATTACATGCTAAACCACCCATAAAAAGTTCTCTCTAAAACAACCTCTTACTAATTTTGCCATTTGGAACAATTGTAATGGGAATTGAAGCTGTGGGAATTCACTCATCCGTGTCATGCTCGTTTGTCATCCAAAATTTTCAGTATGAAGTGCTGACTAGCGGGTTGTTTTTGTGGTAGTACTACTGTTGCTTGAAATTTAAATAGGTCTGTTTCTTTGTCAGTTGTCGGGGCAACTTCTATCTACTTATGGATATGGAGCTCCTGAGTTCGAATCTGGAATTTATACAATCAAAAGTGACGTCTACAGCTTTGGGGTAGTCATGTTGGAACTTCTGACTGGCCGAAAATCCTATGATAGGTAAGACCTGAAAGTACATATTGGTTTGATAACTGGGGTTCCAAATCTGTTTCCAGCTGTGGCTTTATCCAACATCAATTTTTATTTTCCCTTGACGAATCATTTTCAGGTCACGAGTTCGGGTAGAGCAATTTCTTGTCAGATGGGCAATCCCTCAGCTCCATGACATTGATGCATTGTCCAGAATGGTCGATCCTTCTGTTAAGGGACAGTACCCTGCCAAATCGCTGTCGCGGTTTGCTGATATTATATCTCGCTGCGTTCAGGTGAGAGCTCTCGCACTTCAAAGTGTTTATATTAATGCTTTCTTACTTTCCCATGTTATGCTTTCAGAGGAGGATCAGTCATATTCTTTTAGGTGGACAGTTTTAAGGGACGTAACCAATTCTCTCTCTCTCTCTCTCTCTCATTTTTTTCTTGTTTTCACAGCCGAACCCAGAATTCAGGTCGCGGATGTCGGAAGTAGTCCAAGACCTCTCAGATATGATCACGAAGGACCCTTATCCATGAGATCATAGCTCAAGACCACCATCAAACAATCAGTCGAGGAATGGTGACCTCTACCTTGTTAATGCCGATGAATTGTGAAAGTGATCTGCTGTGCACCATGAAAATTTGGTCAGCAGGCAAGCTGAGAAGGAATGGCCCTATTAACATAAGTAATGTTCTGATTCGTATCCTCGATGATTCGAGCGGGCGATCTGATGGTGTCATACCCCAAGAGGGTACAGAGCTCAAGATCTGGCCCAAAAGTTTGTTTTGCGATCGTTGCTGTTGTGTGCTTAGCTTCGAGGGATGATGCGGGAACGAAGAATGTCCCTAACCCCAGTCGTTTTGGAAATTATTGTTTTTAGCTAACTTGATAAGCGAGGTTAACTCGCCTTCCGTCGTGTGTAAGGCTGTATCCATCTCTCTGGGTCCGGCTCAATGTAGAGTCGGTTTGCCTTGTCTAGTATGCACTCTATAGAACTGCACTTTGCCTATGTAATTCTTCTAAAAAAAAAAAAAAAATATCTCTTCTATTTCTATAATTGCCTGCAAAAACTGAAGAGTAGTTAGGGCTCCGTTTATTTCACGGAAAATGTGATGTTTATGGAAATTTTTTCAGGTCGCTATATTTTAGGAAAATAATAATATTTTTCGGTAGTCGACTGAAACTTGAAAATTAGCTATTTCTATTGTTCAGTACCTCGAGTGAGCTCGATTTCACTAGCTCAGGTGAGGAATCTAGCAAGCTCGAGCTCACCCGAGCTAGTGAAATCGAGCTCACTCGAGGTTGGCAAGCTCGAGTCTCGCTACATCGGGTGAGCTAGGTGAGACTTGAGCCTCGCCCGAGGTCGCCGATTGCCATTCTGCTGATTAAGAAGAACCAGGAAAAGAAAGGAAAGGAAGAAAAAGAACATAAAAAATAAATAAAAACTTGATTTTTCAACAAAATATATTTAAAATAAAAAATAAAAATAGAAGGAATTTGTGTTTTATGAAAAGAAGCAAGACGAAAGAAGATACAAAAATGTTTTTCCCTATTTGAAAAAGAGAAAATGTTTTTTCAAATTTTAGAAGATTTTTTTATTGATGGAAAATATTTTTCCTTATTAGTTCATTTTTCGTAAAATGAATATCGAAAAATGTGAAAAATTTATTTCTGAAAATTTTTCTTCGTGAAACAAGGAGCTTGGCAATCTTGACACATCTAGAAAAAAAGCGACCTTTCTTTGATTATTCGTTTTATTCCTAAGTACGGTTTATTTTTTGAGTTCCTGTTCTGTCGAAACAAGACCGTCATTTTCCAGAGGAAAATCAGCCAATCACCGTCCGTCCTTTGCACGGGCCAGGGTGTGGGGGGCGGGGATCCAGTGGTTCCCCACGTGCGGGCCCTACCAGGAGTTCCCGCGAGTCGTGGGGGCCACGTGTGGATTCCGCACCGTTTTTTTTTTTTTTTTTTTGAATTTTGGAAACCTCGAAAACGGATAAAAGGAGTGCGAGCCCACTTCGCAAAATCAATTTCGGAAAAGACGTGACGGGTATTTTTAAATATACATTCGTTTATCAAATTAGAGTTTCATCGAGAAAGAAAAGAAAAGAGAGCAGAAATTAGAGAATGCCTAGTCCCAACTCCGCACACCGACAGAGCAGTGCGAGACGACATAAATTTAGCAGCAAAAATGTACATTTGTGTCTGTCGCCTTTTTTTTTTTTTTTTGGGTGGACTCCCACGATGCTACCGAAAGACAAAAAAAATATTGTACTCCAAAATGTATCATTTCCACACTTTTCACTCCTACCACTCGCATCCACAGGACGTGCCAACCACGCGCCGCCATGTCCTCAAATCTTGCATAATCCCATCTCTTTACACACACACATATATATATATATATATATATATTCTATATATATATATATTTTGAATAAACAGGGTAGAGGTGGGGTGCTAGGTACAAACTTTCATTCAGGCGTTTCTAAGAGTCTCATTTTTAATACATAGTTTTTTTTTATGGGAATAAAAGGATATAAATGATCCTTAAATTTTGACATATTATTTGATGTGATATTTCAATTTCTAATATGTTTGTATGATTTTTGGATTTTTGATACATGTTAAATTCAGTTCATAATTTATGAATATGTTCAATGATGCTCTTCAATTAATTCAAGTTTAGGAATAACAATATTGAATATGTACAAAAAATTCAAAATCACATCGAATAAGTTAAAAGTTCAAGAATATATTATTCTAAAGTTCATTGACCACATTAAATATAATTAAAGTTGAGAGATCACACTATACATCAAATCAAAATTTATAAATCATTTGTGTTGTTTTTTCCTTTTTGTACCATTTTTTTTTGTTGAACCCTTTTCTATATTTAAAATTATAAAAGAATCATCTCTCTTGACACCCACTTACCATTTATCGAATCAGAGCTCGGCGAGCCTCACATAAGAAAACCCACCAAAATGCTAAAAACAAGTTCATAAGCGATTGTCATCATTCACTCAGGCTTCACCAAGGAAGAGAAGAGGGGCCGAGTCCAGCCGGCCATCGAACGGCGCCGCCCACCGCCGCAGTGGTATTTTCCAACTTTCTGCCACCTCTTTTTCTCTTCTCATCAGAACTTTCTACCTTTTGTCTTGAAATGAGAACCAGATCTGCAACTCTTCTCCCCTTTCCCCGCGTCCGCGCGTGTCGTCTTTGTCCCGTTCGCGCGTGACTTTCGATTTCAAACGTAAGATTAATCTAGTTAATGAAAAAAACACCAAATCTATGATTTTTAATTGTGTTTTTTGCCCGCAATTCACGTAAACATCCATTAAACCCATGAGTACGGTCCACCTCTCCGCCTCCATCTTCTCCACCTTCGTCTTCTTCATCAAGCTCCCATCATCTTCCCCGTATATCTCTGTCTGTCTCTTTCTGAGAGAGGCAGGGAATCCCCGTTTGAAGAAAGCCCTGAATCTCTCTCAAGAACCAAAAAGGCGTCATCTTTATCCTCGTAATCTCTCCCCGGTTGTCGCCATCCTTTGGATTTCTTAATCCAAATCTCTCTGTTCCTACTCCAGGTACCCTTTTGGTTTCCTTTCCTTCGAATTCCAGAAAGTCTCTTCCTTTTCGACTTTCTCCTTCCCGATCCTCCGATTCTTCATCGGGGAGCTCGCATCTCTCGGCTCGGCCACTGTCTTGCGTTCGAAGCATTTCAAACGTGCACTCCAAGTGTTCGTTTTCCCTCGCTTTCTCCGTCAAGAAGCTGTTTCTTGATGTGCTCCCGTAACAGTTTTATTCGGCTGACCGCGCGTTCCAATAAATGCCTGGCTTGTCTTATTCTAACCTATCGTTCTTATTTACTCGACCAGTTCATTGACTGTTATGAGATCATTACTTGAATCACCCCATTTTTCCTGATTGCAAAATGGCCGTTTTTTGTTGAAAACTGTCGGGTATTCTGCTTAAATGCTGTTCGTAAGCCCCAAGAAGCGACTTTGGTCACGCTTTCGAACCTCCTTGCTTCTCTTCGAGTCAATATTCGGCTACCCTGAGCTTTTCCTTTAGCCGGGAGTCTTGGGGGCAACTTTCACGGGCACCCTTTTGAAGAGCATGAGGAAAAATGCTAATCCTCACCTGGTAAGGATTTTCAGTGATCGAAAATGGATCCCTCCGTTTTTCGCGAGTTTACTCGTGTTGGTCACGCTGTTGTTTTCTGCTGTTTTCGGGTTTTTGGATCTCCTTACGGTGAATATCAATCCGCATTCGAGGAGAAGTTGGATGATCGAAATGGGCTCTTTGTAGAATCAGAGATAGACAAATCGGTCAATGCCAATGGCCGTTTAGGTGGGGATGCACCCAGATTTGCGTATCTTATTTCGGGTACAAAAGGCGATAGTCAGAGGATGATGAGAACTTTACAAGCTGTTTATCATCCTAGAAACCAGTATATTCTGCATCTGGACCTTGAGGCGCCACCTCGCGAACGGATGGATTTGACCCTGTCTGTGAAGAATGATCTGACATTCCGCGAAGTGGAGAATGTTAGAGTAATGGCTCAGTCGAATTTGGTTACTTATAAGGGACCTACGATGATTGCATGTACACTTCAGGCCATTGCAATTATGTTGAGGGAGAATTTGCGATGGGACTGGTTTATAAATCTTAGCGCCGCGGATTATCCTCTTATGACGCAAGATGGTCAGTATGAGATTCTTCTTTTTGAGTTTTACTCGCTCCTGTTAAATTGGTATTCTCAATCAAGTAATGTTGCCCTGTTCGGCAGAGCTTTTGTTATGAGCTAGCCTTGATATTTACTCTGACAACCTAGGCATGAGGATGTCTTCACTGTGCTGAACTAGTGAACTGCTTGTGTACTTGATGTGTCTGAATATGCAAGTTGCAATTCAAAATGATTTAGAAGTGATGGCTTTTCTTTTCTCTTTCAAGGCACATAGTTTAGGACGATTAGGAATATGTTGTGGGCCTTTCTGAATTCTTCAGATGCCCTGAAGTATATTTGCTGATGTAGTCATCAACGTTTTGCAATGAATTGGAAAACGTGCACATGTCTGTCTGTGGTGCTTCCTGGGTTGTTTGCATTTGAATACTCCTCTGGTTTACGCAGGTGATGCACCTTTCAACTTCCGACATTTTAAATGTTTGAAATGTTTCCTGATTGTTGTGTGTGTTTGGGATGCACGAGCTGAACTTAGTTCTTTTCACCAGTCAGGTTTTCTTTGCTTGGCTATAACTTTCAGATGTTCATGTTCTTTCCAAATTGGTAACAGCATCAATTAGGAAACTTTTAGCATCCACCATGGCTTCTGATCTATGAAGAGGAAAATTTTGGTTGCCAGTCCTGCTCATTAGGAGAAGAGATTTCCTTTTCTAGATCGATAAATAATTATCTTTCTCTCCATTTTCTTTTCCTTCTAGTCAGCGTTTTCCTTTTCTTGTGTTTCACACTGTCAGAAGTCAATTTTCCTTCGAATCTCCTCTCTCTCTCATGTTACGCATCAACTAACTAGTTGTGGCATAACTTTTTTTTCGTTAGAGCATTTCATTTTGAAGTCAAGTTCTATAGTGGGTTGGTCTTTGCAAATAAAGTTTTGTTTTCCCTCTATTTGTGCAGATCTGCTATTTGTATTTACCAATTTGTCCAGAAGCCTGAATTTTATTGAACATGCTCAGTTTGCTGGGTGGAAATTGTACGTAATTCAAAGTCTTGCAATTTTTCTGGTGAAAACTCTTTGAGTTCATATTTCCATCTTTTATGTCAACTATGGTTCAACAATCTGTGCCCATACTTTCAGGGACCAACGGGCGAAACCAATCATCATTGATCCAGGGCTCTACTTGTCAAAAAAGTCTGACATAACTTTGACCACTCAACGTCGATCACTGCCAACATCCTTTAAGTTGTTTACTGGTGAGTACATGGGTTACCGCACTTCAGAGTTCATACATTCACTGCCATCATGCTTGAACCTTATTTCCAGTGAATTGTTATGCACCTAAGGTGTAGGAGTTGTGCAAAAGGATGTTCAAAATAGTTTGTCTTGGGATGAGCTTCATTAACTTATTGACAAGCATGGGAATGGTCTGTTTTCTGCTGTAGAGGCAAAACAGATGAGGAAGGGAGTATAAGGAGACTCTTTCTGAAGACAATAGTCCTACCATGCCCAATTTTGCTCGGCCTTGCACTTTTGATAGGACTGATGTAATAAATGAGGGTTGACTTTGGGAAATGTGCTAGTGATCATGATTAATATGGATTTGACAATATTCAACATTAATCAGAAATTGCATCTCCATACTTATGAACATTACTCCAACTCCCCTGGACGTATGTAATCCCTGTTTTGACCTTTTCTGTTTGCTCTTCACTAAACAGGATCTGCTTGGGTGATGCTAACCCGTGATTTTCTCGAGTACTGCATTTGGGGATGGGACAACCTTCCTAGAACCATTCTCATGTACTACACAAACTTTATATCTTCTCCAGAAGGTTATTTTCACACCGTCATTTGTAATGCCAAAGAGTACCGCAAGACTGCTATAAGCCACGACCTTCACTACATTGCTTGGGCTGAGCCACCAGGGCAGCATCCTCTTGATCTCTCCCTCAGGCATTTCGATAAAATGATTAAAAGCAATGCACCGTTTGCGAGAAAGTTCCAGAAAGACGATCCAGTCTTGAGTTTGATTGACAGCGAGCTTTTACGTAGGAAAAAAGGCCGGTTCACACCTGGAGGGTGGTGCATTGGCAACTCAGATGGTGAGGCCGACCCTTGCTCCTTGCGGGGTGACGAGTCAGTATTTAAGCCAGGACCTGGAGCTGAGAGATTGCTGGAGTTGCTTCAGGAACTTTTGTCTGAAGGATTCCGGAGCAAGCAGTGCTCTTAAATGGTGAGTAGGATCTTACGCAACCTCAAGTGTAAATTTTTGCGTTTGTAGATCTTACAGTTGATGTAATCATTACAACTTAGTTCATCATAAAGAAACTCAATGTAGCTTTTTGATTGTGGTATGCTCTTATGATTTTCAATTGGTCTTAGCTAACTGCTTTCTCTTTTTATCAACACGTCGGTTATGAAGATATCCTCTTCTGGTATTGGCTTTAGTTGCTTCAAAAGATACTCTTGGTCAAAAGTGATTACTGTCATCAGAGTCATAAAATTCAGAGTCCCACCATTGTGAGCATAATATGCAGATAATGTCGATATCACTGGAAGCCCATCTTGGCTTAGTCTTCCCTGGAAGACACTAATTTCACATACTTTTCTATTATCATTTCTGGTGAGAAGTCGGTAAAATATCCTCTCTCCACATCCAGTCCTTCCTGGGCTGCTAGCATTTCAACTCGGTTCTGGACCCGGTCTGCTCCAATCTGGTTGGGCTCCAGCAGCATGCAAGCAATCTCAGTCGCATCTTCGCCGTGAACCAAGCCCAGCGTTTGCACCGTCGGTAACCCTCCTCCCCGAGCGCTCACCATACGGGCTATTCGCCGGGTGGCTGACACATCAGTTGACAGGATGGGGACATTGTACAGGACAACCCACGGCCGGGCCCCAATCATGGTGATGCCTCTCGTTCGAGATACATGTGTCGGGCCCTCATCCGGCCTTTCAGGGAGGACTTCGGGCATCGTCCATCCTGCCCATTGGTTGCCCATGAAATTGGGCCGGAAGTAGCCAAGCTCCCGCCTGATGGTGTCTAGTGCCTTTCCGGTTGGGTGCGCAGCAGCATACAGGAACACTGGCACTGAAAGTGTGAAAGAGAGTAAGTAACCAGGGAAAGGACAGTGACCTAGAGATTGAAGGATTCGTTGTCTTTCCATGCTCAGAAGAAACGAGTCATATGACCTATAATATAATTATACTGAAATAAGTGGAAGAATTATAAGCAGATTCTTTTTAGGGATGAGATGGAAGAGACAAGTTTTAAGTTGGTGCCCCAGAAATAATTTTACTGTGTTATACAGGTGACTCCAAACATGGAATTGCAGTGTTAGGGATGCTATTTGTTCATGCTTTATCTTCACACCATTACTACCTCTTTGTGCCTTTTTATATGGATTAGAATTTATTAGGTATGTTGATGGTAAAGCCCTCCCAGTTTTGAACATTCCACGAGAATATGCGGCCGCTAAGCTGATGTATCAAGCATGGTATAGTCCACTGTTGATAGACTAAATACAAGTCAAATGCGTATAAATGCAAGAGGAACCAAACCTTGGAGTTTGAGGCCAATGTCAGCAGCCACAGCTTTGGCAAGCCAAGCTGCTTCATCGAGAGAAGCTCGGGCAAGCGGATGGAAGACGATGTCGTCCACCACCCCTAGCCGAGGGTGGGCTCCTGAGTGCAGTTCCAAGTTTATTGCCTCAAATGCCGCTTCGGCCATGGCCATGAGGGTTTGTTGCAAAGGGCTGTACACGGCCTGGCCTGTGCAGTCATGGACGACATAGGACACCAGAGTGTACCGGACACGGTTGTAAGCCCGATCCTCAAACTTATTCACGATGATGGTCTCCGGGTCGAGGCGGGCCGCCCGTTCGATGGAGTCGAGCACAGCACGGTTTCTTGATTCGGATATGAAGAGCTTGCAGCACAGAAGCATGCTGGTGCTGCTGATCTTCTTGTTCTCCTTGACGAAGGCAAGCAAATAACAGAATAAAAGCTGTTTCTTTATTTATTTAAGTAAATAAGTGAACGAAGATCATGGAGCTAATTCATACGATTTAAAAGTACACGCCACACATCTAGTGCACTGTATGTGAAAAGATTGTTAAAATTACGTCCATTGACAATGAAGACTACGACATCTTATATAAAAGAAATTAAAACAGAGTCAATTCAACTGAGCTTAAGGAAAGTTCTTTGCAGTCCTGGTTTTCGACCTCCTTCGTCCTAAATGGGAAGAAAGTTTCCGAGCAATGTCCCTTGCGTATGAGAATCTTAATCAAGTCGAATGTACAGAGAGATAATATCAGGAAAATGAATACAAAAAGACATAAAATTTAAGTCAACTTTCGGGGTTATTTGTCACACGACGTCGACTCCTCAAAATATAATAAACTGGGGAGGTATTGTTCGTCTTTGAAATCCTTTCAATATTATCTGGAAGTGATCTCACAAAAATACTTTGAAAACCCACATAGAAGGTAACGCCCCCATCCAGCAAAATAACTGGGATTTTCTTGATTTTTCCGAAGAGGATGAAGCTCGAACAGTGGATAAGATTTTAACCCTGAAATCACGATATCTCCACGACCGACACGTTAGAGACTAGAGAGGCAGCCACCAAACAGGTGTGAGGCTGTCCCTCGTCTGCTTTTATTGTATTTTTGACACGTGAACTCTTTTGTGGGTCTCCATCTTCGCCTCTGCTCTCTTGAAGTGAGATTAGTTTCAGCAGAATGATTCCTTGAAGCATTTCAGTATTTGCTTTGCTATATCCTTTTCTTCATTAGTTTCTATTCTTGCTCGTTCATTCAAGCTTTCGCATGGTATAGAGGATTTTGTCGTCGGGGAAGAAAAGCGTCTGAAGAACAGAGCTTCGCGCTCTGTGATCGGCTCGCTCGAAGCGACTTGAGTTTCACAAAAAAGGAGGAGGAGGAGAGAATTGACCCTTCTAATGTACTTCTATAGCAGAAAGTAGAAACAGAAGCAGCAGAAGATTTTTCCATGGAACCAGAAGCCTCCCATTTCAAGAACAAGAACAAAACTTGCCCATAAAAGCACACAAACAGAGAGAGAGGGAGAGAGAGAGAGTACCTTGCAGCCATCGTTGGAAGCGGCGAGGTCACCTTCTGATCTTCTCCGCATTGCTTGCTTTGAAAGCGGTGGATAATCCAAGCATGCACAAGACACAGAGAGAGAGAGAGAGAGAGAGAGAGAGAGAGAGAAAAATGCGTCAGAGCATTAAAACTTGTCGACTGCTTCCTTTTTTGGGCTTTTATATGCTTCTGCAACTGACACTGTATTTAGTTCTAAAGTAATCAGAAAGACAATCAGGCGTAAAAATGTAAAACCGTGAAGGGGAAAGCGCGAGAGAACCCAAAACCCATCGCATCACTGTGAATTCGCAACACTCGCGTGCGGACAATAAATCTTTTCTGCCATTCAAACCTCAAGCTTTACACGTCCATATGCCTACCCTTCTTCGGACCGATTTGCTCTGTTTCCTATGACTGCTGATCACTCCCGCGCCCACAGAACCAGATGGCATGCTAAGAACACAACGCTTCGAACGAATGAGTGCGTGCCATTTCACTATAACGGGTCAGATTGAGCGAGACTGCCGCAAGCATATTTGGAGCAAAACGTTAATCTGCCGATGCGATTTCGAGGTGTTGGATGAGTTGTCATGCTTGGCTCCAAACGAGGAGAACACGACGAGCGGAGATGAGGCGACCAAAGGGAAAGGAACAAGACATCAAAAGATGGGGACGACAGAGATGGGACGCTTTGGACACTCCACGCGAAAGCGACCAACAGAGAGAGCTCACCTAAACCAGATAAAAGCAAAAGGGAATCTGTTCCCACGAGCCTTAAACCGATTTTGGTCCCATTTTTAAATTTTAGTCGAAAGGCGTAGGGAGAGACAGATACACATAATATATACATCAAAAACATATAAATTGGAGATAAATAGTACAAAGTATTTTAACACAATTCTCATGCATAAGTCGGATTAGAAACGGTAAATTCGATGAACGAGGAGTCATAAGTGAGCAATAAGCTGGGACAAAACCTGACTCTGGTAGATTCCAGGCCTAGTTCGATTCGGTTTCCAGGCGAGTGGAACCAGTTGAGTTCAAATAAGAGAATGCCTTGAACTCCACGACAGGTGAAGGAGACCCAAAAAAGGGCAAAATCGAAAGAGGAAAGTAGGCTTGAGCATCACGGGGGAAATATGAAAGATCGAAAGAGGAGAGGAGGCGTGTGTGAGAAGTTTAAAAAGTAATAATAAATAAATAAATAAAAATCGGATCGCCTCTTTGGAACCAAGAACCGAATTACCTGTTTGAATACTAGCTCCACTTTTAGGAATTGACAACTGGATTGGCACTCCTGGGAATCGAGTTTGGTCTGGTCCGAGCGATTTCCGATTTGGTCAGTCTATCTTGCTCATGCCTATCCAAAAGATCAAATTATGAATGGGTGTAGATCACATGTAAATAAAGAACATATAGTACCTATAAACAAATGACCTAGGGGATTTTAATAAAATTGATTCTCTTTGTTTTCAATAGGACAAGAGCAAGATCGTGGGGCTTAGTTGAGTTAATATTTTTATTTTTTTTTAGAATTCCGTTTTATAATTAAGATCTATTTCGGATAAGTACGACCCATTAAATCAATTTCAGTGGATCTCCACGCAAGAGAAGACTTCAATTATTGCATTGTTATGTTATGCATGCACATGACTTTTTGTCTTATTATTCTAAAGGTACACGTGAAACCTTTCGTTATTCCCCATAAATTTGTGGAAAACGAACACGCTAGTGGATCACTAATTAAATCCGAAAAAGGAACACACTTATTAATCATGTTTCGAGATGCTGTATTCACGTTCAACTGTTTCGATCAAACATCAAGATCGAGTGATTGCGTTGGATTTTTCTGGCATGAGTTGCGGGACTTCCAAATCGCGTCAATTGTCTGGCGACGTGTTGCTGGAATTATCCTTCGCGACGACTTTGATGAAATGAAAATGCAGTTATCTCAGGTCATGCTGGTTATTGAACTGATACAGCAGAATCATTTCCAGTCTCAAATTCGATCGTCCAAAATGTCGGGAGACACAAGCGGCGTCGCGTTTGTTCGCATTTTGAGCCTTAGTTGACACATTTCTTAGTTCAACCTGCTACACGAATAGGTGAACCCAGTTTTCCTAAGTCCTACTGCTTCGAGCAAGCAGCGAATTGAATTGTCTCGGCATCTAACACGTCAGTCCAACTGCTAGATCTTCATCTCGACCCTCGACGGAAGCCACCAATTGACATTTTTGTTGTCGTTGTAGTTGTACTTGTTCCTCCTGCTGCTGCTGCCGCCGCCATAGATTCATTTGAATCATGCTACATGTTAAACTCCTCTCTTGGATCTGCGAATCCACAAATCAGAAGTTATAACCATGTGCGATGCATATTCATGACAAGATTTATCTGACTAGACCTTTACTTATGAGTAGCTACCAAAAAGGTCTCTGCAGTTACAGCAACTGCTAGCTTCGACAGAACTACAAATTCAATTTCTCCGGATTAACATGGGCTTGTGCGCAGTACAGAGTCAAATTGTTCTACTTGAGAAAATGTTTAACCTGACTAGCAAAATCAAGCATTACTATCCAAGTTTACCAATGCTCTGGTTTAAGTATATGCGATTCAGATGAGAATACAACGAAAGACTTCGCATGATATAGCTCATTATGCACATATTCAATGCAAATGCTCAGGTTCAGTAGTCATGTTTTCTCTAAGAAACCGCAGCAAACGTGTGACATATTGTCCGAGGGTATTAAACACTTCCATGGAATTAGAGACTAAAGCTTTCACCTCTAGCGTGGATATGGTCCTAAGATACTCCAGGGACTCCTCCAAGAGCAGCTTTTCTTGCCCAACCACATTCGCCAACTCCGAGAGCAACGAAACAGTGCCATCTCCCTGTAAGAACCTGAAATCTCAGATTGCGGTAGACCAAACAAAAGCAACTGATGAGGGGTTTGACTTTAGTAGTTGGTTCTCACCAATGGGAAGATATCGGTTATTGCTGACTTGATAGACACCGTGAGATCCAAAGCATATCGAAGAGCGAACGAAGTAGATTGTGGCTCACCTGTACAAAATTAGTCTCCATTTAGCCCTACCTCTAGAGATATGCATGCGTTTTACAAAGCATCTAATCGAAGATGATCATCATACCTCTGCACCTTCTATAAGTGGTAATCTGCAGACAATAGATTGCAAGGACTCGGTTGTCTTGGAAATTGCTAGCGAGTGTTGCCTTTCCATGTCTCCCCAAGTTTCCAGTGGTCTAATCTACAAAAAGTGATGTATATTTCAGTCAGACTGGCTTAATTCAGATAGATGAATAGTAAAACGGTCCTATCGCGAAATTTTGCGCGAGATTACTACAAGATTCCATACTGACTTGGGAATAGAGTATCAGGTTCAGCTTCATTTGGAACTTTTCTTTCTCCATCTGTAATTTCTTCTGGAGCACAGAATGTTGCAGTTTTGTGAGGCTGCTCCAAGCACATGCTAAATTTCTCTGAAAGGACAGGAAATTAGCAATAAATCAGTACAAGACTTTCACATCTCTGTTGGTCCAGCCATGAGATTGACATATGTACTCCTAACTTCATATTTTTAATCAACTGAGAAAATACTATCCATGTCTCAATCCTTATGCGTATGCAGATGCTGCAGACGTACAAATACTTCAGCTCTCTAAATATTAATCATGGAAGAACGTGTTATGCTTAAAACCCGCATGCTTGAGGAAGATTCCCCAGTTAATCTCCCCATCGTCAGCATGATTAATGTAATCTTGAAAGTCTTATTGTTGGAATGAATTAACAATGTGCAGCTTTGACCTTGAGACTTTCATGAATTCACAGAAATTTGGTTTTGAGTAACCCACACACCTCGGCCTGGCTAGTGATCTTTGAGTTCGCAGCATTGGCTTTAGCATTCGCATACTGCCATTGTATCAACCGATTATGAAGCAGACGAAGTTGATGAACATGTTCCGCACCAGCAGGACCCAGAGGAGATGAATGAGATGAGGGTTTCTTAATTTTGAACAGGTCAAGTCCCATATTAAGCAACTTCTCCACACCATTATGCCTTGGGGGACTAGACGGTGGCTTCAAGCTCGAAAAAGACAACGGCCTCTCTTTATTTTCTACAGACACTGGAGATGAACCTGACCTGCCGGGTGACAGAGCCCATTGCGATGTCGCACTTCGGTACCCAGTGAGTGAACCAGCCCTCTTGATCACGCCTTTTACTGTAAACTTGTTTGACCAAGTGGTTTCATCAAACGACAGAGGATGCTGAACATTCGAATCTGAAGTCCGCCTGCTGGACCTTCCTATTACATCATTCCTGTACCTGGAAGAAATCTCTATACCAGCTTTCCCCATTGTTGTCGTGGACGATAAATTGGATGCTGAAGAGGATACATCGCTGCATTCGGATTCGGATTCAAGAGTGTGGTCCGTGAAAGAATCAGATTTCCTTCTGGAAGATTTCTTGTAAAGAGCATTTTCATCAACAGAGAATCTTCCAGGGATTGTTGGGGCAGGACTATCCAACCCCTTGTTCGAAGATGACGATTTTCTGCCAGGAAACAATAATTTACCGGTGTACCTCATGGAACCGCCGAGAATCGGCCTGTGGTTCTCTTTACTGCTCCCCTTTACATTCTCGATTCTACTGATCGTGGTGCCACTCCTCTGCCTGCTCAAATGCGCAGAATTCTCAGCACTCGCAACCTTATTTCTGTCTTTGCGGTCCAAATGATCATTCAACCTGTCGTTCCCGAGGTGATCCGCAAGGGTGTCCAGTTTCTTGCTTGAGGACCACGAAGGGGACGAGATTGCAGTCGCCGAAGGCCACAGCGACCCTCTCGCGAAGCCCAACTCCTCGAGGCTCTGGTGCTTCCGAGAATCCTGGGAGCTCGCACTGGGCTTATGCCGCATTGGCGACGAGCCTTGGGTCGGCGACGGGATCCCACTGTCATGAGTGGGATTCGACGTCAGGGAGAGGTAGCGCGAGCTCACTTCGCGGGACTTGGGGCGTCGAGGCTTGAAGGGTTGATCTGAAGCTGTGATCTCCTTGTCATTCTTCATGCTTTTACTTGCTTGGGCATGAGAGAGAGAGAGAGAGAGAGAGAGAGAGAGATGGAAAGGGGAGAGATTGATGGAGATATGAGGGCTTCTTTGGCGAGTAGTGAGGACGGTTAGTGACAAAAAAACAAACATTTGAAAGTGGCGGCAAAGTAGATAAAATAGATACGGCCGGCGAGATTTCATTGGGAAGGATTTCTATAATAGAAAATGGCTTATAAAGCAGGGGCAGTTTGGATTCCCTCCATGTTCATTCGCCACACGAGAGAAGCAGGCGTAGTTTTGGCGTTAGCCGTTGAATGAGAGGCGGAAGTTGTAGGACGGTCGAGGGTGCTACCAGGAACAGGAGGAGGAAACGAAGTGGTTTGTCCTTGATGGAGTTGCGCCGGCATGTCTTTTCTAAGTGGCGCCTTGTGCCGCCACATGGCCCGACATGGCTCGACTGTTCAGGTTTCCAACCTTGGAAGAGACTGAGGTTGTTGGAGAGAGTCCAGGACAAATGGCGCCGGTAGCTGAAAGTTATACATGGTCAGTTGTTGCTTAAAAATCACTCCTTTTTGTGTTTCGGATTTGCCAAATTATGGTTCTTTCGACTCCCGCAGATTTCTTTATTTTTTCAAGTCAGAAGAAAAGTCTCAGAGGCTCAGACCCACAATCTGCCAGGAGCCTCCATGGAGTATAGAAAGGCAACAGTAACTCGCCAACTTGAACGAAATCGAATACAGCAAGCAGAGCAGAGGAGAAACTTATGCACGATTCATTCTCGAGTGAAACCTCGTAAAGCTGTCGATGCAGATAATGAGCATAAAGGGCAACTCGATCTGTTGTTCAACAGTCTCAGTCAGGGATTCGGGCATGAAAAACTACGTCTTGCAATGCTCATAGCGATGCTTATAGCCCTAATTCAATGCCTAATTTGTTCGCTCTAAACACCTTCATTCAGATACACTTAGGAGGAAAAAAAATAGAATGACACAGTAGAAAGTCATCAACCTTTGCCTTATACAGGCTCACTGCAATTTGGTAGGGTGTATACACTTCGATCAGCAAATTGGTCGAAAGTTTTGATATCACTAAATACAATATGCTGAACTTAAACGGAATAAACATGGTACAAGGGAAGTAGACAGCAATTGAAAGAATGACAGCTAACAGGACTGTACTTACTGTTTACAGCTCAATCTGCCTCGTAAACATACAAAAACTAAGCCTTCGCGTGGTCATACAGAATATGTAGATTGATCTACAATGAGAGCAAAAACTATAAATCTGAGCCATGATACAACTACCATCAGCCATGCTAAAATGCTAATGTTGATAGAATATTCAACCTTACTCTGTCACTGAAAAGCCTCGTTGCTTGATGGAAGAAATCGTTGACAATCAGTGAAAATTGCACTGTTGTAATATAGGGTGAGTGTAATCAACGTACTTTTCCCAAAGAGGCTTGTATTTTTCCATCCCAATCTTCAACCACGGCTTTGAGTTGCCATTATAGTGCAGGACAGCCCCCTTGTCTATTAACTGAGGATTCACATTTGTATAGCCGAGCCCCAACACGTGCCACGAGGGATCCAAGGGCTCGGTAAGCCCATAGAAAGTTAACAACCCGGGTGGGAGAGTCCCAAGTTTCCACAATGTCCGATCCACGTTGTTTTCCTGCCAGTAATGGTAGATACCTGTAACGTTCCTCCGCCTCCATTCCACCAAATCAAACACATTCATACCAAATGCCCATCCGCACGCATCGGGATCAAAGTTCTCTCGTATGAGAGGGTGGGAGTAATTCAAATACTTATGGTATCGATGAAAAGTTTCCATGCATGTTTCTACAGCTCCATTGACATTGCCATTCAAATCAATGGAGAAAAGTCCAGACAGATCTTTCTGCACCACGACATCATCATCCAGAAAAACAACTTTGTTCAGTGCAGGAAATACTTCTGGGATATAGAACCTTAAATGGTTAAGCATGGATAGGTACTTAGGATTCCGAAACTTGATGGGTGTCTTGCTCCCATCATTACTGCCAGAGAAGTAATAGCTTTGAGTTTCAGAGTCCTGGAGCTGCTTTAGAACAGGAACATAAGAAGCATTTAACCAGCTGAAGTCTTCAAATTTTTGGACATCAACAGTGACTCCTCGAAAATCATTCATATTGAACCATGCCTTCATTGGTGCATAATTTATCTCATCGGTCACCAGATGGAAGACAACCTTAGTAGGAATTTTCGAATTTACAGAAGTTGAGTTCACCACAACTGAAGTTGCAAGGATATTGTCAGAAAACACGCAGAAATGGAAGAGATTGCTATCCGTAAGTTTTGCATCCATCTTACGTCCTTCATCGAGCTTCTGTAAGTTTGGTCTTTTGAACCATTCAGTTGTTAACCTAACTCCCAGGCAGTATAAACTTTTTGGTATTTCTTCTGCAGCGATCTGGCCATACTTTGAGCTCTTCTCATTTACTGAACCCATCTGTTCTTCAAGAGCTTGGATTCTAGCTTTAAGTCTCATGATCATGGTTGCACTATCATAGTGAAGTTGTTGGGCTTGGAAAAGCAACAATGCCATATCACGGATTGAAGTTTCTGATTCTTTAACCGTAAGGGGAGTTCGTCTAGTTGCAGCATTAGAGAGGAGGACCTGTGAATTACGAATCTGAGCACTCAATTCCCAAGCAAACTGTAGATTGTTACTTTCTTTTGCAATCACTACAAAAGCTTTTGCCAGAGATATCTGATCACTGATTTGTCTTGTGACGGAATTAGGGCTCAACATTTCATCAGTAATGTTAAGGCCTTCCATGATTTTATCACGCTGGTAATATCTCTGCAACAGAGGAGAAGAAACATGAAGAGTTCTATATTAAATATCAGAGACAAGCTGATAATAGAAGGAGCAGATGAGTAAAGAAAACCTCAATCACAGCCATAGCACAAACAAGCAGGTTAACGGTTTAACTATCCAGATGAAAGAAAATTCAGAGTCTCACTCACAATATACTGCACACTGAAAATCAATTGCATTAAAAAAGAAAACACAATCACAAGTTAGTGTCATTCCAAAGAAGAAGATTATCTGTTTTTCATGGTAGGAACTAGATCTCCTTACCGATGGTCACAAACTACAATGTTTCAAAATGGTAAAGTCCATGCACAGAATACTAAGTAGAAATGCACTACACAAGCTGATCTGCATGTGGAACATATTACATGGACTACAATACAAACCAAATCCTCCATCCTAAACTCCTACTTGGAATAGTATTGGCCACATCTAGTCATAACTGAGTCATTACATCAGCACTGATATCTCAAAACAGTGCTGACAGAAAAAAGAAAACAGTATACAACCATTTTCAGTGGATCTCCAACATATGTAGTCGAAGTTCCTCAATTGCAAGTCACTCAGAGAAAACATCATTGCATGCGCATTGCAGGCAAACATCTTTTCCTCTTTATTCTATTCTTACATCAGTTTTAATGAAAGAAATCGACATTGTTATGACCTATGGCAACAGAGTCATCCACTACAAATGAGATATAATTCAGCTAATTCAAAAAATGGAAAATCAAACTTATCCACTAGAACAAAATGAATGCTCATTTGGGTTTTTTTAGAGGAATGATGGATCTGATTCACAATACTTGAACTTGGCGGGTATGAATTTCCCCTTGCACAATCATCATATTCGTCCTGTTAGAACATAGACAACACCTCAAAAGAAATCAGAGCAAAAAGAGTACAGCCAGACATATTAGTCCTCATAAGACATCAAACCATGATATCCATAATCGTGAAGCTTCAAACAATTATAGTGTCCAGTTCTCCATGTATGCCATCTTCTTAGGGAGAGACTGAGCAGTCTATTACCCAAAAAAGTTAAGTCACAAGATATCTAACTAAACTCCTGCAAGACTTAACCCATACACCAAATTGTTCTGTCAGATCTCCCCAAGGTCTATTAGCTAGATAATCACCTTCCCTCCTATGAATAAATCACTGAACTATGTGGTCATATCAGTGCTATATCATTTGCTTCTCAATTTCCAGTCTTTCCATTGAATTGCTTATTCGAGAACCTCTTAGTCAGCATTGAAAAACATAAGTTTCCACTAGTGCTGCTACCATTTTTCCCAATTCAATAGATCAATAAAGAGACTCTCTCCCAACAGCAACTACATAACACTTCTTTATTGTATATCCCAAGTACCTGATCACAGATTTCAATTAGTCCTTTCAACACTTCCCAATTCCAAGGTTGAGAAGACCTCAAATTTCCAACTAACATATGAACTATGTAAAGCGATTTCCAAACATATCAATAACAAAATCACAACGTCGGAACTCAATGGCATGAACAACGTACATTTTCTTTGTTTCTTTTCCCAAAACAAGTGCAATGCAGATTCAGACTGAATGTCGGCAATGGCATAAAAGCACAACTCAGAGACCAGTCTTCACAATATTGTCAGTAAAAAAAAGAGATTGACAAAAATTGCGCTGTCGGCAGTTTTCATATCCAGCCCAAACAAATAACATTCGACCGCACAGTGGAAAAAAGAAAAAAATGCAACATCCAATTCCAGTCCTCTCGAAACAACCAACTAGGCGGAATCAACCGACCCAGTTCGATTTCGGAAGAGAAAAGGGAAGGGTGGTCGCCAAAATTTTACCTTGGACATGGAAGGCCTGGATTCGATTTGACTGTCCTTGCTCAGGATCACGATGAAGAGCAAGACGAGAATGCCGCACAATGTCCACCACACCACGTTGGGCCACCGCCGCCTCGGGGGCCGCCGGAAATCCGCGGCCCTTCGCCTCATTGCTCCCCCGAATTCCGCTCAAAGCTACGAGGGAAGACGAAGAGCAATCGCTTTTGCGGGCGGCGGGGGCAAGAGAATGCGATGCAGATCGGGGGGACCGGCGACGAATGAAGGAGAGATCTGCAGGAAAGTTTGGCGATCTCGCGTCGACAATTATGGGGTCGAGTGCTGCGGGGAAGCAGCAATAGCGCCGAGCGGCTGTTCTTGGTTTTTCCTCGACAGATGACTATGTTTCAGCTACGCTGTTCTTCTGTACCGAGAGACACTCGGTTTTTTGTTATTCTAGCTTGAGATCCATTATCAACCGTCCTGTTAAATTCATCTTTTCCCTGATCTGGATTTTTCCATACATACTCTGATCTCTTTCTCCTGTCATGTCTCCTATGCACATTATTATATCAGATAATTTACTATTTCTAAATACTTATACAGTAATTAAAAGTACAGCATGATGTGGCGAGGAATTAGTTTTTCCGCCGGTCTCCCCTCCACTTATCAAAATGTGACCTTTCTTGTCTAATTTCGTGCTAGACCAAGCATCATGTTCCGTTGTTTATTTTTCATTTGATAAGATTAGTAGGCTTCCGAATAAATAAACTTAGTTGATTATTCCGTTTCTACAATTTCACAGCCTAATCGATGTAATTGGCTTGATCCAACAGCTGATATGATTACAGAATGATTGAAAAAACATTTCCTGACCGTTGATTGTGTCTATCATCCACGGCAGAATTCTTCTTCAGGAAGTAAGATAAAGAATATACAAAAAGTCAACATCGAACGCGTACTACTCTGTGCGGTGCTTTCGTTAAGATAGACCTAAAAAATGAACCGATGTCCCTCGAGCCCCAGGAGCAATAGATCATGGTTAGGACCGGAGGATTGGCAGCTGAGGTCGATCGCTGGATGTGAGATCCTTGATTTGGAATTTCTGGCTTGCGGCTATCACACGACAGGATATAAGCATGAACTGCCTGATTTTGTTCTGCAAAGTCGCTTCTTGACTGAATTGAACTTGGAGAGCTGCAAGGTGACTACAAAAATTGATCAACGAACTTTTTAGACGGTGCCGGGTGCTCCAGATATTGGCTGTACTGGATTGTTACGGGCTGCGAGAAGTAAATTTGTGCTTCCCAGAGAAACTCAGGAGTTCCACAAATCGCTCCAGGTATTCTTGAGGAGTCGAGAGCCGCAGTCGCCTGTCCAAATATCAAGTCACTAAGCATCTCCTAACGGTTAGAGCATCTGGAACTAGAGAGAACCTCTCGTCTCTCCGAGATGCATCCGTTGATTTCTGTGATTGTCGCTTCTGTGTGCCTGATGAACATTGTGAGGTCCAAAGGATTCTGGAGGAACTCCATGGAGTCCGAGTACTCACAATGCATCAACATCCAGTTTGGGGAGTCGACCTTCGTGGTACTCATCTATACCTGGTTACTTTTACAACTGAAGCATCTATCGTCGCTGTTGATCCAAGAACTTATAGAGACACTTCAGAACATCTCAACATAAAAAGATTCGCCAAAAAACCCTTTGAGTCAAGGGGCTTCTGTCGCCTTTCTCTCTCTTCTTTTCCTCCTCCTACTCGGTGGCGGCACGGGGTGGGTAAGCTCCTTCAAGCAAATGCCAGAAAGCATGGCTTTGCTTTGTGTTCTTTTCATGGTCTCATCCATGCAGATGTGGCTCCTTTGCAAACTCCTTTTGCTAAATACGCATAGGCGTGGCTTCTTGATTGTCGACATTATTCTAGCCCAGGCGTTAAATTTATATAGCATGATCATTATCTAGGCCTTGAGATCGTGCTAATTCTTTGGATCACTAGTATAAACTAAGAAGCATCTCTCAAATGACATACCTAGTAGCAAGGGGAAAATTATCCAAAAAGTCCTAAATCTATTGCACTTTTACCAATTCAGTCCTAAACCTTTCAATTTTAACAATTTAATCCTAAACTTTTTCATTTCTTGCCAATTAAGTCCATCTGGCCAATTTTGGCTAGAAATTGCTGACGTGGCCAGCCGGTGCTGATGTAGCTCTTTTTAATAATTTTTTGAATTTTTTTGCTTTTCTTTGTTTTTTTTTTTTTTTTTTTTTTTTTGGGGGTGTTTGGGGTTAGGGCCCACGAGGGTTGCCGGCCGACCCTCGCCGGCCACAGTCGAGGGCCGGCAACCCTCACTAGCCACAAGCGAGGGCTGGCCAACCCTCACCAGCCCTAGGCGAGGGCGGCCCTGGGCGAGGGCCACGACACCCTCGCTGGATCTGGCGAGGCGAGGGTGGTGACTTCACTCGGGGCCCTTGCCTGGCCAGATCCAATCACAAGGGCTCGCACAGGAATGGAGGAATCGGTTCCCATCAGATGAACTCAAGTTTGCCTGGAAGTGCAGAGATCTTTATTTACCGATGAAATATAATACTTTGACCAAGCATGAGGGCATTCACAACCAAAATTCTGACATGGTTATCCTGGATGAGAAGAGAACTCTTACCAATGTGTCAGTAGCAAAGGGATCATTCTCAGCATGCTGTTCTGTTTCCCTGCACATAATGAAGCAGACAGATGGAATTTCAGCAACCAAACCAAAATTTTAGACCGCAACCCAGCAATTCCTGTGAAAGTAGGTTAATTAAAAATGGTCATAAACGTTATTATGAGTTGTATAATCGTAGAATGGTAGCAAGTTCCTTATTACTTTGCAACTGTCAGAGATTGCCAAGGCAAAGAAGGATGAACCAGCAATATATTCCTGAGAAGTTTTACAAAGTAAGCCAATGACTTCATTAGGCAAAATCGACCATGACATAAATTGCTTCTGCCCAAGAAAGGGTCACCTCATTACTGGTTTAAACCACAATCTCACAAAAACAAGGTAAAATGTCTAGAATGCACTCTTATTTTAGCCCAGCTTCCACAGATTCCCCCTAGACATTATCTTAGTGATCGTAATTTACCCAGGTTGACATCGCAAGCACATACCACAGGTCCACAACCATGAAAGCATCAGTACAATATTATGCCACACTGACTATATTTCACTAGTGCTCCCTCAGTTTGCATGAAATGAAGTTAGTCTTCTTGATTTCTACAGATTAGAAAGATATCGATGACCCTTGCATACAGTCCAAGAGGAAAACAGCCTGCTAAATTTCAAGATATTTGGGCGCAAATTAACTGTATAAAGATGACACGGAATGGATGGACACCAAGACATACACTGGAGTCACTTATAGCCTTCTTGTAACATCAAATGGCGATAACTACGACCACGGAAAACTCGCTGCCACAGGTACTTGAGTGAGCTCTGGAAGCTCAACTGCATTCGCTCCTGCACAAGCCTGTGACTCAAAATGAGCACACAGAACTCACAACAGGTTCATCTTCTTTAGTAGTCTTACGTAAGAAAATACATCACATACCATCTCACAAGACACCGCTGAATACCACGTGACACAGGGCGAATGAAAGAAGGATCCCTTTGTGTATAGAGCAAGCCAACCTACAAAAAGAAAGGAAAAAAAAGTGAACAGAACCAAAGAAAGTACTTGGAGATATCCTTGATACTAAAGCAAGTGAACGGAGAAAAAAAAATTCTGAAAGAAGCGTCAATATCTCGCTATCCAGAGTGGTATGAAATTTGGTAAAGTCAAAAATAAAATATTTTGTTAATCATTTCAAGAAAATGGTTGCGCGCTCGAAGATGGATATCTTTCGCAAAGAAAGCAAAATACAAGTACCTCAATTAATGCTACGGCAGATGGATCATCAAAGATCTCGAGGCTACAATCAGCAAAGTAATTGACCTGTACAGCCAATGCAAAGTGATTTTCATTTGCAGAACTGAAAAATTTGCTGGGCAAACAAGAAAAGCTGGCAATAGATGTGATTCAATTTGCTCATACATCAATGACAAAACCCACATAGTGATGCACTTTTTTTAAAATAATTGAGAGAGGATGCATGAAAGCGAGAAAAAAAGATACTGTTCTAAGTGCAGAACAAAAGAGTACCCCAAATTCCGCATTAATAAGGGATTGAACAAAGTCCAAAAGCTGAAGCTTTGCCCATTCCAAGTTCAGTGTAGGGTTGTCATCAGATGGAGGATGCCTCCAAGGAGCACCAAAACGGAGTCTATCTTTTGGAAGTCGTCCACATCGCACATCAGCAGCAAACTTCTGAAGTATCTTTACAGCCTTATCCATTCCAGGATTTACCGTGGTAATCTAACAAGAAATATAGGATAAAGTGCCGGGATATGCAGTATACCAGAAAATAGGCAGTTTGAAATGGTAGAAGCAATACCACTCATATACCCACTGATACCTCTAGTTTACATAACTTCTAATACACTCAGAAAGTAAGACACCCCCCGTATAAACTACAAAGCAAAACTGTTCGGTACAATTTGCCATCATTGGTGGTAAAATGCATAGACCCCAGAATGCACATGATACCCACAGCAAATCACATAGATGAAGATGCTCAATTAGTTCTTTGAAAGCACAAGAAGGTACTTGTGCTGAACAAAATCGAGAGACCATTTAATGCAGCACCACAGTCTGTTGAGAATGAGGAAGCTTGAGACATTTAGTGAATATCGACTACTAGATAGTCCCTAATGAAGAACTACCATATATGTGTTTGCGCACAAATAAATACTTATGCACACATGCAACACTAATTCTTTCTCCCATACAACCAATACGAATGCAGCAACCTAACAGAAGCACTAAGCCTATGTAGTCAGCTGGCCAATTTTACCATCTTCACCATTTGCAATGCTATTGCTTTTTGCAAGCAAATATAAGTGCGTGAAAGGACAATGGAGGCTCCACTGGGACTGGAAAATTTTTGAAAAATCTGTAAGAGGTCTGACATTCTACAAACAATTGACAAACAGCTATTATGTCTTTAGTAAGAAATAAGAATAATCAAGGAACTTCAATTTTCTGCAATGATTCAATGATCCTAAGTAGCTAACAAATTTCCACCAGGGGAAAAGGCAAATATTTGATGAAAAGAGAAGCAAACACGCAGCTAATTCAGAAGTTACCTGCAAGTATGCCAAATATGCATCCACAATGTCTTCAAATGTTCTATTCTTCTCACTTATAACCCTGTGTTATTGTAGAAGGTACAGATCATTATGCAACGGCAATATAGAAAGATATGGCACTGTTCAATAATCAAAAGCACAAACATGGAAACTACATTTCATGATATGCTTCTTCCACCATATCTTTTCTTTACAAAGCATGAGCTGCTGCTAGATAGATTTATCTAAGGTGTTGTAAATTTACAAATCATGCAAGAATTCTAAGTTATGTAGTTATACAGGTATTTTGCAGCATCATGACCATTCGCGAGGTGGCCACTTTAGAATAAGGTGACTGGTGATTTCTGACCTCTGATCTATGCACGATGACAGAGAAGTCATCTAATGGAAGGTACAAGAACTTATCAAGCAGAATAACCGGCACATGCATTTAAAAGCAGCTGGCAATTAATTCCAAGCTGACCACTTGATTATCAACAATTTAAGAGACCGTACAGTCTCAAAACTCCCTTCTCAACATTATTTTACATGTTCCAATTCTCCCAGGTACATCTCAGCTTATCGTAAGGGAAAAACCAAAGCATTCCCAGTTTCCACCAGTTCATTCTTTCATCAAAAGACAATCAAGGTTGCCTAATACAATTGGCCATGACCACTTTTGGATATATATTCAGCATAAAATAGTTCGCATGTCAATGGAACTTGAAGTGTGTGAAATACTCGAACATCCCCCTTATAAATTGATAATATACAATTCCTCGCACTCCTGACAGGTGAACTGATTCAAGATTTTTATGGTTTAGCAAAGACAGAGAATCAGGAAGTAAAGGTTCATTGAAGAGAAATGAGGCAGGAGCAAACAGCTAGAACAAAAGCAAATATCAATGTTTCAGCCCAAGGAAGAGAAGGGATATGACAACCTTTGTAGAAGCAGGTAGATCTAACCCATAAAATTCACTGCTGGATGCAGCAAGGTTGATAGCTTCTAGAACCAGTAGTAAGAACAACTGCCCTAAACGACAAGGAGTTTCAAACATGGGCATTCTTCACACGGAGAACCAAGAAAAGTAGCACAAAGGGCACATTGCTTAAGTTTGAGGATGAGCAAAAAGAAATATGAGCCAGACATGTCAAAGAACAAACTCCAAGAACTAAGAGAAATTGCAGGGATTCTTGAACTAGATACGCTTACAGCACAAAATAACAGATACAGCTATTACAAAGACTGTCTCATGTACTATTCTAAGGTGAACAACAGCAGGAAGTCAAAGATTATACTTGTGCTCTTTTAGGAAAAAAAAATACCTATTATAAAAATGGCTTTGTATGAGTGTGTAGAGCTCGAAGAGATGGCGAGGATTTGACCCGAGCACCTCAGAAATCACCAACCACTACATTTATCACCAAAAAAAAAAAGGGCTGTTAAAATGGTACACCAAGTCATAAGAAATTATGATGATAATATCCGACTTGAACATTCTAGAACAAACCGTATTGATGTGAATTAATTAGTGACCAACTACTGTCCAAATCTGCTATTCTCATTTTGATCTCTAGAGTCATTATTTATCACTGTAAAAGTTATCTATAAAGTACATTTACCCATATAGTAATCAGATCTTCTCACCTCTGAATTGTTGAAGAAATTTGCCACCATATGCATTTTAGCTTCTTGCGGAGTCCAGCCAAAGGTCTATAAACAGTAGAAACAAAACATAGTTGAATCACTCATAATTAAGAGATTTTATTGTACCAACTGCCCTATATGGAAAAGTGCAAGCTCTTGAACCACTTTGTGCAGTGTCTATCAACTAGTGGTAAGTCTAATTCTTAAGAGCTGGAAAAAGGATTGATATGTATAATACTTTCAGAGAAATCAGAGTGACTAAACTAAGCTCTGAGTCGAATATCTTCATTGCTGAAAAGATTTTATGAACTACTTTTCAATTTTTTTAAGGACATGTGACCGGAAACTTTTGTCAAATGTGGGTTGTGTGAAGTGAACTTTCATAGAGAACTGCTGCTATTTCATGCTTCAGCTAGCACATCTTTCATTTGAAGTCGAAATCATTGGGTTAGTCACAATACTAGAGCTTGCGAAAAGAATCCCTTGATAAGACTCATATCAAGTCATGAGAGAGAGAGAGAGAGAGAGAGAGAGTAATGTGTAACATTGAGTACCTCACGGGAGATGAATATGTCCGGAAACCCAAAATCCATGAAAGCTCTGTAGGAGTAGTAGCTGAGGTATCACATTACAAGTCAGAATTAAGATAGAAGATAGATAAACAAATTGAAAAGTCAATTAAACTTAATATAGAGTCAAAAAGAATAAAATCAAAACGATTGTATGACAAGAATGATTAGCACCCATCTTAATCAATATAGAGTTCAATGAATTATCATGCCCCGTCTCATGCTCTTGTGAGTATCGGAACAGCACACAACAGCTTCCAGAAGCCAAAGTGCAAGTACAGGATCCACTGACAGGAACAGGAGTCTGAAGAATGCAGACTCGAATTACCAAAACTTACCTGTTTCTTTTCAATTAACTGTATTGCATATCAGGAAGTACATTTACAAAATCCGAAGCACTAGCAGGCAGGATTATACAAGGCCAAATCTGCCATGAATTCATGTGTCCTATGCAATTTGTGACTTCTAGGGTTGCTTGTTATGAAGAACTTCTGATCGTTTTGCTGGCAATCACAGTATTGGTACTCAACCATGTAAATGAGGATGCTCAACCAGGAGAAAAATCAAACTGAAAATTTTAATATCAAGTGAAAGGAAACTTATTATTAACTTCATTGTGACTTGCATTGTGCAGACTCTATTTCCAAACATATAAAATGAAAATATGTAAGTTAAATATCATATCATTATTGACATAGGCAGACAAATATATGAACAACAGTCACAGAGGAACCGATTACCTATCAGAAGTGACAAGTATAACTGGTAGGCATCTCTCATTTGCACCTAAAGCAATTATTCTCCATATCAGACTATCATGGTACATTGATGCACTAACTGATGAATCATCAGTCAAGATAGCACGTCTTAGCACATCTATGTTGTTTATCACCAACTTGGGCTGCCAAATTTAATGCAAGCAAATTGTTAGAGCACAGCACAATCAAAAGTTAAAATTAGGTGCATAGTCAAACTACTAAGTAGACTGTGTTAATGTTCTCATACCATTACACAAAACAACTATCATAGAGGATGTGAAGGTTCACACGTACCTGAAAATGATCTAATTCAGCAGCTTGTGACAACAGTTCCAAAAGCAAACATGGCCAATCAGTACAGGAATGCGCTAGAGACCTTGAAAACCCTCCAGTTCGATTCAGATGTGCAATTTCCTTACTCCTCCATCCATGCTGAAGCTTGATCACCTCCTTGGCCAGCTTCAATCCAACAATGGCCTCTCGCAAATAAGAAGCCTCCTCGACTGACAAGCTCCTTCCCTTCTCCTTCAATCCCAAAATACCATCAATCTCTTTGGCATTGCTTTGAGTAGATAGTGCGAAAACCGCCCGACTCCACAATGCAGAACCAGTAACCTTTTCTGAAACTACAGTCTTCGAGGCACCATTGCTCTCGAGAATCCGTCGAAGCGCTGTGTTTAGGCCGTGCCATTTTTTCATAGCTGTGAATATCTGCTGAGAAGTTATGGTACCAAGCTTGACACCCTTTTCGGCCATGGATTCAAGGCATTGTTCAAGCTGATTCTGGAGAGTCACTAAATTGGGTGGATCACAATTCGACCAAGAATACCATGGGAATGAGTTATTGTGTTGCGGATGGTGATCCTTGATCGATTGAGCCAAGTCCACATATCCAGTGACATGAACGCCTTTATTCCACTCACCGAGGAGTCCTGGCAAAAGAGAGAAACCACGAAGCATTAACCAAACACAAATCAATCCTAGTTTTCATCATCGATCACAGCATAAGCTGAAGAAAGACACGACAACCAAATTGCAAATATCGCAATACCCATATTGAAATAAACGACTTTTACCCATCAGCTGTACGACGAAAGTTCAGAGAGAGAGAGAGAGAGAGAGAGAGAGAGGTGGAGGATGACAAATTACTTTCACGGATGAGAGTTGTCTTGCCGATGCCTCTAGGGCCGTGGAGGATGAGAGGCTGCGGGACACGGTGGTGCTGAGCATGGTTGTTGAGGACCATCTCCATCAAAGGCCTGGGAATTATCTTCCACATCTTGCACACCATTTCCTCTCTTCCTCTTCTGGGTCGGCAAGATCAAACTAGTGCTGCAGTGTCTTCTTCTCAGTTTCTTAAACCCTGACTGTTCATATGGTTCAGGTGGCGTGAAGGGTTTTGGTGGCTGCGCAGGTCGTTGAGCCAATGCTCGTTGGAGTTAAAGTTGCAGCAGTTATCCCCGTTTCTTCCCTCCAACGTTTTATCGTTTACCATTTAGGGAAGATAGATGGCTGAAAAAAGGAATCATAGCAGGACCGGCAAACTTGAGTGATCCAAAGATAGTTGCTGAATTAATCATTCAAGGGGAGGTGTGTTGGATGTCCACAAACTAAGAAGACTCTTTGATGAACAAATAGTTAATGAAGTCCTGACTTTGCCCCTCAATCCTCAGATTACACAGGATAAACTAAGATGGATGGCTACAAAATCAGGTACTTTCTCAGTGAAAAGTGCCTACAATTTGATCCAAGAAAAGGACTTCCCACAACATAACATGCAAGCAACATCATCTTTCCACCAATGCCACCAACTCAGGCAACAGATTTGGGACATGAAAACCCCTCCTAAACTTAAGACATTTTTACGGAGCATATGTCAAAATGCACTTCCCACAAAAGAGAATCTTTACGAGCGGAAAATCATACCTACGCCAGCATGCCCTTTTTGCGATCAAGAAGCAGAAACAATAGGAGCATCTATTCCTGCTTTGCTCTTGGGTAAACTCAGTTTGGACAGATCCTGATGTAAAAAATCCAAATTTCGCGTCAAAACATACCGCGAATTGAAGTATGGTTACAAGATCAAGTAATACAGCCAGGCAACTCAATTGCCTTCGATGAAACCGCGACCCTCTTGTGGTTCATTAGGAAAACAAGGAATGAGTTCGTCTTCCGAAGGCAACCCCTGAATCCGAGAAACCCAATTGACTCAGCAAGGACATCACTCAGAAATTTCTGCAAGTGGGAACAACCAAAGCTTGAAACTTTACTCAGAAACGACTCAGTCGACAAGAAATCGGACACCACCGAAAGACCCTTACCTTCAAAGTCAACATCGATGGAGCTTTTCTCGAATGCGAGACTGAAGAAGTGATTGCAGGGGTCCTCCGAGACGCGACATGTGCTTTTTACTGGTCGGGTTCGCCACGAAAGTGCCATCTTCGTCGGCATTTTGAACGGAAACCTTGGCTTTGCCCGAAGCCTCGAAGAAGCGCTTCCAGTCGAGTGAGAGAGAATGTGCTGGAAATCGAGTCCGACTGCGCAGAGCTCGCGGACGAAGTACAGGAGAAGACTCGCCTCGAAGGAGGAAATATTCACCTCCGCTGCTGAGGTTGTCACCGGG
Source organism: Eucalyptus marginata (assembly GCA_014182565.1). Taxonomy (NCBI): domain Eukaryota; kingdom Viridiplantae; phylum Streptophyta; class Magnoliopsida; order Myrtales; family Myrtaceae; genus Eucalyptus; species Eucalyptus marginata. Next base: position 27,109,488 of record CM024585.1, on the reverse strand, counting down.
AATCCGTCACTTGGAGACCTTCCGACGCGGAACAGGGCAGCCGCCGGCGACAGAGCTTTTTTCTTTGCACCCCCCCTCCCGCTTTTTTCGCTTCCTATTTTCTTTCTAGCTTATGTCATGAAAAACGTCGAACTATACACTTACAACAAATTCATTACAAATTACAATTATGATAAATTTATGTCCAATTAGTTCCCATTAATTTTACAGTCAAATTATTGAGCTGGATGAATTGCCAAATGTATCAATTTAGAATTTTATCCTCTACTTATCATAAGTATATCAATCTCCAGTACTTCATGAAATAAATCCAATTTAATAAAAATTAACATATGATAAATTTATCACAATTATAATATTTTGAGGTTTTTATGGTCAAAATAATTATTTTGTGATAATTTATTACAAATATGCCAATTTTAATTTTTTTTTACTGTCAAAAAATTAATTTAAAATAAATTCATCATATTTAATATTTATATATCTTATTTATTTATTTTATTTTATTTTATATCTTATAAAAAAGGATGGTTTACGGGATTGACAAAATCAGATGTCGATACTATCCTTCTCCACATTAACTCTCAACGTTGTTGGTCTCGTTCGACAGTAACAACAGCAACTATAACTTGTCATTGCTTAACCTCTGCATGTCGGCTTGTTGTAGTAGATTCTACCATGTTTGTAGCTGCGTTATCTCGTCATCAAGCAGCCTACTTGCATTAAACTCAAAACAATTATCTACCATGTCAATAGGCGTGTTAGGCCATGTTTGGTAATCATTCTCGACAGTTATTTTTATTCTTTTGTTTTTCGGAATGAAAAAAAGAACAAATATTTGTTTGGTAAATTTTTTGTTCCTTGAAACAAATATATATTTATAAAATAGATTTGGAACAGAATTAAGAAATAGAAAAAAGTCATTTCTTGCTCCCGGAAATAATTCTTAAAATCAATTCTTATTTTTTATTTTCTCTTTTTCTCTTCCCCTTTCTTCTTCTTCCTTTTGGCCAGTTGTCGGCCTCACCTATGGCTGGCGACCTTGCTGGCCCTCGACGACTCTGAGCCACGGTGAGGCTCAACCTCACCAAGCTAGGGTGAGGCCGACCTCGCACCGCCTAGGGAGGTCGAGCCTCGCTGGTGGCCAGGCGAGCCTTCGGTACCGACTACAAAGAAGGAGGAAGAAGAAGAAGAGAAAAAGAAAAGATAAAGATAAGAAAAATATTAAAAGAAACAAAAAAATTTAAGAATCCTCTCAATTGCATTTCTATCATGGAAATATAAATTTTGGACAATTACCAAACATGTTATTTTGTTAGGAAATTGTTATCGGGAATAGAATCGGAAAAAGCCATTTCTAATCAAAAATTGTTCTCGGGAACAAAATCGTTACCAAATGTGCTCTTAGCGACCGTGTTAACATGTTGTTGTGTAGTCTATTGGACCGATTCTCTACTATCGATCAATCAAACTTCTTATGCCTTCACTAAGGCACATCCATTTGGGTGTTTTGTTCTCTTTGGATACTTTCTACAAACCTTAGTTGAATTCTTCTAAGTGACTTTGAACATTCGAGGTGATGTTAGAGATATATATCTAGAAGGTTTTTTTATATCTCCCTTGATTCTCATATATTTTAGGATTGTACAAACATCTCCCTCGATAATGCATATTTATAATTGACATTACAATATTTTGCTACCTTAAATTTTCATATTATAAAGCTCGTATGGATAGCTCATGCTCCTCATACACATAAATCATACAATTCCCTCCTCCGCATATCCTCAGTTGCATTCATTTCCATCGTCAAACGTGAGAGTGAGAATGCTTTGGTCTTTTCCGAAAGTTCATCTTAAGGAGAGGGAAGACAACTAAGGTACAACCGTTTTTAAAGTAAAAGATGCTCTAGTAGAACCTTTTCTTGTGGGTAAATTAAAGCTGAATTTCATCAGGAGAGTTACGTTTTCTAATTCAATTTCCTGCGGCCTTCAAAGTGGCATCTGACGACGAAGGACACCAGTCCAGCAACAACATGTACGGAAAGAGTGATCTGATCATGCAACAGCTCGTTATTAGCTTTCCAGACATGACGGATGCATCCATCCAAAGCAAGCTTGAGAAGAATAGCACCTGAAACTAGCACCTCGAGTGGCCTTGACCATGCAAGTTCATTATCCCCAGCTGCAAGGAGATCTGTCCATACCACAAAGCAGAAACAATTTCCTTCAAAACGGAGATGATCTCGAGATTCATTTTGCTGCATAAATGGCAAATAAAGAGGAGAATTTGGAGAGGATTTCCATCTAGTAATCTTTTCTAAAGTTGGCAGCTTACTTGAGAATAGCCATCCCGGCTATAAGGGGCAAATGTAAACGTTGTTTGTTTTGTGAAAAATAATTGATTAGAAAATTATTTTCTTTTAAATAATCAATTGTATCGATTGAAATGATTATTCAATAAGAGATTTTTTTATTATCGACAATAATTTATGCTTAAATTTTTTCGTGAACAATGAAAATATTTTTCATTAATTCATTTTTCTGAACAATATAATAAATCGTTTTTAGAAAAATATTTTTCAAATTATTTATTTTCCACGAAACAAACACACTTGAGGACACATTTGGATAAAACCAAATAACACATCATTACCTTGCAAGCCTTCACGCATCAAAAGATGTCAACGTTGACAATTCATGTGGTATCACGATAATCGTGTAGTTGGAAACATAAGCATAAGATGAATATGGCTACTCCAAACACAACATGGCATGTTTAATAGTTGTGTCAAACGGTTTGGACATAAACACAACATGCCTTATGACATGATTAACATGATTATCAATTATGTCATCATGTCAAGTGTCGGCATGATACGATACACAAAGATATGTTAACCTAGGTACACAATAAACAAGTTTATATAGGATAATTTGTGTTAACAAGTTTAATACGTTTTTAGAAGTAAAGCATTATTTTATATGTTTGATCACTTTTTAATTGCTATCTATATTTTGCTATTTAGTTTTTGAAATGTTTTTGTATTCATAAACTTTCAGAATTAAAAAAAAAAAAAAAAATGTGACGGGCGAGGTCAAGATCTTGACGCCCATGGATAGATCTTAAATATCAAGGAAAAAATGCAGAGAAGCCGACTTCTTGCAGTCGGCTCATGGTTGGCCATAGCGACAGGCGAGGTCGAGATCTCTGAGCATGGACAAAGCTCAAATATCAAGATCTATCGTCCTTGTAGTCAGCTTTTGGTCGGCCATGGATGAACGACAGACGATGCCTGAACGCGTTCGACCGTGGTTGAACGATGCCGACGATGGCCATGGACAAGCGCGGCCATGGATGGCTAGATCTCGAGACGGGGAAAACAAAGGGAGCTGGCTATGTTTGCTTGGATGCAGCAGTGGTCAGCTTGGTCACGGCGCCGGCGACTCTGCTAGTGTTGACGGTGGGGGAGGAGCGGCAGTCCGGCAGCCATGGGATGAGGAGGAAGAAGGAAGAGATGAAGAGATTTTTAAATTTTTATTTAGATTCCACGTCTGCTAACATGGATTGATGGATATGTGTCGATTATTAGTGCATATGAGTGAAAATAATATATGCCACCTCAGCGGCCGATGAAGTACTAATAAATCAATTGAATATTTCCTCCTCAGTTTTTTTTTAATTCTAGTTTGAGATCTATTGTCAAGTGTACTGCTAATTCTCCATTAGTTTTCCTTAAATTCATCTTTTCCTTGATTTGAGTTTTTCCCTACTCTGATCTTTTTTTTTGTCATGTCTCCTATGCAAATTGTTATAACAGATATTTCTAAATAATTATATAATAATTATAAGTACAATATGATATGACAAGGAATTATATTTTCTGCCCCGTCTCCTCTCCTTTTATCAAAATATGATCTTGCTTGTCTAATTTTGTGCTAGCCCAAGTATTGTGATCCATTGTTGATTTTTCATTTGATAAGATCAACAGACTTCCGAAGGGACAAAAGGTTTTCCGTATTTATATCCCTATAAGAAATTACCCAAGTTGATTATTTCGTTCTTACAATTTCAAGGTTTAAATCGGTGTTCTATTCCACCATGAGAGATAAGAGAGCGCCTAGGTTGTTTCAAGACATTTAAATGTGAAGAATTTCTAAGATAATGTCGACAGTATCGTCAATTTGTGTCTATCATCCATGGCTGACATGTAAGTGACTAAAGGATTACAGAATGATAAAAACATTCCCTGACCGTTGATCGTGTCTATCATCCATGGCGGAATTCTTCTTGAGGAAGTAAGATAATATACGTAGAAAAAGTCAAGATCAAACATGTGCTGCTTTGTGCAGAGCTTCCATTGAGATTGACCTAAAAATGAACTGATGTCCTTTAAGCCCGAGGAGCAGATCATAATTAGGAGTGGGGGATTGCCAGCTGAGGTCAATCACTGAATCGAATTTGCATTGTATAGAATGGTGAGATCCTTGATTTGGAATTTTCGGCATGCGGCTTTCCCACGGCGGGATATATCAGTATGAATCACCTGGTTTTGTTCTGCAAAGCTGCTTCTTGACTGAATTGAAGTTGGTGAGCTGCAAGGTGACTAAGAAAATTGGCTGTACTGGACTGTTAAGGCCTGCGTGAAGTAAATTTGCGCTTCCCAGGAACTCTGGAACTTGACATATCGCTCCGGGTATCCTTGAGGAGTCGAGAGCTACAGTCGCCTGTCCGAATGTCAAGTCCCTAAAGCATCTCCTAATGGAGCGTCTCGAACTAGATAACCTGTCGTCTCTACAAGATGCATCCGTTGATTTCTGCGATTGTTGCTTCTGCGTGCCTGATGAACTTTGCGAGGTCCAGGAGATTCTGGAGGAGCTCCATCGAGTTCGTGTACTCACCGTGCATCCACATCCTGTCTTGAGGAGTTCACCTTCCTACAACCGAAGCATTGACCCTTCAAAACTTCTGTCGAGCACCGTCGCCTTTTTCTCTCTATTCGTTTCCTTCAAGCAAATGCCAGAAAGCGTAGCTTTGCTTTTTCTGTGTTCTTTTCATGGTCTAATCCATGCAGGTGTGGCTCCTTTGCAAACTCCTTTTGCTAAATCCGTGTAGGCGCGGCTTCTTGATCGTCGACATTATTCTAGCTGGGCATTAGATTTATATAACACGAATATTATCTAGGCCTTGAGATCGTGCTATTTCTTTGCACTGCGAGTATGAACTGAGAAGGTCACTCAAATGACATACACAGCAGTACAAATCAGCTGCTCTGTTCTTCTTTGATGTAAGGAATGAAAACTTGCTGGTCTTTCTACTGAGTTCCGTCCCTTATGGTAGTCAGACAGTGCAGAATTCCACTTTGATAGACTGCTGGTGTAAAAATTTGGTAAAAGTCAGGCTCTTTGCAAAGATTCCTAACTTTCTTTACCTAATTTCCTACCACCAATGTCCCAAACAAAACACTAATGTTCACGTGTGATCTTTACCTTTCATTTTCGTCAACGTGAATTTTTGTTTCTTTGATGAATATCAAAAGTAGATTTTATTATTCCAAGGTTGTACTAACCAAAAAGAATATATGGATTATTCTAATAGCATAGTAAGTGTCCCTCACCCTAAGCAGCTGATTAATACTAACGACAAATATGATGTCATTCCAAGAGATTTTTTAAAATCGAAGAATTGCAACTTTTATTATATGCTACTTATTTCCCATGGAATATTTTGCATATCGAATATACATTTAATGAGACTTAGAAAATGCCCTAAGCTAACACAAATGGTCCAAGATTCCCTCCAAAGAGATATAAAAAATTATGGCCGTATTAGATTGACCGTTGACTATGCTGACTTGGAGATGTGGGAGGTAGGTAGAAAGGACACGATAGCGACCAAGAACGGAAGGGACTTAAAAAAAAAAAAAAAAATAAGAGATTAAAATTTGGAGGAATAAATCAAATAATAAGTATGATCTAAGTTCGGACTTAAAAAACCACAAGAACATAAATAAAAAGGCAAGAGATTTTGGTGTATTTAATAAACAAAACTCGCGAGATATTTGATAGGATTAGAACTGCATCTCACCTTTAACCCGATAAAGTTCATCATTTAGAGTAACAACTACCTAGTTGTATTCAAATATATTGAAAAATGTCAAACTTTTCGGTATTTACCAGAAGGGGATCTAAGAAGAGTAATATAACCATTTCTCAGTACTTTCATGAATTAGGCAATTCAACTAACTTAGAGAATAGACAGATATGTATTTAATGGTTGAGATGAAATTTTCTTATAAAGGAAGTTAAAATCGATATCCCACTCATTAAAGTGAGGACCTAACTTATCAAGCTGAAGTCGGCATGCCGAATATGACCGAGAGAATTCAAAGCTGGGTTGGTGTGATATTTGTCCTACTTATTCGGCTGACAATAATAGCATAGCATCATCAATTTTTTTTAACAAATATTTTTTTATTATTATTGTACACCAAAGCAAAGCTGATGTAGCACGGAAACTGTAAGGATCGTTGAAAAATGCCAAAAGATATCCTTGTATTTGTCTCCGCAATAAGTAAACCAAATCAAGTCAACTCTCTCGGACACTAACATTTCAAGTCACGTAAATTTCGAAGACAAAAAAAGTCCGAAAAGTTGTCCTCACGCTAGCTATTAGCTAAATAGAAATTGACAATTAACTGAAGTAGGTATCCACCACTCACTGTAGAACCGCGAAGCTACAGTTAAAGGGAGAAAAAAAAAATCTCCATTCCCCCCAAAAAAATCTTAAACCTCATACCCAAAAAGGGTTTAAAATGCAGGCGGAGAAATTAATTTGTACTTCCGGTAAATTTATCGATTACTCGTGATCCTCTCGAAATAATTTCATTTCATCTTGTTATCGAGTTTGATTTGTCCCCGATTGCTTCTTGACAATCTATATTTTAATCTCAGGCCATTGACTCCACTCCAAAATAGTCTGAAAATTGACTATGGCTTGAGTATACGAGTTACTCGTGTCATATTTTGGAAATCAATTTCTTTGCGTTAAATGTAAATATAGTTATCGACTTTGATTATTGACGAATTGTTCTGAGAAATATATCAACTATTATTTTCATATTCGAATCACAACCGAACTCTCACTAAAGTTAAAATTATGGAGTGATCTAAGGACGAAAGTAAGTTAACTAACCGCTCGCCCTTAGGCTTACTTAACCAGACAATTTGGTCATTTTATCGATTGTCATGCCTGTTCTTGTTCTTTCTTTTAACGCTGCGCGACAGAAACATCCATATCATTATAGGAATTTTTTTATCACGGTCTCACCATTAGATATTCCACGTGTCAGAAACATGCGCTTCCATCACCATTCCTTTTTTCTTGATACAAAACTATTTTCGAACTACATGTGTGGCACGTGAAAACCTCTTTTTTCGGTTTTTTTTTTTTTAATGTCGAGATTGGATCTGGTAATTGTATAATTAGGACAGCACAGCAATGGAAAAATGCTGCCAGAAGAGGAAAATAACAAAGATAAACATCATAAAAATTATCCGAGGTTCAACGATGGCGGACGCACCGAGGGCCCCCGAAATCCCATTATTTGTACGCGAGAGCGAGCGAGGCTTTCGGACCATCACTCCCCGCTTCTCTTCCTCTCCTCCGCCGTCCTTCCCCTCTCCCTCCTCGTACCTCTCTCTCTCTGTCGATCGACCGCCATGGGCGACGGTGCCGACGCCGGCATGGACGCCGTCCAGCGGCGCCTCATGTTCGATGACGAGTACGTATTCCGCCTCCCGCTTTTCCCTCCGTTTCGTGCATCGTCGTCGTCGTTGTCTTCTTCTTCTGTGGGTTTTTCGTGTTGCGGTTGTTAATGGTGGGAGGATTTTTTTGTTATGGTTTGATAGCATTTCGTTCGATTCGGTTCTATGTTTAATGGGTCCGCGGCCGAATCGAACGGGGAATTCCCTGGTCGTTTCGTCGTCGGAAGGTCGCGACGCTTCTGTTAGCTGTTCGTCGCCTTCGAATGGATTGCCTGACGTTTATGAATTCGATTAGCAAATTGGTTGTTATGTTTCGTTTCGATACTATTGGGTCGTTTCATTTCTTCAGATCCGCTGCTTCTTTTCCTTATTATTATCATTTTTTATTTTTATTTTTGTGTTTGTTGGTTTGCTCACCTTTCGTTCCGTTGTGTTTGTGATGCAGATGCATCTTGGTGGATGAGAACGACAATGTCGTCGGTCACGAGTCGAAGTATAACTGTAAGAACGCTTGTCCTGGCTATTATGCGGTTGCTCTTGTCTGGCCGATTTCGTTTGAATCGTTTTCTTTTGTGATTACCCCCCTTTTCGTGCCCTTCAATTTGTTCTTTAAGATTTTCTGACCCAAAAAAGAAAAAAAATTGAGTCTTTAAGATTCATTTTCTCGGTATCTACATGTATTTGCTGGTTGGCCTTACGTTGTTGACTCGTCCCAGTTTGTCGAAAATGTCGTATGTCGGATCACAAGAATCTATTTATTGAAATTTTTGGCCTTGTTAGAACTTCTCAGGTTCTGCCATCCATGGATTGTGCTTCTGCCGGTTTTTCGTTCTTCATATATCAGTAGTCGTTTTCTCTTGGGTGATATTGCAATTGAGTGGTCGGTGGTTCGAAAATCCGCAGGTCATTTGATGGAGAAAATCGAGTCCTTGAATCTGTTGCATAGGGCATTCAGTGTGTTTTTGTTCAACTCAAAGTACGAGCTACTGCTTCAGGTATGCAATAAGCATTCACTCACTGGCTATGATTCTTGTTGTGTTACTGCTCTTGGCTTTTTTACCTTTCTTGCTGATAAGGCAGTTGTCGTGGGCAGATTTAACCTTTTGAGGCTTATCTATTTTTCTGGAACAGCAACGCTCTGCCACAAAGGTAACGTTCCCCCTTGTGTGGACAAACACCTGCTGCAGCCATCCGTTGTACCGGGAGTCCGAGCTCATTGCTGAGAACGCCCTTGGTATTAGAGCATATTTTACCCATTCCGGGTTTCTTGTTATCTGCATGACTGCGTCTTTCTCATTGTAGCGGGAGACTCCAATTCACGCTTGTCCATGAGGCTAATTAAGTCTGTGCTTTGGCATCACTTGCAATCATTTGATGGACAGGAGCAAGGAATGCTGCACAAAGGAAGCTCTTGGACGAACTGGGCATTCCTGCTGAAGATGTGCCAGTTGATGAATTCATTCCTCTGGGTCGAATGCTGTATAAGGCCCCTTCTGATGGAAAGTGGGGAGAGCACGAACGTAATAGCTTCTTACCTTATACTTCAGGCTTTCCTTTCCTTGGAAATTTTGGGTAGATTCTTAGTGCTGGTTTAGCATATCTTGACTTTGCTAAATAACTGACATCATTTGTAATTCTTACGGTGTTTTTGAATTGTATGTCTTGGAAAATCCATCATTCTTATGGCACTAGTAATTATGCTGCCAAAGATCTGATGATGCACCTCAATCTACTTGGGAGGAACATGGGCGGGAAACCCAGCATGAACCAATTTGATATTTGGTTCCTGGTCTCCTCGAAGACATCTGATAAAATTTACATCTGGTCTATGTTATTCTCTTCTAGATTTTCTTATGTTGATGGATGTCAAATACTCTGTGTTAGAACGTAGGACGTGGCATGAGTTGCTTCATGTTCTTTTACTTGTGCTCGTTGATGGCATGCAAGAGTCCTGATGTTTTATGTACTTTTGCAGTTGATTACTTGCTGTTCATCGTTCGAGATGTGAAGGTCAATCCCAACCCCGACGAGGTCGCCGATATCAAGTATGTGAACCAGGAGCAGTTGAAGGAGCTGTTGAGGAAAGCCGATGCGGGCGAGGGGGGCCTGAAGCTGTCGCCCTGGTTCAGATTAGTGGTGGACAACTTCTTGTTCAAGTGGTGGGATCACGTCGAGAAGGGGACACTGAAGGAAGCAGCTGATATGAAAACCATTCACAAGCTGACCTGAGATTTTGTGTTGAGTAGGAGTACAATAAGGACGGAAAATTTGGACTTCAATTGATGTATTTAAGCTGCTCAATCCCAATTATGTCGGACTTAAATTTCAAAATTCAATGGTCAAACTTGTTTTCCGCCAGGGCCATTTTCATTTACTGGGGACCGCCATTGCTTATTGTTGGCAGCAGAGTTGTTCTATGATCCCTGAGACCATTGCATGATTCACCTGGAAGTTACTGCTCGATTAAGGAACTTCGTTAGAGCTAAAGTTATAATGCATATCAAGATAGTTACTACCAGATAAATATTTAGGCTCCATCTATTTTGCAAAAAGATATGATATTTTTGATATTTTTGAAATATATTTTTCGACAAGTCATTTTTTAGAAAAAAAAAATATGATAGTGTTTTTTTGGTAGTTGATTGAAAGTTGAAAATAAATTACAAACTATTTTTCGCCATTTTGTGTATACAATTTTTTATCTTTCTTTTTTCCTGTTGGCCACATCAATAGCCGATGCTTAGCTGATGCTTAGTCACAGGTGAGGCATGAGCTTGTTTGAGGTCAACAAGCTTGAGCCTTGCCATAGTCCGGTGAGCCGAGCTAGGTGAGGCTCCATCTCGCTAGATTCAGTGAGCTTCAGCTCTCTAGAAGTTGACAAGGTTAGAGCCCTGGCATTAATAGGCAAGGCTCAAATTCGCCATATTCTATAGAGCTTGAGCTTCTTTGGTCTTAGGTGAACTTGTTCCTCACTTGTGGCTGACAGTGGGTTGAAGAGCTTGAGCTTCTTTGGTCTTAGGTGAACTTGTTTCTCACTTGTGGCTGACAGTCGGTTGAAGAAGAAGGAAAAAGGAAAAAAAAAAGAAAAATAAAAAATTATAAATTTGATTTTTTAAAAATATATATATATTTTATAAAAATGAATGTTTCATCAATTAAGGACCCAAGCCTCAGTGTTGAGGACTCATGCACAAACTTTTCAGATTTAGACCTAAGCACCGTGATCAAAACTCAAGTGTTGGGAACTCGAGCACTACCTTTTTGGACCTGGGCTCGAATGCCGAGGCACTAGGAATGGTACCGGGCTTTGGGCTTGGTCTTGATGAACTTAAGTGCATTGGGCTTGTCCTTGATGGATTTAAGTTCGGGCTTTGGAAACTTCGTCTTGAGCATCACGATTCAGAGCGTTAAGATTTCTGTGTCCAAATATAGAGTATCTCGTCATATTTAGTAAAATATTTTTTTGATTTTTTTTAAATAAAATTATTTCTCTCAATTTAAAGCCGAGATTTTCCGTAGACCAAAAAAATATAATTTTCGTTCACCCAAAGAAAATATTTACCGCGAAGCCTTGGCCCTCGGAAGGTCTCCTCCTTTACGGCCTTTCCTTTCCTTTCCTTTCAGGCGTCTCTCTTCCTTTTGCTCTAAAGGCCTCCGAAAACACTGGCGCTCTCGCGCGTGCCATGAGAAGCCTCCTCAGACCTCCAGTCTCTCTCGCCGCCAGGCTCCTCCTTCCGCGCGGCGGCGGCGCGTCGCCGGCGACAGCACCGGCAGCGCTCGCCGCCGTCTCGATTCGCGGCCCCGCCGTCAGGCGGGTCTTCACCGACGGGTCCCTCCCTCCTCCCGAATGGGTCGAGCCCTTCAACGACGTCTCCGGCATAGCCTTCCCCGCCCCGCAGAGCCGCCCGGCCCCGTCTCCGTGGGTGGGCCGCATCCTCGACCTCCTGGACGGGTCCCCGGACATGGAACCGAAGCTGGACGGCTTCTGTCGTAAGTTCCTGATCAAGCTGTCCCCGAACTTCGTGTCCTTCGTGCTGCGGTCCGGGCAGGTCAAGGAGAGGCCGGACGTCGCCGTTAGGTTCTTCAGGTGGGCTGCTCGGCAGGGGAGGTACAAGCACAGGATTGAGTGTTACGTTTCTTTGATCGAGCTTCTCTCGGTATCTGGGGATTTGGATGGGGTGGCGAGGGTCTTTGCGGAGCTGAGGGACTCGGGGTTCTTGATGACGGTGTCGGCGGCGAATTCTTTGATCAGGAGTTTTGGCAGCGTTGGGATGGTGGAGGAGCTGTTGTGGGTGTGGAGGAAGATGAAGGAGAATGGTATCGAGCCGAGTTTGTATACCTACAACTTTTTGTTGAATGGTTTGGTGGATTCGATGTTTATTGAGTCGGCGGAGCGGGTGTTTGAGGTGATGGAGAATGGGAGGATTGGACCGGATACTGTGAGCTATAATATAATGGTGAAAGGATTTTGCAAGGTGGGTAAAACCCAGAAAGCAATGGAGAAGCTAACGGATATGGAAACAAAGAGCGTGGAGCCGGATAAGATCACATATTTGACTTTGATTCAGGCGTGTTATGGTGAAGGGGATTTCAATTCTTGTTTGGGGCTTTACCGTGAGATGGAAGAGAAAGGTTTAGAAATCCCTCCTCATGCGTATAGTTTGGTCATAAGTGGGCTTTCCAAGGAGGGAAAATGTATGGAAGCATATGCGGTTTATGCAAGCATGACTAGAAATGGTTATAGAGCAAATGTGGCAATCTACACAGCTTTAATTGATTCGTATGCAAAATGCGGGAGCATAGAAGAGGCAATGAGTCTCTTTGACAGAATGAAGGATGATGGGTTTCACCCAGATGAGGTCACGTATGGCGCTATCATTAACGGGCTGTGCAAAAATGGGAGGTTGGAGGAGGCACTTGCACACTTTGAGCACTGTCAGAATAGTGGGGTGACAGTTAATACAATGATATATTCTAGTATTATTGATGGTCTAGGGAAGGCAGGGAGAGTGGATGAAGCTGAGAAATTTTTGAGAAATGGCTGATAAGGGATGTTCACGGGATTCTTATTGCTATAATGCCCTGATGGATGCATTTACGAAGTGTGGTAAAATAAATGAAGCACTGGTGCTGTTCAGCAGAATGGAAGATGAAGGTTGTGATCAAACAGTCTACACATTCACGATACTCATTGCTGGCCTTTTTGCGGAGCACCAAAATGAGGAGGCTTTGAAATTGTGGGACGTGATGATTGATAAAGGGATCACTCCTAATGTGGCATCTATCAGGGCTTTATCTACTGGACTTTGTCTCTCGGGCAAGGTGGCTAGAGCTTGTAAAATCTTGGATGAATTAGCACCAATGGGTATCATTCCTGATTCAGCTGTCGAAGATATGATCAATGTGTTGTGCAAAGCTGGCCGTATTAAGGAAGCTTGCAGATTGGCGGATGGAATTGTCGTTAGGGGTCGTGAAATACCAGGAAAAATACGGACTATTCTTATTAATGCCTTGAGAAAGGCAGGGAACACAGATTTGGCCTTGAAGTTGATGCACAGCAAGATTGGTATTGGCTATGACCGAGTCGGCAGTTTTAAAAGAAGAGTTAAATTCCGGACTCTTGTTGAAAGTTGAGTCTTAGACTATTCTCTCATCGCATTGTATTTATTGTCAATTCTACCGTTTGTCTATGTGATAAACTGGGTAAGATTGTGGAAGTGCTGGAAAATCCTGGGTTCTCACTCTTACAGTCCACCTGGGCCTAGTTGATGGAGTTGTGATTTCAGAGTCTGTCAGAAGCCTGGTTATATTGATTCTGTACTGGCAAAGGAGTAGAAAAACTTGATTGACTACCTTAACCTCCTTGGTGCCTATGATTCTATGAAAGATGTTTGAGTGCATCAGAAGTTCCAATTCCAGGTCTGTGCTCTGGTTTATGTTATTCCTGTTCCTATCTTGACTATGATTACTGTGGGACTTGTTGCATCTATGGATGGAAGTAGATTAGTTGGATGGTATTTGTTACTTGATGATTATGGTGCCGGATTAGTTGCTGTAAGCCCTCTAACAGATGCACAACACTGAGGTCATCTGCACCTGATCAGAATCTTACTATATTTTATGTTTTTTTGGTAATTTACTATAGAGAAAGCAACTAAGAGCTCCTGCATTGCCATGACATAGATTTAAAATGTTGAGTACAATTGCTTGAATCTTTCCATCCGATTGGTCCAATCTTACTTTGGATTTTCAGAGCGGAAGATTGAACAGCCATCCTGTCATATTAGAAAGGGCATGGTATAGTTTCATTTTTACAGTTATACTAGTCCAGTTTCAAGAGATGTTTCTTGAGCTAATTAGGACATGACTAACAAACAACCATGTTTGTGTTCTGTTACTGTTCCTGTAGGTACTTCAACTCCCAGCTGTTACTTGAGTTAGTTCTGTATATTTTTATTACAATTCGAGGGCTCCAGCAGAAGGAAATACTGATGTAGGCATGTATAATAATAGACAAAAGTTTCTCCATCTGTGATTTGAGACTAAGGCAGTTGCATGAGTTGATTTATTTTTGATAAATTATCCTTGATCCTGCCAATAATTGTTGTAAGTAGCTGTTATCACTCTCTTTGTCTTCTTCTTCTTTGGTTTTCCTGTTGCAATTGTTAATATTTGGAGGTTTATGGTTAGATAGCGTTGGTTCAATCATATATTCTTTTAACGGTTCTTGGCTATGTTGAATGGGCATTCCCAGATTTTCCGACACTTCTGTTAGCTGAGTCGGTTTCAAAAGAAAGTTTTGTGTTAGACTCAGGTCTTTAGCCCAAGCCCTGTAAATTGATCCATTTTCAGGTCTCTAAGCTCAAGCCCCATAAACTGATCCATTTTCATTGTCCTTGGTCAGGATTTACTTAACTTTATGAATTTGATCAGCAATTGTTTATATTTCGTTTAATTTCTATTTAGTTATTTCAGTCATCCAGATCTTCTTTTTTGTGTTATTTTGTTCATCATGTTATGATTGTCTAGCAGATGCATCTTGGTGGATGGGAATGACGATATTGTTTCATGAGTTGCAGTATAACTGTAAGAATGCTTGTTCTATGCAATTGCTCCTATCTAACTGATTTTACTTAAATTATTTTCAATCTTTGATTTCGCCATTTTTGTGCCTTCAATTTGTTCTTTAAGTTTCATTTTCTTGGTATCTACATGTATTTGCTGGTTGGCTTGTTGAAAGTTTGTTACATGTTGGATGAGTATGTAATCATTGAATTTTTTGGCCTCCTTAGACCATTTTCTGGTCTGCCTCCATGGATTGTGCTTCTGCCAGTTTTTCGTTCATCATATATTACTAGTGGCTTTCTCCTTGGTGATATTGCAATTGAGTGGTTGGTACTTCGAAAATCTGTAGGTCATTTGATGGAGAAAATAGAGTCTGAGAATCTGTTGCATAGAGCCTTTGATGTGTTTTTGTTCAACTCAAAGTATGAGCCACTGCTTGAGGTATGCAATAAGCATTCACTCTGACTATGCTTCTTGTTGTGTTTATTGCTCTACGCTTTTTTAACTTTCTTGCTAATAAGGTGTTCATCATGGGCATATCTGATTTTTGAGGCTTGTCTATTTTCTGGTACAGCAAGGCTTTGTCACAAAGGCAACGTTCTCCCTTGTGCGGACAAACACCTGTTGCAGCCACCCACTGTACTGGGAGTCCGAGCTTATTAGTGAGAACACCCTTGGTAAACAGAGCATTTTTTACATGCTCCGTGTTTCTTGTTATCTGCATGACTGCATTCTCATAGTAGTGGGAGACTCTAATTCATGCTTGTCTATGAGGCTAATTAAGTCTGTACTTTGGCATCACTTGCAATCATTTGATGGACAGGGGATGAGGGATGCTGCACAAAGGAAGCTCCTGGACGAAGTGGCATTCCTGCTGAAGACGTGCCTGTTGATGGATTCATTCCTCTGGGTTGAATGCTGTATAAGTCACCTTCTGATGGGAAGTGGGGGAGCACAAACATGATAACTTCTTACCTTTTGACTCAAGCTCTCCTTTTTCTTTGGGAATTTTAGGTAGATTCCTAGTGCTGGTTTGGAGTATCTTGACTTTGCTACACAATTGACATCAGCTTTAATTCTTATGGCGTTACTAAATAGTATGTCTTGGAAATCAAGCATTCTAATGGCACTATTAATATGCCGGTCAAGCCCCAACGATGGACTTCGACTTACTTGGAAGAAATGTGGGTGGAAAACCCTGCAAGAAAGACTTTGATATTTAGTTCTTTGTGTCATCAGACATCCTGATAAAGCTGATATTTTAGTTCTCACTATTCTCTTCTAGAATTTTTTTAGTTGTCAAATGTTCTGCGTTTGATGTAGGAAAAGGGAGTGATTTGCTTCAAGTTTCTTACTCATGGTCATGGATGGCATGCAAGAGTCCTGATGTTTATGTAATTTGGCAGTTGATTATCTGCTGTTCATCGTTCGAGACGTGACGGTTAATCCAAAACCCCGATGAGGTTGCTGGTGTCGAGTACATGAGCCACGTGAGCCAGGGGAGCAGTCAAAGAGCTGCTGAGGAGAGCTGACGCGGGTGAGGAGGGTCATCTGAATCTGTCTCCCTGGTTCGGATTAGGTGGTGGACAGTTGCTTGTTCAGGTGGTAGGGATCATGCTGAAGAGAGGGGACACTGAAGGAAGCCAGCTGATATGTAAAGCATTCAACAAGTTAACCTGAGATTTGTGTCGAGCAGACTCCACTTGGATGTTATTAACCAGCTGCACAATCCCAATTCCTAAAGTCAAAAACTTGTTTTCAGACAGGGTCATTTCCAGATTGGGAACAGCCATTGCCTTGTTATTGTTGGGTTTTTTTTTAGAACGTTTTTTTATTTTATTTTATAGAACTTTAGTATGAAGTTAAAAAACCCTTTCCACAGAATACTTTTTTTTTTTTTTTTTTTTTTTGGGGGGGGGATTAATTTCATGACTTAAAATTAAAAATGTGAAATGGAAATTCTAATGCAAATGCACTGAAATTGTCGGGGACAGCGACCCGTTCGGCGCGTATAAATAGGGGGTCAACGATTAAAGGGACGTCAACATCCCCCGTCGTCGGTCAACTTTATTAAGCGCGTCCTGATCAAATAATAAATAAATCACAATAGGTCAACAGTCAAATAATGGGGAAAAAACAATTACTTTTTAATGCGATAATTTATATTTTTATGAGAGACCGAAACGAGAAACCGAAAATGCCTATTACGTCGAAAGTGTTTTGTGTCTTAGGTTTGCCGTACTGTTCACGGAACAAGAGAATATAACCGATCAAATGTCCTTTCTCATTTTCTATGTATTGCGTTCTTACTGTACATGGATTGTCAATGATCCTATCTTATCAAATCAGAAGTTGTAATAATACAACTTTCCGGTATCTTCATATACTTTGGTATATTATAAAGTGAAATGACACGAATCTAGAATTTATATTTTTTTTTTTTATATTATGTATACGTGAACCCGTGTGAAAGCAAAACCTAAAGACGCGGACAATGCAAAAACACTAATTGATTAAGAAGATACACATATCTTATCGGAATAATTTCCGTAGTATATATTTTTGGCCGTCGAAAGTTAAAAAAGCAAAAGTAGGGAAAAAAAAGGGGTCTCTTTGGAGAAGTAAAAAAATCAGAGAAATAAGAAATTAATTAATAAAATATACATATAAAATCAAAGGGAAATAAAAAGATAATCGAGAGGTGGGGGTAAGTAAAGATCTTGCTCCCCCGCCGTAGAAATTCACACATGAATTCGTGCGCTTGCAGATGTGATTTGACTACCACATGTGAAAATCATTCGCTCGTCCCCCATTGCTCCTCCTGCGCATAAATTCCTCGCTTCTCCTGCTCACCTCCTCTCCCTCTCTCTTCCTCTCCCACCTTCTTGCGCGGACGCCGAGCGCGTCGCCACGCCTTCCTCCTCCTCTCGCACCTCTACTCTCTCCTTGGTTTATGAGGTAATGATCGGTCGACAGCCTTCTCCTTCCTCTTCTTCGCCTTCGGCTTTCTGTGATTCTGGCCTTTCGATCGAGCAGCGGCGGATCTGCTGCGGCTCGTCTGGGTGTTTTTACGACGTGGGTTTTCGAGATCTGCGCCTTTTTCTTGCTGTTGCTTTTGTGGGTGGGTGAAGTGGGGGGGGTTGATGACGGTTTGATCTTCAATGGGTTTTTGCTGGTCGCGTCTGTTGATTGCCCGTGACGGAGAAAGGTTAAATTTTGCGTCTTTACATGGCGAAATGGTCGCTAGGCGTACTTCGCATTTGACGCGATACGTAGAGTTGAAAGAATATGTGGCGTGCATGTCTTTTTTCTTTTTCTTTTTATTTTATTTTATTTTATTTTTTAAGAATCGGAATCAGGACCTGGGAAATCAACTACATGGATACGTAATCGTTCAGTTTATTTACAAGAAGGAGACGGATGTTTTGCGTGTCCTTGTTGGTCTCTATCCGTAGTGGCAACCCGGCGAGGTTTCCGAAATTGCGATTGGCTTAATCTGTTGAAGTTAGTCTATGCAGCATTTTCTCTGCAATGAACTACCCCCTTGATAAGATCAAAATTGTGGTCGGCTCGATCTATTAGAATGAGCCTACCCAACATCTTCTCTGCTGTGAACTACCCTTTGAGTTAGATCGAATCCGTAACCGATTGCTAGTGCTTAGCATGCTTCCTTTGCTGATCCATTATGTTAATGTTGTAGGGACTCATTACTGCTCCTGCTGCTGTGTTTTCTTTCTATATTTTCTGCTGGTGCTCCTTTACTTGCCTCTTTTTACCAAATAGTGGTATTAAGATCTGCTCATGTCATTGGGGTATTTGGTATCGCTACTTCTTCTGTCCTGTTTTGAGTTTTAACTGAACAATCAACACTGTCTAGTCTCAACATGGTCTCGCCATAATGCTATGGTTTAAACAGAACACGAGTTTTATCAAGTGAATAGTCTTCTTTGGTTTCAGTTTATTAGTTGTTGATTGTTCCCCACTAATCCATTTGGTAGAAGTGGGCAAGTGACTCTGTTAAACTTCTATGCTGTAAGCAAACATGCTTTGTCTCCTGCATGCTCTAGGCATTCAATGCTTGTGAGATTAGACAACATACTCTTACGTCCTCAGTACAGTAAGGTTTTGACCAAAAAATATATATATATATATATATATGTAGTAAGGTGGTGCGGGAGAATTGAGCAGCTTTTAAGGTGCTGGGTGGTTGTGTTGCTATGAGAGAATTTGTAACATGCTAAAAAAATTTATGATGTTTGGTAGAGGATCTTCTTAACAAGCAAAAAATCTAAAAAACTGATCCTCTGAGAGACATTATATGATTCGTGTTATCTATCGATATTGAATCTCAATCCGTTGATGTTCTTTCATGTCTTGGTATAAATAGCTTAGGAGATCCTGGGAAGGATTATTTTTTATTGTTCTTACTGACCTGTTGATGGAAGTTCATCCAAAATTAGAATGTTGATGTGATGTGCGGCTCCCCTTTTGACTCAGTGATGTGAGTTACTCAAGGATCAGTTGACTTTCTTTATTACATGCTCTCTCAAGACTTCCAAATTATCTATGTTAGCCTGAAGACACTCTAAGTTGCTCTGAATTCTGACGAGCACGATCTTATCACATACGAGTAACTAGAGTGCAGTTGTATTCATACGACTTAAGTCTTGATAAAGGAGTAATGTGCAGGATGATAGCAGTATCTTATTATTACTCTGGATGCAACCTAAAAAAGTTGATGGTTTCAAAAAGTGTATGCAACATGCATGGGCAACCTAATAGAGAAAAAGGACTTCCGCTATGTTTGGAACAAAGAATTGGAAATGGAATGGAATGGAATCTGGAAAGGAGTGAGGGGAGAGTAAATGTAGTTTGCATATACTTTAAAGACTTGTATGAGGTTTTGTTTTCCGTGAATTCCTTTCTTCCACTTTTTCTTCTTTGAATTACATAGGGCTGTCTTTTAGATTTTCCAGTCCATACAGGTGCTTGGAATAGGATGGCATTGGTCACCACTGCTGAAGTTTGTGATGCAAACCCCCAACTGATTGGGAGCGGTGACCTTCGGGCACTTCAACCTATTTTTCAGATCTATGGACGTCGCCCAGTCTTCTCTGGGCCAGTAGTCACACTTAAGGTCTTTGAGGACAATGTTTTGATTCGTGAGTTTCTAGAAGAAAAAGGCAATGGCAGAGTTCTTGTTGTTGATGGCGGTGGGAGCTTACGATGTGCTATTCTTGGGGGAAATCCTGTTGTTCAGGCTCAAAATAATGGTTGGGCTGGCATAGTTGTGAATGGCTGTGTCAGAGATGTAGATGAGATCAACGGCTGCGATATTGGGGTGAGGGCTTTGGCTTCCCATCCAGTGAAAGCCAATAAGAAGGGTATTGGTGAAAAGCATGTTCCCATAACTGTTGCCGGAACAAGGATCTGCGATGGGGAATGGCTTTATGCTGACACTGATGGAATACTGATATCCAGAACAGAACTTTCTGTTTAGTTAAAGCTAATCACAAATCACAGGATGATACACTGGCGGGAATTTGTGAGTTGGTTCATGATCTCAATCGAAACATCGTGGAAGCTTTGTTAGATTGGACCTATGGACATTGAGCCATCCTCACCTGTCTCTCTGTTGTATTTGAATCCTGTGTAGATATTCCTGTCAACTGCTATTGTATCGTATTGTGTCGTATGCACTTTTAAAATAAGTTTCTTTCCCATTCTACGTGATGATTGAACTTGATGGTTTCGGTTATAAGTCCCTGAAATGAAGGTAGAAGACAGATGGGATTTGCAATTCCAGATGAGGGGCTTACTCTAATTCACACGTTGTTAGTTACCCAATGGAATGATCATCAGGGTCTCCTCTGTTTGTCAGGCTACTCCAATTTTACGCTTGCTATCAACAGGGAAATACCCTGAATTTGATAACTCTTTTAGTTCCCTCCTCAGATAACTAATGGAGGTGAGACATAGGATTGAAGAAACATGAGGATGAACTGAACTGAACTGAACTGAACTTGGTCGATTTGGTATATCATACTCTCTTGCAAGATTAAATTGACGAACAAATGCGTCAGTGTAGATACACAAGCTCTTTTCGGCTGACTTTGCAGATTGCAATCTACAAAAAGCTAGTTCAGCTCTTGCGTTCAGTTTCTTGAGTTCGCTCACAAAAGTACAGAGAACCTCCATGAACGAAAACAAGTCACTCCCACCGATGTCTTTCTGTCGATCGCACATTTAGGCTAATTATGAAAGCTGGGTATAAGCAGTAGATTGGGTCATGATATTTTAGATTGAGGTTTGCGCGAGTATGGATTCATGCATGATATTAGCAACATTTGTTGTCATATAATCCTTTTGAAGGAAAATAAAAAATAAATAAATTGGTTAATGTTACGAAAACCTTGAATTGATACACTTATAATAAATTTACTTCAAATTAATTTTTTAATAACCAAAAATTTCAAACTGACAAATTTGTGATAAATTTACCATCCGTTAATTTCCGTTTAATTTTACCGTCAAATTGCTAAATTGAATGATATGCGGAAGTTAACAAGTATACTAATTTGAGATTTTACCCTTTATTTGTTATAGGTAAATTGGTTTAATTCAATTTTATGAAAATTAATGAATGATAAATTTATCGTAAATGTACCAATGTGGAGTTTTAGTGATAAAGAATTTACTTTTGAGTAAATTTCTTACAAGATTTTTAATGACATGAATCTTAAATAAAATGACCGTAGTGAAATTTGGACAGGCTACATCATTTTATTTCATTTTTTTTTTAACTCCATCCTCGGACGAGGCCTCTCGTCGTTTCCGAACCGAGAAATGCGAACGGGAGGAGGATGCTCCGCCCGACGACTTCCCCCTGCTCAGTTCGATTGCGCAGCACCGACTGTAAGTAATCCTCCGCCCCCTGAATTCATCTCTCGCCTAGACCCTACGATGCACACGTGATCGACCCCGGTTCCGATTCCGATTCCGTCCCGTCCCTCGTATCGATATCGGAGCGTCCCTTCCGGTTCGTCCATCGCGTCGGGCGTCGGGCGTCGGGGATGGAACAAAGGCGTGATTTTGATGGCGAATTCGGAACCGGCAGGCGGAACAGGGCAAAGGGTATCGCCCAAAACGAGCGAGGAGTGGACAGGATCAAGGGCTTGCCGGATTCCATCCTGATCCACATCCTCTCGCTCTTGCCCGCCAGGGACGCCGCCAGGACCCTCGTCATCCCCAGCTTCGGCCACCTCTGGACTTCGATCCACGACCTGGACTTCGACTGGTGCGTGTACCACGACTGCTCCGGCAATTCGTCCTGGCACTGCTGCAGCTACGACGAGGGCGCCCTGTCGAGGTTCGCGGAGCTCGTCCGCCGCGTGCTCGCGCTCCACCAGGGCGGCCGGATTCGTAAATTCCGCCTTCGTTTCGAGTTCTCGATAGATCACCAGTTGGACGAACTGATGCCTCTAGAGCTGGAGCCCGAGGAGCTGGAGATCATGATTAGGAACGGGGGGTTGGCAGGTGAGGTCAACCGTTGGATCGAATTCGCGGCGAGTAGGAATGTTGAGGTCCTCGATTTGGATTTTCTGGCTTGCGGCTTGCCAAATGTGGGATATAAGTATGAATTGCCAAGTTTTGTTCTCCACAGCAGCTTCTTGACTGAATTGAAGTTGGTGAGCTGCAAGGTGAATTTATCTGCTGATATCGTCATGAGGGCGCTTAAGGTGTTGTGTCTTAAGGAAATCGCTTTGAACGATGATTCAATCAAGAACTTCATAGACGGGTGTCCGGTGCTCGAGAGTTTGACTGTGCTGGATTGTTACGGCCTGTGCGAACTAAATTGTACTTCCCAGGAACTTAGGAGTGTGACGGTCGCTCCGGGTATTCTTGAGGAGTCGAGAGTTAAAGTCACCTGTCCAAATATCAAATCACTAAGCATCTCTGGATGGATCGAGCGTCTGGAACTAGAGAGCCTATCGTCTCTACGAGATGCGTCCATTGATTTCTGTGATTGTTTCTTATGTGTACCTGTTGACTATCCTGAGGTCCAAAAGATTCTAGAGGAGCTCCATCATGTGAGAGTGTTCACAATGCATCATCACCCAGTTCTGGTGAGTTGATCTTCAATTCCTGACCTTCCCACTTTAACATGCGTTCTTAAGGTAATCATGTAAGTGAGGAAAAACATTAGTAATATGCTTTTCTAAGCAGGGAAGATAGGGTTCTTAGATTGGTGGACAGTTGAAACATGCTGGTGTCCTGTACAATTTTAAGCACTTCCACATTGTTGTCTTTCTTGCTGAAGTATGTGATCAATTTTAGAGTATCATCTCAGTAATCGCTTGTCATTTCTGCGAGAGGGAATTCATGGATTCATTCAGATGATTTTACCTCTTTTACGTAACGTGTCATTGTTTTTCGTTTCGTTCCACTAGGTAATGACTTGTAATTGTGGAATAAAATCAGGTTCTCACTGTATGGGAGTCGATGAACTTCCCTTGCCCATCCAACAGTTGGCAACGCTTGATTCTTAGGACAATGCTGACCAAATGGCACGTACCTGGAATTGCCAATGTATTGAGAAACTCCCCTAGCTTGGAAGTGCTAGATATACACATCATCCCAGGCGAAGTGCCTTCCATTGACGTAAGTACATTTATCCCCATTTAAAGCTGTCCTCTACATGCTATTCTTGGGGTGTGCAAAATTGTGTGTAACTGTCTGTTCTGATGTTCTAGGCCCAAGAAGCATGGCTGCAATTGAAAATTATTTGCAAGGGGAACTACTGGGATTTACAAGATCGCTCTTTTGGATGTCTTGCAAACTGCCTCAGAATTGTCAGAGTGTCCGGCGACATAATGAAGGATCATGTGATTCCATTAGTGCAGTTTTTACTCCGTGAGGCATTAGTTTTGCAGAAGCTTGTTGTCTCTACAGGGCCGAACGATTCTTCCATTTCAGTCAAGGAGTCGAAGGAATTTTCCGACAAGTTGTTGAGTTTTCCCAGAGGTTCTCCTCAAGCTGTAGTTGTGTTTTCTAATGCATGACGTTCTTTCCCTGGATCCTAAGTTTTAATCCCGGGGTAATAAGAAGTGGCACCTACCGCAGGGTTGATTGTGTTACAATCCTGATCGACCAGATTTTGTGATTGTGAAGCATACCTGATCAAGATTTCTCAAGTGTTAAACTTTTTGGGTTTCACTGTTCTTCCTTCTGATTTCTTTTTCTCTCCGGCAACGGGTTTTACCTTTTGAAGATGCATTGACATCATCGGGATCGCCTGAAGAGGAGGCTGCTTGTAGAAACTGTTTCTCTGTCAATATATGCTTGGCAGGCCAATTTGTTTTTGAAGCGGGGGGATTTTGCAGCGACCTCTTTTGACATTGTAGGTATATTCAATATCTTCAGCTCACTCACAAAAACTTGAATGTATAAATTTCGTCCAACATATTACATCTACATCCAATATCTATCTGTCCATGGAAAATAAATTTTGTTGATGTTCCCTTTTTTTTTTTATAATTTTGTTATTCTTTGTGTTAAATTATGCACTGCATGAAGTACAAAGGTTGCACTGCCAAAGAGAAGTACAGAGGGTGAAAGAAACGCCCAAAGTGAAAATGCGCATCGTGGCATTCGAAGAGTCCTAATCACTTGCAGATGACATTGTCGTGCGATCACGAGGCCTAAAGTCAAGCGATTGTAGTTTCATTTGTAATCGCATATTGAACTTTAATTGCTTGGAAGTAGATAAAATGTGCAGAATATAAAAGTTACTGTGTGAATAAGGGAACCATATCATAAACTCAAATCTATGTATTTTCTCACTTTCAGTTTATCAATATATTTTCGTTTTCAGTACTTGCACTTCCTTTCCCTTTAGATTCAATTGTTCTTGATCCTTGTTATGCAATACAATGTACCGTCCGAAATAATCACCGAACCGGATTCACAAACACCCAAAGGTTAACCATTGGCGAAAGGTATTCTACTAATTTGGTCGTTCGTTAGATGGGAAATTGATGGTGTACGATGCAATAGATTTGATCCAATTAACTCACGTGAGTGACCGAGATGAAAACGCATTCTTTTGATCATTGACTGCATCTGTCGTCTGCGACGGGATTCTTAGCGAGGAAGTAGAGTAAGGAACGTGAACAGGACGATGCTCGTTTCTATTTTCTGATACCATCCTCAGTACGAGGTTTGCCGTCGGTATCAAAATTCACTGTTAGATTACCAAGAAGAGTTGAGAAATGTGAACAGGATGATGCTCTGCCCAGCTTCCGTTGTCTGCGGCTGTTCCCACCTTTATTGGGTTTCACTTTCAGCTCAGTTCGATCGCGCAACACCGACTGTGAGTAATCACGCTTGCTGCTTTACAGTTAATCCTCGGCCCACTGGATTCATTCCGCAGGACCCTGTAATGCATCTGTGAGTAAAGCCAGTTCCAATTCTGTCTGATTGTATTGAAATTGGAACGTACTTCTCGATTCATCCGTCATATAGAGATGGAGCAAATGTGTGATTTTGATGAGGAATGTTGAAACAGTAGGAGGAACCAGGCAAAGGGTGTTGCAAAAAGTGAGCAAGAAATGGACAGGATCAAGGCTTTGCCGGATTCCATTTTGATTCACATCCCCTCGCTTTTACCCGCCGGGGATGCTGTGAGGACCCTGATCATCCCTAGCTTTGGTCGCCTCTGGACTTCGATTGGTACCTATACCACGATTGCTCAAACAATTTGAGCTACGGTCACAAAGAGAGCAGCCTGTTAAGGTTTTCAGAGCTTGTTCGCCGCGTGCTCATGCTTCACCAAGGTCCCAGGATACATAAATTCCGCCTTCATTTTGAGTTTTCGATGTCCCGCCAATTGGATGAACTGATGTTTCTTGAGCCCGAGGAGCAGGACAGCATGACTAAGAGTGGGGTATATGCAGGCGAGGTCAATCATTGGATTGAATTTGCATTGAGTAGGGATGCTGAGATCCTTGATTTGGATTTACGGCATACGGCGGCTTTCTCAAAGTGGATATTATGGCATGCGGTTCTCGACTCGACTTGCGTTAGATATTAATTGCCTGGTTTTGTTCTCCAGACCAGCTTCTTAATTGAATTGAAGTTGGTGAGCTGCCAAGTG
The DNA here is from genome assembly GCA_014182565.1 of Eucalyptus marginata. Classification (NCBI taxonomy): domain Eukaryota; kingdom Viridiplantae; phylum Streptophyta; class Magnoliopsida; order Myrtales; family Myrtaceae; genus Eucalyptus; species Eucalyptus marginata. The sequence goes on along the minus strand of CM024585.1, from coordinate 27,083,502 downwards.
AATTTTCTCTACAAAAATTGCCATGAGGGCGCTTAAAGTGCTGTATCTTAAGGAAATCGAGTTGAACGATGTTCTAATCAAGAATTTTATAGATGGGAGTCCAGTGCTCCAGAGCTTGACTGGTCGGGATTGTGATGGCCTGTGTGAAATAAATTGTGCTTCCCAGAAACTTAGGAAGGTGACGGTCGCTCCCCGTTTTATTGCACGAAGAGTCGAAGTTGTCTGTTTGAATATCAAGTCACTGAGCATCTGTGGATGGATTGAGCGTCTGGAACTAAAGAACCTATCATCTCTATGAGAAGCATCCGTTGATTGCTATGATTGTTTCAGGGGTGTACGTTATGAATATTGTGAGCTCCAAAAGGTTCTGGAGAAGCTCCATCAGGTGAAAGTACTTACAATGCATCGCCAACTGATTCTTGTGAGTTGACCGTCCTCTCCTCATTTGTACAGAAGTGGATCTGTTTGTAAATCGAACTCTTGTTCTCCTCTGGAAATCGCACTAGCTGTTGCCGTTGTTGTCTCTCTCTTCCACTTTTTACTAAGAGGGGTGGGGGCTGTAAGGTTCCCCTAAGCAAAAGCAATGCCAAGAACTATGGCTTTGCTTTTCATGTTCTATCATCGTCTCATCCATGGTGTGGCCTCTCTCTCTTTTGCTGAATCAATGTAGCTATGGCTTGTCGATGGCTGTCAACCTTATTCAAAGTGTGCCAGTACATTTACGAGCATTTCCTCAAATTTGGGTTTGTGCTACTTCTTTTGAAGTTAAAAGTATAAAATAAAAAGCGTCGCTTGAACGATACATGCAGAAGCTATTGGCTGCTCTATTCTTCTTTGGTGTGAAAGAAAAAAAACTTGCTGTTGCTGATGTTGTGACTGAAGTCCATTCCTTGTGGTTGTTAGAATACTGCATAATGCCACTTTAACATGATTCTTGATGTGATCATGTAGGAAGCTATGGTTCTTAAATTAATGGAGAGTCGAAACATACTGATGTCCTGCCCAATTTGTTAGCAGTTCCACAGCATTCTCTTCCCTTGCTGAAGTATGTGATAAGCTTCAGAGCATCATCTCAGTAATCGCTTGTCATTTCTGCAGGAGAGTTTTTACGGACAAATATGGATGATTTTTACCTCTTTTATGTCATTGTTACTGTGTCGTGAATGTTCATTTTGTTATACTAGGTACTGACTTGTGATTTTGGATAAAACCAGTTTCTCATGGTATGCGAGTTGCGGAACTTGCCTTGGCCATCCTAAACAGTTGGCAGCGCTTGATTCTTGGGACGATGCTAACAAAGTGGCACCTCCCAGGAATTTGTCAACGTTTCGAGTAGCTCTCCTAGCTCGGAAGTGCTGGATATAGACATCATCTCGGGTGAAGTGCCTTCCACTGATGTTAGTACACTTATCCCCAGTTGAAGCTATTCTAGGTATGTGCGAAAATTTCGTGTAACTGTCTGCCTGATTTTGTAGACACAAGAAGCATGGCTGCGTTTGTACAAGATTCCTGAAGGGAACTACTGGGATTTATGAGATCGCTCTTTTGGATGTCTTACCAACTGCCTCAGAATTGTCAGAATGTCCGGCGACGTCAGGAAGGATCATGCGGTCCAGCTAGTGCAGTATTTACTCCGTAGGACTTTGGTTTTACAGAAGCACGTCATCTCTGCAGTGCCGAACGATCATTCCATTTCAGTCGAGGAACTAAAGGAATTTTCCAACAACTTGTTGAGTTTTCCGAGAGGTTCTCCTCGTGCAGTAGTTTTGTCTTCCAATGAGTGATGTTCTTTCCCTGAATGCTAAGATCTAATGCGGGGTTACTAAGAGGCGGCGCCTACAGCAAAGGTTGATCGTTACAGTCCTGGTCACTCGGATTTTGTGGTTATCAAGCATATTTGATCAAGCTTTCTTTGGTGTCAGTTTTTTCGGTTTACCATTCTTCCTTCCGATCTCCTTTCCTTTCGAGCAATGCCTTGACATCGGGACCACCTGAAGACAAATTGTGTATGCTATGCGCGTCACAGTGCCGATGAGTGCACTATTTACCAGCAGATGATCAGGTGTATGAATCCTATATATACAGATGCACCCTGTGCCTCACCAAGACAGTTTGTATCTCTGAAGAAGTGACCTAATGCAATTGTTACGTGCGTCGCAACATGTTTAAATTGAGAGCGAGAATGCCTCAAAAATCCAAAATTTAGTCATTATGCATCAACATAACATCAGTGAATTTCATGTGAAAGCACCATTTGGGCTTTTTACCACGACAGAGACGTGCGCGTCTACAAAAGTCGCACGGGGGAATCCCAAGGAAAGAACTCCTTAGGCTGTCATTGTATTCTCGTCATGCACCGTTCGAGCTCCTCGTCCTGCTTGATATCTCTCACCAAGGTCCTGACCTCTTACGTCAGCCACGGCTCGCACGACCGAGCCCTCGCTCTCTTTCACCACATGCACTCCTCCCTCGCCCTCTCTCTCGACCCCTTCGTCTTCTCCTCGGTCCTCAAGTCCTGCGCCGCCATCTCCCGCCCTCAGCTGGGCACTTCCATCCATGCCCACGTCGTCAAATCGGCCATTTTGTCGAGCCACTTCGTGGCGTGCGGTCTCGTCAACGTGTACGGGAAATGCGTTTCTGTCTCGGCCGCCCGCCACCTGTTCGACGAAATTACCCAGAGAAATGCTTTTGTGTGGAATACTATGATTTCGCTTTACTCGCACGCTAACCAAGTTGATGACGCCTTGCGGTTATTTGAGGTCATGGATGTTGCGCCTGATGATTCCACATTTAATTCGATCATCGCAGGATTATCGTCATCTGATGGAGGTTCTTCCAAGGCAATTATGTTTTATTGGCGGATGCAGGGATTGGGTTTGAAGCCGGATCTTATAACATTGCTTGCGCTATTGCCTGCATGTGTGGGCATGGCAGCTCTGAGTTTGATTAAGGAAATCCAAGGTTATGGGATAAGAAACCACATTGATCCTCACCATCAGTTGAGAAGCGGCCTTGTGGAGGCTTACGGACGATGCGGGTGTCTCGGTTATGCCCGTGCCGTTTTTGATGGTACAAAGGAGAGAGATGTGGTGGCATGGAGCAGCTTAATATCGGCCTACGCACTTAACGGGGAGGCAAGAGCTGCGCTGGAGATTTTTGGGCAGATGGAGCAGGCAAGTGTGCAACCTGATGGTATCACATTTCTTGGAGTGCTGAAAGCTTGTAGCCACGCAGGGTTGGCCGACAAAGCATTGGGCTACTTTGCTAGAATGCAGAAATTCTATGGGTTGGAAGCAAGTAGCGATCACTATTCATGTTTAGTGGATGTATTAAGCAGAAGCGGGAGGTTACATGATGCTTATGAGATTTTAAAGGACATGCCAGTTAAGGTGACCGCAAAGGCATGGGGAGCTCTTTTAGGGGCATGCCAGACTTACGGGGAAGTGGAGCTCGGAGAGATTGCTGGGAAAGCGTTATCTGAGGTAGAGCCTAGTAATTGTGCTAATTATGTTTTGTTGGCCAGAATCTACTCTAGCATGGGGAGATACGAGGAGGCCCAGAAAATTAGAAGGGAAATGAAGGAGAAGGGAGTGAAGGCTGATTCTGGTAGTAGCTGGGTGGTGTGACAGGATTGATGGCCTTAATTTTGAGCATTGGCCAATATGAAATTCACCTGAAGAAGGTATATGACCCAGGCACATATTTGTGGTGGCAAGCAGCCTCTATCTGGTTTTAACGAGGGGGTTTTAAATGGCTGATAGCTGGATGGAAGCTTTCCTGGAGGAAATTTCTTGCACAAAAAGAAGGGAAAGTGAAGGAAAAAGATGCTCTCAGCTTGAGAGATCAAGGGACAGAGAACCTGAGTTGGCGAGGGCAGTAGCATCTCTTACATGCCCACTGGTGCAGTGTTCCATGGACTTGGAAGATTGCTTAAATGGCCCTTCCTTGCTGTGCTACGCTCATCCTACCTCGACTGCCTATTAGGGATAAGGAAAGATGCCGTGTTAATCAAGAACAGAGGGAACTTTTTATCTGAATGTCGATATGCTTGTATACAAACTCAGAGGCATGTTAGCTGTTGAAGCACACGTTAAACATGTTACCTGTTGAAGCATACTTTGTAATGTACCTTCCGACCATTCTTGTTCCTTCATTTGTAACATTCTTATATGAAAAAGGATGAAATCCCCGTCTGCCGCACAGCAGTCAGCTCATCTTCTGTTTACACAAATTGTGGAAAGCGTCTTGTCCTTCACTTTCAGTTGAAAGTGAATACCTCTAGAGATGCACTCTGCAACTGTAGGATGGTGCTTTCGCCATGCCCAACTAAGAAAGGCGAGTGCTTTGTAAATGGCTCAGAGCACCCCTAATATACTTCTTAAGATTCTGTCATTTCATGGCGTACGAAGATAGCATAAAAAAAGATGTCGTGTCGTATTGAGATTCTCTTGGGAATTGCAGGTCCGCTCCAGCAAATTCTTGTTTCTTGTGTCTTGTGTCGAGACGTCAAGAGGAGGCAATCGCGTTGCCATCAGTGAGATAGGGGTGATCGGTTCCGGTTGATCCTAGGACTAAGAATTAGACTGGACCATCGGTCCTGTCCAATGTAAGAGGTCACTTTATTTTTTTTCCAAAACTCGATGCCTCATATTATAGGGAAAAAAAAAGCTTGTCACTTTATTTATTTATTTAAGAAATTAAAAAAAATAATATATATAGTTAGTCTAGTCCAGTTCCTACTTGGAATGGAAATCGGGAACCAAATTGACACTCTCAGGAACCAGACCCAACCGGCCGATTAGGTCTGGTCCGGGCAGTTTCCGGTTCCGGCGGTCCGTTTTGTACGCCCCTTCGGCTAGGCATGGCGTTTGCCCAGAAAATTGGACAAGAGGAAGCTGGACCCGACGAGGGAGCCCGGCCCGAAACGAAGACGATTCAGCCCGCGTCGAAATGATTGGGCCGGGGCTTTCGCAAGGGACCGAGCCCGAGGGGTAAAGCAGGGCAGCCGAAGCAGCTGCCTTTTCGCCTTTATAAGCTCCTGTCGGCGCTATGTTGTTCCTCCGACTAGGGTTCATTGGAGACGCTCGCTTTCAGAAGATAGAAACATATCTCTGTCTTCCCCACATCACCGTCGGCGCGTTCGGTTCATCCATGGCATCTGCATGTTCAAATTCTCCTCCTTTTTGTTTTGTTTCTTTTATGGTCTGTTTGCCTCGCCACACCTTTAGCTTGTTTTCGATGGGCGTACTGCACCGTGAAAACGAGGCTAGTCATGGAGGCATAGAGTAATCGCGGTGTTAACGTGGGGGCACAAACTTTTGATTCCTCGTTGTGCCTCTAAAAACATCCTCTACAATCAGTCTTCTCGTTCCTTTTCCCTTTGCCTTTTTCCAAAACAACTTATCGGATCTTAATCGTTCAGCTGCAAACGTTCGGGGAGGTTGATGATGATGTATCCATGTATTGAGGTGTGGATAGCCCCATGCCCCTGCTTGCAGGGAGAACCTACTTGGGGTCCTGCACCGTCCATGAAACTCCTGGATCTATCTGAAGCTCCTGATATGCATTTAGAGTTTCATGTGTTGATGTCTGTGTGGATGTTCTATATTAAACGTTGTCGAGGCGGTACGTCGATCTAACGATAATTTTTTGTTCGATCTTGTTTTGTTCGATCAATCGGTTGATCCTGTTTTTGCTCTGAGTTTAACTATACTCTTGCCCTCTTGCAATAGTGGGTTTGGAGTCTGACAAACTCAGATAGCCTATGTGTTGTCATCAGCTTCTTCTCTTCATCCATGGAGTTGGAGTTAAATCACAGCACTAAATTTATAGCCTTTTCTTGAACATCTATGTCTTGATGGATGTCGTTTGGGCGACTGTAATGTTGTCGAGTGTTGTAACATATTGATTTCTTACATTGATGCCTGGTTGTAATTTAATGTCACCAACTCTTATATTCTCGTGTGATCCGACCGGGCACTCGAAACGGTTGCTTCTAAACGAAAAAGAATGTTGGATGGAGTGGATCTGTCAATCAGGGTTAATCTGAATTGCTGAGTTGAAGCACTCTATGCTATGTTGAATGATAAATCCAGCTAGATTCAATGATCTAGCTGATCGCTTGCATACTTTGGGGCCGCGGTCATCAGGTATAGATACCCGGGGCTTATGTTGGATGGACAAGCGACGGTTCTAGATCAGAACCAAGAGCTCTCAAGCATGCCGAAAAAGGCGTTCTATGCAACAATCATAATTCCTAATAACAAATTAATCACAACCTGGCAAAATCTTTACATGAGTGGCCAAAAAGAAAAATCAAGAAAAATCTTCAGGTCATATTGGACAAAAATTTTAAGAATTAGTGCATTGAAAGTTTTAAAACTTATAAAGAAGATAGAAGTAAATCTTCAATTTTAATAAAGTTCGATTAATTCAATTAAATTTTTTTGTTAACTCTGTATGATTTAGTCAATAAAAAATGCATATGACCTTTTTTTATTATCTTCTCTATCTTATGTGAGATTTAAATGATTTTTTTGTCTTAAATTAAATTTTACTAAAATTAAATTAAGAAAGAGCTAATATAAAATTTAAAAAAATGTTGAGAAACCAGGTGACGAGACCCTCTTGGTGAGGGTGGGGATCGCTAACCCTTGACTAGTGGCGGCAACCTCGCGAACCCCAAGCCCTAGGTCCAAATTTGAGGGAGGCTTGCAATTACCTTAGCTAGTTGCGGCCTTGGCCTGATCGGCCACCGCCACCCTTGTTGGCAGGTCTAACACTCTCTTTCTCGTTTAATTTAAATAAATTTATATTAAGACTTGATTACACTTTCTACTTTCTGTAAGTTTTAGAACTTTTAACTCAACTTTACTTTCGTAATAAATTAAAAGACTTCCCATTCACTTATCCCAAAATTTTAAATCCTAAACCGGAAATCTCAAACGTTTGCTCTTTCGCCAATTATGTGTAGGTCCCTATGTCAGTCCCCGCATGAGCATGATTTCTCGACCTCACGTAAACACAAAAAAGAGCACATCTAGTATCCGGTTACCTCATTTCCGGCAAGTAGAGAGGAAGTAATGAACAGAGCTCCCAATGCTTGAGAAGACTAAACTCCCATTGATTCTCAATATACAAGCAGTGGCCCTATGTACCATGGCACACAGGAAACTAAAACATAGCAAAGTGAAGATGCTTCTTTATTATCTATTTATCTTCTCCAACTGCAGTCAAAATTAATCAAAAGACAACCAAGATAGGATAACGTGCTTCTTTTCTTGTTTCATCGTCCATTCAATTGCATCTTTTTGGGAAGGGGAGAATTGCTTCACCAAGGTTGTGCCCACCATAAATCATCATAAGCATTTGTCACTTCACTTCGCCTTCAGATTATTTTGCCGCGCTTAATTCAGGAAGGTAGTTTGGCAAATGGAAAACATGGGTGAAAGTCCCATAATCCGGTCCCCGTCATGGATGGCACAGGTAACTTCATAGGAAAGCCCCAAAGGATCCCCTGCCACTAACCTGTGCAAATTAAGTTGAGAGAAGTTAAAACCAGCTCATTTCTGAGGCATGACTTTGCAAAAATAGTTAACTAAGTGACAATCACAACCTGAACAAGGCAGGCCTCCCGCCTCTTAAATTATGAAGCTGGCTTTGCAGTTGATCCTTTCATTTGCAAACAGACTATAACAATTTTTAGCTCCCACAATCTCACAGGCGTATTAAATCTCAGTCAGCAATATTCCACAATGCCTAAGGGTGACACCAACAGATTGCACCACCAATGGACTGACGAGTCAACATTATGAATCAGTTCTTGCTTCTTCCACTTGCACCCAGAAGGAAAAGTTCAAGTCGGTGATGCACATCTTGAAGAGCAGCATCGTCAGCAATTGTATTTTTACTTGCTCAACTTTGTAGGTTTTACCCTGCAGGGATGCCAGTTAAGAACCGATAATACCCCAGTAATATGGCATACAAGATCAATAGATCACCTAAATGTTGGCAACAACCATCCAAGGAATGAAGAAAGAGGCATGCTGGGGATGGGGGAGGAAAGAGTAGCAGGACTTACATTACATATCACTTGAATAAATGAAGTGCTGCCAGCCCCATAGTACTTTCGCCTTGTCACCTAAAATGTCACTAATAACAGATATTCGGATTCAATTTGAAACCAGGAACTTGTGTGTTATATAACTATCTTTTGTTTCGTTTAAAATCCTTTGGGCCAGCGAGCTTCTGAAAGTGATGAATTCATTTCCTCAGAAATGGCCATTGCAACTTCCACCTTACCCATTTTCTTTAGATTGCTGATTAGTGATCTATAGATGTGTATAGAAGGGCGAATCTGCTTCAGCTTCATCTCATGGAAGAGACTCAATGACTGATGAACGTTCCCTGAGCGGCCAAAACACTCAATAAGTGCAGTATATGTAAGCAAATCCGGTTGCACACCACTAACTTTCATTTCCTTCCAGATACTTGAACACATATCTAGTCGACCAACCTTCCGCAAACTGTTCAATAATGTGTTGTATGTTACAACATCAGGGATAATGCTGGCTTCTTTCATAGCAGCAAATTCATGGAGCATTTCATTTAAACGACCAACACTACCCAAGACATCCAACACAGTGTTATAAGTAATTAAATCACGTTTACATTTTAGGCTCTCAAGTTGATCAAATATCAAGAGCGCCTTTCAATCTGCCCACATTCAGCAAAGGAGTATATGATTCTATTCAGAACTGGTGTGCATTTTGGAGAAGTCAGCTCTGAAATGTCCTTGACAAATCTGAGAAGATGGGAACACTCACTTTGCCTAAAGACCTTGGCAATACTTAGATATGCAGCTGAACTTAATGATTCACGAGACACCAACAAATGCTTAAAAATGTAAGATGAAAAGTCCACCTCATTTCCTTCTGTAGCCATAGTGAGTAGGGTATTATAGGCATTCTGACCTAGAAAGATGCCCTTATCGTGCAAGCATTTTAGCAACCTCAGAGCAGATGAGAAATTTCCTGATTTGCACAGCTTATCAATGTAAGTAAAACAGGCTTCCCAGCTTGATGCGGGGTTATTTTCTATATCTGCAAGAACTGTACACAAGAAGTGGTCCATCACTTCCTCGTCATCAGGAGAGGCCTGAGTTGTGTATAACTGCACAAAATTCCTAAGAAGATTACTTCCAATCCAAAAGGACTTTCATATCCAAATGAAACCAACTGCGATGAATGTGCAGCGATTTGTATTAGACATGCAATACAGCAGTGAGAGAATCGAAGTCTCAGAAAAAGTAAACTATGAAGAACAAATCATTGATGCTACTATTTAAAAAAGGCTTATAGCCAAAATGGCTTGTTTTTCTTGTTATCAAAATTATTTTGGCAAAAAAATGAGATAAGAAAAGAAAAGAGAATAGGAATATGTGTGAGTATGCATTTAAATGATTTACATAGTTCCACTATTCATATAAAGTTATAGCTGAAAGCTTTCTCTTTGTTTTCATATTTGTATCTTAGAGCCTTTGATTCTCTTTCCTTCTCTGTGAATGCCCAGAATCATATGCGGTGTTTGGTAAGAAGAACTGCCAACTGTGTTATTCATATTATGCTCGAACATTGGAGATTGTACAAGAAAAACTATCCATTTTCAATCCTTTATATTCTAAACGGTCATTAAGCAAGTATGGAGTAGTTTCAACTGTCAAACTTCAAACAAACATTCCATGACATCACCATGCCATTTAAGCAGGTGGCAATTACTTATGGTCTAAAACTCTCTAGGCAAAATTTGTAAAACTTAAACCGGCCATCGTTACAAGTCTCTAATTGTTAAACCTAAGTTATTCGAGTCAATCTGACTACTGCCACTTAACCAAAAACTGCATCATTTAACTGTATCCTACTGTACTAATCATATCAAGGCCTCAGTGTTTTTTTCTGTGGTGCAACTATGCCAGCGCTTCCACATTCTTATAAGCGCACAAGCATCGAAATCAGCTAACCAAATATGTGAAATGCAATTGCAAGCTGACATATGGTGCGAAAGGCTTGTAAATTTAGGGGAACAACAAGCACAAAATTTTTTATGAAAAACCCAATATCACAGAGACTCAAAAGAACGTAAAATTATATCAACTTTATGAAAAATAGAAACTCACTGATTTTTGAACAGCTTCGACATTGCACATGTTTCTTGCCCTGGCAGGCGAATCCAAAGCAAACCCTGAACGCGCAGGAACTCCGAGGCCCCTTCTACCCTACACATTCAAGCCCAAAACAGCCAACCAAATTAACAAATCAATCGCACAGCTAACCCTAAGAGAACAGGCTTCCATAACATAACACAAGCACGAATTTTTTTCTCACAGAAGGCACAAGCCCGAGACTTTTCGCTCCACCGGCATTGTGGGGCGAAGCTCCTCGCGTTTCTCCGGCAACCCTTTTCGCGCCCGCCCCGAAACTGAAACACCCGACTGGTATTCCGGTTCGCCGGTGCTTGGCGACGAGAGAAGCCCAGGCCATGTGACTCGGAATCTGTCTCACGAGCATCGTCTCGGGACCGATACCGGCGTTCGAAGCAGCGATCCGAGCTGCCCCATTGAGATTGCGGCCGCGACCGGCGAGGTCACGGATCGAGCGGCCGGTCCACGGCGGAGGTGCCGGGGGGTTTTTGCAGGGTTTAGCTCCGGGGCTGAGGCTGAGGCAGCGGCTCGAAGTCTTGTTGGAGGATATAGCTGCTAAACGAGAACAAGAACAGGGATAGAAACTGAAAATGCCCAATACTTTGCTGAATTCTGTCTTTTAGTCCATGGTAGGAGAATATGTTTCAATTTCATCCTTCTAGTTTGGTCTTTTCACTTTAGGGTGGAGCTTCTCCCACCGAGTGCCACGTGTCTCTTTACAATGGTTGGCCAGACCTAAATCATCGAATTTTTATTTTTTTTGGGGAAACGAAAATTGGATACCCTTTACTTTTTGGCCTTTTTCTCACCGCCCTTTATAAAATTTCTCTTACCCCTTTTTGATAATTTCATTTGGGGAGACTTAAGAGTGTGTAGTGCATCTATTTTTCATAAGCAGGTTCTTTAGGGTATAATTATCTGTTTTATTACTTATTTGTTTATAATTTTGTGCCCTTTTGATAACTGTTTTTAGTAAATCAACAAATAAGATGCTTTCATCGAACACAATAGATTTACTTGACTTATACAAAACCTTATCTCTCAACAAAATGATCATTTACAACTCATGGAAAATGTTTATGTCCAGGCCAGCTTGTACTTTGTTTATTCACTACAAGTATTTTTAATTTAACAATGTCAAAATGATATATTTGATTACGCCGATATCTCATTTTTTAAATATGTGACTATTATATGACGTCTATATATTAAATCTCTCTTCACCTGATCATTTAAGTTAATATAATTAACAATGATCTCATACAATTTTTATTATGTGTTGAGAGTTCAAATCCCAACACTCCCTTCTTGACCTCATTGCTGGTAGTGAGTTTGACAGCTGGCTCACATGAAATAGACATCATGCCTATTTCACAATAGCTTAGCCAAGCCTAGCACATGTAAAGAAACGTGCAAAGGTAGTTTTAAGTATAACTCCCACATCGGTTAAATACGTAGTTGTGAAGTGCAATATATACATGTACTCCTCGTCCACGCTAAAGGCAAAACACTTTATTTAACTTTCCATCAGACATTGGTGTTAATATAATATTTGTCAGCTAAATAAACCGAAATATCAACAATGCATCATTTGAAGTGCACACAATAAGATGATTTTTTTTTTGGGGGGGCTTATATGGTTACTCAAGCCTTCGCCAAAAATTCAGCATTTCTTGCGGCAATTCTACGTGACAGGATGCATCGCAACCAAAGTTACTTTGGCTAGAATTCCTTGAAAGTTCCTCGTGGACTGAGAGGGACACATTCACCTGCTTTTTCCAAGACGAAATGCAGTTAAAATAGATATTGCTCCGTCTTGAAAAAGCCTGTTCATTTCGATTCACCCAGAGGACACAACACGGAGAGACACGCTCGATCCGTCGAGGGGTCCAGGATCATCTCACAGAAGCTCGCGAATTCAGCAGCTGCAAAGGCTCAAATCAACTGAAGCAAAAGCATAATCTTGGTGAGAACTGAGAAGCCGGCCCTAGTTGATCATCATTGCACAGCATCAACCAGCTGAACAGAAGAGCAAGAGGAGCTTTTCAATCCAATCATTATTGCTTGAAAAGTACTAACGAGACAGCAATCTTCTTTAACTACAATTCCCATACCGACACAGCAGCAGCCAGAGCATAACAAGAGTTATGTTGGGCTGTTCCTTGAACCAGAGTAGAACTCCAGAACTCACCCGAAAATAACCAAGAAAAAAGAACAAAGAAAAATCCAATCTTTCCCCTTTATTCATTCATCACCTTCATCTTCATCATCTCGTATGAAGCTTAAAGCCTGACAAAATGACATCTGCATCTGCAACTCCGCCTCCTCGTCAGTGCCGCCACCGCCGAAGTAATTCCTCTTTCCGACCAAATCGGCCACTCTCCTCGCAGCTCCCGAATCCCTCGGGCTCTCTTTCACGCCCCGCACCGCCCTTATCTTCGGCAAGACGCTGCTGATCCTCCTGATCGACGACGGCGTCTCCATCTGCGCCTCTGCTGCCGAAACTTCCTTCTTGCTTTCGTAGACTACCACTTCGCTCGGGACCTCCCACTTCTTCTTCACTCTGTTCTCGTTCGCCGGCGTATTCAATCCCCCCGAAGCTCGCCTTTTGTCGACCCTCTCGCCGTCGTCCTTGTTGTTGTTTTCTGGGAACGACCTCTTCCTCGCCGCGCTCGCGGTGATCTGGTTGTACCTGCTCGCCACAACCCGACCCGGCTTCCCTGGCTTCTTCGCAGACGCAGATTTCTCTCCGTCTTTGAATAGGCGTTTGGGCTGGATCGAGGCGATTATCGCTTCTTCCTTCTTCGTGAACCTCCTGGACGCCGCGGTCGTCGCCGCTTGCTTCGGAGGTTGAACTTTGGGGAACGTCTTGCGCGCATTGCCGGGGCTCGTGGTCATGCTCATGCTCTTCCTCCTCTCCTTCGTGACTTTCAATTCGTCGATCTCCTCGAGCTTCCAGAAGCACGATTTCCTCCGGTTCTGTATCGACAGACCGGGAGTCATCTCTCCCTTCATCGAGGGCCGCGATTTGCCGGCGCTCGAAGCGATCTCCGCCGGCCCCAGACTGAGCCCTCTCCGGTTCAATTTCGGCTTCGCGCTCGACAGCGGAGTCTCCTCGACCCTCTTCGCCGCATCCGGATCTCTCCCGATCCCCGCCACTTGCTTCGGCTCCAGGAACTTGGCCGCGACGACTCTCCCGCGGGGCTTCTTCTCGTCCCCGGCTTTGGCCTTCTCGAGGCGAAGCGCCTCGAGCCTCGACGACAGGCGCGTGATCTCCTTCTCAATCTCCTCAATCTCCGCATCGATGGTCCTGCCCTTGTCGTCTCGATCTCCGGCTTTCGCCGACAGAGGCTCCAGCACGCCCTGCTTCCACTGGATCTTGGAAGGAACGGACGATTTGAGCGAAATCTGGGAATTGGCGCACTCGGGGCTCCGGTTCTCCTTGCTGAAGTCGTCGGACTCGAGCGAGTCGGAGAGCTTCAAGAAGACGGGGTTGACGGACGACCAAGACGCCTTGACGGCGGCGGAGTCTTCGGACTCGCCGTTGTCGAAGGCGGCGTTGTTCCACACCTGAAGCTCCGGCGCGTCAAACGCATCTGGGTACCCAAGAACACTCATCTTTCGGATCCCAGCAGGGCGGAAACGAAACGAAATCCGGAGATTCTCGCTGGTGATTCTTGAGCGTTTTCTTGGGAAGAAAAAGAAGGGAGGCAGAGGAGTCGGATTGAGAAGAGGAGGATTTAGGTTATTTCGAGAGTAATTTCGACCGTTGAGGTTTTTTTAAAATGAGACGTTGAGGGGGGACGATGATGATGATGGGAAACGGCTAAGCCGCCGAGAGACGCTCCGATCTGAGGTGGGGGGGTCCGTTAATTAGTGGGTTAAGAAAGTACGATGCGTTGTTTTTTTTGGCAGCAAGTGGGAAAGTGCGGAGCGGCCTTTGCCTTCCTTTCGACGGGTTGTCTCGGACGATCATGATGAACGAGAGAGATGGGCCCGTGGGCCCGTGCCCCATCCACAGCATGTGGATGTGTGCACGTTCGCGCGGGCCGATTGCGTGGAGGTGGGGCGGTCGTTAATCTTGGATTTCCTGAAATTTGGGTTTTGACTCGTTGCTGCAACTGTCGCGCTAGACCCACTTACCTACCGGCTCGTTCTTTACTTTGAAAATGGATTTTAATGCCTTCTTTGATATGTTATGGTACGGATGCTGCCGCGTTGTCGTGACTAATCTTAATTTTGAAGAGGGAGATATGGAGCGGCGTATTCCTTTGCTACCCTAGAGGGTCGTGATCTTTTCCTATTTATAGTTAACGTTGAGCCTCAAATCTCTCTTTTTATTAAAAAAAATATTTAGGAATTTGCCCATGTGAGGCCATGAGGTGCTCACGTGGATGCAACATTGTACTTTGTTCTCCCAATTGACACACAATAGTGTGGCAAAAAATTATAATTAGATTTTGATCGGAAAATGTCAATTGCAAGAATGAAATGGAGACTTGTTTCATTCATTAATTAAGATTAAAGTTCGGTGACCCAATTGGAAAACACGATAAGGGCAATGATCAATTGGCCGTCTACCTCATGATGTAGGGTTTTTGCATTAGGCTATTTTGTTCGACAAAGTTACTGATTAGCGGAACGACAAAAATTGCATCGTAAACATGTGAACTCGAGGGACAGGGATGGGGCCAAAAAAAGGGCAAAAAGGGAGAGCCTCCACCTTGAGGAGTTAATCGTGAGTGCTCGTGATTTAGGATATGATGAGGTTAATCAATTTTGAAATCTCGATCACTTTGACAAGACAATCTAGCTAAGACGCATGTAAAAAGGCCGGATCTTTTTCTCTTTCCTCGAAGCCCGCCCGCAAGCGCTAAAAAGGCGCGCGAGGTTGCCGAGCGGCGTCCGCATCGGAGCTGTCCAATCAAACCCGTCGGCCCGACCCGCCCGACCCGGCCCGTTTCCTCGAACATGGACCATTCCCCCCACCCCCGAGAACGAGAAGCCACGGAAGAGCACACGCGACCAGCGAGCGAGTGGCCGCCAATCGCCGCGGAACGCCACGTGTCGGAAGCTGAGCGGCTGCTCTTTCAAATCACGGCCCTCGCTCTCTCGGACCGGATAAGCCTCTCCCCCTTCCTTCCTCGGTCCCTGACCTCTCCCTCGCTTTCTCGAGAAAAAAACCAAAATCCCGGAAAAGCTTTTTCTCCCCAACCATGACCCAGATTTTCCCGGAAAATTTCTAGCTTCCGGGAGCAGCTTTTCCGCGATAATCTAGAACCTTCTGCCGGTAGAAATGGCGGCGGCCGTCGCTTCCCTGTGCTTCTCCGCCATCGGTCAGTCCTGCGAGAAGAGATCGCTCGCCTCATTGCCGGCGACGGCGATGGCGACGGCGACGTCGCGCGGCTTCGGGTCGAACTTCGAGGGGATTCGGTTCCGTTCGAGCGTGTTGTCCGACTACGGTGGAGTTAGGACTTCGACCTCGACGTCGAACTCGAGCTCTCGCATGGTTGTTCGCTGCATGTGCAGTGCAGTAGGTCAGTAGCGAGTTCTCCGCTTCGATTGCATTGCCGTCGTTTGTTCCCCAAAAAATTGGAGAGAGCAATTGAGTAGATTGCTATGTACCTGAGAACTTAATCTTGATTTAAGGAAAAAGTAGTTTAATTGACCGTGAATTCCGTTTCTTAATGCATTGGTTTTCTTAGAAGCATGGAATTAATTGTTTGCACTATGCAGATGATTACTTTTACGTTGGTCAATCCAGCTGGTGTCGAATAATTCGGCGACTATTTATCTTCAGCTTTCTTGAGATTGATTTGAGTTTGAGGGAACTATTGACTGGTTATGCTTATTGAATCTCTTCTTGATTGTGAAGATGTGTCAAATTTGCTTTTCAGGTGTTCCTACTGTTGCGGAGACGAAGCAGAACTTTCTCACGGCGTACAAACGGCCCATCCCGAGTATCTACAACACCGTGCTGCAGGAGCTGCTCGTCCAGCAGCATTTGATGCGGTACAAGAAATTCTACCAGTATGACCCCGTGTTCGCCCTTGGTTTCGTGACCGTGTTCGATCAGCTCATGGAAGGGTACCAGAGTGACGAGGACAGGGAAACGATTTTTCAGGCGTACATTAGGGCCTTGAATGAGGATCCGGAGCAATACAGGTTCTTAATAAGTCCTCTCAAGGTGTCTGTTTGCATCTATATATGTGTGTGTGTATGGATGCGTGGGCGTGTGGGCGGGTGGGTGAGGGGGAGGCATGGGGTTTTTGTGCAAGCCAAATGTTACTGTCGCTATTATCCCATGGTTGTCATGATAGAATGTGCAGATGATTACTTTGATATGTATGTTACAGATACTGTAGTATATATTTGGACGATGGCTCAAATTGGCTGGAGATTTCTGTCTTTAAATTTAACTAGTGTCTGGCAATGAAATTATGGGAGGAGGTGGTAGTAGAGCAGTGAATTCCACCGCACCTGGAGAAGGTGTGAAGTTGAGTTGGCTGGTTGGGTTTTGGCAAATCGACCGGTACTCCTCTAGTTGAAGTGTTGGGCCCCTGGGAGTACCTTAGAAGCAAATTTGACTCTATTAGTCTTGACTTTAGGCCACACCAACTACCCTTTTCTTCATAAGGCTTGTGTGAAGTCTGCATGGATAGAAATTAATGCCTGGGATGGTCACCTGAATTGGATTTTACTTTTGCAGTAACTGTTGAAATTTTAACAAGGGAAATGCTAAGATTTCTAATGCTGCTGATGCTAAAAGATAGGGTCAGATATTACCCAAGGTTCCTTATCACCCTTTGTGTCGAGAATTTTCTATTTTTTTTTTTTTTTTAGTTCTTTTATCAGTTTATGCAGCAGGCTGTTTTCTATTATCATTTTGCTGAAATGGAACCCTTACTCATCAAAAGTTAAACAATGTATGGCAGAGTCGATGCACAAAAGTTGGAAGAATGGGCCCGCAACCAAAGTTCAGACTCACTGGTTACTTTTTCGTCCAGAGGAGGGGAAATTGAAGATAAGTTGAAGGACATTGCAGAAAGAGCTGGGGGTAAGGGGAGTTTTAGCTATAGCCGCTTCTTCGCCGTGGGCCTTTTTCGTATTCTTGAACTGGCAAATGCAACAGAACCTACAGTACTAGATAAGGTTTGCCTTTTGAATCTCCTGTGTGTCAACAGCTTTATGCATAATCTTATGATTCCTGATACACACTTAGGTGGGTAAATTGAATTTTCAGCACTGATAACTTTCATTCTGTCTGGTTTTGGTATTTGAAAATTCTTCATATTTGCCCAATTTTTTTTTTTAAAAGTACCTTTCTTATCCTCTTATTATGCTTGCAAGCAACTTTTGTTGTTATGCACAGTAGTCTATTTGCTTAATCTACTAGCAGATGAAAGTAAAATAGACAACGTTTAGTACTTTTAGCTTTCTTTAACTTTATAAAATGCAACTCAAGTTCATAGTGACGTATAGATGTAGACTACAAAATCAGCGTCTGCTTGGTTTAATGTTCAGTAAAAATAAAATGAAACTGCCTTTTGTTTCTTAAAACGTTTTAGTTTGTGAAAATAAAAGAATTTAACATTAATTTATGTTCTGAAAACATGTTTGGTTGTATTGTTTTCAAAGTTAAATAGCAGGTTTTCATTTTAATAGTTGATTGTTTTTTTTTTTTTTTTTTTGGTCTTTTTGTGAGGAATTAAAATGTTGAAGACATCTTCTTAGTTTGTAATTTTAAAAAGCGACAAGTGAAAATACTGTTCCTTGTTTTCACTTGGATACTGCTTTCAACATGTGCTCAAACACATTGCAATACTGCTTTCATTTTCATAAAATAGAGAACTGGTACTTATACCAAATTGGTCCCAAAAATTTATTTTTCTTTTCTCAAACTGTAATTTCTGGTCCTGCTGGCAATGTTCTTGAGACTATTCAAGACTAACAAGTAGTGCTGACACCTTTTCTTTGTAATCTCTATCCAGCTTTGTGCTGCTTTAAATATAAATAAGAGGAGCGTGGACCGTGATCTTGATGTATACCGTAACCTGCTCTCCAAGCTGGTTCAAGCGAAGGAGTTACTGAAAGAATATGTTGACAGGTGATGGCTTTGTTCATGCCGACGTGTCTTTCGTTATTTACTGGGTCATCTTATAATAGAAACTGTTCCTTACAGCAGCAAGACATAATACTCAACAAGAATAGTAAAATGAGCTCATAATGATGGAAATCAATGCTATAAGTACTACGTTGTCCAATAACCACCTTTAAACTTTAAAGGATTAGACATGTTAAAATTTCTGGACAACAGCCTCTTATGCAATTGAAATGCAATTGGATTAGAGATCTTCTTTCTTGGAGGGGAAATGCGACAAACTCAACCTGCCTTCTGCTGGTTGGGATTGGCTTTGTTAGTTACTCTTTGTGCTAAAGAAATGGTGGCTCATCGTTTATGTTGCTTGAACCAAATGAGGAGAGCCTTAGCTGCCTAGATTTTCTTTTATTGATTGGGGCCATTAATTGACCTATAAATAATTGTAGCTTTGATTGATACCTCTCAAGCAATGAGATTATGCTTCTGGAGGTTCTATCTTCAGTAGTAACTATTTGCTGAAATAATTGCAATTTTCTCCCTACTATTTGCTGAAATAATTGCAATTTTCAGGGAGAAGAAAAAAAGAGAAGAAAGAAAAGAGTCCCAGAAGGCTAACGAGGCTATCACAAAATGCGTGGGAGAGTACCAAGAAGTTGGCCAGTAATTCAGTGTGATCAAATAGAGGCCATGACCAACCATTCTAAATTTTTGAGCTATTAGAGTCTAAGGGGATATGGTTTTGGCCCTTTGCCTCTTCTTGTGCATTTGCATGCTAAATGTGTCGTATATGTGAATTCTGCCGATACAAAAGTCCCCATTTTTCTGGAAATATTTTATATCCTCGATACATGAATTTGCTTACTGTGTCCTCTCAAAAACTAATGTATTTATTTTGGGTAAATGCAATACGCAAGTCTCTTTCGGATTATTTCTTGCTCTTTTGATTACCTTTGCTTAGCATGGTGCACCGAGCAGTTTACTAGGAATGGGCACCAGACAAAATCACGCCCAGCAGTCAATTTTTCATTGAATTCATTGAAAGTGCTTCTTTGGTGAAAAAATTAACTGTTATCAATATTGGTTGATGAACTCAAGGATGACACGAGATAGCAAATGCTAAACTAGTGTAAGAATGAGAATTAGTAGTCCGTATCACAATGGCTTTAGCTAAAACGGGCCATGTCAACTTCATCTGGGATTTTGAAAGTGTCAGCTGCACCAAACTTCCTCCACTCCTCCCCTTCTGGTATGGACTCTTCTTCTGGACTATCATCTTCCTGGGTGTCGTGATTGCCGTTGATCATTGGACGATGGATGCTTTTTGCCTTACAGTCATGAGTGGCAAGCACTTTGACCTGGCGGAGGTGAGAAATTTCCACTACCACAGTGTCGTCGTCAGTTGGCAGTGGCTGCTTCCAGGGCTCCCCATCAATCCTCATATAGGTGTGATCAGTTGCTCCCTTGTGAAACTCGAAGCGGATTCTTTGCGCCTGAGGCATAAGTTAGGTCAATTAAACAGAGCTCAAAATGAATTTCATGATTATCCATAGAAAGAAGGCACAAAAATTAACCCCACAAATGAATACAACACGGTTTCTATATGTGATCAACAGGGCCAGATTTCGCTCTCCTGAAAGAAATTTCCCCTCTTGCCCTCCCACTTCTGACAATGTATGAGCTTTTGTTGCAATTTTGTATCCCAGAACATGGGGAGCTCCACAACAGTTGAATAAGAACTTCAAGACTGAACAGTAGATGGAACGAAACGTTTGGGATCTAACCTGAGCAAGACGAGTCCCGTGGCCACGTGGGGCAAGTAGCAAAAGCCCATGCCAGGCATCTTTGAAACCAACTACCTCGATGAAGCCATCATCTACATATGGTGGAGTGAAGCCCCCCTGCACATCATGTTATTCAGGCTAATTCTCGAGATTAAGGGCAATGACACTGAGTTATCGTGATCTCACTTAATTCACTTGCAGAAAAGACACGAGGAAAGCTAATTAAAGATAAGGTCACTCACTTTAGTGCCATGTGGTGTTCCCCAAGGGTTTAATCCACCAGAAAAGCTCGGCAAGTTGAGGCATATGATTGACCTTATGCTGTTAACACAAAAGGTGTAATAAAGGAATAAGAGTGGCTGCTCCAAGAGTACGGAGAAGAAAATAAAGGAGCATAGACAACCATTTCTGATTCATGCTATACCATTGACACACAACACAAATGCTCACACACGCACTCACACACACACGCACAGAGCACATGTGAAGCATTGTAACCAGCAAAGACGAAACACATGTCAAATCACGAAGGGTCAGAATACCTGTCAAGGTTTGTTCTTTAATCGAATATTCAAGAACTCTTGGACAAGCTGATTATGGACGTTGTAATACATTTAAACAAAATACGGTCTTGGTCTTGAGATGGCCTAAAGAAACTAAACAACTACATGGCCCCCCCTGCATATCTAGCATATCATCTTTCAACTAACTGATAACACAGCAACATCGAATAGTTTAACTTAAACATAGTAGCATGATTGAAGGATAGCATATATAAATAGATCTCATTGACCTAATTTTTTCTTTTCTTACTTTGAGGAGGCCTTAAACCAGTGAACAAAATTAGAATATCAGTGAAATTGGACTGACGGAAAGCTGGACAGACAGACAAAGCCATACCCAGCAAAAGCTCAAAAGTGTATAGCTGCAGTACCTGTGAGGTATGTTGAGGGCTTGCCATTGACCTTCCCGGTTCATTATAGTCACCTTCGCTAGCTGAGCTATGTTCCTGAACATTAGGGTAGCAGGCAGTGATATATCTATCAAACAATATAAGACAAGATATATCGTCAATACAACTTTTATATTTACACTTACAAAATAAGTTTTCGGACCTAGGGAGAGAGGGACACCACCAAAATTGTTTAAATAGACTGAAAACTGCTTGCTAAACCAAAATTGTAGATGCTTACTTAGAATTGGATTGAAACAGCGAAGCGAAAAACCATCCTTGTGTTCCCACAAGCTTCATATAAGTACTCTATAACAGGGAAAAATGGAAAGGTCATAATGAAATTTGCTTTACAAACAACATAATACAATAGAAAGAGGCCATGTGAATTTACCTACTCATCTTAGTATAACATGACAATGCAATAGAAACACATATGCTTGAAGTCCTAAACTAGTATTCACTCCAAATAAGTAAACTTAGAGGTACAAGCTTTCAAGAGATCATTCTTAAGTTTGGTTGCCCCTAAGAAAGTATGTCAGCCTCAGCCAGAGATTTAAATGATGCTTTGTGCAAGATCTCATACAGAGGCAAAACTTCTTAGAATCTTCGTTTGAAAGATCATATGAGTATCAGAAGGAAAAATGATTCTCTGAACACACCTTGGACTGCTTAAAATAGCAGACATCATAACTATTTAAAAAGTACATGGTACCTGATTAACCAGCTGGTTTTTAAATTTTTCAGGATGCAACTTCCTTTCTGAATGAAATGCATATGAAACTTGGGCATCCATACCTGCAGGAAACAGAGTGCAAAGATTTCTTGCGTTAGAAAATGAATTCCATATAAAACTACATGCTGCCAAACTCACCAAAGAAAACAAATGGAATAAGCAACAGATGATCATTTAATTCCACCGATACCGATCTAAAATTAGTAAGCCATTCTAATTTGGTCAAATACATAGAATGTGGAAAAATCAGTTGTTAGAAAAATCGTGCATCTTTATGTTGCAATTAGATATGAGAATCACTTTCTCTAGTTAAAGAATCTTTACCCATGCTAAAGTAGTTCCACAATCCCCCACGAAATGTATGGCAACCTTCCTGAGAAGCAAGTTAGATGTATAAGGAAACAAAGAAAGCAAATTATGTGCAAAAAACCAGCAAGATAGAGACGCTGATTCTCATTTTTGTCAAGAAATCTTTGCAAAGGGGAACTGAAGAGTCTAAGTTTGTTCACAAGCTATAGATGAGCAATGCCTTCTTGAATTCCACTTTTTTTCTACAAGAAGAAGTCGCAGGTTTTCTGATGTATCCCTCAGCTTATTAATTTTGTTATTGTCACAACAGCATAGAGCAACTAAAGTCAAGGGTGCAGACTTCTTCCTGTCGACAGAGCATTGATGCCATGAAAATGGTGAAAAAATGTAACTGACTATATTTTGATGCCATGCATGGTATCATCCAATCTTAATAGTCAATGCAGACCATAAAGTCAATGCAGTCATCGTTCATATGCAGCACTGTTTGACAGGAGAAATGACTTCGAACATAAAAACATATCTATCATCCCACAATTTCCTGAGACATGGCTATATACTGTATGCAAGTGCTACAACGTAGTCATGTTGTTTTACCTTGTTCAGTTCATCTGATGCAGAAACACGGCCAAATGCATGCAGAGAATGTGGTAACTCAAGGGGTGCAATAGGGTCATAAGATCCTTCATGTGGAGTTCTCATCCTCATGAGAATATGCCAGCTGAATCACAAGAATCCCCTTTTAGCAATCAGAAAAGGATTGAAGAAAATCGTGAAGTTTTACCATGTAATGCTCTTTAATTGATGAATGCAATGACATCTGAGGAATTCACCATAAACTTACTAACCAACCCTCAATCAAGCCTCTACAAAGACTTTGGAAGAAGCTGCATTGCATTTCTAGGAATATTCTTTCAACATTTAGCCTATGTTGATCATCTTGTAAACCCAATTACAGTAATGCGATGGTGAAAACTCAGAGAATATTTGAAAAGAAGCTTCAACAGAGAACTTTGCAAAATCAATTGGTAGTTGTTGTCACCAATTGGCAAGGAAAAGGAAAAGGAAAAGAGAGCATCTGCTCAAGTTCTAAAGACATAGCCCTCAACTGGCCTAAACCTTTATCCTTAACATATGACAGAGAAGAGGAGGGGCTATTTTAACTCATGTAGGGATTGTCCTTGCGGAGTAAGTGACTTATTACTTTGGAGACAAAAAACGATAATAAACATATTTTGATTCTTTCTCTTTTTGTGATTATCGTGAGATTTTGAATGTACACAGATTTTAGGAGATGAGATAATGTATACAGCATAACCTGTCTAATTTCATTTCCTCTGCCTTCATCACCTGTTCCAGGAATGCCTCAACAGATTGACAATCAGTCCCAGGATTCTTCTTACCCTGTAAGAGAATAGCAGCCTCATTACCCACTAGTCAGGTGACAAATCCAGGAAAGGTTGGGTGACTTCTCAGTATCATAAGGTCTTACAAACATGAAAAATTAGAGACCATGACACATTATGGCCTAAAATGCAGTCTAAATTTTTGGTCAAAAAATGCTGAGTCATTAATCAGAAAGGTCAGGAAAGCCCTACCCAACCAAATGCAAAGGGTAGGTTGTTTCCAGTTCCAAGGGGGACTGTGGCAATCGCAGGTGGGTGAGGTAATTTTAAATCCGACACAACTCCGAGAAGCCAACCGGCCGTTCCATCGCCACCTGCAACCTAGTGAAGGAGTTGCAAGTAAGAAGTCAACTTTATCCATAAAGATGATAATATGTTACTGTTGGATAAGTTGTTAAGAGTCCTCACAATGATTTTCAGCGTCCCTTGGATCTTTGCTGCGGCCTCATTTCCTTCCAGCTTCAGTTTTTCCAGGTTCATATAAATTCTACTCAAAACCTTTTCTGGGGATTCTAGGCCCAGATCGAAAACCTGTAGTTAACTCATCAAGTGTCTCCTCAGAAAATCAGTGATAAACAAAAAAGCAATGTCAGAATTTAAACAACGCCAGGTTGCTGAGATATTCATAGCCCAGCTACTGTTGTGGAATACCTGATGCTTATTTAGAAGGGCACGATAAGTGACGAGAAGATTCCCGCCAAGCTGACCGCCGCTTTTCGAGTTGATGAACACTAACACTGGGCATACAGGTATACGTGCCCCGGCCTCGACCTTCGAATCGGGTAAAAGTAAGTAACTGGGAATGCAAAAGTTTTTCCAAAATGGGAAGTCAGAGCTGGAATTCTCCGCCGCCATCTCCAACTGCAAACCGCAAGAACAGATCAAGCATCAAATGGGAAAAGAGACATTTGGGTTTCGCAAGAAGGATCGCAAATTCCCAACGCGACATCATCAGCTTCGAGTAATAATTGCAAAGGCACAACCGACAGCATCACAAAGATCAAGATCACGCCGAAACAAAAGCACTCGCGCATCGTAATTCATCATCCAGTGACCACGGACTACTCATAAAGAGAATTCAAATTCGAACACCTCCACCAGTCCTTTCACCGCATTAAAGATCGCCATTGCTTTGGGTCGCCCCCCGAAAGAAGCAGAAGAACCGAAACTGAAATCGACGGAAGCTAAGTACGTCAGAGAAGCTAGCGTTCGAATTACCTGGAGGATGAAACCCTTTGAGGAAATCGACTAGAGCCCGCTTTCCTCAGGAGGAACGAGATTTAAAGATTCAAACTTTAGGACCCTTCGACCTTTCTGACGACAGAGAGAGAGAGAGAAGGGTTGTGAGATTGGCCGTGTAATTTTTCTTTGTTTCGTGTTTTCTGAAGAAGCGGGATCGCTCGCGCTGACTGTACGCATACGCACGTTATGAATGTGCTCGTGATTTTTTTGCTGGGGAAATAACGGCGAATCTTCGGTGTTCTGTCGGGATTCGTAATCTCATGATAGGATAAACGGTAAACGGCAAAATTATATATATATATATATATATATATTAAATGAGTTTACAATTTATCTAAATCAAATTCGCCTTTGTCTTTACTTACTCGCGCTCCCTTATTATGTGCTATCTCCTTAGTTTAGATATGTGTTTCATAAAATAGGTCAAATATAAATATATTTTAGTAATATGGGTCGAATTGACTATGTATTGGATATGAGTTAAATGATTAATTTAGATTAGGTCATTTTCAACTTAGCTCACATTTGACAGCTTTAGTAGTATGGCACATGTTCCACCTATGTCAGCATCTCATGGTAACAGGTCAAGTTGACTACAAGGGATAGGGTGTCTTGGGATCTTGCATGGCTGAAGAGGTATTGACCGTTGATTTGAAATACAAAAATTCTCGATCGTCTAACATATCTATCGGCTTTGTATCGATCTAGTCCCCATAGAAGTCACGAGTTTTGCCCCCCTAATCAAACATATATTATAGGAAGGCCAATACTGGATCTGGACCGTTCAGGCCTCATCAGTGGTCATCTTTTCCCGCACAGGCCTGAACTAAGCTCAGTTTGGGCCTGCCCATTGATCAAGTTCTTTGTGCAACAAGCTATCTGGGGCATAGGCTTGAGCCCAGATGTTAACGAGGAAGAGACTGGTTTGGTGTTGAAATTTGGGCCTGCAAGCATCTTGTAATCTATCACCAAGAACATATCACAAACCAATCATCGGGGCATAGAATGTTGAGTTAATGACCCTAAGCAACTAGCGACAGATTTAATTTCTTCATGAGTAGTTTGTTCACCTTGCTCAGCATCCTATCTCATGCATATCGGGTAATTGTTTGAGACACATAGATCTACCTTAAATGGTGGCTTTGAGAAAATGCTCAAGTGAGGTGATTCGAAATAGGTCATGAGTGAGAATGACAAACATGCTTACCATTTGATGTTTTCTTGATATTTTCAAATGAATTCAATCCATGAATAGATCTTTATAGACATATATACTCGTGGATCCATATATCTTCATCGGAAGAATGGGAGAAGGTTTGAAAACGGATCTTAGAGAGTCTAGGGTTGAACCAAGAGGGTCTCTTAATGCCTTCTTTTATATTTCTCATTGGAGTTATTTCACAAAGACTTGCCATGATAAGGAAGAAAGGTGGAATAAGCTGTTGAGATACATGTATGAGTTATATTAGAAAAGTCCCAAATTGGAGATTGGGGTGGTATAGAGATATTGATAGATCTAAGTTTCATAATTAGATGTGTGCAAAACAGACAGCTCGAATCGGGAATTGCTTGGACTAGACTAAACCGGCCGATTAGGTTTGATTTTTGGGAGTGTCGGTTCGATTCTCGGTTCCTAAAAGTGGAACTGGTGCTTAAGGGGTCTGGTTTCCAATTTCAAGAGAGAATTAGACCGGACTAGATTGGACTGACTACATAAATATTTTTTTATATTTCTTCAAAAAATTTGTAAATTGTGAACTAAACCCTAAGTAAAGTATTTTAGTCCTCTCAACTTCTCGAATCTTATCCAGTTACCACTTGCTAATGTCAGTCCACTATTCGTTGTCGTCTCTCCTTTGGCTTGTCTGCCGCCTCTCCTTCGACTCATCCACCGTCCATCATCCATCATCAGCCGTCCGTCATTTGTCATTCGTTGTCTCTCCTTTCCCAGGTTCTATCATTTGAGTTTCTTCTTCTTCTTTTTTACTTCCATCCTAGACATTAGTAATATATGTGTAATTGGCATGTTTTGATCAATTTACATTGATTCGTCGTCGCATTGATTTTTACTCAGATTTTTCTTCTGAAAAAGTAATGGGAAACACACTTCCAGTTTCAGAACATATGGCATCAAGTAATGGAAAAAAAAAGTGACCAATTCCATTGGATTGGACTAGACCGAGAACCAATCATTTCTACTCATAATTCATTGGCTTAAACTTAACGAGCGCACACTCGAGCTCCCTTTTAGTTATTTCCCGAGGAGAAAGTATTTTATTTCTGTTGGCCCCTTCTATGCTCCTATGACAAGAACACTTGGAGAACGCGGCCCTTAGGATTGGCAAATCTAAGTGTTAGATATGAGACCAAAAATCTAAGCGATTAGCTACGTGGAAAAAAGTTAAAATCTTCTAACATTTTATCACACAAACATTCTCATATCAGAATTGTTGCCTACTCATTGAACAGTTCTATTTGCCAAAGATATTTTTGCAGTGTCGTTATTGGCCGAAGCTTGCTCGTGTAGTTATTCTTTTACATTGTCTACGTAAAGAGTAATTAGAGTCCTAATTTTTTTTTTAATGAGGCCTAATATCATCGGACTTCCTCTTACGGTACAAACGCCATTTAATATCATCACTCGTGTATAGATTCGATTTTTTTTTAGAATTCTTTTCACCGGCAGCGGACCTAATACACATCCCTTTTCCAGGGGGACCACGAAAGAAATTTATAGTCATGAATCCTCAATTTTCCATTCGGGAAAGAGAGAGAGAAAGGAGATAAAACCTTCCTTTGCATGTCGTCAAACTGTTAAATAACTAAAACGAGGGATGATCTGTTCACATCTTTTCAGACCACCAACAACGGCTGATGACACCAGCCTCACGAGCTGTGGCAGAAGCTCCTTCATCCCCATCCGTGAAATCGAGACAGGTTCAGATCATGTTAAAACACGCTTTCTACCTTAGCTCAAACCATATTATTATTTTACAACCTTACTGGTTCAATCGCCATTAAATTAACATCGAGACGCAACACCTGTCGACCCCTAGCAAGCCGACTCGAGATCTTCTAGTTAGCCCTCTCTCTGCAATCTACATCCATTTCACGCATCAGCACGATCAGACATGGATCCACGTGTCGTGCACCCACTAGCCCCAGAATTTACGTAGCTCATTTTGTACGTGAAATGCATTTTTAAATTGCATGTTTACGAACTATACGCAGTGGACTACGACTACGTAGTATACAATGGCGATTCCGCATGCAGGGATATGTTATTCCAACCACACGTACTTGGTCCATTGTTTATTTTTCCAAAAACATTATATTATCTTTGCCAAGAATCTTATTTTATTTGTTTCTTTATTCGATGTTTTGTGACTCGCCATCCCTCCAGGGTTTCCATTATTCAAAGGTTGTTGGCTTATCAGGACACCTCGCAACCAAGAACAACGACACTATATAACTACCCGATGGTTGTATAATGCAAGTCAACGATAAAAGACGTACATGACTATATAAGGCATGCCATGCACAAGCAAACCCTAGGCGGGAGACATGTTCTTGCCACAAGGAGATTGCCATTCATTATTATCGCCTTATCTAATCCATATTATGACAACGCAGATCCAAAATACATTGACCAACCATTGCGTATTGGGTCTCCATGGCGAAATCTAGAAGGCAGCACCACCACCACAGAAAGTGGAAACCGAGGAACACGATCCACCCTTATTATGCAATCTATTTTGCATGACGAGTGAGATTATTTTAGGGTAATGCTGAGATAACGGCACCATTATTCTCTAGGAATAATGGTGCCTTTTGAACCACAAAGTCACTTTCCTTTCTAATATGCAGCCGGCTGTAATAAGTTGAACGATAATTCTGATTTTAACTGAACTTATCAAGCCTAAGTTACTGAGAAAAAGTCATAAAACCAAATTTCAAAGATGGTTATCTGTGTTAGACAAAGATGTTGTGGTATAAATTAGGATACGTGCAAGAACTATTATCCTTTTATTTGTGTGAGAATTCAAAGCTACTTTTCAAAAAAAATATATAGGTATGTTTGTGGCAATTATATTGCAAATACGCAATGTTGGTTTTTTTTAGATGTGCTACGAAAGTGTGATTTATTTTTTTTATTTTGGTGTTGCCAGATAAATTTTGGATTTATTGTATTACTTGCATCGTATAAGTACAACAAATTTAGGGACCTAAAATGTCAATTTTCAAATATCATAGATTTTTTACAAAATTAACCAAAATTTGATATGGTGTAACTATGGACATAATTTCATCCATAGATCACAACATGTTTGTATAACATAGATAACCATCTTTGGAATTTGTTTTTATGAATTTTTTCAGTAACTTAGGATTGATAAGTTCTGTTATAATCAGAATAATTGTTCAACTTATTACAGCCGGTTGCCTATTAAAAAAGAAAGTGATTTTGTGGTTCAAAAGAGAATAACGGTGCCATTATCGTAGCATTAGCCATTATTTTAAAACCTTCGCGAGGGATCTAACGTAACAAAGAGATGTCCTAGAGACATTGAATCGAGGGACGGTCGGTTGCCACATAATTTAATCCCGAAACCTCTCGGCGATTAACTAAGTAATATTCTGAAACACTTGACGAACACATGTCCAACAGTTCGAACACCATTGCCGTTTTTCCTTTTTTCTTTTATGCAGCTGCCGGGACAGCACGCAACACCATTGACTCTGGAAATGTACATCAGAACGAGAACCAAGTAGAATAAAAGGGTCGATGGAAATTATCTTGTGAAGTGAAACCGCATTGCGAGCGAAGGGACGACACAGTGGGTTTATGACCTCAGAGCTGGAAAAAGGGAATATAATAGCATTTGACCATCTTCCCTGCGTTGTTAGATAGAGGTGGATGAGATGAACACCTGATTTTATTTGACTTTGAAAAGCATGCTCGTTCACCCCAGGTGGAGTGTCAAGCTTCCGTTCCTGCAGAGCCAAAAAAAACCAAAAACGCAGCGCGGGCGCGCATAACGATTTCCTATCTACAGCAGACAGTTGTCAAAATCAGATGGAAACGATGAGCTGGGGGAGAGAAGAGGGGGAGGATGGGGTTGACCTTTTGAGGTTGTGTGGCTCAGACAGGGAAGGAACATATGTTGCTTCCGATGTTTGCTTCTGATGCTACGCGGCGATGGTTGTGTGGCTCAGTTCAAATACGATCCAGCTTGGAAAGACAGCTTACTACAGTTAGACACGTGTTCAAGAGATGACATGCATGTCAAATGGAATAGGTCCCGAAGAAAAAGGACATGGATGAATGATTAGGTACTTTTCGTAGAGTGATAGGATGTTGATTTAGATTGGAAGGCGGTGGTGCACCGCCCTGTGAATGCTTGCTAAGTTGGATTACGCATCACGTGATCCATTAAGTTTATTTAGGCATGCACCATGGCTAGACTTTTGTCCTATCTTTTGCAACTCATTAGTTAGGTGATTTTATTCTGTAGACAGTGATAATTATAAAGTCATCAAATTTTATTACTCAAATTCCCCAATGTCTCCAACCCAAAAATATAAAATAAAATAAAATCCCCAACATCCAACTTTCTGTCCCTTGGTATGCCACCATTTTGTGTCATATATGTAGGATAGGATTAAATGATGTTAACTTTGCAAATCAAAATCAAGTTGCACAATTTTCAGATATGGAGATACAATAAGATAATGCCTTTATGTTCCTTACGTTTTAATGTAATATGGCCATATCTATTGTTTTAAATTCATGTTCTACTGTCTTTTTGTCCACACCTAGATATAGAAATTATTATTAAATCGTACTCAACATCAATGAGAATATGAATTTGAAGGGGGTGATTTTTGTTAGAAATTATAATGATACTATAATTCTTTTTCACAACCTCAAGTAAAATAAAATGGAAACCTCCATTTGCTAGAGTAAAATTGCATGTATAGGTATCTTGACCCCATTTTTAACGATACTTTGTCAATCCACCATTGAACCAAATGAAAGTACATGAAAAAACAGTTTATCACCATATTGAGCAAAAATCATGATGTCAAAGAATATTCTACTTGCAACTCATCGGACACAGATCCTCTCTCTCCCTTTCTCCCTCCCTCTAGCCCTCATACACCTCGGCCCTCTGTCTCTGGCTCCTCCGCAACTTAGCCCGCCACTGCCAATCATCCTCCGACGCCTCACACTTAGCCACTCTAGAGTCACCACCGGCTTGTCATCGTGTCCACCATTGCCATTAGAGACAATGGTGGCTTGAGGTGAAGGGTCAGCACTGGCCAGTGGGAGCTATACAACCTGTGGCAATGACGACAATGGGGGGTGCTGTGCAATTGGCAAGTCCGTGAAGTGAAAAAAGAAAAAAATGGAAGGAGTACATATGTACCAAGTAGCATTAAATCAAGATGTGCTTAGGTATCACTTTAGCTTGAGATGACCCTATCCAAACTCAAACCATAAATAAATACAAGAGAGATACCTTACCACGCATTTCACAAGTGAAATGAATAGACCCAAGACATAGAAGGATTTTAAGCGTATAATGGTCAAATTATTACACAAACGGCAAAAGGGTGGAACAAACACAAACGATCAAGCAAGATATATGTGCAGAAAATAGACCTAATAAAGAAGACTTCGGTAGAGTATGCCTCATCTATAAAGAGAGATTGATGTGATGTTCCACTAAATCAATATGGAAATATTACAATCACTTGAAACATGTAATTTTATGGTGTTTTCAAACCCTAATTACATATGAAATCCCCATGAACACAAATCAAAGAGAAACAAATTGTCTGCCTCACTTACTTGCACAGTAGTTGCACTCCTTGACGGCTTCCTAAGTACTGCCTCGAGTTAAACTTGACATTGGGTACGAAATTTGATTGAAAACATCTTTTGACAAACATTCCTAAGGGCCCCCAAATCCTTCCTCGCTCAAAACATAACCAATTTGCTTGTTCCATATGTCCGGGATTTCAATCTGGAGCTGATTCCAAATTGAAGTGGGTTTAACTTCAAGCCACATTCAACATAAACTTTGTTTAGGTAGAAGAGATATGACCTTTTCAAAGTAAATGCCCAATGGAAATGCAATAAGCTTTCAGATGCATGCTAATAAACTGGATAAACATAAAAAATCCTCGCTTGCCAAGAAAAATCCTAGATTCTCTCCTTTCCCTCTTATCTTCAAGTAGCTGCCTCCTTCAATTTCTATGGAGGGATGGGAGGGTTTGAGCCAGTAATCTCCCTCCCTCCCCTCCCTTTTCGCCCTTTTCCTTTGATTGTCTTGCTTCTCTATTTCTTGTCTTACTTTCCTCCCATTTTGGGGAGCTTTTTTCATCTTATCTTGTTCAAATTTAGAAGTTTTTACCTCCTGTTTCAGAGAGGTTTCCATTCCGATTTAGTCTAGATTTGAGATTTTTTGCATGTATGATTTTGGCAAATCCTCAAATTTTGTTGGTGTGCAAATCCAATTTTAAAGGGATTAGAGGAGCTTCATGAAGGTTTCATTCTCAAAGTCTTAAGATCCATGCTCATTCAATCTTTTTACTTTGAATGACAAATGTGTTGGCAATGCCAAATCTTGGCATGCATCGCATAAAGGCAAAGCAATATTAATAGCTGGAGGTAGAGACCTTGGTGTGTGTTAATTATTGAAGACAAATTAAATGATTGGCCATCGATTTTGATTTGAAGAAGTAGTAGATCTACTCTTTATGTGTAACCCCTAACTTTATTATAGTGATTTATTTTGTTATTGTTTGGGATTTGTCATGGTTTGTAATTGGACTGCATTGTTTCTATCTTGTATTTCTAAGGAAATGAATGAAATGTTATCTCGAAAAACTTGAATAGATCAAAATAAATTCCTGTTTTTAAAGAAAACTTCTTACCATCATGAAAACAGAATGATCTTTTTCTCTTTTTGCACAAATATTGCTAATTTTTTTACAGGTTAGAATAGAGCATTTTTCTGAAAGAAAATTTCAGCTGTCGATAGGTTTAATATAAATGTAAACACAAAATCAAATTATAGTGTGCATTCGTGCATTCACACTCGAACTCATTCATCGTAAAATAAATCGTGATAAACATTTAGGGCGCAGCCCACGCTCTTTCCTTCCCACATTATTCAAACCCTAAATTTGCAGCAATTTTGGCAAAAGCTTACGTTGGTTTCCAGAATCAGACGTCACCAAGAAGGCCAAGGGTGAATCGTCTTCGCACACGTACATGCACCCTATGTACGCCCACACATACGCAAACCACGTGGCAACCAGGCCGGCACCAAATCTTGTTGACTTCGATCTGAGCCTCCCTTTTCTCTCTCCTCCTCTGTATATAACCTCGCCTCCCTTGGACCTCTGCACTTCAAGCGCTCGTCTCGTTTGTCTCAGTCTCCTCCTCACAAAGAGTCAAATCCGCTTTCCACGAAACTTTTTTCTTCCTCCGTTTAAAAGGGAGAACCCTTTTCAACGCCTGATTCAACACACGAAAAAGTGTGTGTTTGTTGCTTTGCCGTGTAGCGATGGGAAGAGCACCTTGCTGCGACAAGAATGGCCTCAAGAAAGGGCCATGGACGCCTGAGGAAGATCTCAAGCTCATCAACTATATTCAGGCTCATGGACCTGGTAACTGGAGGACCCTTCCCAAGAACGCCGGTATGCGATGCATCATAAGATTAATTCCTTCTTTTTTTCTTCTTTTTTGTCGCATGTAGACGTATGAAGATTATGTTTGAATCCATGTTCTTAACCCTTTCTCTTTTCGATGATGTTTTAGGGCTTCAAAGATGTGGGAAGAGTTGTCGCCTTCGCTGGACTAACTATCTGAGACCAGACATCAAGAGAGGAAGGTTTTCTTTCGAGGAAGAAGAGAGCATCATCCAACTGCACAGCATCTTGGGCAACAAGTATGGCCTTCACTCTCAAAAATTGATAAAATTATTCATGCCTCAAGTGTAGTTTTCATTAGATTTTTTGAGCGGTTCGTATATATTCTGACTCTGGTGCCATTTTCAATGTGTTAGGTGGTCGGCTATAGCTGCTCGCTTGCCCGGGAGAACTGACAACGAGATCAAGAACTACTGGAACACCCATATTAGGAAGAGGCTCCTCCGGAACGGGATCGACCCAGTGACTCACGCACCTCGCCTCGATCTTCTCGACCTCTCCTCGCTTCTCAGCTCGTCTCTATGCAACCCTCCTCTCATCAACATGGCTAACTTGTTGAAAACGCAAGCCCTGTTGAACCCAGAACTCTTGAGGCTTGCTTCGACCATATTGTCCCTCAAAAATGAAAACCCAGATCTGCTATCGCAAAATAATCTGCAGGAGAACCAAATCTCTGATCCGAATGCTTTCCCATTGTCCCACTCCAATCAATTTCAAGTTCAAGCTCAGCAAGTTCCAGCTTGCACCACTTCTACCCTTCCCTGCGGTCCACTTGTGGACCAAGCACAACTTGGACAGGCCAATGTAGGAGATTTCCCGTCAAACTTGCCGAGTAATTTCAGCTGTTCAAACACCGGACAAATTATTGTGCCTCCAATGGAAAGTCAAGATTTGGTGTCACAGCCGCACTATATTCAGTGCAATTCAAGTCCGGCTATGCCCGCATCCTTGGAAAAGATGTGTCACTTCCAACCAAACAATGGCGACGACCAGAACTTCAGGTTCGACTCAATCATGTCGACTCCGTTGTCCAGTTCTACACCATTGAATTCATCGTCCACATTCGTGAATAGCAGCTCCGAGGAGGAGAGAGAGAGCTACTGCAGCAGCTTCTTCAAGTTCGAGCTTCCAGAGAGTTTGGACATTAACGACTTCATGTGAATACGCCTTACAATTATTACGGAGTGCTGAATAATGAAGTCGATGAAGTAGGACCTCTTTTTGTGGCTTTTTTTCTGTTTTTAATTCTTCGTTACCCTTTTTTTTGGTGAGGTTTTGGTTGTATCTTCGCTGGCTGTCAATATGTGGAATTCTTTGTATGCTTGTGCAGGGAATAAGACTTTTATCATCTTTCAGAGAAGCAACAGTTTCATTTTCGTTTGAAAACAAAAAGACTACATACATACGATACATGAACGAGCTAACGCGTTGATTTCAAGAATAAAAACATGCCAAGGCCCCTACAGAATGATAAACTCTCGAAAGAAATACTAAGTTATAATCTGAAAAAAGAAATTCATTATGCACAGTAGTGATGGGAAATTTTTTCCCCCAAGCAGCCTTAAATGGAATTGCATACTTAGATATTCATCATGGGAAACATCTTATCTTTCTATTTATGCACTTCGTTTGCGTGGATGTTTCCCATCTCGGGCATGCTCGCCTCA
The DNA here is from genome assembly GCA_014182565.1 of Eucalyptus marginata. Taxonomy (NCBI): domain Eukaryota; kingdom Viridiplantae; phylum Streptophyta; class Magnoliopsida; order Myrtales; family Myrtaceae; genus Eucalyptus; species Eucalyptus marginata. Next base: position 27,048,386 of record CM024585.1, on the reverse strand, counting down.
GCATTTCAAAATTTTTGTCCTCTGAAAGGTGTCTGTAATATGGTTTTTGTTTATTTTAATCGGACAGTTGAGAGAAGCCGGAGTTATATAGACATCCTACTTCCATCCGCCAGAACCTTAATTAAGCTATCCCGCAATCACTTTATGTTAAAGTACTAATAAAGAATTAAAAAGAAAACACACGTGTATTGATTATATGATATTAGTTTTTCTTCCATAAATATAGTGAAAATGCGAGTTTTGAGATCCCGATTTGCCCCAAAAAAGACGATCAGGGACCACCTAACCTTTGTCACCTCTACGCGACTAGAAAATGAAGATGGGATGATATTTTCATGTGTTCGATTTAATATATTGAAAGACCTTATCCTTACCTATAGGAAGGAAAATATTCAACTAGATAGGCTAAATCGACCGGTCACATAGTCCAAAAATTAGCTTTTTGGGTATTATGCATCGTCATTATAGTTGGAAGAGATATAAACCCTAATTAATTCATCGCTTTGACCTTTAAGTTTATCCTAAGCATGTACACGAGTTATTATGAAGAAGGGGTTGCACATTTTAACAGCTAGGTCGAATTCATCTACGAGAGTAATCACATGGTCGAACTCAAGTCACATTTTGATAGGCGATCGATGGGTCATGTGTATGAACATAAATGTGTGCATCGAAAGCTCAAAAAGTGCACTCTTGTCGTCATGTGGGCATCTTCCGTCCTTGCCCAAGTAAAAGTAATCATCGTTTTGAAGACTCCAAAGGGAGAATGCACGAAGTGGGTACCATAGATAAACCGGTTGAAACGAAGGATCTCCTTTTGCCGCACATCTCATTGATCTTCGTCTTGTCTTAGAAGTCATAACCAAACCATATTAACAATTTCCTGGCAGTTTCATCATCTGAGGCCACCATTTTAGTTAGGGTTGGCACACCACACCTTTCTATTTTCCGTTTTCTTTTTTCCGTGTGGTTATGGACAACCTTAAATTTGTTTCCCCTTTTGCAAGGACAAAACCACCCAGACAAAAAAAAAAAAAAAAAAAAAATGCTTATCTTATGCTATGAGAGGAGGGAAAATGGGGTTGTGGGCTCAATATTCATTCACTAGTTTCCGAGGAGAAATTTCAAAGAAGGGAGAAGTTTTCTGACATTTTCTCTGCGTACACATGTGAACGAGATGTCGTCGTTATACGAGAGCAACAAGCAGGTACAAGCAGTTGACTTTGTTCATATGTAGATCTGTCCATTTTACGACCGTCCATGATTGCTTGTAAGGCCATGCTTTGAATTAAGCCATCGTCCTGTAAGAGATGAAATCGGAGTAGAAATTCATTTATCACGTTTAGCACCATAACGAATGTCATATCGTGTAATAGCACACCGACTTGAAAGGAGCAATGCTACTCTAAAGAGATCTCTTAAAATAAAAGCATGTAGTAATTCTTGATGAAAAAGGTTTACTTGACAAAGAGGATCGAATCACGATTGATATTCGTTTCAGAATTTAGTTATGGAAACGACTTTCGTTGTCAACCGTTGGATCTTGTGCGACAAAGTCATCATCTAAGACCTCAAGACATGGTAAAAAGGTCCTAGTAATCATCGGTTTGTTTTCTTCGATCTACTAGGGATCGATCAAAACCTGACTCAAGCTATGTGACCCCATGGAAGACATGCGTGCAAAAGAACACCGAACCATCCAAGCTAACTGGCTTTTTTTCCTTTTAAATTATTTAAACGGCATAATTGATTACATTTATCAAACAAAGAAATCCATCGGATCACCTTTTTTTTTTCCCTTAAAACTTGAACGAACAGACTAGACTATGGAGGACGAGTTGCAAATTTCTGTAACAACCTTACATGTGAAATAGACAATATCATGGGAACGTCCCTATATGAAAAGATTCTGGTGGATGTACAGATCCTGAATTTAAATGATTTATCTTCAACAATTTCTGATATTGTGTCGTCATGTGTTCTTTTCGTTAAAGCAACATTGTTTCGTGCTATCCTTACATACCTCAGTTTACACCAGGTCAACAGGAAAGGTGCGTAGGTAGACGAAGCAGGAGACAAAGATGGATCAATGCCATTAGTGCCTTAATCAATTTATGAAACATACCGCCTTCGCACATAATCTCTTTCAGCTATTTTCGGATGGTTTCCAACCATCGGCAAACATGAAAAATGAGTGATGAACCTTTTGGTTGGACCAATAATTTGACGATTTAAAAAGGGGTATAGATTAATGATTAATCCAAAATACATAAATTGTGTGATATATAGTCTTTTCTTTTACGCATTCTACGTTCATCGACTGATTTAGATAATTGGTTGGAATTTTCAAACTATAAACGAGCAATCAATTTAATTAATCTTTTCCATTGTCTAAATACATAATCATTCCCCGTCATAAACTACCAAATCGGATGGTGTAGTGATGATGAAGGATGATGGCGGGCAGGAAAAAATCAGTGATTTGGTTTTGACTTGACGTTCCGACCTGATTATCAACTCAACTACCGAGTGATGAATCATCTGACTTGGTGTAATCCCACTAATAGAAGGGATTACTGTGCTCAAAGCAGCCGTCGTCTTCATCTTTTCGGGCGTCCGGGAGCTAGCCGATGGAAGAATGCAGAACCAAACCACTTTGGTTCTTGTGTTTCTTGTTTCGGCCAAAGCAATCATTTCGCATGTACGACAACAAATCTACGGAACTGCCTCGATTCCTGGTGCTTTCGATGGAGCCTTGGGATACGACATGTTCTCCCACCTGTCCCGTGGAAGGGCGTGAGAGAATGAATAAGAGAAAGGAAGTTGAAATCCTAATGTCGATGTAGGGGGAAGGTGTAACAGGCGAATTTGTACTTTTACTCTTGCATAACTACTTGCGCACGACGTAATTCACCTAAGCGAGGGTCCATTTTGCTTATGGGTGTAAGAACCACCACTTCAAGGGTTTAGGATGTGTTTGGGGGAGCTCCAGGAAACTGTGAAGCTATTTCCACAAACATCTTTGGCTAAAGGTGCATTTGCTAAAAGCAAATAGCGTTTAAATGATTGAGTTTTGGTGTGTAATTTATAAAGTGATTTGAAAGATAAAAAGGGGGGAAAAACAAAAAGGCAGGCAGTTGGGCGATCATCAACAAAGAGGACAAGAATATTGGGCGAGCTTCGGTGAGCAACTGGAGGCAAGCATCAGCAATCGTTAGCCAAGCAGGTGTTGAAGGGCGGCAATCCACACTTAGTTGATCAACTCTCATCGTAATAGCTCTTTGCCTCAAATGGTTGACTCTCTCGATGACTAGACTTTGCGTTGATCAAGCCTTGTTGCACCACATCTCAATCAATAGATATTGACCTCGATGATCAAATCCAACACAACCCTTGGCAACTTGTACAATTATAGTAATGTCGCCAATGAGACTTGAGGCCATTGTTCTAAGGTCGCGAGCGATTGCTTGAGTTTGCTGTACCCAAGGGACATTTAAGGGCGCGTTTGGTAACGATTATGTTCCCAGAAACAAATTCTGATAAAAAATGATTATTTTTTATTCTGTTCTCGAGAACTGATTCTGAATAAAAGAACGCGTTTGGTAACTATCCAAAATTTCTGATTCTGTAATAGAATTGCGTTTGATACTATGCTCATTAATTACTGTTCTAAATCAATTTCTTTTAATTTTTAAATAAATTTTTTTTTTACTTTTTTTCCTTTTTTTTTTTCTTTTTCTCCTTCTTCTTCTTGTGGCCGGACGGCGACCGGCGGCGGCGGACGGCGGCGGACAGTGGACGGTAGGTGGCGAACGGCGGCCGACGGAGGTCGGTGGCGGCGGCTGGCAATGGGCCGGCGACCAGCGGCGGCGGGCAATGGTGGGTGGTGGTGGATGGCGGTCGCGAGATGGCAGAAGGAAGAAGAAGAAGAGTTGGTTTTTTTATTCTTAAATTTGTTTCCGAAATAAAAATCAACTTTTTTTTTTTTTTTATTCTTGATTCTTCTCCAAATCTGTTCGGGACAAAAATTTTACAAACAAAAATTTTACCAAATGCGATTTTGTTCCCAAACTGTTCCCAGGAACAAAAAATCAGAATCAGTCACTATTGGGATGGTTACCAAACAGAACCTAAGGATAAAAGTGTAATTCTAAGGGCAGAAAGGCAATTGAAAAATTCATTAATCCTTGGAGAGGGCTTTCCAAATATGCTGCACAGCCGAAGTAAGGGAGGATCCGCCTTGGGTTTAGGGCTTTGCCAATGCTAGCTTTCACTTGAAGTGGTCCAAGAAAAATTTATCAAATGTCCCAACTTTCACTTTAAGAGACTTTAGAAGTCCAAAACCCTTTAGCAAATCTGTGCAAACACAGCCTTAGTTGTCTATGTCTATCCCTTTTTTTCCCCTTGATCTTCTAGAAGAGCCCTGTTCCTCGGGGACCTGTTTTAACGGACTTTCGACAGGCTCATCCGTATTGAGCAAACGTGTTGGGGTCACCCAAGATTATTGAAGGAACCTAGTAATAATCATCGAGGACTAGAATTGTAGATGAAAGACGACAAGCCCACGCAGCCCAATTTCGTACAATGGGCCTGAGAGCCGTCCACTGAGTGAGTTGGAAGCCTACTGTGCATCTCCAACATAAGATCGTCTGCAATTTCATGATGCTGACGTTCATGAAAAGAAACTCAGCCCCTCGAAACACTCTTTACCTTCCGAGATTCATTCACGCGATGCGTCTTATGGCGCAAACCAGAACAGCTATCCAACAACTTCGCCGTCGCAGCCTCCGGAACTCCTCCGTCGTCGGCCGGTGAAAAGGCACAGACGACGACGGAAGCCAACCAGAGTGCTCCACCGCACTGTGTCAACCTCGTTGTGTAGCAGCACCATGATTACGGCCTTTTCTCCCCGCCACTTTCCTTTCTTTTTTGCCCTTTTCCCAAGCTCAATTACCAATGCTCCTGCAGTCCCCACCGACCCTTTGTTTAATCTAAACGAAGATGATTATCTCACATCTTTGAAAAGGAACAGAGGAAAAAGAAGCCCACTTTCGCTGCTTTTTCCCTGCGCTGCTGTTGTCCTCTTCGGACATGGAGGGGACCCTTATGCCTGAATGCACAAGAAAAAGCAAAAGAGCGATTTTGCAGGGCCTTTTGCAAAAGGTACGCTTTTTTCTTTTCGCGAGCATAATTTGGCACGACCCTTCACGTATTTCTCCCTTTTCTGGTGCTACTGTTACTTAGCAAATGCCTTTACGACTTCTAAGCCAATTTTTAAAATTTATTCCTTTAAATTGAAAATGATTGAGAGATACGTTACGATACAATATGAGATTTTGTAAAAGATCGTGGTTAACTATTTTAAAAACTCATATCGTTAGATGAACATATGACTTGATATTTATATACTCTGACACGAAAAAAGAGATAGATGGATGAATATACTAATTATCTAGTCTAACTATCTGGAAACCTAGCATTATTGAGAGTTTTGAACGAGGCAAAGACTGAGGACCTCGGGGTGATGAGATTATTTGGGAATTTGAATTATGAAGACCATCTTCCACTTTCTTTTATTTATCTTGTAGTTTCAAAACTCTATATCTTTACATATCTATATTTCTTCAAATTGAGATTTGCATTTTTAAATCTAGCACTACTAAAACGGTTTGTAGTATTGTAGAAAATAGAGTAAAGCGTGGTCTGCGAATTTGAGGGTCAAAGTATATTCAAAGAGGACGTAATTATAAAAATAACTGTGAAAATTTCAAATATGGATTTAGTGATTTGTAATTAAATTCAATAATGGTTCTGATATGTTTGTGAATAAGTATCAACTCAACAGTTTTAACCTCTTCAATTACTTCATTTCTATCCCTCTCTATCTCTTCGTGATTGTCCTATGAAAACCGATTCTCGTATTAGAGGGCCCGCATGGGAGAAACCTAGGAGGATTTACTTTCTACTTGGGCAAACCTAACGGCACTCGGAAGAGTTCGACATCGCCGGAGAATGGCCAGGAATTTTTCATGCATCATCCCGATCAGATAGCAAAGAGAACATGGTGTTCCGTCCAGAAACCGTTTGCTTAGTTTGCAAAAAACCATCTCCATGTCATTCTATCGCCACTTCACTAGACTTCCGATTCACCATAACTTCTCGGTTCATGTAATCTAACGATCGTGATACACTTGCCGCACATGAATCAGTGATTCCAATAATGAGGAGGGAGGGAGAAGGGTCACCCACGATGGGTCTACTGCAATCGCCGCAGGATCACTGACCAAGGCCTGGTCCCCTTCCTAGCCATTTTGACAAAAAATGCCATGCGGACAAATAACCAAAGCTTCCTAGTACAAGCGAACCGCTCGATTTGTAGCATCGGTTGTGGATGGTCCTCAAGTCTCCTCACTTTCACAGCATTCTCATCATGGGCTAGCGTTGAAGATTTATCAAAAGTCAGAAGGCCAGGGCAATGATTTCCGATTTCTCTCGAGAAGTAGACCTGACAACTAAGGGGGGTGTTTGTTAACACTTCTTTTTTTTTTTTTTATAAACATATTTTGTGTTTTTGTTTTTTGTTTTAGGGAACAAAAAAAGAACAAAACACTTTACCAAAAAAAAAAAAAAAAAACACGTTTATTTGCGTTTTTGTTCCAAATCCATTTTTTATTCCCGAAATACTTTTTGGAACAGAAACAAAAAAAAAAAGAAAAAACTTGTTTATTGTTTAACAAAAAATTAAAAACAGATTTTCTCTCTCCTCTTTTTTTTTTTTTCTTCTTTCTTTTTTCTTTGGCTTGGTCCACTGGCCTCGGCCATGGCCGGCGACCGGCCAAAGAGGGCCGGCAACGCCATCAAGGGTCGGTGACCTCGCCGGGCGTCACCGCCCCGGGCGAGGCCAAGCGTCGTCGGCCCCTAGCGAGGCTCGGCCTCGCCTTGGTTGGTCGAGCTCGGGCTCATTGGATTTGGCGAGGGGGCCGACGAGCCTCGCCGTGGCCGGGCGAGGCCGCCGGCCCTCGTCGGCCGATCGCCGGCCATGGCCAAGGCCATGGCTGAGCGACCGGCCAAAAAAAGAAAAAAAAATAAAAAATAAAAATAAATAAAATATTAAAAAATTAAAAAATTAAAAGAAATAAAAAAGAATACAAATTTACCAAACGTGTTTCTTCATTTTTTATTTCCGAACAAGTTTACCAAACGCGTTTTTTTTTCAAAAATTGTTCCCCAAAACAAAAACACTTTTTTTTATTTCTTCGTTCTCCGGAACAATTTTTAAACAAACGTTACCAAACGCACCCTAATTGGCTACATTTCGTTTATCTTTATGAAAATAAATGATTTGAAAATTATCTCTTGAAAATAATTATTTAAATTACTTATAAGAATGAAGGAATGAAAAACATTTCCATTATTCCTAAAAATCTTTAAACATAAATAATTGTTGATAATGAAAACATATTTCATGGATTAACTAATTTGAGTGATACAAGCTGCCATTTTCAAGAAAAAAATATATTTTTAATTTTTTTCTATGAAACAAACATGCCAAATATCATGACATGTGAACGGTGCAAGAGTTGATAGTGATATAATAGCCTTGGTATATACGTGTTATCAATTCGACAAATGCCTGGAAATGTTATTTGAGAAGTCGTATCTAGACTTCTAAACTTCATTATCAATAAGTCTTCCCAAAAATCAGTCGTTCATCAATATGTTGGTCTAGCAACGGTTGCATAAGTGTTCGAGTTCAATCTCTTTCAATCCTCTTACTTGCATAGTTCTCTCAATGGTGTTTCAACTACTTCTCAACAGTTATTTGATGTAAACGGAATACATGGCAATGATTGAAAAATATCGTGATACCTGTTGCGAAATTCAATTTCATTCTCTCTCTTGAACTTTACGATCATCGAGATTTGGGGTGGCAATTTGTACAAGTCACTACCGAAATGATTCAATGTTCTTGCAAAATACCTTCTTCTTCTTCTTTTTTTTTTGGTTAAAAGGGGGTAAAAAGCATCAATTTATGACAATTTCGAATCAACTCTATCGTATCAATTCCAGGTCTCTCAAATATTGTATGTATTCTTGTGTCACATAAGGAATTCTCATCCATGTAATCTGGGCGAGACACAACTAAAATCTATTTGAAGAGATTATTGTAACATGAAATAGTTGCTCATATGGAGCAATTGCAATCACAATTTCGGAGTCTTATGAAGCTCACATGAAGTTGACATGATTAATAATACAATTGATCGGATCAATAGAATACTCGTTCCGTCACTCATGATAGACCTTTCACTTCTCATCCTCTTCATAAAATATATGACAAATGTATCAACTTTCTTTTCCAAAGAATAAACTTATTAGGATTCGGTCGCAACTTTCTTTACATGTTTTGGTGCTATTCTTTCTGTATTTCTTTTCAGTTTTTGCTTTTTCTCTGTCATCACCGCGCACTCCATTTAATTTTTTATTTTAGCGACGTCCCTTATTTCAAACTTTTCAACACACAGAATCATTCTGAATCTGAACTGTATAATTCCTAAAAAGTAACGTCTTTTTCCTCTGAATTTCCACAATTTTAGAGGAAGTAAAATTCAAAGAAAATCGCTAAGCGAAGAGACGGGGTGGTGTCGATATTCAAACGAGGCAATCACCTCGTACGTCCGATTCAAAATTTTACCTCCACAGCTTTTTAACCTAATCGTCTGGCAATGCCCAGCTGAAGTTTCATCTCATCCTCCTACATTGATCAGATTTGGCCGCATTATGCAGTTCCTTTTCGTGGGTACAAATCTCTCTGTCCTTTCTTGGACATTTAAAACAAAAAAAAAAAAAAATCGTGACTGCAAGAGAGAGAGAGAGAGAGAGAGAGAGAGAGAGATGCAAGTCTCTCTCAGTCCTCTCTGTATCAAATTATCAAATCCGTCTAGACTTCCATGCCCTCCCTCTCTCTCTCTCTCTCTCTCTCGCTAACCCTCTCTCGAGCTTGCATTTCTTGGGAGCTTGAAGCAGAGGCGAGCCAGAATATCTGCTGAATCTCCCGCAGCTCTTCCGCCTTATTATAATCCTTCTGCTCCGACAAATACAAAAACCGAGACGAGAGTCGGAAAAAGAAGAAGCGAAAAGCATCCGGAAAAGTAAAGATTCAAAGGCCCACCCTTCGCCCATTATTGAGAAGAGAAACGGAGAAAAGCTCCCCACTTTATCTTCCTACTCTTCTTCCTCCTCCTCCTCCTCCTCTGCTTTCTTCCTTCAGTTTCCGAGTAGGCTCCCAACTTTTCCCCTCCTTTCCCGCACACAAAAACCCTTCTCTCTCTCTCTCTCTCTCTCTCTCTCAAGTCAAAGCGGTAATCATTTCGTTTTCATCACCCGGAAGAAAAAAGAGAGAGAGAGAACATCACTTTCCCACTCGCCTCTCCACGACCAACCCAATTCCCCTTCGCTCGAACGCGGATAAAAAATGCCACTTCGGCTTCTCCTTCTCCCGCTGCTCGTCGCTCTCTGTTCCTGCGCTCTTCTCCTCCGCCCGTCCCTCGCCGGCATCATCGCCGAGCCCGTCGGGGGCGGCCACGACCAGCCCTACACCGTCCCGGCCTTCCCCGTGGACTCGGCGGGCCAAATCTGCAAGCTCGACCTCTCCGCCGAGCTCTTCGGCGGCGTCAGCGAGGCCTGCGGCCGTAACCTCGACCGCAGCCGGTGCTGCCCCGTGCTGGCCGCTTGGCTCTTCGCCGCCCACGCCAGGTAAAAAGGGAGTCTTTTACGTGTCGATCGCATTGCCATTATCTCGGTCGAATTCGTGCTGGAACACCGAAAAATCCCACCTTTGCTTGCTTGCTTTTACGTGATGGTCGCGTGGTGTGCGGTAATAACTGAGAGTCTGAGAAACCCTACGGACAGGTACGCCCTGCAGGTGGCTCCGGCGGCGGCGCCGTCGTCGGGGGAGGAGCTGCCGATGATCCCGGACGACTCGCAGAAGTGCGTGAACTCGCTTCAGTCGGCGCTGGTGAGCAAGAACGTGCACCTCCCGCAGCCGAACGCGAGCTGCGACGCCGTCCTGTGCTTCTGCGGCATCAGGGTCCACCAGATCAGTTCGCTGAGCTGCCCGGCGGCGTTCAACGTCTCCTCCGCGTCCCGGAACGTGACGCCGACCGCCGCGGTGAAGAACCTCGAGAAGAGCTGCCGGAACTCTTCGTACGCCGGTTGCACCAAGTGCCTCGGCGCCCTTCAAAAGGTACTTTCGGCTTCGCTCTTTTGTCTCTTTGAGCTGCCCTTTTCTTTTCAAGAAAACCAAATACCGAGGAGAAAAGGAAGAAAAACGCTTTATTCTCGACACTTGCTGTATAAAAAGCTTTCTTTTCCCTGTAAGGGAGCCATTTTTCTCGGTGCGGTTCCACATGTAAATACAACAACTTTAGGACGTGAGCCTTTCCATCACTTCATAAGATAAGATGTATAGCTTGCATCTTACAAGCCATCCCCACCCATCTTCCTCCCATCTTTCATACATGTACACACCCGCAGAACTCCATCAGCCATCATCAAGTATGGAGCTGACTGATGGGTGCATGGATGCATGGAGATGAGCGAGAGAGCTGCGACCTGCTCCCTTCCGGGTCGATCTCTTTTGCCTCTTTCTGGAACAGACCAGATTGGTTCTGGTATATGATCCCAGACAGTGACAACCTTTAACCTCATTGGCACGTTCTGGACAGCGAACAGATTCAACACACCGCACGAGCCCCGTACCCTCTCCTTGTCCGCATCCGCTGTTGGTGCTCCTCCACTGAAATTCAAAACGTATATGTGAATTTTTTAATCCGACGCCCTTTTAAAAGTGGGGCATTATTATATTCTCCCTTTCACATGATTGACAAAGCGAAAGAAAGGTGGGGGGTTGGTTTCGTTCAAGGCCAATCATGCCTAATAAATTTACATTTGGCGCCTCGATCTCCAGTTCTCCTTCACCTTTTACCCCCAGCTGCTAAAAATAATATTAACTGAAAAAATTAACTCGTGTTCTCTTGTGGGCAACAGCTGAAGGGAGGATACAAGAACGGGACGGGAGGGGGAGGCTCGTCGAGCGACCGGACGAGCAGGATGCTGGACCGGGACTGCCAGCTGATGGGCCTGACGTGGCTCCTGGCGCGCAACAAGACGGCGTACATCCCCACCGTCTCCGCCGCGCTGCGGGCCATTATGTACAGCTGGCACCCGCCGGAGGGCGCCAAGTGCAGCCCGGACCAGGAGAACATGCCGCTGGCCGTCGACTCCCTGCAGTTCGAGAGGGCCCAGTCCTCATCGGCGCCGTCCCTCGCTTGGCTCCCGATCTTGCCCTCCATTATGTGGTTTTGTTTGTTTATCTAGGAGCCTGCCCCCATCTCTCTCTCTCTCTCTCTCTCTGTGTCGGGTCACGTGGTGATGTTTAGGGCTTAGGGAGGATACGAGGCGGCCTGTTATTGGGTAAAATTTTTGGTCAATCTCTCCAATTTTCTTTCTGACCCACCACTGTAAATTACAGTTTGTAGTCAGTAATCTCGGGCCTCTGCTCAAATTCAAGATTATCTCTCTGCACCGATGGCTGAGTTTCTTTCTCTCTTTCTTTTTTAATGTTTTCGACGTCTATAGATCGATCGCATCGTTCGCATTTCGAAGCTGGGATTCAGATTAAGATTAGATTTAATCAATCTCGAGGCGAGAAGAAAAACAAAATAGTCGCGGGAACGGGTCCCGAGGACTGAGTATGTTGGTCGTGTTAGCTAAGAACAAGGAACGACCCTCGTTAAGATAATTGCGGAACAAGGCTTTGGTTCTCCGTGCCCTGATTAAGAAAGAGTATCGTCTCACATATGTCCGAAGGAGGAAGGATTCGATCGAGGTTTCATCGCCTGTCGCGACGTGGAGGGGTTGCGTTTCCCAGTAGATTTTGATGTGTTTTCCCCAGATTTTTGTCACTTTACGCTTGGAGGAAGCCCGGTGCATTCCAAGGTTAATTGGTCATTCTACTAATTGATTAACCGAATAAGGTGCTTCTAAGGTTTCACAGCGAAAAAAATAGAAGAGAGAGAGTGAAATTTATCATAATTTTCCCGAAATCATTGTCATGTTTGTTGTGCCTATATACAGTAATTTAACTTTCTAAGTCATAATTTTATCGGTTATTATGGTAACTTGTTTCCACGTCTAAGTAGTGATCTACGGTTATGGAGGGTGACTTGGCTATAGGGTCCGTACCTTGAAAAATGTTAAGAACTAGTAATTAATTGATGACATTGTGGAATCTCACAAGTTATCTTTGGTATTGTATCTCTACTTAGTGATTGGGCCCAATAATTGTAATTTTCCTGTAAGTTATTGTGAATGATAAGTTAGTGATTGTGATTCATGAGCAGCATCTTACCCAATGTTCTTAACTTTTCATGAGATATATCATAAACGCCTTTGTTGTAAAATCTTTTTCCATATTTTAGTAACTCACATCAATGATCGTAACGTTACTTTATAGTTTGTAAAGTCAAAGACCTATCTATGACTAGATATCCATCCTCATATGTCGTAATTTTCCTCTACTAATAGTAATGGGTGGTGCCAACATGTTGGTCCCAGTGAGTTTCGGTCCAATATTGGCCACTTATTTTAGTTATTGGATAGAATGACCAGTTTTATCTTCAAAGAAACAAATCGATGAACGTATCAAAGGACAAATGAAACCATTGGGTAATTGAACTGTATTTTTTAGATAGTAGACATTGGTAAAAATACTCATGTGTGTATATATATCGTATGTCATGTATTTGAGAATTCATCTAAGGAGAAATTATCATATTTTGATTTCCGGACTTTCAACTTTTTCCGAGTTTGAAAAGAAATCCACTGATTTCTCTAGATTTTGATTGTGATGTCAAACAGAAAAAAGAAAAAAAAATCACATTATAATGTGATGTATTTAGTAGAATGAACATTACTCCGATAACATTTACCAACACGGCACAAAGCGAGAAAGCTATTCAATAACAACATTTTCTAATGTCTTTTAAGTGACACTATTTTTATGCTTGTTATTTTAATTCAGTAGTTAACCTTTTTTACGGGATAATTTTGTCTCTCGTTTTCTTTCTTTTTTAATATAAAAGCAAACCCACGTAGTGGAAGTGGAGCAAATTCCAAGCGCCTTTTTTTTTCCCCTTCAGATTTCCTAAAGAAATGATTTCCACAAGTCTGCTGCAACAACGCAAATCTCGAGCTTCCAGCTTCCCTCTTCTATTTAATTATTCTTTTTCTCCGGATTCTACCTTTTGCTTTTCAGAAAAAGAGGAATTTTTGTTTTTTTAAACTTCTTTTTGGACACCTCGGTTTCCTTCTCCTTCACATAACTGAGTAGCCCACCAAAAATCTCTTACTTTAATTTTGTGAAATCTTACTGGGAACCATCTTCACCATGCCAAATTGCACGTTTGGACATGCCTATTGAACCGTCAGGCCCACGAACCACATGCCAATTCCTAGCATCCTCCTTTTGAGCAACAGCGCTTCCCTTTAAAATCTTCTTCAGCACAGGGCTATCCCCTTCACCATATGAGACTATGGCCTTTTGGGAAGAAACAAATGCCCAAATGTTTTATAGCTATCAATGTGGAAACCACAACCATCCAAACCGCTAGACCCAGCCAAAATCATCCTCCGGAGCTCAAACGAAAACTGAAAAGCTTCAATTTTCCCAAGCAATTAGTCACATTCGCCTCAATCAATCCCACCCCCATAACTGCAAGCAGACAAAAAAAAAAAAAAAAAAACAACGGACACCACACTCCCAATCCCACGAAAAAAGAGAGTCAAAAACACAACAACAGAAGAATTCACGTACCTCCCCCGCATCCCCGCTGCGCCGAAACGGGCCACGACCGCCCGGACTCGGCGATGCAATGGGGACGATTGGGGTGCCGGGCGGCGGGGTGCAATCGCGGGAAAACATTGCAGTGGGGGGAATCGATCGGGAGGGCAACCGCGGCGATCGCCGTGGACGGGGGGGTTTTACCTTGCGAGGAAGAAGGCTTTCGTAAAATTTCGATGAGAATCGGAGAGCTATTGAGGAGAATGTTTCAACGTCAATACTTTGGAAATAGAGAGTTGTTCGTGGGTGAACGACGGAGAAAGAAAAAAAGCGTAAGGTTTTATGTTTCAGATAAAAAAAATCCTATCCGACTTTATCCCACCCTCCTCGGACTTTTTTATCCAATTTATATCTTGTCTATATCCGACCTTATCCTATTCTAGACAAATCTACCAACACGTGATAGGATAAAACATATCCTATCCCTGGTTTTTCTTCGGGATCGGGATTAAATACAGTAAGTTCCTGCTGCATGCTGACTCTTCTGAATTTTGAAATCTCTCATTTCCCAATCTAAATTTTAGAAGTTCCTTATAAGCGTTTTTGTGCTCATTCAACTTCTCTAAGTCAAAATCTAAATTTGGGAGTTTATTCAACCTGTTTTTGATGTCTTTGTACAGTGATGGTGTTAAGGACACTCACTAGGCGTGCACTGTCCCACTGGATAGTCCGTAACTTATAGGAAAAAGAGATTTATTATTGACGACGATGCGAGATTCGACAATCAACCGTTTATATATCAATATAAAGATCCTCTTGGAAGTTGGACGAAGAAAATGGATATCCAAATACTATTTTTTCTTCAGCTAATCGAAATGATTTTTATAGATATATGTCGACACATCCTCAAAACTTCGATGTGTTTCGACAGCACTTGCATATCGATAGTAGTGACGTTTTTAGAATATGAGTAGAGTATGACCGACAAAAAAAAAAAAATCATATGAAATTCATTGTCATCAGCACTGCTACCATAAGCACACCGACTTTCTCTTTCTGACTCCATTAAATACCCAAGTAATGCGCGCTTTTGAGCAACGAGTCAGCTCCTTCCCTGATCAGATTCCACGCGGCAACCACGTGGCGCTCCTCCGTGAGGGTGGCCCCCACCGCGAACCGCAGCACGTACACCCCTCCCACCACCGTGTGCGTCATGTACACCCGGCCCGTCGAGTTCACCCGCTCCAGCAGCTTCCGGTTCATCGCGTCCGCCTCCCCCGGCCCGACCCGCCGGCGCCGCGGGACGAACCGGAAGCACACCAGCGCGAACAGCCTCGGCGCCACCACCTCGAACCGGCGGTCCGACTTCACGAACCCCTCGAACAGCCCGGCCATCCGCACGTCGGACCGGATGTGCCCTTGGAGGTTCGCGACGCCGTAGCTGCGCAGGACGAGCCAGAGGCGGAGCGACTTGAACCGCCGGCCCGTGCCCACCTGCCAGTCCTTGTAGTCCACGACGGAGCCCGACCTGCTCGGCCCGTTTCTCAAGTACTCCGGGTCCGTGCTCAGGGCCCTCACCAGCGAGCCCGGTTCCTTCACCCACAAGCAACAGCAGTCCAGATAACTGAGCAGCCACTTGTGCGGGCTCAGGCTCAGCGAGTCGGCCCGCTCGATCCCGTTCAGGTAGTGCCGGAACTCGGGGCATATGCACGCGCTGCCGCCGTAGGCGGCGTCCACGTGGAGCCACATGCCGTATTCGTTCGCCACGTCGGCGATCCACTCGATCGGGTCGACGGCCGCGGTCGATGTCGTCCCCGCGGTCGCGCAAACGTAGAGCGGGACCAGCCCGGCCGCCACGTCGGCTTCGACGACCTTGCGGAGCAGAATGTGGGAGAGAGCAAAATGGGTATGGAACGAGGTGGGAATCGACCTTATGTTGCATGGATGTATTCCCGCCAGCTTGCAAGTCTTCGTGAAAGTAGAATGAGTCTGATCGGAACCGTAGACGACGAGCTTTCGTAAGCTCTCGATGCCGATCGCGTCGAATGCTCGGTCCCTCGCGGCGACGAGGGTGACGAGGATGGACTCGCTGGTGGTGTTCTGAATCACGCCGCCCCCGGTGCCGGCGAACATGAAGGACTTGGGGAGCTTGAGCATGCGAGCGAGCCAATCCATGACGACCATCTCGAGCTCGGTTGCCGCCGGAGAAGCGAGCCAGGTGAAGCCGACGGAATTGAAGCCCGTGCACAGCATTTCTCCCAGAAAGGCGGCGGTGCTCACCGTGGCAGGGAAGAACGCAAAGAAGCTCGGGCTCAGCCAGTGAGTCATGCCCGGCATGATACAGCTCCGAACATCCATGAGGATAGAATCCAACGGCTCCGGTCGATACGGCGCGGATTCGGGCAAGCAGGCACGGAGGTAACCCGGTTGGACTTGACTGAGGACCGGGTAGGTCTCGACTTGTTTGTAGTAGTCGGCTATAAAGTCGACCATTTGATGAGCTTGAGCGCGAAATTCTTCAGGGTCTAAAGGCTTAAAGTGGCGAGAATTGTCGCAACCTGAACCGAGACTACCCATATGCAAGCAAGAAACCGGAATCTTTGGCTGTGACGGTGAAGAGAAGAATGGTATGAAGCAAAGGAAAGTGCATAAATGGAGAGCAAAAGAAGTGTTGCAAAGGGACAAAAGGGAATCTAATGCGTTTATGAACATGCAAGGTTTGGAGTTCTCAAATGGTTTTGCTTTTGATGCAATTTTTTGGCAACATGAGACAGCAGCAAGGTCCTGCATTGCCAGGGGTCTCTTACATTGATGGAGATTGATAGTTGTTCAGCCATGAACGATTAAATGGACTACATCGGCTCTGCTTTTATGGGTAAAGGGTTGTAAATGAGTTGGGAGTCAACGGCAAATAGGGGGCTCTCTGTCAAGACAGATCTTGCGCATGCATTGGCTTTCAAATGTCAAAAGATCAGAGAGAGCGAAATGTCATATTCTGGACACTTCAAGTTCCTGGGAAAAGCCATGTGAGGGGAAAAAGAAGCATCCTTTGACTTTCCCCACCCCGACCCAACAGAGCCACCTGCCCCACCCCCCGCTCTCTCTCTCTCTCTCGCTCGCTCGCTCGCACAGTGCGTGCGAGTTCGTGCATACAGAGTAGGAGAGACCATCTTCGACTAGACAATGAGTTCAAATACCGGTAACAGTAACATCAGCAAAAGATCGAGGACACCTCAGGTGATATGGGTTTCCGGCTACGAGTGGAACTCTTCCGAATACGAGTGTACAGTTATCATGAAAGAAAGATGTATCGTACATTAAAGAGGATATGAAGCAAAATAGTTTGATGGCCGTTGCAGCGTTCAGCCATCTTTACAAGATACATACATTGTGAATGAAAGGAGTGGACAGATATACAAACTCAGCTTCGATGGATACAGTGTCATCTGAGGGACAATACAGCTCGAACCTGAGAGAGGAAGCTCAAGCCCACCATGGAGCATCCCCAGTTCTGAAATCTGTTTCTGTCCAGGGTACAAACACTACTTTCCCATCATCTATGTCGCAATGAGCCAATGCCAAGGACTGTTTCAATGAAGAATGTTAGTCAGTGCAAGTGAACTGTTTGCAAAGACAATTGAGGGACTTGTGCTAGAATCTCAAACTGCCAATGGAGCTTTCTGAAGTTGCATTACATGGTGTTCTCATCCGTTCTATAGTTTGCTAGGATTTGAGTTCATATTTATAGTTTCAGGCAGCCCAACATATGAAAATAATAACCACAGGACAAACCGAAATGCATCACAGTGAAACCCAACACAAAAGGAGAATACTTATGTCTGTGTAATGCAACCATATACATGTCCGATTGCATCTACACATGCAAAGATAGTAGTTGGAAGTAAGTAGAGGGGTTGTTTACTTACCAAAGGAGCAGGTCCCCTCACAACCCTGCCTTGGTCATTGTACTGGGAACCGTGGCAGGGGCAGAGAAACTTGTTCTCAGCTGTATTGAATGGAACAACACATCCCAGATGAGTGCATACGGCGTTGATTCCATACGTTGCAAGTGTCCTGTCTTTCTCCACGACAAGGTAAGTTGGATCTCCCTGGGGACAAGTATCAATTCAGAGTCTGTTCCACTTCATCGTATAACCTTATGATCTTTCCAGCCTCAGTTAACATGATGCACGGGCAAAAAAAAAAAAAAAAAAAAAAACAAAGAGAGGCAGGTTTTAACTGCTGTTTAGCATAACTGTGTGGCTTTTAATGAGAAACTTACCTTCAATCCCTGAGTGAGAGTCCGGTCCCCAGGACCATGTTCCTTTAGCCATTGTTCAGCAATGACATCATTTCCAAGGGCATCCTTTGCAACTGTTCCACCGCCTCCACCTCCTGTTCTGTACGATGTAGTCATCCAGATTACATCAGAGAACAACTCTACCAATATATTACAAGTGTTGCGAAGGGTGGGGGTTCACACAATGCTTGCCTAACTGTATAGATAGATCTCTGATGTTGTAGGATTTTTTAGCAAGATGTTTGCAGTTTGAGAGAGAAATTTTGGGCCAATATAAATTCAGAAGACAAGACAATACAATCAATATAAGGTAGGCAGTTGTGAAATAAATGAAGCATACACAAAATCAGCTCTTCGAACATCCCACCACATTTTTTGTTAAGAACAGATTGTTGGATTGATTTAGTGCTCTGGTCGGCCCAAAAACATCTATGTTCTTTTCACCAACAGGTTCTAGAAGAACTACAAGATCCTCTTAGGAGCAATGTATAGTGACAGACTCCTATTTTTCAGACTCGTTCCATCACCTGTGTAGTAAGATTGAGTTCGTTCCTGCTACCAAATGAAGCTAAGCTACTTTGCTAGGAAACTTAGGATGCGGAAGGATTCATCAATACAAGCCAAAGGAGTTGGGAACGATGCTCATAGAGCAGCCCACACAAGAAAGTAGGAAGCAAGAAAATTACAAATTATTCCTCAAGACCTGCTTTCCACAGAAGTAGCTTTACTTGCACCCACCAAACACAAGAGTGAACGAAGATTTCACCTTTGCGACGTGTTAAACCTCTGATAAGGCCTCTCTAATTTCAGATTCTTTAGCCTAATCTGAGGTGTAACAGTGACCCATTCCTAGAGATTTTAAGGACCAGAAATAATGCTAGAAATGGGCATGCAGGATTTCCTCGGAATCAAATCGAAATTCGCATCACTCATTTCACTGTAATTCAACGCTGCCCTTTCAACAGACACCTAAGTAGCGAAACAACAAAGCCACAAAACCCCATTTCCAGAACACCGATCTAATCACACAGCACACCCCACCAGTGAAGAACCCTCGCAAGAAGAAGTAACAACCATAAACACATAAGTTTTCTCACATGAACGAAAGGGAGAGGAAAAGGAGAGAAACTATACTAACCCAGGAGGGGCAAGGAAGGAGCCGTAGGGGACTAGCATGCCGGCAGTGGGGAGAGAGAGGGCGCCCAGAAGCAGCAGATTCATGAGATTCCTCTTCTCCATGTCGGGCACTCGATCATCCGCAGGCACGCTCGTCGCCTGGCACTTCACCTTCATCCCCTTCTCTCTAACCGCCGCCAAGTGGTGGGTTCTCGTCAAGCCCTTGGGCGAAGCAGAGAAGATGGCACTCCTCGAAGAGCATAGCTGCGCAAAGAACGGAGCTTTTTCCCACTCGGTACAATTGCACGAAAAGAGGAAAAACCCAGAAAGGTAAAAGGCTAAAGAGAGTAGAGAACTAGCACCTGTGATGGGTTTGCTGGGGAAAGGACGGTGCCTGCCATGGCGGTAGAGATGGAAGAGCTTCTCGATGACTGAAGGAGGGAGGCCTGGTTGGTCGGCTTTCAAGATGTATTAACGACCACAACTGCTGACAGTAGATAAGGCGAAACGGGCGCACGGTTGCCACAAAAAATCCCCCCATTTCGGCCCTGGTCTTGCTTTTAGCCTGTTCGATAAAATCCGAGGGAAAAGCGATCGTGTATGAACAAATCAATTGATTTTTCAGGAATTTCGAGAGTTATTATCTACAGATAAATGTGTTTGATATTTCAGAAATCAATATCTATTCTAGGAATATATTTTTCTATTTGTATTAGGAAAAATATTAAAAAAGTCCTAAACTTTTTGTATTTGTATAAATTCAGTCATAAACTTTTTAATTGAACCAATTTAGTCCTAAACATTTTCACATTAATACCAATTCAATCCATTAGGCTAATTTAAGCCAGAAATTACTAACGTGGCCGCTGGTGGTCTTATGTGGCGTCACGTGGATAAGTTTTATAATTTTTTTTTTTATATTTTTAGATTTTTTAAATTATTTTTTTTCTTTTTCTTTCTCCTTACCCCTCGACCGACCATCATCGGCCACAGGCTGGTCGGGGTGAGGGGCCCCACGCCCTCGCCGGCCACAAGCAAGGGCGTTGGCCCTTGCCCAGATCCAAGTGAGGGTTGAAACCCTCGCTTGTTGGCCGGCGAGGGCGTTGCGACCCTGGCTTGTGGCCGGCGAGGGTGCGGCGGCCCTCGCTCAGATCCAAGCGAGGGCCACGGTGGCCTCGCCTGTGGCATCGCGTCTCTCACCTGCCACGAGTGTGGGCCTTCGTGCCCTCGCCTATGGCTGACGAGGACGTGGTGGCCCTCGTCGAGGATGAGGAGGCCCTCGTCGGTGCCGCTGCGCCCTCTCCTGTGGCCGACAAGGGCATAGAGGCCCTCGCCGGCCAACGGGCCTAGATTTGGGCGGGGGCTGACACCCTCGCTTGTGGTCGGCGGGCGCAACGTCCTCGCCTCGACCAGCCTGTGGCCGCGATGGTTGGCCGACGACCTCACTGGCGAAGGGGTGAGGAGAAAGGAAAAAAAAATTGAAAATATATATATAATTATAAAATTTGTCCACGTGGCGCCACATAAGACCGATGGCTGCTATGTCAGTAATTTTCAGCTTAAATTAGTCGGATAGACTGAATTGGTGCTAATGTAAAAATATTTAGGATTAAATTGGTCCAATAAAAAATTAAGATCGAATGATACCGTCAAAAGGTTTAGGAAAGTATTTTTGGTACTTTTCCCATTTATATTACTCAAACGAGTTTTTAGTAAAAATACGTGTTTGATAATGAGATAGAATTTCTATTTTCAAAATAGAATCAAAATTTCTCCTTCTTGGATGGCGATGGACGGTGACCCGTGAATGACGATCGGTCATTGACCAATGATCGGTAGTCGATCGACTAGTAGCGAGGGTGAGCGATAATATGAGTTTTTATTTCTTATTTCTATTTCAAAAATAGAGAAGTCTTCTTATTTCTATTGCAAAATTATTTCTAAACTAAAAATTAGTTTCACGATATAGAAAAATAAAATTACATTACCAAATGAATTTATATTCCCAACCTGTTTCTGAGAATAAAAAAATAGTTCTAATTATAAATGGAATGATTATCATGTGCGCTTTTAATGTCTCAATATAGAGTATGCATGCGTTTCGCATTTAGTTACTGATCTTAACTTAGTGAGATTTACGAATTCTTTTTTCTTGACTATGACTTGAACTTTTCATTTTAATTGTAAAGATCAAAGCAATTTTAGTTAATCGCTTTTTGGATTTTCTACCACAATGTAGCTAGAAGCTACAAGTTGGGAACAAAAGCTCCCTTTCTTCAATGACTTGACATAAGTAGATAATCATTAAATCGACGGCCGGCTCGTTATTCATTTTGTCTCAATTAAAACATAGCTTGCTATTGATTTCTATAAATAACAAAAAATCAATTATCTGTTCGCACATTACCTACATGAATTTACTAGTATTTGTTTTGGATGATGAGAAAGTAGTTGAAGTTGCAAAATCCAATTCAATTGTGAAAAATTAAATATTGCAAATGAGGTTTCGTGTTCGAATTAGATTTACTCTTTTACATGGACATACTACATGTAGATAAATAAGTGAACATTTATTCATTGCAAATCTCACGCAATGTGCAGGTTCACGATTGCATAAGGTTGAGAAAGATGGTTTAGGTGACGGTCCATATTGCAGGCATGCAACTATTGAAAATAAAAGATTATAGTAGTAATCGACAATAATGGGGCCAAGATTTCACTAGGCTTAATCGATGGGCCAGTCCTAGGCGTCGGGCTTAGTAAAGAACCTTAAAATCCTCCCTAGACCTGCCCGCACAAAAAAGAACTTCGCACGGAAAGATTGAGGCGCGATCCACATGAGATCTACAATGATCAAGATATGTCCATTCTATGGTGGACCGAATGGAGGCGAAAATTTTCCTCATGAAAAGAGTTGGTGGTGACCAAAGATGGATGAATTTCTGGCCCATGGCCATCCCATCAACTCCAAAATTTTACTGGTCTCTAAAGGCAAAAGCTTTCACAAAACTGAGTGCAACAAAATGTGAAGGGGCTTTCACATCGATTCTCCATTTGGAAATCTGTAACTTTTGGTGAATTCTTGGCTTGACTTTTCCATTCGCTAGGAGCCAAGGATCTTAGGATGATACCCTGGTTGGAACTTGGAGGTTTCAGTAGAACTGGGGCTAAAAGCCTACAAGCAACCATAATGCACCTCGATGATGGTATTGAAGTGCTAGCATTTCAGAGTGTCTTTAGAGTGGTTGCTAAATGATTCTGTAGCTTTAATATATATTGATTCTGCCTGGGATATGAACAATTAATGTTTTGAGATCATTTCTTCATCGACTGAGTTTAGGCAATCCTTAACAAATAATTTGGACGGATAAAGTGAACTTTGTGGAATGTTTTGGCTTGTTGAGCCACTAACTTCACGTTTGTACACACTATCATGACTCATAAAATTCAACAACGCTTCATGTTGGATTACCTTCCCTCAACCCAACTCCCCAAGATATATCTGTTCCTCGTCGTCGTCGTCGTCGTCGTCGTCGTCGCTATTATTATATTGTGGACCCTCGTTAATGCGCAAACATCTCGTGTATGATTAGATTGGAGCTTAGTTTAGTTTCGACTTTGAAGCAGTCAAATCTACATTGCTTGGAAAAGGTAACAATAAAGTTGAGCAAAGTGGGCATGTAGACAGAAAAGGGATCCCAACTTGATAACATGGAAAACTTTAGTCACTCTCTTGCCTGTCAATTGCCATGGCAAGGACTTGGAATGCCAAAGGGAAGAACCGCATCATGGCATTCCCTTTAGTTCAAGTTATTGGAAGAGACAATCACACGAGATAAACGAGGACAAACGTTAAAAATTATCAAAAAGTCTTAAACCTATTACAATTGTGTTAAATCAATCCTAAATTTTTAGTTTTGCCAAATGAGTCGTAGATATTTTGTATTTGTATTAATTCAGTTTATTCGGCCAATTTTGGCCAATCGATACTAATATGGACACTAACCATCCTATGTGGCGTCACCGATGCTGATGTAGATAATTTTTAATTAAATTTTAATAATTTTTCGAATTTTTTAATTTCAATTTCAATTTTTCTTTTCTTTTCTTTCCATCTTTTTTTCCCTTTTCCTTCCTTCTTCCTCTAGCTGATTGCTAGCTCAACAGCCAACCAAAGGTAGGGCCGGTGAGGCTCACCGGCCTAAGGGAAGCCTCACTATGGTTAGGTGAGGCTTGAGCCCTTGCTAGAGGCCGTGAGGGCGGCCTTGCTTAGGTCGTCTTGGCGAGGGTTAAGCCTCGCTAGATTCGGCGAGGTCAACGCCGATGGTGTTACATAGGACAGCCAACATCCATGTCAGTATTAGTCGGTCAAAATTAGTCGAATGAAATGAATTGACATAAATGCAAAAGATAATGACTCATTCGGCAATTGATTTTTTTTTTTTTTTTTTGGGTACTTGAAAAACTCAAGAGTTTTTAAACAAAAGGCCCGATTTCCAAACATAAAAGATCCCAAAGAGGTTGGGGGAGACCAGCTATCCAAAAAGAGGAAAGGTTATTTGAATGATAGGCCTTAGCGACCCAATCAGCTACTTGATTTGCGGACCGGTAACAATGGGCCAAGGAAATCTTCTTGAATTGATTGAATTTACACAATTGCAATAGATTCATGACATTTTTGGTAAATTTCTCAAACATTTTGTTAGGGCAACGGAGTAATATCGGTTTCAAAAGTATTAACATTTCTTTCTTTACCAAGGATGACTAGACGAGTCTCCTCTTCATATCGTTTGTACGGTGCGCTTGTCGGTGTTCGGTACTTCGAGCGTGGCATCTGACGGCGATATCGAGAGGGGATGTTGATGAGTAGCTCCATAAACATTTTTGCCAAACCATTGTGATAATAACAAGCTTTAGCGATGCACGATTCCTTCTAAGATCCCAAAGATCAATCCACTCGCGACCTTGACCGATTGCCATAGCGGGAGGTACAACAACTTTGGCAAAAAAGTGAATTTGATCTCGAGTGGGCATAGAATCCGAGATAGGGGAGGACAGTGTTCTGCGAAAGCCGTCCAGAGGAGATAATAATTGGGTGTAGGCCTCATTGGTTTTTTTTGTCTCCAATTGGGATATTAGGACCAGGTCCACCCGATCACTGTCTTTCGTTTCTTTTTTTTTTCTTACCATATTCTATGCTTGAATGCGTGCATTCCATTAGGTACAATCATGGTGTCTATCTGCATGGGGACTATGGCGTGAAACATGCACACTCCATCATCATCCCTTGTCCCCTCCCATTTCCCCCCAACGCGTGCACTCTCTCTGTCTGTCTCTCTCTCTCTCTCTACAATGTAGTCGTGTTGACTTGACTTGTATCCCTGTAAAGTTGTAATGCAAAGGCAGACTAATATGACAGCACCGGTTCCTAACTTTCCATGCGCATGAAAAAGGTTACAAATAATGGGGCAGATCATCTTATTATTTTAGGTGTATTATTATTGCAAACTATAACATTTATGAGTCATGCCATAGAGACTATGCCCCATGGAACAATCAATTTATTAAAAATTAAAAAGTGCTTTCGAGATACTTGTTAAGCAACCGAATAATATGAATGCACGATCATTGCTTCAAAATTGGGTATCTTCCTATTCAACATGCTCAACAAGTGCATCGAGAATGCGCGTTAACGAGACCGTAAACGAATTATGGCATCCCTCGTGTGATGTTAATTGAAAAAATCGCGTGAAATGGGGAGAGGGTCCGCATGTTTGTGTCAGTGGTGATTCGATGAGGTACTGATCTTGGAAAAACTACATGACAAATTCGAAATTAATGACTGAGTAGGTTTTTAGGGATGGAACATGATGATCTGAAGAGCAACTTTTTTTTTTTTTTTTTGCATCAGTGCCTAGAAAGCGAATCCAATTTTGCCAATTGCCACGGCGTCAGAGAATAAGACACACCCCCATCCAACGGCAAAAAAAAGTTCCAAAGTGAAAAGTAAACATAAACAAAGAAAATAAAAAGAAAGCGTTTCCTGGGAACAGGAAGATTGGAGGGTTACGAGGAGGATCAAACGTTGAATAGAATCAAACAACCTCAGAAAAAAAAATGTTGGAACGTTTCTCGATGGCATTTCGAAATCATAACATAAAACAAAACAAAAAATCACATTCCACAAAAGATTTTATTAGTGAGTGATTTGAGCACACTTGTTAAGTATATTATGTGAGGAATTTTTTTTTTTCATATTCAATGTACAAATTAAACATGATACAAAAGAGGCGGAGCATCAGAAATTACAATTTTTTTCTTAAGCGAGTGCTCAGTAACTGCTCAAAAACTGTGCCTAACGAAACCCCTTTTGGAAAAAGCTGATTTGGCTCCTTCTGCTATCCATAGCTTTGGTCCCTCTCATCAGATCTATCTTCCCAGTTTTTGTAATTTACCATCTATTGGATCCATGGTCTCATTATTTTATCCTCACTTTGTCGACTGAGATCGACCCACTACCGAGATAGAATCCAATGGAGAGAAGAAAAAGAAACCCTCGTGGCGCATTCAAAATGTTCACAGAAACAATCGCCAGCTACTTTAGGTTTTGCTTATCAAATCAATGACTTGATCTAAGTTAATCTTTCTTTCATGGCCAAACATCAGAAACGCCATGTTGCAATCTCACTCGGGAAGGACCGTGCTCGTTCCTAGGTCTAAATCAGTCGGACAAGGGGACAAACTCACTCTGCAGAGTCGCATAGTTTTAGGCGACTGATATACACATGTGGTTCCAAATCTTTGTCCTGATGTCCGCAGCGTTTGAGCCGCCAAGGACTGACTAATCATGCTCCGGCATGATTTTGAAAGAGAGGGTCCATTTGTCAGGAATGCATGCTCGTATGTACATGTAAGATAGCATGCATTCACCATGCACGCATGCATCACCATGGTTCTATAGCAAAGTCCGTGGGGGGTTTTGCTTGCATTATTGGCTCCTGCACTGTCCTCCTCATTTTTTACGTGGCTACCGCGCCGTTGAAGAAAAAGGGGTGAGATCCTTTTCAAGTCAATGACCGAATTTGGACCGTAGAAACTGAAACCCATGTATGGCTGCTTCGAGTTAAAAAAGGACGGAGGTCAAAGGAGTAAGTAGAAGACCATGTGAGCGAATAATTGCTGAGGAAAGTCATGCTCGACGTACATCATCACATGTTCCTTTGTTGATAGCTTAACTATTGAGGATAATCGATTAACTTGAGATGAAGTGAGAGGATGAGAGATGAGAACACAAATCGTGGCATCAACAGGCTTGGTACATTGTGTAAAATTCGATACGTGTATTTATTCTTGCAATTGTTTTTTTTTCCCTATTCAAGGTTTTCGGGAAAAATTATCCAAAATGCCTATGCGATAGCTAATTTGGTTATAAACTTTGTAATTGTACCAATTTAATTCTAAAATTTTTATGATTTGTCATTTTAGTTTTAAAATTTTCAATTGTGCCAATTTAGTTTTAACCCTTTCATGATTGTCAATTTAATCCTAATTTTTTTGGATGATTTGTCAATATAGTTTCTTCAGCCAATTATCCGAGTAATATGTTTAGGATTGAATAGATATAATTGAAAGATTTATAACTATATTGATTGCCGTACAATAGGTTTATGAATATTTGGACAATTATCCCAAGGTTACTATATTCATATTTTATTGTTTTAGCTCGCTCGAGCCCCCCAATGATCACTTGAACCTAGCATGACCTCCATCCAAGGCCTATTTTTGCAATATTACATTGTTTAGTCATGAAATCTCAACACAATTTCCTATTGGTATAGTCTTCTAAATTTGAAAATCTTTGATGATCGCTAAGAGCTTGAGCAAGTGCACGAGATTGGCTCAGAGATTCCAACAAGGAATGTCCAGAGTTTGTCGATGCATAATCCTTGAGGAGGTGAACACTTGTCAAACGTGAGAAACGCATTCTTCAGGAAAAGTACCAAAAATGTCATAAACCTATTGTATTAGTACCAATTCAGTCCTAAACTTTTCAATTGGACCAATTCAGTCCTAAACTTTTTTACATTGGTACCAATTCAATCCATCCGGCCAATTTTGGCTGGCCGACACTGATGTGGACGTCGATCGGTAGCCAGACGCTGATGTGGCAATTTTTAAATATTTTTTTTGAATTTTTATTTTCTTTTTCCTTTTCTTTTCTCCCTTCTTCCTCCTTGGATTGTTCCCACGGTGGCCGGCGAGCCTCCAGTGAGGCTCACTGGCCATTGGGCGAGGGCTGCGAAAATTGGCCTGATGGACTGAATTAATAAAAATTCAAAAAAATTTAAAAAAATATCAAAAAATTGTCACATCAGCATTTGACCACCAGTTGACGTCCACGTCGTGTCGGCCGCCAAAATTGGCTGATGGGTGAATTGGTACTAATGTAAAAATGTTTAGGAATGAATTAGTCAAATTGAAAAGTTTAGGACTGAATTGGTACCAATGCAATAGGTTTATGACTTTTTTGGTACTTTTCCCCGCGTTCTTCGCATGGGTAAATCAATATGAAATGTAATAATTATTTTCTTGTATCACTTCGCATCGATTTATCAATACAAATTTGCCGGCTTATTGCAATTTTAGGTGCACGAACCTTTTCAATTGAAAGACACGCAAAAAGAAGGAAAAGAAAAGGAAGTGTTAGTGTCTTGGGTGAAGAATCTACTGTTTCGGCCATGAACCCGACCGAAATCTCTGCCTCGCACGCGCTCCATTCGCCAGACGACAAATCCGTAGTCGCTCGTTATATTTAAACCATCAAAACAGGAAAAAGCATGCGTGACTAACTATATAAAACATTTTCCAACAGTTTTTAAGGCGGTCTCGCTGCAGTTTACATCGCGTAGTTTTCCTCATTGACTTCGAAGTTCGTCAAGCTCTGCGCCACGCATTCTCCCTCCTCAGCTCCTACCTTCAGACATACAAAATTTTACCGCAAGATATTTACTGTCTGTCTGCACGGTAAAAGAATGTGCTGTCTGCTCTTTGTCCCATTGAATGGCCTCTACTGTTTGTAATGTGAGTAATGAGACCGACAGAGAGAGGGGGAGGGAGATGGGGTAAAATTCTCACCACGCGAGGACATGCAGGCCAAGCTGTCAAACTGCCAAAATGACTGTAGTTTAGTACTTGGACCGATGCAATTTCTGGAACTGTGGAAATAAAAATTTTGATTTTTTTTTCTTCCTTTTTTCCTTCCCCAATACGCTTTTTCCAGGGAGTGGTTACATGATTTTGTGTGAAGCGGCAACCTTTCAAAGTTGTCATTTTCTTTGGAATGTCGTCGTCCGTTCTTGTCTGGATGTCCAAAAATAGAGCAGCCGCCGCACTCATTTTTGCTGCTGAATAATGCGATGATCAGTCAATCGAGATTGAGATATTGCCTGTTTTTGGGTTCTCTAGCACGCCACCACAATTTTTAATTTTTAAGCTAGTTAAGCCGAACAAAAAGGGTTTACGTAACCGTTTAGAGCATTGGGGGAATTTCTAACTTGAAAAATGGACGTCGCCTATTCGAATCTTATGAACCGTGTGCAAACTATTATGAATCGGGTTTATCCATACAATATATGCTAGAGGCCCAGACTCAATCGGTTCATGGAACTTGCAAAACATCTCATGAGTCTCTCGGTAATTAGGATATTATACTACATGTTTAGATTTAAAACAAAAAAGAACATAAAAGAGTTCGCATGACTGTATTAACTTTCTCGGCTTTTGTGAGGACTTTTTCTTTGGTAATGGATATCATGAGGATGAAATTTCAGGAGCATGAGTAGGTTATAGGATGATTATTGGTTGCTTTTTGAAAAAAAAATTAATTTTGTATTGCGATGTTGGTGGTCAGTGCAATTCTCTTTAAGTAATAAGAAGTGGTGACCTAAGTGATCCTTGTGAAAGAGAAGGAAAGGGAAGACTCTAACTTGTCAGAGGCTTATTGACACTTGCTAGGCAGTTTTAAATGTCACAGACAACACTTCACAAAGGCAAACATTGTGTAGATTTTGACTTATAATTCCAAAAGTTTTTTTTTTTGTGTCGAATAAAAAAAAAAAACAACAACAACATGTGAGGACTGTGGAATTTGAACAAAAATGTAATGATAGATCTAATATGAATGGAAAAGGACAAGGGAAGGACATATTTCCTTTCCGCCACAATCATTAATGCCTTCCACATCATGATTATCTTATCATGTTGATTGATATATATTAATGTGGTTTTCACTGTCATAATGGCAAGACTTTTCCTATTTAGAGCAAGACTTTCCCATTTCCTTAGGAGTTCCAATTAGTAAATGTCTTTTCTAAGCATATGCCCGTACCGCAATCCATGCACAATCAAACCGGCCACGAGCCAACATGTTCATTCACGCACTTAAATTAGGTCAACTAGAACTTGCAACCAGCACAATTTCTTTTTTAGCCCTGTGACTGATCTACTTGTCTTCATTGATAAGTACGACGTTACGCATTATTTACATCGGCTGATTAACTCAACTTGACTTGAATGCGTGAATGACGAATGGGTTTTCTTATCACATTTGGAGGTGGTCGTTTTCTTTGATTCGTACAATTGATTTATCCATCTTCATCGATAATTTACTATAAGACTTGCGCAAATATCCGTGTCTTCCCCGTGAATTCAACTCAAATCAAAGTAAACAATTTAAATTAATTTTTATGAGGGCTACGAAAAAATTATCTAAGAGCCCAACTTATCCGAGTATTTTGAGAATATTTTTACCAATATCTCGGTGCACTTTTAAGAAAGTAATCAGTAACTACATTGAGCAACGTCGACGAATTACGACGGAAAAGCTCAAAACATTAAATGAAAGAAAATGACGAGTTCAAGCCATGTCAATATCTTGACAGATTCCATGCCGATCAATCTGTTATGTGAGTCTTTGTTAATAAGTGTTCCTCGGATATTGGCTAACTATGTCCATTACAAAAACATCTTCACTTGGCAATGCATCACTGTTGCCGGAAAAAATAAAGAGTCATTTTCAAGTGAAAATTTGACCAGAAAAAAAAGGGAGGACAGGAAAAGGGAAATGAGTTTGTTTTGCCTTTTGGATGTGGCAGGGTCGGGTCACTCCAAGCTCTGTCACGCACCTCCAAAATCACAAGTAGCCCTCGACCCCATCCGAATCCGATCACCAACGCAGTAGTACCACCTCCACCCCCTCTTCCTTTTAAAATAATTATAATAAAAAAAAGAAGAAAAAAAGAAAGCAGAGATTTTCTCTCTACATCATCGAGATACTATACTAGTCCCACTGCTACTCTTCCTCCAATCTCCATCCATCTCCACTTCAATGCGAATCCGAGAAAATTCGAAAAGAAAAAAGAAGAAAATCCCGAAAATACAAGGCCCCCCTCCCCGCTTCTTCTCTCATAAAGGAGTGAAGTTCAAGCATCGTCCACCACCACCACCAGCAGCAGCTGCAGCAGCTGCAGCAACATCGTCTTTTTAAGATAGCACCAAACTCCCCCCTTCCCCCGCAGGCTTTTTCCCTTCAATTTATGCCCACACTCCTCTTCCCAACTTCGCCATTCTCTCCCTCTCTCTCTCTCTCTCTCTCTCTCTCTCTCTCTCTCGCTTTCTCGTCGATGGAGTTCGACCTCGAGAGCCCGCTGCCCCTCTGCTCCGAGACCCTCGCCTCCCTCTTCCTCGTCGAGCCCGACCACATGCCCGGGGAGAAGTACGTGAGGGGCCTCCGGGACGGCGGCTTCGACGTCGCCGTCCGCCGCGAGATCGTCTCCTCCATCTCCCGCCTGTCCTCCGGCCTGGACCCCCTCTCCTCGTACCTCGCCGTCAACTACCTCGACCGGTTCCTGTCCTGCCAGAGCTTGCCGGTGCGGACGGGGAATAAGGATTTTTTTCGAATGTGGTCGCGCGAGACGGCTCTGTTTCTTTCGTTGTCGTCGTCGTCGTCGAGATCTGACAGAGGCTTTTTCTCTTGCAGCACTTGAGCCCGTGGGTCCTGAGGCTCCTCGCGGTGTGCTGCGTTTCTCTGGCGGCGAAAATGCGGAACTTGGACTTCTCGCTTGCTGACTTTCAGGTTCGTGACTGGTGCAGAAGCGGCAATTCTTGTTCCGCGACGTGAGTGTTTTTTTTTTGCCCCCGCTAAAGCTCTGTTTTTTCTACCGTAATGCAGGGCGATGGAGGTTTCGTGCACGACTCGCGGACCATACAGAGGATGGAAGTGCTCATCTTGGGAGCTCTGAAATGGCGAATGCGATCCGTCACTCCCTTCTCCTTCGTCGCTTTCTTCACGTCCCTCTTCAAGCTCAAGGACCCACCTTTGAGGCAAGCCCTGAATGCTCGAGCCACGGAGATCATCTTCAAGTCCCAGAACGGTACGTGTCGAAACCTTTCCATTCGACGTAGCACTGAGAGCGCGAGACGAAAGCATGTAACGAACTGGGCATCTCCTGTTCCGCAGACGTCGAGCTCATGGACTTCAGGCCATCGGTCATCGCAGCATCGGCTCTTCTCTCTGCCTCTCACGAGCTCTTCCCCTTGCAGTTTTCTTGCTTCAGAACAGCCATTTTAAATTGTTCGTATGTAAATAAGGTAAAATAAAGCACTCGTCCTCCGTCCCATTCGTTTTCTCGAAGCTACGAAGCATTTCCCCACTGTTGGATTATTAACTCGTCCACGTCTCACACGTTTTTTTTGTGCCCATCCTCGCAGGACGAATTGTTAGATTGCTACAGCGCGATGCAGGACGTGGCGATGGAGGGATACGAGTCGGTTTTCGATGTCATCTCGAGGTCGGACACCCCCATCAACGTGCTCGACCAGAGCTTCTCGAACTCGGAGGACAACGACGAGAAGGCCACCGGCGGCGGCGGCGGCGGCGGCGCCATCTCGACCTCCACCATCACGAGGACCTCGTTCAGGTCGGAGCGGCTCCTGAAGAGGAGGAAAGTCACTGATCACTGCTGCGACTCCTCGTCTCGCGCCTTCCAGCTCTCGCAGTTCCAACAGTGCAGACGCCCGGGGCATTGACGGTGAGGGGGGCGATAAAGAACCGATCCAAGCGATGGGGTCTCTGTTGGGAGCGCGACTCCTCCGAACGGCTCAGGAAGAAAACGGAGACGAAGAGGCTGATGAGCGGTTGGTGGATGTTTTTCGATTGGGTGAAGAATCTCGCGCTGGCAGGAGAGGGGGAAATTCTCGTTTTTGCAATTCCTTGTCTTATTCAGGGGACCAAATGGAGACAAATCTTAACTTTGAGTTGTAGGGTTGAGCTCGAGAGAGAGAGAGAGAGAGAAGAGGGTTTTGTGTTCTTGGTTTTGGTCTTTAAAAAAAGTGTGCTGTGTCTCTTTAGTTTCTGGCAGAGGAATGATAATTTGATAATTGCAAATATAATAACAAACCATATGAGCTACTCCCCCTCAGAGGCAAAACCCCCAAAAAAAAAAAAAAAAAAAAAAAAAAAAAGAAAAAAAGTTTGACAATTTATTGGGAAATGGAATGAAAACTCTGTGCTTTTTGTCTTCCCACTTCCTTTTTGGCCAGGAGAGAGAGGCTCAGTGGAAGAAAAGGAGCGGGCTTAAACTTACGGTCTCACCCTTCATCTCTGCTCTTTTCACTATTGCTGCAGCTCTCTTATCTTTTGTCCTGGAGATTTGCATTAAGACATGTTGGTTCTCATAAAGAAAGTAACTTGGTGCTAGAGAGAGAAACGGGTTTTGGTTGGGATCCTCTTGGGTCCGAACGAGTTTTTACAAAGAGCTAAATCACGGGAGTAGCTATTCATGGAAAAGTACTAAAATTTAAGATGAGCAGCACAACATGGCCAAAGCGGATGTTGGTCCCTATCCTGTCTCGTTATCTCTCGCAACGAAACATGTCTCGCCCCCAATTGCAATGCGAATCCATCAAATCCATCCATCCATCCGTCCGTCCGTCCATTTAAAAGGGGGCGTCGCCTTCCAAAACATGTGACCGTAGGTTTGTGAGCCGTCCGATGGTCCCCCCCAGCCCGAGCTGATGATTAAGTTTCTCCAAGAGATCCGTGGGGCCCTTCCCGGAGATCTCCCTCCTCCTTCCCTCCTTCCCTCCCTTCCTCCCGCCCTGCAGCACCCCACAGAATGCGAAAGGCACCGTACGAAGAGAGCCGAGCTGGACCACCGGTGCACATGTTGGATGGATCGAATTCAATTGGGCGCCGAGGATGATGTAGCCACCGTGCATGCAAACTCATTGGGTGGATGTCGAATTTGTGGTCTTCTCGTGGGAAAGGGGCAGGACACGTGTTGGTGGCTTGGTGCTGAGGATGTACGGGTTCCAGTGGGATCCAATGATTCACCACTAACTTAGGGTTCTAACTCCATGCAAGAATCACGAGGGGGATTCTTCTCTTTGATGATGAATTTTAAGTCTGATCGAGTGAATGGCAAAGTCAATTCGTCCACCTATCTTTGCCTGCATGGCATCGAGTTGGGAAGAAAGAGAAGTGTAGTATGATCTCCGCTCGAGTCGATTTGGGTATTTTAGGGAGGCGACGCTTTCGAGCGAACTTCTTAAATGGGAGCCATGCATTGATGCCTAACTAGCTAGGGCTTTTGTTTTAGCGAGCGTGACGTTGAACCATGGAAAAGGAAGATGGTGACATAACTCCACACGAAAAAAAGCAGTGTCGAAATACCAAATTAAGGAGTCAAATGCTGGGCGGGAATTCTTTTCTGACACGTTAGTGAAGTTATTGCCGGCCTGACCCATTGTCCTTCAAGTGCTTCCCAATGCTTTTTGTGTATTCAATTGCAAGGTTAGAACAGAACGATGTCACGATATCCTCGTATCATTCCCCCCCTCTTTCCACGGTCGATGTGTTGCAGCCAGCGTGATCATTGCGATGTTTACAGTGAAGCAAAAGTCCTGCGCGGATAATTGAAGCAAAGTAGGGCAAATCATTGGCTCATGACTCCATAGATTAATTTTTTGGAGTGAAGTTTTGACCAATCTAGATTGTACTAATGAACTCAAAACTTTAGGCTACGGCCATTTGGTAATGTCCCTAATGATGTGCATCCAACTTTTCTTTAAGCCTTTTCATAAGGTGGTATTAGAGAGACAATGTATGATCGATTCGCCTCCAAAGCATGCCGGTGCTCGATAAATGTATTAAGGTAATCTCAATTTGATGCTCCACGTTCTTGATGGTCCTGGGTGCCGGATGATGTGCACTCTGGAAGATGTGCACTCTGGATGTGAATTAGTGACTCTCGCTGAATCAAATGGGCAAATATCTTGTGCTCTTGTCCGTGGTTCTGAGTGAGAGTTAGGGTTAGCAAATGCTTTTTGTGGGAGATGCTGCGATGATTTGGCTGGAACTGAGGTGGGGATCATTGGGTACGAAGGTGGGGATCATTGGGTACTTCACTTTGCATTAAGAAAGAGTTGGGCTATCATGGAAGACCC
Source organism: Eucalyptus marginata (assembly GCA_014182565.1). Classification (NCBI taxonomy): domain Eukaryota; kingdom Viridiplantae; phylum Streptophyta; class Magnoliopsida; order Myrtales; family Myrtaceae; genus Eucalyptus; species Eucalyptus marginata. Next base: position 27,013,623 of record CM024585.1, on the reverse strand, counting down.
ACGTAGATGAGAAAGGTTTGCTAAGGTGCACTCACGACGCATTTAGGAGAAGTAATGTCCCACATTAGATAATAGATGTAGAGAAATTAATGTGGTATCAAGTATGGCCCATGAGTTGAAGTCTCAAGACTTTTTAATAGAAATTTAGCTGAACTATGTAAGCCGACAAAAAAAAGCTGAGCTTAACAAAAGCTACATATGCCAAGATTATGAGTCAAACTATGGCAATGGGCTCTCGTCACTAATGCTGGCCATCCTCTTCTCAAAGGACAATCTCTCTCTCTCTCTCCCCACTCGCGTGTTATTACAGACACGTGATTCGGGACGACATGAGCAGAAGATGATGGAAGAAGCTGTCATTGCGCATCAATGAAAGAATGGTTGGGCTGGTTTAGGTGGGAGAAGAGAGAGAGCCAGAAGGTTCCTGAAATAAATTGAAGTGCAGAAAGGGAGAGAACAGTGAAATTAAAGGAGGTGGGAACCCAAAAGGTCACATGTAGCCCGAGAGAATCACAATGATAAGCCTCCAAATTTCATAAATGAGAGGTGGGCGCCTTGTCCCTCTTTGGTGGCTTTGCCTCTCCGGCTCTCCCGCTCTTTTGTACCTTCGCTTTACCTTCATCCACCCAGCCAAACATCTATCCTCACCCAAATCTCAACATCCACTCCAACCCTCGTGCCTCCCGATCGCACGTTGTCCCCTCCTCAAAGAGGACAAACCGCGAAAGAAAAATCGATGGATTCGGGGCCATTGCAATTCGATGTATCTAAGCTTCTTCGACATGAGTATCATGAGGTCCATTTGATTCGAGACTTCAAAAAAAAAATAAAAAATCCACGCGCCCCTGTTGCTTGACCGACGCAACACAACACCTCCTAGAGATATTGTATCATTTGTCTGTGCTGTTATTTTTCTGGGCCATATATTGTTCAATTTTTGGTTTGAGGTGTTGTTCCTTCGAGTCGTACATCGATAGGTAAAAAATTCCAGGTGCAAATTTCAACTTAAAATTAAATGGGAGTGGTGTCTATATTTGGAACCCATCATCCAGAAGATTGATAAGAAGAAACTCTTTCCAATCAAGGATAGAGAAAAATACGGCCCCTTGTTTTTCCTCCTTGTTAAAAATCCTTCCGCGTAATTGACGGGGAAAGCTTCATCATGCTCATGGGATTGACTTAGAAGGTTGATGGATCCAAAGTCAAATGGGTTTTGTCCGAGAATCTATCATGAGCTTTCTCAAATATTTTCGTTCTTGTAGGATCACAAAGTGTTGTTGTGATGGAACAAGTCCGTACTTTTTTTTTTTTAACCTCGAAGCAAAACCGCCAAACCAGTTCGTCGACTCCACTTGTATCCCATTTGCTCAATCCGAGCATAATTTCATTTGCTAACTAATACATTTTGGCGTAGCCATTGTTCCCAAGCATGGGTACCGTGTCTTCTCCAGACGACAATAAAATTCCGACGCAAGTTAACATTACTCAAACTCGACCGACCATATCTTTGCTCAAGCTTTCGGATATTATAACAGTTGGTTTTCTTTTGGTGGATAGCTTCGCTTGTAAAATGTATTGCTATCGATGAGGATGGAGTTGATAACCATCGTAGAAGACATTATAAGAAGATACATTATGATCCAATTTTGAATATTTTTTTTTTTTCAGATGCGTGCAAATCATCTAGTACATAGATTCTTTTCCGGCGTCCTTGTCAAAAGTCTGGGAGAAAGAAGACAGAAGAACGAAGCACTTAAAACACGTCAAACTAGCACTGTCCTTCTAGAAATAGTATGAAACAAAGTTTTCTCAAAGTCCCCTTCAAGTCCACGTTAACGAACTTTACACACTAAATTACGATGATATTTTGAATCTATATTATGTTTGAATATTCATAGCCAGTCTCTGTTGACCTTTTATACTATCTACAGCAATATGATATGATGTGTAGGAATTTTATTTGATCCTTCGTGAATACAAAAACACAAAATGACCATAGTTTAGTCCGCAGTAAGTATCGGCAGTTAAACCATTTCTTACAATTGGTTTGGAAGCTAAAGGAGATATTACACGGTGTCAGCCTATGTCCAGCACAATGATCGTAGCAGTTTAATGTGTGGTCTACTCTACATGTTTACGCTGTTTTATTGGGAAATAAGTAAAGTTATCTGCCTTCTAAGTTCCGGAAATCTCTTTAATACTATTATATGAAGACATGGTTATGTAGAGCAAAACAGTTCAGGATCTCATGAATTATTTGAAGTTCTGTCATGTAAGGTTCTGTATTTGAAGACTCGTGAAGAGTGGATGGCTTATATTTATCTATATGAGATTTGTGTGAATAAAGAAGAATTACTTTAAGATATTGCCAGTATGCAATCTGGGAGGAACTATATATGACAATTTTCAAAAGAGTACCAAGGAAAGACTGCTGGTGGTTTCCAAGAGATTTCAAGATTGACCCTTTGAAAATTCTTTGCTGTAATTTGATTGCTGTTATTTTTTCTACTAGTCTAACGAATCCTCCTTCTTCAGGAAAACTATAGTCAGTTTGCTTTCCAGACCCTTTGATCTATATCTAAGATATGTGAATTTTGAACGTCTATTATTATATCTTGCTTGAGCATGAAAGCCATTTCCATGTGACGTTAGTTTATTGTCCGAATTTTTCTTAACTGAGGTCTCGCTTTCACGTCACCTCAACAAGTTCGAATGGAGAGACAATTTCCCAGCGCCACTTAATATTGCTACCTTCCCAACCTGCGATACCTATGAACTGTGATTTTTCCCGATAGAACAAAATTAATTCAGTATGTGGAACGAGTTATTAACTGCTTGTGGCTAAGATACAATCATCCAAACGGGCATATATTGGTTGTAATTCACATTTCCAGATGATTATTCAAGTATATACATACCTTATAGAAAGGCTGCTAAATTGACAGAACCAACTACCCTATGAAGAACAGATTAGCTGTTGTTTATAGGCACCCAAGGTGACTGATCATTCTAAACGGACCAATTTTCTTAATTAATAGAAAACATCATGAGAACATTCATCTAGTAGGAGCCAGGATTCGATATTGTTGTCGGTGATAAATGGTTCAGTCCAGAAACTCCCGCTAGACTCTGCAATATATGTGTCGCGAGAAGCTTCGTACTCCGAGTTTGAGAAGTCCACAGCTTCCATGCACGGCGATAATGATGTCTCCCTCGAGCTCGAAGATGAATGGAGGGACGCAAACCCTTCCACGATCTGAGCAGTCATAGGGCCGTCCATAGGAAGGTCGAGAATATTGTTTGGACTTGTATCGGATATATTATTAGGTCTAGCTTCATGATCCCATGAATGATTTTCTGTGATGGTTGCTTCTTGTGGATATGTTGTTGATGATGGTGGGGTATTTTGATTCAAGCGCTTCTTCAAGTTGGTGTGCCAGTGATTCTTGACTTCATTGTCCGTTCTTCCTGGTAAATGAGATGCAATGGCTGACCATCTGTAATATATTGCATGTACAAATCGAACATTAGATATTCCCCTTTCTGGTTAAAATGTGTCATTGTTTTCTCAGGAAATGTGATTACATTTTCTTCAACCCAAATCAATTTGTGAATGCTAGTAAACCAAAAAATTTGCGAAGACTGAAAAAGGAAAATTATGCGGTCAGTTTCACACTCTATTTCCGTGATTACAACTCATGTCTATTTGAAAAGTGGAGACAATAGATGATACATGATCTCATATGCGTTGGTATACTAATTGAGCTTTATGAACATATTGTATGATGATCGAAACACTCCACAATTAACTCAGAAGATGAAGAATCCTAACTCCTCGTTCTTCAGTCTTTAGCTTCTTAAAGAATTTATGCCTCTTTCAATTAGTATTCCATCTCGCTTTTTAGGTTTCAACTAGTCAATTCTGTGTCCCAAAAATGAGAAACTCAGGAAATTCTAACAAGGATAGATAATACTCAGTCCAGTGTTTTCTTCCTTTTTTTGTTCCACCACCCATAAATATTGGGTTATCATGTTATGTTCTCACATCAAGGCCCTGCTCGCATGCATCTAGAAAACAATGATCTTCGGATAGATTATGAAGAAGCTGTTTGTTTTATTAATCAAGTCTTTCTCCTTAGAGGAACTTCAAACACTAGTAGGGAAGTATATGACATCAATCTACATGTGTTTTTTTTTTTGTCAAGAACTAGCTAATCTAGAAGATATGACTCACTTGTTCCCAAGCGATCCTTGTAGTCTGACGATGGTATCTTCTTCTTCCTTGGTATAGTTCCCTCTCTTGATATCTGGCCTTAGGTAATTCATCCATCTGAGTCTGCAACTTTTTCCACATCTTGGTAACCCTGCAAATTTGAAGAGGAAAAAAAGAAATCTAAACTGTAAGCTGCTAAAACATGCATGCATAATTAGGAGTAAGAAAACTTATTTATAACTCCATCCCTCTGTTTGTGGAGCTTCTATTTGCCACAGCTGTCGTATCAATCACGAGAATAGAGAGAAAGGAGATCTGCAGATACTTTTGCCTTCTTATGGCTAAAATAAAACTGCGAGCCTATAAGCTTGAATTCAAAATAGAAATCGTACTTCTTCTCCCTACTTTTAAGGAGGGAAAAAACAAATTATTCTAGAGATTTTGCATTAATCCTAAAACCTGAAGAAGCGCTTGAAGATTATTCGGGTTGCATTTGAAGATTAGAAATTAGCACTTTTCTCCCTTGAACCTTAAAAATTAGAGAAGACTATCGATCTCAGTAGCGAGAATAGTAATTTCTCCATTTACAGATAGAAGGGAAATTCTACAGCTTGGCAAGTAGAAAGACCATATTTCAAGGTTTCCAGGTTCTTGTTTTGATTCTTTCCTTCAAGCAAGAGGAGCTGGAAAACCTTCAGTTGATTTTGAGAAGAAGATTCATAAGATCGTAAATTTCATTCGTGTGCACATGTTACTTAAAACAACACTTGATGATCTGAAAACTGATGGAACGATTCTTGATAAATCTACCTGCATACTTGGGGAGTTGGCGCCAATTCCAGAAGCCATATTTGCTCACATAAGCCTTCAGCTTCCTGTCTTCCTCAGGAGTCCACGTTCCCTTCTTCATCCCGTTCTTGTCTCGCCCTGGTGTCCTCGCCATCTCCCTCCCTCCCTCCCTCTCTCTCTCTCTTATTGTGTGCCTGTCTGTACTATGAAGAATTATCTTTCAACCTTTTTAAGCCTCGAATGCGTTAGAAGTTTAGCGGTATTTATATAAACCTCTCCGTGACTCCGAAAATGGCCGAAACGTGTTACACACACCAGTACAGTGTTTGGACTTGTCTTTTTGGTAAGACTGGCTATAGTTAATTACTTTATGTCGTTTTCACCATCAAATTTAGTCATCATGGAGATGCTTCTTTTTTATTGGTGGTAATTTCTTCTTTTTTTTTAAGCAAACACTTCGCGTCAATATAAGGGGGTAACATTAAGTATTTGCCTTGTCTACCCAAGATGCAGATTCTTTACCAGCAGTTGGGAGAGAATCAAACGATTATCTTTGTGTCTTCAAATTAGGTCATGGATGGGACGGACGATGGTATAAACGTCTAGCTCATCAACTTGTTCAAGTTGAAATTTTAACTGTTTTGTAGTGATATTCTATAAATCCTCTCATGTCACCAAGTATGCTAAGGTACCGGTACCGCGCATTGTCGGGCGTAGAGTATTTTCTGAAATGTGATGTTAGAAGGGTATTCAATCCTAAGCTCACTTCATGTACAGAAGTTCAAACTTATTCCATCTGCATACTAAAAGCTTCGACGAATAAGACTTGAGTCTTCTTAGTTGTCCTTATGCATGGTCGTCACGAGTCAATGGGCCCATGAGAAGCCAACTGATTATATGTCGCGCGCCCTCGTTCACCCAAATTTAAAACGATTATTAGTGCACTTCTTTTTGACGAACAAGGATCAACTTGCAACCAGGTGGTTGAACGGGTCCATGCGTTCATGAAGCCTATGTGCTCAGAAGGGGAAAATATTAACAAATCCTATAAATAAGTGTCGAGGGTTTTTAATTACAAACCCCAAGAAAAATAAACTATCGGGTGGTCCAGCTAACGATTAGACCAGGCGTAGCTCTTTAGCTTCAATTCCTCTTTGTACATCAACTCGCAGCGTCAAAACACGCGTGGAAAAGAGGACATCGCCTTGAAAAATACTCGGAAGCCATCGGCATTCCGCAGGTGACAAAGACAAGGTCGTTATTAACTCGGCTCGACTGGAAATTTCGACGAGGGAGTTAGTGAATGAAAACCTATGAGGCATCCGCATCACTTGACTTCATCCCAGGTCGGGGACGTGCATCGCTAGTCAAAGACGAATACTTCTCCAAGAACTCATCAACGTTGTTGCAAGAGACAAGAACTTCAAGACCGGATTGCGGGAGGGAGAGAGAGAGAGAGAGAGAGAGAGAGAGAGAGAGAGAGGGGGGCCCCGGGGGTGGGGGGGGGGGCTAGGTTCGAAGTTCCGAGAATTCACATTCGTGCAAGTCTCGGGTCTCATCCCTTTCCAGGTCAACGGGGCAGACGAAGGTGATGATGTAGGCATTGCGTTCGATTAAGTAGCCATTCGATCCCGCTTACGAACGCGGGGCCTGTTAATGTGTATTAGGTAGCACGATTGATTTAGTTTTCTAGGTTCTGGGAGGCCAAGGTTGTCGGGGATTAATTTAAGTGGGTTCACGTGTCCGTGTGGAAATAGTCACAAAAGCGTTTCTGGATGTTGAGAAAGTGATTTCGCATGGCAAAAGACAGGCAGTTCCCCTTACTTTGATGCTAGCAGAAGAGTTTGGAGCTTCGAATTTAAGTTTGAACTTAGAGTTGGTTCTGCTTGAATCAGTTTCATAATCTGAATGTTACTAATGTTACTTTGAGAATGAATTTTTCCTTTTCCTTATAGAGAATATCCTCCATGAAATCGCCTTGGTCAACAAAATCTCAAGAGTAGTTATGTGGTAAGTATTTCCACATGAGTCTTTGTCAACAACTACCCTTAAGTTAATCTTGAGCACTTACTAGAAAGACAAAAAGACCCTCGCGTAAAATAAGGAAAATAATTATGCTATAACCACCTTTCTCGTGCTTTTTCTTTTGAGGTCATACCCTTTTCATGCTTGAAAAGCTTATTTATCGTATTTTACAAAATCTTTATTCACCATGGAATTGGCATTTATACACAACACTTGCAATTTCCACACCTAATCAAGTTCATCAACCACTGGGATGCCTATTGGATCATTTGTCTGTCGTAGGATTATTGAGTTCAATTCACATTGTGAGCGAAGCGCAAAACATAACTTATATAGAGAGATCACACGGTTAGCATCTTCGAAGGGTTATGTTGACGGGCTTGCTAAACTTGGACCTTTACAAGGGGAGAAAAAACTTGGACCTTCGGGGGTTGGTGAGGGGGAGTACTTATGGCCCAAACCGAACTTTCCATAGTTAGTGTGCGATTATGAGCAAACCCTAAATAGCTCCAACTATTTTATTAAGTTGAATCATACATTATGTGAAGAGACTTCCTAACTATTAGCATCTCCGTGGAGTTATAGTAATGGACTCACTAATCTTGGACTTTCGAGTTTAGATAGTGTGGAAGAGCAATGACTCAAACTGAATATTTTGTACTAAGTGTGCGGCCCTTTACAGTTAATACTTAGATAGGCTCATTAGCACCGGTCTTTTTGCCCGCGCTTTTACCTAGTCTTGCAAGATGTGACTAATTCTATTCTTATAAGACTAGCGTTACCTTTTGACATATTCATCGAAATTGTCCACTGAACATTGCCGGGAAAGATAATTGTGGGTTCTAATCAACATCAAGATTATATAGTCCTCACCCCCAACCCGAAAACACCCCCCTCCTTCTCCCATTCAACTCCATCGCCATCGGGTCAAAGTCCTTAGACCTCTAGAAGATTCAATTAATTTACCCGTGAAAACGACCTCCGGAGGAATCGGAAGGCAAGAAAATGGACGGTGATGGATGACCCGTCAGTAACAAAATGCCCATCGGAGCCTACGAGTACGAGGTGGCTCCAAAAGATGCTTTCCATGAAAAGTATTAGGAGCCCCCGTTTAACGTCTTCGAGATATAAAATAACACGACTTGTCCTCCTCTTCCGAGGCGAAAGCGGGTCAACTCAATGTCACCACCATGCAATGGGAAACGAAGACGAACGTTTGAAAAACATTGACTAATCAAACATGGGGCTCACGTCAAGCCTTTGATAGCTAACTCTCCATCGGAACTAGCGTTTGTATTATTAAATACATTGCATTCACCCCAAAGGATGACGCATTGCGTTCGTGGCTACAGGTTACTAATCGCGAGAGGCACTACCGGTACTTGCTGTAGCATGCGTATGATTCATCTGATCACATGCATGTCAATCGATGCTAACGCTTTGGTGTATGTCTAGCGTCTCTCCGCTTCGGATAAAGCAGATCGATGTCTTACCCGGCGATGGCGGGCGTCGTTTTCTTCGCTCCAATCGAGCGATCCCGATCCCATTTCGGCTCCACACGCTAACTGCTCCTCATGACCACCGCCGCGAAATGTTCCGTTATTGATTCGATCTTCAAGGAAAATGGACCGCAATGTCAGGAGTGCGCCGTGAAAAACGTTTGGAAAACACCTGCATATCTGCATGCAACGCACTTGCACCAGTCATTTGGGGTCAAGTCAACTTAATTACTTTATAGGCAAAGTCAAGATGCAGTACCATCGCATAAATTTGTCAATTTTTTTTTTTTCGCATATCATTTCACATTCGATTCCACCTTATTCCATGACGAAAAATCCCTCCGTTCACATAATAAAGGTCGCTTTAACTTTTCTTTTTTGTCGGGAGAGTGTGGGGTCTCGGCATTCGAATGAAAATAAAGGGTAATTTCCACACACTTTAACCTTGTTTGGATTGTGTTGACTGTACGGAATTGACATAAATATTTCGACATTTCATGCATGTCTTTATAAGCATGAATCACGAGTGATGTCTCTTTTTCTATAATTATATTTTTACTTTTACGCCATTTTTGACCCCACGGTAAAATCTCAACTCAAGCCAATTCATATTTCCTCTCAAAAACAAAAGAAGGAAGAAAAAGAAAAGAAAAGAAGAACAAGATGCAAGACTTCTCGATGACTATGCCCATTCTAATTCTTTGCCAAATTCTATGATCTTATCTAGAAGTTGAAAATTAGGCAATAGATATGGAAAATGCATGAAGTTTGTACCTTAATAATTTCGATTTTTCGTTGATGTAGTCCGCTCGGTGCCTGGAACATTACTGTGGCGGCTTGATAGCTACACTCGACTATCAATTTTGGTCGGTGCTAATGATAGGGTTACGTCAATTTGACCCTATTATTGTGGAAAATCTCTGTTCCATTTTGTTCTTTCCGAATGGGAGTTGAAGACTAGACAGACGAACCTGACATGCTTTTTCGTGCAAGTTCCTATTTTCTATTTTTGTCCTAACTCTTACGTCTGAATATTATTTTTTTAAGGTATTTTAATCTTGGAGAGATTACTTCACATCATCCTTGACATCATATATTCTCACTTTCAAGTGGACCACTAAAATTGCAGCTCGGCTTCGATTTCATTTTCAATCTGGTTTATCAAGTTGGAATTTTCAGCGACCTTCGATGAAAGTAGAGCAAAGATTAAATTTTGCATCATGGAGGCGGGCTCTTTTGTGGTGTTATTCACCTACTTCTAACGTGCCTTCGTCCTACTTCTAAATTTTCAAACTGCAAACGAAAATTACTTTAAATGCGAAAATATTTTGAAAAGATTCCATATGATTCTACGTTTTCAATGTTTGGATATTTTGAAAGGTTTTGATTTTTTTTTTTTTTTTTTTTGCGACAACAATAGATAGAAACAAGGATGTTGTTGCCGGCCCCGAGTTCATTGTTTAAATCTCATTGATTTGTGGTAATAAACCCGTATTGTTCTGTCCTTTGACCATTGTAGGTTTCATTTAGGATTATGGGGCAATATATTAGATTAAGCAAAATCTAAGCAAGGCCCAATGATATAGGCACCGTCAGCTCATAACGTTGAACCCTAATTATAACAAAATCATTGGCTTTAATATGAAAATACATGATTCTGTCACTTATTTTACGCATTAGAATAGGTGGTATAAGTAATAATAGAAGAATAGGAAGCGGTAAAAGTGAATGCGTGTTACATTGCTTTATTTCACTTCTTAAAAGAAGCTATATTGATAAGCCCATAAATCGAAATCTTTGGTTATAGATCAAAATTATCCACGTGCTCGTTCAGGCCGATAAAATGGATCATAAAATCAATTTTCAACTCTTATTTAATGGCCCCTGCAGAATTGGCAACTTGTTTGGCAACCAAGTGGGGCAAAATGGGGACGGTGTTGTGTGGCAGAGCTTTTGCGCAATAGTCTTCGTGTCGATGTGGCTTCTTGTGTTGACTCGCTGGCTACGCCGGAGCGTCATTGACAATGATGACGTCGTGAGGATAGGAAAACAGAAGGAAGTGAAGGTTTTGCAGGTAGAGACAGATGAGAAGAAGACAACAAAGACAGTAGCGGACAGTCAATTCTGGATGTCCTAGGAAGGATGCGTGAAATGAACTGTCCCAAAAGAAAAATGAAGAAAGAGCCCCTGTTGCATTAAATTTTTCAGGATTACAAGCACGAAAAACTTCAAATTAATATATTTATAATAAGTTTATCCGAAAATAATTTTTTTAACCAAATAAATTCCTAAATCGATACACTTATAACAAATTTAATCTCTATTAATTTTCGTTATATTTTTCTGTTATATACTGAGTTGGCTGACATGTGACTACTGTTGGATAAATTCTCCTCAGAGATTTTGAAGTTGACAAAACATTTCTCTCGCCTGGTCGAAGACTTGCGACTCTACCAAGAAAGTCGAAGATCAAAGTCGACGCTAACAAGACTCAAGTTTCAAAGTCTACTCTCATGGACGATTCCGGACCGACAAGATAAAAAAAAAAAAAAAACTTCTATTCGATTCTATATAGTTTTTATCTCAATGGCTAAGGAATATCTTTCGACCTGGACTCACTACAAGATCTTACATTCGTATCCGAATTGATATAGATTCTCTAAGATTCGCAACTTATTTGGAAAGTTCTACTTATGGAAACCAAGATTCGATTGTATGGGCGAACGCGGATTGATGGGCTATCTACACTTACCTTAAAGAGCTCGAGATCTCTCCAAATTGATTACTCCAACGGGTTGATTGGAAGAACTTCTTTGGAAGGTGCCAACGGTAATGAAGGCATGAAGAAGTGTATAAAGAGAGACGTTCGAGTTGTTGAAGCGTCTTTGGATAGAAGAATTCCAAAGTCTGAATCTCCATATTTTGTTTGTGATCTTATTCTTCGAGCAATACATGTAATCAAAAGAGTGATCATAGAGTGGTGAGACCTTGAGGAAGTGCAGTAGAAATTCTACATTGTGGACTCAAGAGCGTGAGACTGTAAACACTCTTTTTGATTCTTAGTGAAATCCGGCCCGAAAGGGGCTGTCCGTGCGGGAGAGTGGACGTAGGCTTGATATAAGCCGAACCACTATAAATCTGGAGTCTTGATTCTCTCTCCCTAATCCTTTTATCTTTCATTACTTTCATTTGCTGCGATTATTGTTTTTAATTCATTAATCTCATATTCGGATTTGATTGTTAAAATCACTTTAATCACCTATTCACCCCCCTCTAGGTGCTAATTCTAGTCCTAACAATTGGTATCAGAGCCTGTGTACTCGTTTATAAGAAGTGTCTTTACTTCTGAGTAAAAGATCTATGGCTAGTATGTTACCTACGGGGTTGGTTGAAGGTCAAAGCAATACCAGACCTCCATACTTTGATGGAAAAGACTACAAAGATATGGAAGAACAAGATGAAAGCATTCCTAAGATCGAAAGATCCTTTGGAATGGGAAGTGGTAGACAAAGGAATCATTCTGCTGCGCATCGATAATTAGAGAGAGGAAAAGAAGTTGCGATCCCACTCTAATGACTCAAGAAGAAATCACCAAGAGACAGACTCTTGACGCTAAAGCCATTTACTCCTTATATTGTGCTTTATCCCCTACCGAGTATAACAGAATATCTTCTTGTGGTACAGCAAAAAGAAGTCTGGGATAGGCTTCACATTACCTATGAAGGAACCGATCGAGTGAAAGAGACAAGGATCAACATTCTTTTGGGACAATATGAAGTCTTTAAGATGAGATCGGGAGAATCAATAACGACATGTTTAGTCGCTTTACTGAAATTGTGAATGGTCTTGAATATCGGGGACATCCAATCTCGGGACATATGAAGGTCAACAAACTCCTACGAGGACTCTCTAAAGACGGAATCACATAAAAACCTCAATAAGAGAGACACGAGAGGATTGCTCCACTCTCTGTAGACGAATTGGTTGGGACTCTTCAATCTTATGAAGTAGAGCAAACCAACGAAGAGGAAGATTCAAAAGGTAAGAAATCAATTGCCTTAAAGTCTAATGACTATTCGATGCTACGATTACTGAAGAAGATCTAGATGATGAAGAGCGGCACTTATGATAAAGAGATTCGAAAGTTGAACGAAAAAGGAAGAAAATTCAACTGGAAGAAACAGAGCTCACAAAGGTTTGAGAACAAATCAACGAGAGGAAGATGACTCTAACAAAGAAGTGACTTGCTTTGAATGCAAGAAAAAGGGACACATCGAGACCCAACTGTCCTCTGTTAAAGAAGAGAAAAGGAAAGACGAGAAATACGGGAAGGCACTCAAAGCGAGAGACACAGGTGATACGAATGTGAAGAAAGTGATGATGACTATGCCAATATCTGTTTAATGGCAAAATCTGATTCAGACTCAGACCCTGATTCAGATACAGACTCAGACAGTGAACTCGAGGTTAGTAATCTAAGAATTCCTATCAAAGTTTCGAAATACATTGATGAACTTTGTCTTAGTCTAAAAACTTCTCTTAAGAGGATCTCCGAATTGAAAAAGGAAAATTCTACATTGAAGCAACGGGAAAAACTTTGGAAAGAGAAGTTTGAAAAGTTAGAAAACAACTTTACTTGTCTTGAAAGAAAACTCGACTCTGTTTCCAAAGAAAATAATCTTTTGAAAAATGATATTTATAATATATCAAAAAGATTTTCAAATGGTTCTGAAAAGTTGGATAAGATTCTTTCGATACAAAGACCCTACTTTGATAAGTTAGGTCTTGGTATGACTTCGAAACTATTCCTCTAATTGATTTTCCAAAGGTGAAGGAAAGAATCAAACAAAGACCAACCAGAATTGCTTATAAAAATCATTTTCAGAAAGTCTTTGTAAAACCTGTTGGCGAAATGCTTTGAAATGTTCCAAGTGTCAAAGCTCGAATATTTTGAGAAAGAATGTCCTTTGGTTTGGAGACTGTTAAAAGGAATTGGGCAAAGACTATTTATTGTTCTAACTCTTACGGACCCAAGATGATGTGGGTACCAAAGAAAGCTTGAATTCTTTTTAATTGCGGGTCACTATCAAAAAGAGGATTAAATGGTATCTAGATAGTGGCTGCTCAAGACATATGACGGGAGACTCAAGTTGCTTCATAACACTTGACCGAAAGACGGAGGAAAAGTTTCCTTTGGAGGTAACAACAAAGGAAGAATCATTGGTCGTGGAACAGTCAAGATTGGAAGTCTGTCAATCAAGAATGTTTCCTTAGTTGAAGGATTAAATTACAACTTGCTTAGCATAAGCCAGTTGTGTGATACTGGATTCAAGATCAATTTCCAGGAAAGAAAGTGCTCAGGAATCAGTAAAGATCTTACTCAATCCTTTACTGGACGAAGACATGGAAATATCTATCTTCTGGATGTAAATCATGAAAGATCACAGTGCTTGATATCAGTACAAGATGAAGCTAATCTATGGCACAGAAAACTTGGCCATATCAATATGAAGCAAATCAGCAAGATCTCCTCCAAGAAACTTGTTCGAGGATTGCCTATTCTCAATTATTTAAAGTCGATCTATGCACACCATGCGTGCGGGGAAACGGGTTAGAAACTCTTACAAACCAATAAGTAAAGTTTCTACTAATCGTGTCTTACGGCCTTCTGCATATGGATTTATTTGGACCTACTAGAACGCAAAGCATTGGTGGAAAAAGGTTACGCCTAGTAATAGTGGATGATTATTCACGATTTACTTGGGTCTACTTTCTTTTAAGTAAGTCTGAAACTTTCTCTCTTTTTCAAAGTTTGCTAAGAAGGTGCGAGAATGAGAAAGGTTACACTACCTCAAGCATTCGTACGACCATGGAGGTGAGTTTGAAAATCAAGACTTTACTAAATTCTCGTGATGATTACGGTTTTCAGCACAAATTCTCCTCTCCATACACACCCGAACGAGAATGGGGTTGTGGAAAGGAAGAATAGGTCTTTACAAGAAATGGCAAGAACTCTTTTAATTGAAAGTAATATTTCTTCAAGGTTTTGGGCTGAAGCCGTTTCGTTTATTTGCTTGTTATATTATTAACAGTATTTTTAAGACCAATTCTTGAGAAAACTCCTTATGAAATTTTTAAAGAAAAGAAACCAACTGTTTCTTATTTTCAAGTATTTGGTTGTAAATGCTTTATTCTGAAGAATGCAAATGATCGAGTTGGTAAGTTTGAAGAAAAATCAGATGAAGGATTCTTTCTTGGCTACTCAACTGCAAGCAAAGCCTATAGAGTATTCAACAAGAAGACTCGGACGTGGAAGAATCAATGAACGTCAAATTTCAAGACTCTTCACAAGTTCAGCCAATACAGATCAAGAATCGGAATCTGTTCCAGGACTACGCTAGATCTATCTCCCATAAAGCGGTCAAAATCCAGATGCGGTACAACAAGTTGTCGATGAAGAATCAACTCAAGAAAATGATCAACAATCCATCGGACCATCCGAATGCGGAAACACAAGTCCAGTCATCCCGAAGAACTCATTATTGGGAACATTAATGAGGGAATTCGTACAAGATCCAAAAGGCGAGAAGAGTCTAGTGCGGTTGCACTTATTTCTAAATAGAACCCAAAAACATTGAAGAAGCCTTAGGCGATGAAAGCTGGATTGAAGCAATGCAAGAAGAGCTCGGACAATTCGGTATTAACGATGTTTGGGAATTAACTCCTAAACCAAAAGGTAAATCTGTTATTGGAACTAAATGGGTTTTCGGGAACAAAGTTGATGAAAAAGGCAAAGTGACAAGAAACAAAGCAAGACTCGTGGCTAAAGGATACACGCAAGAAGAAGGGATAGACTATGATGAGACTTATGCTCCGGTAGCAAGGTTAGAAGCAATCGATTACTACTTGCTTTTGCATGTTATAAGAATTTCAGGTTATTTCAAATGGACGTCAAAAGCGCATTCTGAATGGATTTATTCAAGAAGAAGTCTATGTGGAACAACCTCACGGATTTGAAGACTCAAAGAAACCGGACTCGGTGTTCGGGCGAAGAAAGCTTTATATGGATTAAAACAAGCTCCTCGAGCTTGGTATGAAAAACTAAGTAATTTTTAATTCAAAGTGGTTTCTCTAAAGGAAAGGTAGACACTACTCTTTTTATTAAAAAGGAAGGCAAAAGCTTTCTACTCGTTCAGATTTATGTTGATGACATTATATTCGGATCATCTAATGAGACTTTGTGCAAGAAATTTTCTAAGTCTATGCGGGATGAATTTGAGATGAGCATGATGGGTGAACTATCCTTCTTTCTTGGTCTACAAGTGAAGCAACTTAAAGAAGGAATCTTTATTCATCAAGAAAAATATGCAAAAGAACTTGTTAAAAAGTTCGGTTTGGAGAACTGCAAAAAGACTGACATTCCAATGTCAAGTTCTTTGAAGATAGACAAAGACGAAGCGGGGAAGAAAGTCGACCAAAAATTATACGGGAGTATCATTGGTTCACTTCTTTATCTTACTGCATCTAGACCCGACATATTATTTAGTGTTTGCATATGTGCTAGGTTTCAATCGGATCCTAAGGAATCTCATTTAAGTGCTGCTAAACGTATCATTAAATATGTTGCAACTACGCTAAGATTGGTCTATGGTATCCCAAAGTAGGAGACTTTACCCTTCTTGGTTATTCGACGCGAGATCTTGCGGGTTGTAGAGTTGAAAGAAAAAGCACTTCGGGAACTTGTCAATTACTTGGTAACGGGGTGGTATCTTGGTTTTCAAGAAAACAAAGTACGTGGCTCTTTCAACAGGCTGAAGCGAGAATACGTAGCACTTGGAAGTTGCTGTTCTCAAATACTTTGGATAAAACAACAACTACGAGACTTTGGTATTGAAGACTCTTGCACGAGAGATCGATGTGACAATACCAGCGCAATCAATCTTACAAAGAATCTATCCTACATTCAAGAGCCAAACATATTGAGATTCGACATCATTTTATAAGAGATCATGTTCGAAACAAAGAAGTCTTGATACAATTTATTGACTCGAAGAATCAGCGCGGAGACATCTTCACAAAGCCACTTGAGAAAAGTTTATTTGAGTCTATTCGCTCAAGACTCAATATTGTATCTCTTAAAGACTGTTGAAGCTCAGACTCAGAATCTAAAAGTCTGACAGCGTATCAGACTCAAAAAGTTGTAGACTTGAAATACCAATCGACACGACTGTAAGTTCATTTACTTAAACTTTTATCTCGAAAAGGTAAGTTTGTCTGTTTATTTATGAATAATCATGTTTATTAAGGCGGTTTATTTTATAAAGGGTGGTTATCGATTTATTAAGGCGGTTATTTTTCAAAAGGAATTTCTTTTGCGACGATTCGATTACCACGATTCGATTACCTTTTATACTTCTTCTCCTTCTTCGTTTTAAACTTTACCCAGAAACCCTAGTTCAAAAGCTTTTCACTCTCTGGATTTTCTCTCCTCAATTTCTACTTCTCAAGATTTTGACTTTCTTGCGACACAAGTGTGAAAGTTTCTCCAAGAAAGCGACAATGTCTTACCAAAGAAAATCTTCAAGGATTGCAAACGGGGGACCACGGGGCTCACGGAGAGGGGCCTACGCACTTCGATCTCACGAAGAAAGCGACTTTCCAACGAACGGTCTCCTCAACGATCTCAACGCGCTCCTCCTCAACTAGACCTCATGATCGTCGCCCTCAACATGCGAAAGAAGTGCTTGAAAATGTTGAACCGGTAAGATCACTCAAGCCTCTTTTGTTTATAGGCTTTACTGCATTGAAGGAAGGTGGTTCTGCAATGACCTTCATTGATGAATTTCTGAAAGAAAAAGGTTATAAAAATGAGACGCACTTTCTCACCGTGATGGAAAGATCAGGCGTTGTTCCTGCTGGAACAGCAGCAAAAGTTTTTGCAAACTTTCCCGGTGACCCTAGGTTTGGTAGTTTCAATCAACCGAGAGGAAAGGATGATGATGAGAAAATGTTTTTACATTTTAAACCTTGGATGGGTGTGGCTGCAAACCTTCGAGGAAAGAAGGATGAACTGTTTCGATCGATGGACACGGGAAGATGTATGAGAAACTGGCGAAGCGAGGGGTGATAAATCCACGAACGGTGGACTTTGATTTTCTGGATTTGCGAGCATCAATCTCGAGAGAGAAGTTTGAGAAGCTTCAACGCACAAGTTTTGCTTGAATGTGATGTGGCTTATTCTGAATTAACCGCATATTTTTACTCCAATCTCAGTTTCCTTGATGCGAACAGCTTTTCATTTAGCGTGCGAGATAGAGAATATGTTGTTGATACGGACACTCGCGAGATGTAATTGGTGTGGAAAGAGGTGCTTTCCAATCAATTTACGTGTGCGTAAGTCATGCCACTCTTGAACTTGCAAGAGACCGAATTGCTGAAGGTCGTCTCTCCTACTCCATAATGAATGCAACAAATATTCTGCTTCACAAGATTGTGATCAACTGTCTTAGACCAAAATCAACATCAAAAACAGATGTATCCATCTCAGAGGCAAAGTTGATGTATGCAATCAAGATTGGTCTTAATTTCTCTCGCCACACACTATCATGTTTCACATGTACGGGTCTATGGCAAAGGACAAGGGACAACTCCCTTATCTTTGCTCTCATCACACGTCTTTTCAGACATCTGAACATCCAGCCTCCCCACATTCTCTCTGTGAAGACTATTGGTCGAATGGTCATCGGACTGAGGATGATAACAAAAATGCGTCTGAAGGAACTCAGCAAGAAGCTGGAGCAGTTCAAGGAGCAAACCCCTGTTAAGACCGGACCCGGACTCTTCTGCAAAAAAGGAAAGGAAAGGAACACATCCTTTGGTCCTATCAAGAAGAGGCGGGCAATCATCTTGGAAGATGAAGATGATGAGGACGATATGCCTATCTCAGCCTTTGTTTCTCAGTTTTCTGCTCCTGTATCAGCTGTTCCAGAACAACAATTTGCAGAAGAAACTGAGAAAGGAAACCAGGAAAAGGAATCCTTGCAGGAAGAAGAAGAGAAAGAAGAGAAAGAAGAAGAAGAGAAAGAGAAAGAAGAAGAGAAAGAAAAAGAAGAAGAAGAGAAAGAGAAAGAGGAAGAAAAAGAAGAAGAAGAGAAAGAGGAAGAAAAAGATGAAGAGGAAGAGTCGGCCGGGACGGACTCTCGGCATAAACCGCGAGACTCACAAGCCAAGTCGATTCTCCGGCGAAAAGGAGGATCGGCACAATCTTGTCACGAGGAGACTCCTCGAAAAGAAGAGTTCTTCTCCCCTCCGAAGGCATGGAAACGGGGGAGATATCCAAAGAGAAAGTACTCCTCTTCTCTTGACATTTACAAGTGCAAGTGTGAGTAGATCGCCACCTGATGCAGAAGATGTTTATGCTGCTCATAATCCTGAGGGAGAGGCATCATCTCCAAACATTGATCTCCCTTCTGATATTCACACTGGTTTAACTCCACCATCAGACCGAGTTGACGCAAGCACACGGGGCCCGACAATTCGGGAGATTTCGAAGGTTGCTTGACATCATATTGGAGCTCAAAGGCCAAATATATGCTATGGGGTGTGACTTTCGGACTCTTGAGAATGAGAATCATGCTATGTTCATCTCCTTACATGATCAGCTTAAAGATGTTCAAAGTAAGGTTCAGGACACAGCAAAAGGCACTGCTCTCACTGAACCACAAGAAGACTTAAGGAAGCTGGAAGGAACTGTCAAGTCTATGGAGGACTTTCAACTTGTTCGCGTTCCTCGTGCTCCTTGATTTTCTTCCTTTTTAATGCTGACAAAAAGGGGGAGAAGACTTTGCAGGCAGATTTTCACTCTATTCTCATTCCAAACCCAAACCTTTCCAAACCCAAACCTTAAACCTTCATTTCTAAACATTTTTTTTGGTTTGTTTGTGATTGATATTTTTGTGATTGATATTTTGACTTTATCTTGAGTTTTTGAATGATTGCTTACTATTGCATTACCTTAAGCTGTTAAAATTAGATATAGATAGTAAAGTCTGCACTGACTAATGAGGTTTCTGTGGATGCAGATCTGTGTATAGGGTAAGTCTGTGTACAGGACATCTGTGTACAGGACATCTTATACTATTCTAATGATATCTTTGCAAGCGTAAAAGTTGTTTTGCAGGGCAATAGTATTCAAATCTGCAGGAAAGTTTTGTCACCATCAAAAAGGGGGAGATTGTTGGATAAATTCTCCTCAGAGATTTTGAAGTTGACAAAACATTTCTCTCGGTCTAGTCGAAGACTTGCGACTCTACGGCAAAGTCTCGAAGATCAAAGTCGACGCTAACAAGACTCAAGTTTCAAAGTCTACTCTCATGGACGAGATTCCGGACCGACAAGATAAAAAAAAAAAAAACTTCTATTCGATTCTATATAGTTTTTATCTCAATGGCTAAGGAATATCTTTCGACTTTGGACTCAGCACTACAAGATCTTACATTCGTATCCGAATTGATATAGATTCTCTAAGATTCACAACTTATTTGGAAAGTTCTACTTATGGAAACCAAGATCCCGATTGTATGGGCGAGCGGGATTGATGGGCTATCTACACTTACCTTAAAGAGCTCGAGATCTCTCCAAATTGATTCTGTCCAACGGGTTGATTGGAAGAACTTCTTTGGAAGGTGCCAACGGTAATGAAGGCATGAAGAAGTGTATAAAGAGAGACATTCGAGTTGTTGAAGCGTGCTGGATAGAAGAATTCCAAAGTCTGAATCTCCATATTTTGTTTGTGATCTTATTCTTCGAGCAATACATGTAATCAAAAGAGTGATCATAGAGTGGTGAGACCTTGAGGAAGTGTAGTAGAAATTCTACATTGTGGACTCAAGAGTGTGAGACTGTAAACACTCTTTTTGATTCTTAGTGAAATCCAGCCAGAAGGGCTGTCCGTGCGGGAGAGTGGACGTAGGCTTGATATAAGCCGAACCACTATAAATCTGAGTCTTGATTCTCTCTCCCTAATCCTTTTATCTTTCATTACTTTCATTTGCTGCGATTATTGTTTTTAATTCATTAATCTCATATTCGGATTTGATTGTTAAAATCGCTTTAATCACCTATTCACCCCCCTCTAGGTGCTAATTCTAGTCCTAACAACTACGGGTGTGTATGGTTCGGGCGGGCGGTTCCCGACCTAGGACTGGGAACCACCCACTAAGGACCGGTTTCGAAAAATTGGAATTGAGATCCACCCGTTTGTTGCATGGATCCACCCAGGAACCGGACCGCCGGTCCGGTCCGGTTCCCGGGTGGATCCATGGAACCGGTCTCACAATAATAATATTATTACTTGTGGTCAACTTTGTATCAAGCTCTCCGTAAGTCTGGGTACTCTATCTCCATGTCTTTCCAGGTATTCCCTAATGCCTTTCGGCGCATGTATTCCTATCCTAATCACATCTCCAATCGAGCATGTGAAGGCCCTCACTCAACATGACTAAATCGTCTACACCAAGCCTCCCTGACCTTATCTTCAACTAGAGCCACATCTACTTCAACATAAATGGTAAATGTTTGTACGCATATAGTTTGGTGCTCAAAGCTCTTTCAGCACCTCACCAACTTGTGAAGCCATAACTACCCAGTAAAAGGCCAAAATCCATGGACAAAACCAGATAAGCACACACTAACAGTGCAAACTTATTGATGTCAAAGTGATAAATGCAACTTTTCTCATTTTTCTCGAGAGCAAAACACTATTAAACACTTCTGGCTAGGGAAAAGAGAAAACTAAAAGCACGAGATCACTGTAACTTATGAGATGACAAAATGCAAAGAAGTCAAGCTGATTATAAACACAGTCAAAAGAGTCTCAGCAAACCAATTAAGCAGTCAACCAACACCTTTTCCCAGCAAGTTGGCAACGTAGGTGTCGACGAGTGGGCGAGGAGCCGAATAAAGAAAGGGATGGACGGAGCTGCTATCCTCGCGAACCCTAGACCTCTTGCTTCTTTGCGTGTTGGCCTTTTGAGTTTTGCCCACTTTAAACTTTTTAACTTCTGGACGTTTTCTTTTGCTCGGCCTTTTGAGTTTTGCCCACTTAATTAGTAATTTCATTTTTTTAATATTAAAAATTAATCGGTCCGGTCCGGGTGGGCGGGTGGACGGATCCGCCCATGGAACTGGGAATCGGACCGGTACCCACCGGTTCCTATAAATTGGAACCGGGAATTGGACGGTTTTCTCAAGAACCACTGGTTCCGGGCGGTTCCAGTCCGGTTCCGGGCGGTCCGGGCGGATCCCGGTTCCTTTGCACACCCCTACATGTGACTGTTGATGGGCATACTAATTTAAGGTTTTACCCTCCATTTGTTATAAGTGTACCGGTTTGTGGTTTTCATGGTATGAATCTAATTTAATGAAAACTAGCGTGGGTAAATTTATCATAATTATAACAGTTTGGAGTTTTTGTTGGTAAAAAAATAATTTGTGATAAATTTATCATATGTGTATCGATTTAGAGTTTTTTGTGGTCAAAAAATTAATTTGAGATACATTTGTTACAGGTGTATTAATTTGAAGCTTTTCATGGTATTAATCCTATAAGTATTCTTGGCCAATCTGCTAGACTTGAGTTCAGTAACTTCAATAAAATTGGATCGATGAACGGTGGTGAGGTTGGTCGGCGGTGCTTAACAATGTGGGCAAGGTGGCACATGCAGGTGGTGCTCAATCTCAGTGGGTGACTCACGGTTAGCTTCTTGCTGATAATTGCTCACGGCGAGTGATAAGATTGATAATATTATTGGTAAACCATCAGAAGATTAGATTAGAATATGATTTGATTATGATTTGATTCTGCTATTGGAAGATTAGATTAGAGTATGATTTGATTCTGCTATCGAAATATTATATTAGAGTGGTAGATATGATTTGATTTCGGTCAATCTGTCAGATTAGATATTCGGAATATAGA
Organism: Eucalyptus marginata; assembly: GCA_014182565.1. Classification (NCBI taxonomy): domain Eukaryota; kingdom Viridiplantae; phylum Streptophyta; class Magnoliopsida; order Myrtales; family Myrtaceae; genus Eucalyptus; species Eucalyptus marginata. Next base: position 26,991,119 of record CM024585.1, on the reverse strand, counting down.
ATAGGAAATCTAGTTGTCTTCTTCATATAAATAGCATTATGTATTGTAGAATAATAGAGTGTATTATGACTTTCAGTGAAGAACATTCTTCTCTTGGGAAATTTATCTTTGAATCGTTGTTTTCTTGAATCCTCTTATTTTCTTCATGGTATCAGAGCCTTATACCGAGAGCCAGTTTTATCATATTTGTCTTCATCCTTTTTCTTGAGTTCATCTATTCTTCATATACACAATCATGGCTGAAAACCCAAAATCGAGATACCCAAACCCGATACACGTAAATCTCTCAAACTTTGTGACTATCAAACTTTCTGAAGGAAATTTCCTTTTATGGCAGACACAATTTCTTCGCTTCATTAAAAAGCCAGGAACTATTGGGTGTCATCAATGGTCAAATTCAACCTCCACCATTCAGAATCTTACGCACGGAAGGGGAAAATTCTGAAGATGTCTTTAATCCGGAGTATCAGCAATGGTATCGTACGAACCAACTTGTTACATCGTGGATTACTGGATCTATGTCTGAGGATGTGCTGGGACTCATAATTGGTCTTGAATTAGCTTTTGAGGTATGGAATACATTATGTAATCGTTTTACTCAGAGATCTGTGGCCAAAGAATTTGAATTAAAGGGTAAGCTTCAATCTTGTCAAAAGTGTAATAGGCCCTTAACCGAGTATTTACGTGAGTTCAAATTAATTTGTGACTAGTTAAACGCGATCGGGAATCCGGTCGATGAAATCACAAAGGTTTTCGGTATATTAGAGGGTCTCGAAAGTGACTATAAGACGTTTAAGACAACTATGTATTGTCTCAAACCCGAGCCGAGCTACGAAGACGTTATTGCTCAGCTCGAGAGATATGAAGCGCGGCATCAAAATTATTTGTCGAATCAAATAAACCCTAATTTGGCATTTACTGGTGAAAAGATTGATCAGTCGAAACTGAGTAGTGAGGCTGATTCGGGTTCATTTAATTCAACATTTGCTTTTGCTGGTCAAAGAAATTTTAACATAAGTTTTGAAGGAAGGAATGACAGGTTTAACAATAGAGGAAGAGGCTATGGTTTTCGTGGAAGGAGGTTTGGAAATTATCCCGGATCTCATAACTATGGACCCTCAGTAATTTTTGGTGATTCATCTGGTGGTTATCAATCTGGTGGAAATTACAGACCAAATTCGCCTTCTCAGAATCCAGGCTTCCGACCCTATACAAACACTCTGACCAAGGTTGCTGATTCAAAAGAGTATTTGCCTGTGGGTGGTAATTCTGCTTCGAATGAACAGTTTTATGTGAATAATACGAAGCTTCAATTCAGATATGCAAGAGGCCAGGACATGACGCTCTACGTTGCTGGTATCGCTTTGATAATTCTTATCAAAGTGAGCTGATACCAAATGCCTTAGCTACTCTTCACTTGGAGGATGATCAAGGAGGAGATTGGTTCTCGGATTCTGGGGCAACAAACCATATCACATCATCTACTGGTAATCTCAATTCTTTCTCTCCTTACTATGGTTCAGACAAGGTAATGGTAGGGAATGGAGTTTGTTTGCCCATTACCCATATTGGTTCAACATCTTTATTTACTGAACTATGTGCATTTCCTTTAAATGAGGTTTTGGTGGTCCCGAAGATTAAGAAAAACTTGATTTTGTTGTTGTCGCGACTTGTTTCTTTTCGATAGGTGAAACACCTAAAACTAGGTTAATGGATTACTAAGTCCGAAGACTTGGCACGGACTCTCCCAAGTCCTACCAATCGCGATTAAGAAATTAACCCATTTAACATGCAATTATATTTCAAAATTGGAGCCGCCACTAACCAAATAGGGTTGATTAGAAACCCAGGTAAAGTATGGGAGAATACTTTACCTATGCGAACCAGAGATTTAATGGATTCGGGACATGGTTACGCTAAATTAATTTAACGCCCTTTCGGTACCTTTTATTTTAAAAAGACATTTTTTTTTTTTTTTTTTTTGCGGCAGTCTTGATCAATTTTAACCTAAGATACTAACATGCAAATAGTGGTCATGCGAGTGCACAATCAATTAAACAACATTTAATAAATCAAAATGCTAAGAAATTATAAACTACAACCTTATTGAAGTCTAAAAGAAAAAAAAACTTCTCAAAAATGTTAAAAATGCATGCCCTAAACATGATTTTCTAAATGACATGACGCCTAATTAAATGCATGACATCTAACTAGATGCAATCTTAGTCTATTTTTGATATGCATGACTTTTACTTTAATGATATGTGAAATGCAATTCATATGGCCTAATATGAACTATATGTATGCAATCTAATTTATATAATTCTAATATGCATGCATTTCATGATATGGGATGAATGACATATTAATTCTATATGCATATTCTTTTTGTGATTTTTTTATGATTCTTTTTTTTAATGTTTTTATCTTTTATTTTATATTTAAAAAGACTACATGATGGGAATACTAAAAAAAAAACATTAAACTATGACCCACTAATTAAAATGCAACATGTAACGTGCACATTATGAAAGCTATATAACCTAAATAACATTTTTTTTTTTATTAAGAAAATTAACCTAATTCTACATGAATCTTAAAAAGAAACTAAAATGCATTGCTTAAAATGTGAAATGTGTATAGACCTAAATACCTAATATGATGTATGACATGTGGTGAGCAAATAACAATAACATGCCAAAAAAAATCCATCCATAGAAATTAATGGCATATTATTTTGATATGAATTAATGATGCAAAGCAAATCAAGAATTTGCCATGGAAAGTCAAAATAATCAAAAACCTAACCCGACGTCTCGCGGCTCAATATTTTTGATCATTTTGACTTAATATGACAAATTTTCTAATCAGACAATAATAATAAAAATCAATCACAACAAATCAAGTTAAAATAAAACGGTAAGAACAGAATATCTGATCTGAATTTAACCTAAAGAAATTACCTATTCAAAGCACAGCTTTTTGTTGCTAAAAGAAAACACCTGCACAAAGAAAAATAAAGGGCAGCCCCAAGGAAATGTCACACAGCAGCGGGGGCGTCGCTCGGGCGTGCGGGCGTCGGGCGAGAGGCGGTAGATGTGCGGGCTACTGGCGAGGGCACGGGATGTGCAGCGACGAACGGCAATAGCAAGCGGTCACTCCGGTGCGGAAACGGAGGCTCGGAATCCACCGGTGTCGGGGCGGAAGTTGCAGGCGAGATGGGCTCGCGGTTGAGGGGCGTCGTTCGGACCAGGAGGCACGGCTCGTCGGGTGTCGCTCGAGAGCGGCGGCTTCGAGGCGGCTGGGTGAAGAAGAAGCACGATAATTTACTTTTTACTGTGCTTCTCTCTCCTTTGCTGCTTTTTGCTTTTGCTTTTCCCTCTTTGATTGATTTTCTGCTCTTCGACACTCTCTCACTTGTCTCTCTCACTCTCTTTCTCTGCCTTTTCAATTCTACCGAAGGAAAGAAAACTTTTACTTTCTCCCCATTGGTATTTCCTTTCCACCCAGAGAAAAGAAAAACTCCAAATGACCGAATTTTTGCTCTGAATTTTTTCGAAAATCGCCTCCCCCTCTACGAAAAATAAAGCTCTCTTTTATACTGATTCCGAACGCTGCTTTGTATGGCATATTTCAAACTTCCATCTTTTGTTGCCTTAAATCAAGCCTGCAAATTGAAACGTGATTTCGTAATCAGCTCGATTTTACTTGATTCCTTCCATTTTATCAAAATCCCTGCCCTTTGTTCACCTGATTTTTAATTGTTTCTGCATTTATCATGATTTGAAAATTCGCCGGAGCAAAGATTGCTAATCAGAATTTCCACATTCCATTCATAACCAAATCATATTGATCTTCCCCTTATTTTCCTTTTGTTCAAAATGCAATTTTATTTTTCCAAAATTAGGTGTCAACAGCTGCCCTCTTTTTGAAGGGAAGCTCGTAGAGGTTTCCTTCAAAGATATATGACACCTAAATTTAAACCATGCAAAATGAAATATGAAATGCATACGCAAATGTTAATGACTTGACTTTTTGTTGGAAAATGAATTCATTTTTTTTGAATGCAATATATATGATGCGTGGAAATGCTAATGCAAATGATAGATGAATTTACCTGGAATAACTTACCTTCAAGGAGGGTAGAGTAACTCAAGATAAATTGGTGCTACACGTCCAGGACCCATACCATTCTACGGTCGCCCAAATAGTAACATGACTTTGTAAAGAAAACTGCTTTCCTAGGACCCGTACCATTTCTACGGTCGCCTTAAATGGGGTTCACCTTCCAGGACCCGTACCATTCTACGGTCGCTTAATAGGGAAATAAGTTTTGTCTAGGACCCGTACCATTCTACGGTCGCCTAATAGGGGGTTTTTCCAGGACCCGTACCATTCTACGGTCGCCTAAACGGGAGCTTACCTTCCAGGACCCGTACCATTCTACGGTCGTCTGAAAAGTTTTGTCTAGGACCGTACCATTCTACGGTCGCTTAAACGAGGGTTCGCCTTCCAGGACCCGTACCATTCTACGGTCACTTGAATAGGAAAATAAGTTTTGTCTAGGACCCGTACCATTCTACGGTCGCCTAAACGGGGGTTTACCTTCCAGGACCCGTACCATTCTACGGTCGCCTGAATAGGGAAATAAGTTTGGGGACAACTCCATCGAGTGTCAGTGTACTCAAAAGGGAAATACCTGTACAACGACAAGTATTTAAGGTGTAGATAGAGATATACTTACCTGATGACATCTCTGCTCATTGGGGATATGTCTCCTGTAAAGATGGGCCTTGGGCTACGAAAGCACGCCAAGATAATATAAAAGGACACCGGGCTACAAAAGCACGCCGGGTCAATAAAGAGGGGACCCTGGGCTACGAAAGCACGCCAGGTCAATTTAAAAGGACACTGGGCTATAAAAGCACACCGGGTCAATAGAAAGGGGACTCTGGGCTACGAAAGCACGCTAGGTCAATTTAACAGGAACAGCTTGACCGAGTCAAGTGTCAAGAATGGGTAGAGATATACTTACCTGATTATATCTCTGATTCTTTGGAATATGTCTTCTGGAACTTAGATATCCTGTGAAGGCCTCTCGCCTCCTGGTAGAAATAAATTTTGGAACATCAATGATGCACTTTGAATGTTCATGATGGTTTCTCATCTCCTTATATCATGAGGCATTTTGAAAGGAATCTGAATGTTAGGAGCTCTTGGGTCTTTGAGAAAAAATTATCTGTCAGACATGATTAGAGCAAAAATGCATTCACCAAAGAAATAAGCAATTAAGGCTATCATGGAATGCATACTTCAAAATCTATTGAAGCTTTGATCAATTCAATCAAGATTCATGCATAATGACTTTTGCATCATCCAAATTTCCACTAGAGAGAATTATCGTTCAAGACAATTTTCACTCATGACATGGATTTCTTAAGAATACCAAATGAGAGACTTTCGGTTAGAAAGGACTTTCAACTCACTCTCATTTAGAATGGCTATTTTATGAGACTCACTCAATTTCATCATATCGACATGGGTCCGAGTATTCTCACAAGCGGTACGATCTTACCAATCTGAGAGGTCTTTAACAGGGACCATAATGTGGGTTTGGCCAACGGCTTAACAAATGGACTCTTTGAGTCAAGGCTATTGAATGAACAGTCTTCTAATCATTTCCGGGTTTATAAGTCAAGAACCCTGCAAAAATGAGAAAGAAATAATCCTGCTCGCACTTCTTCGAGCGATGCTTATAAACATATGAATTCCTACGTTAATTCAAGTGCCCTAATCTGAAGAGACTTTGTAAGGGACGTAACGTAGGTTGGGTTCATGGGTTGAGAAATGAAAGGATCATTAGGCTCAAAATGTGTGTAAAAGGTGAGAGTTGATGATCATTTTGGCATTGCCATCAATTTTCTTTTTTTCACCATCGGGATTGTCTTCATGAAGTGCCCCATTGATTGCAAACACTCAGCATTTGAGTTCTTTGAGTATTGCTCCATTGGGATTCAATTCTTGTTATTGACAATCACCTATCTTGACTTTCTTTTTTCATTTATGGGCATTGGCCTTACTTTTACCAGGCACACTGCTTTTTCATGCCCCTAGTTTTCATGCATTTTTCTTTCACTTCTTTTTTCATGGGCATCGGCCTTGCTTTTACCAGGCACACTGCTTTTTCCATGCCCCTTAGTTCTATTCAATTCTTGCGCATAATGCATGCGTCAAGCAATTACACTTTAAATGACACTAGAACTTTTCAAGAGTCTTCATTTGCCTTTTGCCTTGCCCCAGTGTGGGGGTTGATCATCAATTGGGTTTAAAAGAAATGAAACTGCAAGCTCAAGTGGGCTATGCAAAGGATATAAGTGTATAGGATAGAGAAAAAAATGCTCTTCGTCATCCTAAGGCACTTAAATTAACACATGAATTCAATGTAATAGCATAACTTGAAGATTGATGTAAGTGAGAGCAAGAAGATTTCAATTCATTTTCCTCACCTCATGATGCCATTTGATCTTTTAGATGCCCCGATGTGCGTTGATTCTTAACAAGGGTTATTTGAAAAGAACATCCATAAGTGTATGGGCTCAAAAGGGTTAATCAATTGATCACCTGTAGTGTTTGGGATATAACAATGAATTGCCTCTCATCATTTCGGTTGCTGTACCTTTTGCGAGAGAACTCTTTACCTTATGGATATGAACTTTCCTACACTCATCTCACAAGTGTATGAATATGGGACTGTGTATAGGATAAGGTTTGCCTTTCATCATCCCGACTCATCTCATTTAGTAAGCTCAATCAATTCCGCATCATTCATTAAATCAATCCATCTTGATGTTCTTTAGTGGAATTGGTGGATAAAACATGTAAGAGTCATCATGCAAAATCCCTTTTAAAAAAAAACTCAACAGCTTTAAGCATGTCAACTTCAAACAGTTTTCTATACTGCAAAATGGTTTTAAGCATTCATTCAATGATCTCTACAATGGGAATTGCCTCAGCAGTTGATGTCTTTGGATTGTCACTATCATTCAAGGCTGAAAATCCACTTTTGCCCCAAAATCTGTCATGCCCACAATCTTGTCATATCAATTCCTCAGAAATGTATCCTTGATAGTTGGGCCAATTGCAACCTGGTGTACTTTTTCAAATGCCTTCTCATCGACCGAAAAAGTAATGCTCAAAACATGAAGTAAATGAGTCAGAAAATTAAACGGCTAACCTAATGCATGCTTTTGGAAATGGCTTCAAAAATGATTTTTTTTTTTTTAATATGAGGAAGCATGATGAAGCCCAGGGCCTCGAATTCTCCTTGGATTTTTTTTTCTTTTATCGGCTGGATATCATCACCGGGCTAGTTTGGTGTACTTCATCATGCCCTCAAAACATGAAAATTTTCATGTATTTTATTGGATGAAAAGCAAATTACATTATTGAAATGATAGAAATCCTAGGAATGGAAATGCAAATACGGAAAGCAATAAAAACTCCTACGCAGAGGAGTGTGCAATAATTAAAATTCTCCTACTCTCGAACTTCGTCGATGACCAACACGAAATTCTCTTCGAATAATTCGGCCATTCCTCCGAGTGCGTTGTCTTTTCCAAGGGATCGAGTGGTGTCTGCAACCGACTTGTCTACCACTACCCCTTCGGCAGGAATAATATTAATGTCAGCAACTGGAGGCTTAGAGTACTGAACACAGGTATCAATCGCCCCTTCTTCCTCATGCATCATCCTCGCAGCCCGGGGAATGTGGACCTAATGTGAGGTCTAATGACGCCAGTTCGTCCTTGTCCTCTTCCTCTTCCTCTACAGGATCGTCCACCTCTATCACGATAGCCCAATCCAGTAGTGTATGAATTCCGCCCGGCCTCAATTGGTTGGCGAGTGCCCTGACCATGTCGGCCTAAACCATTACCTGGAACAAAGCCACTCCCGACCATGATCGCCGACTTTGATAACTTTGGAGTGGGTAGGGTAGTACCTTAAGAGACATGAATGGTCGAAACCAACTCAAATGCTTGAAAACTGGATTCTTCTTTACAATCTGGTTCAATGTAAGGAATAGCCGTCTCGTGATAAATCTTGAACTCATCCTCTCCTCGAACTGTAATAAGCTTCCCTTTCGTCACAAACTTGAAGAAACTGCCCCTGCTGCATGAAGCCATGGACGACCTAACAAAAAGTTGAAGGCTGTAGGTATGTCCAAGACTCGAAAAACCGCATTAAATAACACTGGCCCTATCTGCAAGTCTAAATCAACTTCCCCAACTGCTTCTTTCTTGGTTCCGTCAAATGCTCGAACAGAGGTTTTAACCGCACGAATTTTCCCTAAATCATACCCAAGACGCTTTAGAGTTGCAAGGGGGCATATGTTTAAAGCCGATCCATTATTAATGAGGACACGGGATACCAAGGTATTTCTACACTTGGCTGAGATATAAAGGGCTTTGCCGTGTCCCCTTCCTTCATCTGGGATTTCATCATCTGAGAAAGTGATCTGGTCGTTTAACAAAATGACCCCCACGAATTCCCCCAACTTCTCAGGCTTAATGGACTCTGGGACATGTATTTCATTAAGGACTTTCATCAAAGCCTTTTGATGTTTCTCTGATGTCAAAAGCAACTCTAATATGGAGACTTGTGCCGGCAGTTTTCGAAGTTGGTCCATTACGCTATACTCACTTGCCTTAATCACGCTAAAAATTCTTTAGCCTCTTCATCGGTGGCGGCTTGACGGGTTGTGAGTTGGCCCGAGCGTAAGTGCGTCCCGATCGAGTAACCACATCTATCTCCGCATCATAACACCATGGGACCGCCTTATCATTCGTGTATGCATAGGGTTGCATAACATCAAGAATCAATTCTTCATCATCTGATGGCGGCACATCATTGATGATTAATCCATCTTCATCCGAAGCATCCTCCAACGGTGGCATGTCAAAAACTAAGGGATCGCTAGCTCCAATGTTCAAGCCGGTAAATTCATTTTCAAAATCGAAAAGCTCCTCCTCCCGGATCAATAATGATTGGAGTGATAGTTGAAACCGTGTCGGCGGGATCTACGCAAACAATCATCCCCTTCTTGGACATTACCTTAACTCTCACCTTCGAGACATGGTAGGTTCTTCTACATCCGAGTAGTATCCAGCTTGAACTAAACCATTATAAACATCGTCCCGAGATGTACTCTCAAGCTCTTCTTTCGACCAGCATCAAAATTGAAAATGGCATTCACGGTTTCGGATGGTCGGGGAGTGGATTATTCTCGGATATTCGGGCGTGCTTCGCGGAATGAGACCACTTTAGCATCCAACAGATTTTGGATTTTGTATCGCAGCGTATAGCAATCATCAACGAAATGCCCTACCTCCCCCATATGGTAAGCACATGTCTTAGAAGGATTATAGTTGGGGAAACGCTCGGGATTAGGTCGCTTAGGCTCCTTAGCGAGTAATCCTTTCTTCTGAAGGGTCGGCAAGATCTTGGACAATGTCTTAGGAAGAGGCGTGAATTGTCGCCTGGAAGGGTTCCTCTGCTGGCCAAAGAATGGACGTGCTCCTCCCTGTTGAGTGTTCGAGACATAAGGTATTGACTTCCGCTACGGGCTCTTTATCCTTCTTGGCTGAAAATTTCTTATATGAGCTGGTTTGATCATACGCCCATCCATCACGCAGGGGCTATTTCAATTCGCTCGCCAACGGGGACTAGGCGATTGAACGACTCGGCAGTCGATCCTAACATTCGATTTCGGTATTCAGGCAGGAGCGTTTTCATGAACAGATCCATCAGCTCCTTTTCAGTTGGCTCCGGAGTAATTTGAGCAGCTACAGTCCTCCATCTCGTGACATAGGCCTTGAAAGATTATGTCTTCTTCTTCTCAGTGCGAAGTAAATCCTCTCGAGATGGAGTAACATCAATATTATACTTGTACTGCTTGAAGAAGGCATCAGTCAAATCCTCCAAAGTCTCTAAGAGATTAATCTTCTTCATAATATACCACTGGAGTGCCGGTCCTGTCAGGCTTGCTTGAAATTGCTGAATCATCAGGGGTATGTTATCAACATATGGGGTCATCCTAACCACATAAGTCTGCAAATGGATCTTCGGGCAAGATGTGCCATTATACTTTTCAAAGTCTGGCATTTTGAACTTCTTTGGTATTTTGATCTTTGCATAATGGGACAGATCGGTTGGGTCTTGGCTAAATGCACCCCGCACTTGTTGCTTAAGTTTCTCCTCGATTTTCACCAAGCGTTTTCCCCGCGCCTTCGGTACACCGTCGTCAGTATCACTTGTATCTCCTCATCAACAATGATTTGAGGCGTGTCGGTAGTTTTCTCCCTAGAGACATCATTAGAGCTTGATGGGCCACTTGTGGATATATTCTTGCCTTTATCTCTCGAATCGACCATAGGAGCATGTTGTGGTAACACCACTTCAACTTGCGGAGGTGGCGGGGCGTGTTTGCTTGGAGAGAATCGATTTGTTTAGAGAGCTGCTCAAGGACATTCAGGACTTGCTTCATTTCTGTTTCGAGGGCAACGACACGAGCTTGTTCAGCACCACGCATTTGTTCGACGTCATCAACCATTGTTATTCTAGAACGAGTACGGATTGGTGATCTTGGGTGAGCCGTGTTGTTACCTATTTAATGTAAAATAATACAGTAAGCATCATAACAAATGAGATTGGTCCATGACAACGGTCGATCAAAAATCAACTTAAAACATTAAAATAACTTTCTGGGAAATTAAATTCCTAAAACATCAATCTAAGAAATTGAAATAACATTCTAAAGCCAGAATTAAACTCCTAAATCTAGCGACTCTTTTCTATATACAATTGGGAGATCATAGTCTTTCGAAGCTTCTTGTTTTGTCGAACCAACTCAGAAATACGAGCTTCCTTCTTTTCCACCGTTTCTTCAAGATTTTCAATTTGTGCTTTACGAGTGGGCTTCATGGTCACTTCAGGTATCACGGGAAGTAGAGCTTGAGGGATCTCGTGATGGTGGATATAATAATCCGAGGCATGAAAAATTTTCTCATTTCCTTTCAATCTTCTAGGCACCATTATCTTTTCCGGATGGCATTCCTTCCATGCATTTTCAAGGCGTTCGATCTCATCGAGGTACTTGTGATCCTTGCGCACAAAGCGAGCTTGAAACAGGTCCATTCGGAGAGGAGGCGGGATATCTTGGAGCACTCGATGCGGCGGGCCACTCTATGGGGATAGTAAGATGTTGCACCAGTGATTCCCATAAGTGGAATTGAATTATCTGTCTTGTGAGAAAAACGAGCCACGCTAACATGGAACCATTTAGCATACCATAGGAAGCCCTTGAGATCTGGATCTTTTAGAAAAATTACCCAATCGGAAAATGACCTTCCGGTATACTTTTTCTCTAAGATTGAAAATCTCTTTATCGGGTGATTAGAATCATCAGTTTCACTTTGACGCATGAAACGGCCAAACTCCTTCATGTGAGAAAGAAACCAAATTTGTAAAAGTTCAGGAGAGGCATTCATGATTTTTCCTCCATTTTGTTTAAAACAGTTGAGGGACAAAAATGTCTCGGCCAAAATCATGTTTATAAAGTTCATGCCGGCGCATGCTTGTCTAACCACCCATGCAATTGAAGGATTAATGGCATTTTGTCGATGAGGAAAGATTATAAATCCAAAAAATACTAAGATGAATATCCTACCCTTTTGGCGCATTGAAGATTGATTTAAAAAATGATCGGCCAAAAAGGAGAATGGGCATGCATTATAGTTAGCTTTCAAAACTTTCTTAACCTCATCAGCTTTAATTCTTAGAAATTGAGATAAAATCGATGTGGGCTCCATACCAAGAGGTGGCCTAACAAGTTCAGTCTCAAGGGGCATTCCTATGATAACGCTATACTCTTCCAGTGTCGGAGTTAGCTCATTCTTACCAAAAATAAAGGTAGCCGTCTCGGGACACCAAAACTTTGAGATAGCTTGCAAAACACCACTATGGACTCCAATATCCAAAAGGGGGATGAGCCGTCCCAATATTGACTCCACATAGTCTTGGCCTTCCTTACTTAATTTATTCCACCACCCTTTGAGCTTGATCTTAGGAGTTGGAACGAATTGAACATCGGATCTCCCCATTGTATATAGATTAAGGCTTACGATCGACCTAGTGTCATGGACCAAAAGAAAGTGCAATAAAGTAAATAGATTGCATAGTATAAGATAAGAATACTTACTTCACAAAGAAAAATAGTAACCACATAGACAGGCGCATGAGATGTGAGGCTTAACACCTAAACTACGAGGCTTAGCAAGTTAGAACTAAAAGGATGAACCGACTTGTCGCAGTCTCGCGTACAAATGTCAGGTCCTCTTAGCTCTGGCTCAGTCAAAAGAAAATCCCATGGTCACGCAGTTTCGTGAGCAAGGATAAAGGTTTTGACATCAAGAAAAATTTTCGGGGTTGAGAAAGACAACCTCTACATCGCGGTCTCGCGTTCGAGGTTGGTTCATTTCTCAACACCATCCTAGAATCCTTAAATGCGGTCCAGTCCGACGGCAGGTTGTGTGTGCAATGTGTAGTGCTAAAACAATTTAAAAATCATGCACAACAATTTATAATACAAACAGCACTTCAATGATAAGAAAAACATTCAATCCCAACACCTTCCTACAAAACAAATAGTCGCAAGCACTACTCCCCTTATACCTCCTTTCGTAAAAACATTTAACACTTCATGTTAGGAGCGTACCTTGTTTCCATGCTGCCAAACACAAAAAAAAAAAAAAAAAAAAAAAACAGGCTTATGTCCACTATGAGTTTTAACCCTAAGTCCCCAGCGGAGTCGCCAAGCTGTCGCGACCTGTTTTTTTTTTTCGATGGGTGAAACACCTAAAACTAGGTTAATGGATTACTAAGTCCGAAGACTTGGCACGGACTCTCCCAAGTCCTACCAATCGCGATTAAGAAATTAACCCATTTAACATGCAATTATATTTCAAAATTGGAGCCGCCACTAACCAAATAGGGTTGATTAGAAACCCAGGTAAAGTATGGGAGAATACTTTACCTATGCGAACCAGAGATTTAATGGATTCGGGGACATGGTTACGCTAAATTAATTTAACGCCCTTTCGGTACCTTTTATTTTAAAAAGACATTTTTTTTTTTTTTTTGCAGGCAGTCTTGATCAATTTTAACCTAAGATACTAACATGCAAATAGTGGTCATGTGGGTGCACAATCAATTAAACAACATTTAATAAATCAAAATGCTAAGAAATTATAAACTACAACCTTATTGAAGTCTAAAAGAAAAAAACTTCTCAAAAATGTTAAAAATGCATGCCCTAAACATGATTTTCTAAATGACATGACGCCTAATTAAATGCATGACATCTAACTAGATGCAATCTTAGTCTATTTTTGATATGCATGACTTTTACTTTAATGATATGTGAAATGCAATTCATATGGCCTAATATGAACTATATGTATGCAATCTAATTTATATAATTCTAATATGCATGCGTTTCATGACATGGGATGAATGACATATTAATTCTATATGCACATTCTTTTTGTGATTTTTTATGATTCTTTTTTTAATTTTTTATCTTTTATTTTTTATATTTTAAATATTTAAAAAGACTACATGATGGGAATACTAAAAAAAAAACATTAAACTATGACCCACTAATTAAAATGCAACATGTAACGTGCACATTATGAAATCTATATAACCTAAATAACATTTTTTTATTAAGAAAATTAACCTAATTCTACATGAATCTTAAAAAGAAACTAAAATGCATTGCTTAAAATGTGAAATGTGTATAGACCTAAATACCTAATATGATGTATGACATGTGGTGAGCAAATAACAATAACATGCCAAAAAAAATCCATCCATAGAAATTAATGGTATATTATTTTGATATGAATTAATGATGCAAAGCAAATCAAGAATTTGCCATGGAAAGTCGAAATAATCAAAAACCTAACTCGACGTCTCGCGGCTCAATATTTTTGATCATTTTGACTTAATATGACAAATTTTCTAATCAGACAATAATAATAAAAATCAATCACAACAAATCAAGTTAAAATAAAACGCTAAGAACAGAATATCGATCTGAATTTAACCTAAAGAAATTACCTATTCAAAGCACAGCTTTTTGTTGCTAAAAGAAAACACCTGCACAAAGAAAAAATAAAGGGCAGCCCCAAGGAAATGTCACACAGCAGTAGGGGGCGTCACTCGGGCGTGCAGGGTGTCGGGCGAGAGGCGGTAGATGTGCGGGCTACTGGCGCGGGCACGGGATGTGCAGTGACGAACGGCAATAGCAAGCGGTCACTCCGGTGCGGAAACGGAGGCTCGGAATCCACCGGTGTCGGGGCGGAAGTTGCAGGCGAGATGGGCTCGCGGTTGAGGGGCGTCGTTCGGACCAGGAGGCACGGCTCGTCGGGTGTCGCTCGGGAGCGGCGGCTTCGAGGCGGCTGGGTGAAGAAGAAGCACAGTAATTTACTTTTTACTGTGCTTCTCTCTCCTTTGCTGCTTTTTGCTTTTGCTTTTCCCTCTTTGATTGATTTTCTGCTCTTCGACACTCTCTCACTTGTCTCTCTCACTCTCTTTCTCTGCCTTTTCAATTCTACCGAAGGAAAGAAAACTTTTACTTTCTCCCCATTGGTATTTCCTTTCCACCCAGAGAAAAGAAGAACTCCAAATGACCGAATTTTTGCTCTGAATTTTTTCGAAAATCGCCTCCCCCTCTATGAAAAATAAAGCTCTCTTTTATACTGATTCCGAACGCTGCTTTGTATGGCATATTTCAAACTTCCATCTTTTGTTGCCTTAAATCAAGCCTGCAAATTGAAACGTGATTTCGTAATCAGCTCGATTTTACTTGATTCTTTCCATTTTATCAAAATCCCCGCCCTTTGTTCACCTGATTTTTAATTGTTTCTGCATTTATCATGATTTGAAAATTCGCCGGAGCAAAGATTGCTAATCAGAATTTCCACATTCCATTCATAACCAAATCATATTGATCTTCCCCTTATTTTCCTTTTGTTCAAAATGCAACTTTATTTTTCCAAAATTAGGTGTCAACAGTTGTCTAAGTTAATTGACGATTATCCTTGCTCACTCATCTTTGATAAACTTGGTGTATCTATTAAGGACCATATGACGGATTCAGTAATCAATCTGGGAAAGAAATGTGGGGGCCTTTACAAGGTAAATCAGGCACAAACACAGGTGTGGTACTCTCAAAGACAGCAAATCGCCAATAGTGAAGTCTGGCACCTTCGGCTTGGGCACTCAAAATTTCAGATAATAAAGTTTATGGAGAACAACAATCAGATCAAATCTACAAAGGTGCCAAAGAGAATATGTGAAAGTTGCCAGGTTGGAAAAAGTAGCAAGTTGCCTTTCAATATCTCGGAGTTTCTAGCTAGTAAACCACTTGAAAAAATCTATTGTGATGTGTGGGGGCCTGCCCCAGTAGAATCTTTTCAGCAGTTTAAATTCTATGTAGTCTTCATATACAGTTTTTCACGATTCTCATAGGTGTATCCAATGAAGAGAAAGTTTGAGTTCTTTTCCATCTTTATCATGTTCCAAAATCTTGTTGAGAACCAATTTGAAAGTCGAATTAAATCTTTCCAATGCGATGGTGGAGGTGAATTTAATAGCAACCGGTTTATTAACCATTTGAATGAGAAAGGAATTAAAATGCTGGTCTCCTGCCCATATACATCGGAACAGAATGGAAATGCTGAAAGGAAACATCGGCACATCATTGAGTTGGGTCTTTCTATGCTCTATCATGCACGAGTACCGTTGATTTATTGGGTCGATACGTTTCTGACTGCCACATTTCTCATCAATCTGCTGCCATCACTAGTGTTGGGAATGAGTAGTTTGTTTGGTAAGCTCTTTGGTAAAAAGCCTAACTATGGGTTTCTTCGAGTCTTTGGGTGCGAGTGCTATCCACACCTTAGACTGTATAGTGCAACAAAGTTTGATCCACGCTCATTACCCTATGTTTTTCTTGGGTATAGTTAGAGACATAAATGTTATCGATGTCTTTATTCGCCAACAGGAAGGGTATATGTAAGTCGTCACGTGATATTTGATGAGACGAGATTCCCATTTTCTGATAAATTGGGGACTGTTTTTCCTAGGCATTCACAGTTGTATCAGACTTGGTTACAGGGGATTAAATTCTTTACTAGACAATCTGGAACTACAGTGAGTGAAGGGCAAACATCACAACACCCGAGCATGGGATTTCTATTTGATGATAACAGCTTTGGACAACAAAATTATGAGCCACCTAATAAGACAAACGTGCAGCAACCATAGTTGGGTTCACAAGAACCATGTATAGACTGTGAAACACATGAAGAAGCAACAGTCTCTGTCTCAAGTGATTTACCAGTTCCATCTACTCAACGTCAGTCTACTCACCCAATGCAAACAAGGTTGAAATCGAGAATAAGGAAGCCCAATCCGAAGTATGTTCTCTCCATAGCTCGTGAGATTCCAAAGGAGCCGAAAACAGTTAAAGGAGCACTAAGTCATCCGGGTTGGAGGAAAGCTATGATAGATGAATTGGAGGCTCTCGAATTAAATCAAACATGGGAGCTAGTACCAAGATTTTCAAATATGAATATCGTCGGATGTAAGTGGGTGTTCAAAGACAAATTGGATGCGGAAGGAAACCTTGATAAACTGAAAGCATGATTAGTGGCGAAGGGGTACCATCAAGAGGAAGGTGTTGATTTTGTCGAAACTTTCAGTCCTGTGGTTAAACAGGCAACCGTGAGAATTGTTCTCTCTGTGGCAATTGTTAAAGGATGGTTTATCTATCAACTAGATGTGAAGAACGTGTTTCTTCATGGGTCATTAAATGAGACAGTGTTTATGGAACAACCACCGGGCTTTGTGAGTTCTACGATGCCTAACTCGGTTTGTTTACTCAAGAAGGCATTATATGGCTTAAAACAAACTCCGCGAGCTTGGTTTGAAAAATTCAGTAATTTTTTGTTGGAATGGGGATTTCATTGCAGCTCTACTGATCTGTCATTATTTATTCTTCACACGGGTCAGCACACCTTGGTATTATTATTATACGTTGATGATATTATTTTGACCAGCAGTCCATCATCTCTACTTTGGGAATTAATAGAAGCTTTAAGCAGAAATTTTTCTATGAAAGATCTCTGACGACTTCACTATTTTCTCGGTATTGAAGCCAAGTTTACTGGTTCGGATCTATTTTTAACACAATCTAAATATGCTGGTGATTTGTTGCAGAAAGCAGAATTGCAATATAGTAAGCCGATTGAGACCCCATTGCCTATCAAAACTTATCCAACGGTACAAGACATGGAGCCTTTTCATGATCCTCACTTTTTTCGAAGTCTTGCGAGTGGATTACAATATCTCACAAT
Source organism: Eucalyptus marginata (assembly GCA_014182565.1). Lineage (NCBI taxonomy): Eukaryota > Viridiplantae > Streptophyta > Magnoliopsida > Myrtales > Myrtaceae > Eucalyptus > Eucalyptus marginata. The sequence continues at coordinate 26,973,639 of CM024585.1, read as the reverse complement.
TACAAGACCGGACATCTCTTATTCAGTTAATCAAATCTGTCAAAAAATGCAATCTCCTACGCATGGTGATTTCAAACTGTTAAAACGGGTGTTGCGGTATGTAAAAGGAACTCAGCAACTGGGGTTTTATCTTCACTCTAAAAGCGCACTAAATTTATATGGGTATGCAGACTTTGATTGGGCTGGCTGTTCTGAGACTCGGAGGTCAACAATCGGGTTTTGCACTATCTTGGGATCAAATATCATTTCATGGTTCGTAAAAAGGCAAGCGACAGTGTCAAGATCATCAACGGAGGCTGAATATAGGGCCTTGGCTCCTGCTACAACAAATCTTACATGGGTCTCTTTTGTATTGAGAGATTTGGGTATTCCGCTCAAGGGGCCGACTTTGGTTTATAATGATAATCGCTCAGCCATTTCATTGATAGCGAATCTAGTCCTTCATGTAAGGACAAAGCACGTGGAGATTGATTTTCATTACGTTTGAGAGAGAGTCGCTCTCAAGTTACTTGAAGTTTGCTATGTTTTTGCTACTTATCAACTTGCTGACATATTTACAAAAGCTTTACCACGTTTTGATCATTGCAGGTTACGATACAAACTAGGACTAGGTTTTCCACCTAATCCCAGTTTGAGGGAGGCTGATAAGATTGATAATATTATTGGTAAATCATCGGAAGATTAGATTAGAATATGATTTGATTATGATTTGATTCTGCCATCGGAAGATTAGATTAGAGTATGATTTGATTCTGTTATCAAAATATTATATTAGAGTGGTAGATATGATTTGATTTCGGTCAATCTGTCAGATTAGATATTCGGAATATTGAATATGAAATCTAGTTGTCTTCTTAATATAAATAGCATTATGTATTGTAGAATAATATAGTGTATTATGGCTTTCAGTGAAGAACATTATTCTCCTGGGAAATTTATCTTTGAATCGTTGTTTTCTTGAATCCTCTTATTTTCTTCAGCAAGGGGACCCCTATGATGTGGCTGGCTCGATTCACCTGTAAAATAGAGGAGACAAGGCTGCTGATGGTACGACAGGGAGTAGCCAAAACGGAGTCGCAATTCGGTGAGAAAAGCAGCGTCGCGATCAACAGCAGAGTCGTGGTGCAGGGGATTGTTGAGATGGTAGCAAACAGTGTCGCAATGTAGAGGCTGTAGGGAACGTAGCTCGATAGGAAACAGTCATGTCCTCGTGGTGGAGTTTGGATGGCGATGGAGGGCGCCAAGCTTGCTGGGACGTGAGAGGGTCAGATCAGGAACTAGCAAGGTCGTCGTTGCGGTGGTAGCGAGACGCGAGTAGCATGGGTCATCAAAGGGGGCTAAAACAGGGAAGCTCGTCGTCGCCAGTGCAGGTGGCTGGAGGCGTTGGAAACTTGGCTCGACTTGACTGGGTTGGAATAGGAAGCAGCACGGCATGGCACCGTCAAGGCAGTAGGCACAGTAGTCCGGAGGCACGACTAAGAACTCAGCCATGGAAGGGATGCACGGTTGAGGAAGCCTGGCCATGGAGGGGTTCCGCCGGCTGATGTGGGCCCGAACTCTCTCCTTTCTCTCTTTTCTCACGTGTGTTTCTCCATGTATTTTTCGAATAATGAACTGCCCCCTGATTTATGAAGACCTAATTATATTATATAGTGTTAACCTAGGTCTTTCACGGGTTTTCAAATTCCAAACTTCATTGAATAATGGACTTTGATCACTAAGGCCTTAATGTAATTGTACTTTTTTTTTTTTTTTTGGCATCTAAATGTAATTTTACTTAACAGTTGAAATTGATTAAACCGAGCTCAATTAGACTCTCCCCCTCTTTATGAATTTTGATAAGCCCCTAGTGGGCACCGGATTGGCTGATTTCCACTTCTTGTGGGCTCAATTGATGACACAGTCGATCTTCTTAGGACCTTTTCCGATTAAACTCAAAGCCTTTAACTTTAACAGGCAAAATCGAACTCAATTAAAACTTAATAACTCCAATTCTTGGGCTCGGCCACTTCTTCCTTTATTGCTCGTCGAATCTTACTTGAAGTGTAGCCTACTCCACTTGAGTGATCATGTCCATTTACCACCGCCGGTCTAATGCAAATGCAATTAATGATAAATGCTCCTAAAAATATGTGCTATGTATTTTAGTTATAATATTTTTGTTTAGGGGTTAAAGATTATCCATAGTTTTCTATGTAATTAATTCTTAAATGGTTAGTCAAAATTTAGGTCTTAGCAGCTTCCCCTCTTTATAGGTGAGCTTGCAAATGTTGCATTCAAAGATAAATTAATACTTGAATTTTGACCATTCAAATGCAGTGAGCGATATTTTTACTAGGATTATGAATCCTGTTATTAAACGCAATGTGTAATGATGCATGCTAGCACAAATGATTAAAACGTACTGGGAGTTACCTCGTGGAAGTAATGAAGCAATTCGAGGAAGAACCCAACCATGAATCACTTGACTAGTGTCTGGATTGCACCCCGCAGATATCGTTTGATGATTTCTTGAAAGACTTCAAATTTCCCGGACATCATCTAAGGCATTCGAAAAGTGATAATCAATAGAAATCTGGATAATGTCTGGGGCACCGACAGATCAAGAGATAAAGGTTGTTCGGAATATCTGGATATTATCCGACATATTCGAATCAGGTTATTTGATAAATGTTTGGATATCGTCCGAGATATCTAACGATAGGATCAACAAAATGGTTCCGTTCCAACTTTTAATGAAATACCTAGATATAGTAAGATGTATTCAAAAAGATGAACTGCTAAACACCTGAATATCGTCAGAGGTGTTCAACGTGAAATTTTCCAAATTGTTTGAAAATTGCTTAACAAGAAATATCTAGTGTTCGTCTGAGGTATTCGAAAACAAACTCTCCAACCTTCGTGCCTCCGGATCGCACGTTGTCCCCTCCTCAAAAAGGACAAACCGCTAAAGGAAAATCGATGGATTCGGGGCCATTGTAATTCAATGTATCTAAGCTTCTTCGACATGAGTATCATGAGGTCATTTGATTCAACACTTGAAAAAAAAATCCGCGCGCTGCTCGACTGATGCAACACAACTTTTACAGATATTGTATCGTCCGTCCGAGTGCAAATTCTAACTTAAATTAAATGTGAGTGGTGTCTATATTTGGAACCCACCATCTAGAAGATTGATAAGAGGAAACTCTTTTCAATCAAGGATAGAGGAAAATACGATCCCTTGTTTTTCCTCCTTTGTTAAAATCGTTGTGCGTAACTGACGGAAAAAGCTTTGTGATGTTCATGGGATTGACTTAGAAGGATGATGGATCCAAAATCAAATGGGTTTTGCCCTAGAATCTATCACGAGCTTTCTCAAATATTTTCATTCTTGTTGGACCACAAAGCTTTGCGACGTTGTTGTGATGGAACAAGTCCGCACATTTTTATCTCGAAACAAAACCGCCAAACCAGTCCGTCGACGCCACTTGTATCCCACTTGCTCAATCCGAGCATGATTTCATTTGCTAGTCAACACATTTCGGCGTAGCTATTGTTTCCATGCATGTGTACCGTATCTTCTCTATACGACAATGACATTTCGATGCAAGTTGACATTATTCAAACTCGACCGACCGTGTCTTTGCTCAACCTTTCGGATATTATAACAGTTGGTTTTCTCTAGGTGGATAGCCTCGGTTGTAAAATGTGTTGCTGTCGACGAGGATGGAGTTGATAACCATCGTAGAAGACATTATAAGAAGATACATTATGATTTGATTCTGAATATATAATTTCAGATGCGTGTTAATCATCTAGCATGCAGATACTTTTCCGACGTCCTTGTCAAAAGTCTAGGAGAAACATGACAAAAGAACGAAGCAAATAAACCATGTCGAACTAGCACTGTCCTTCTCGAAAGGGATGCAACAAAGTTTTCTCAAGTCCATGTTAACGAACTTTACACACTTCATTATGATGATTTTTCGAGTCCATAATATGTTTGAATATTCAGAGCCAGTATCCGTTGACCTTCTATACTACCTACAGTAATAATTGAATTAGGTACGTGTAACGATTTAGTCCGACGAGAGCAATGAGTGATTGTCGGGTACGAGGGCTTCAATAAGAAGCGGCTCTGACAGGCCTCCGGGATGGCGAAAGAGGTTGGAATGAACCGAACTATACACCGAATATGGAGAGAGCCATTTTAATATATATATATATATATATGAAAATTGGAATTAACTTATGATGCGTCGTTTGACATAATAGCAATACTTAGTTTTGGAACTTCAAAGTTATGTATGCTCTAGTGGGAGCACTACTAGGATAGATGAGTCTTGAGTGAGCTAAATACAAGGTGTCATAGTACTCAAGCTGTCCACTTCCAGAACCTATTGTTTCCTAGTCCTCGAGCATAATTTTAGCTGCTTTTCGCCACACTTTTTTACCAGTAATGAGATAACTAATTATCAAAAACAGAAGGTTTAGAAGTAGTAGTTACTAGTGATTAATATGATATGATGTGTTAGGATTCTATTTGATCCTTTGTGAATACAAAAACACAAAATGACCATAGTTTAGTCCGCAATAAGTATCGGTAGTAAAATTCAATTGAACCATTTCTTACATCTGGTTTGGAAGCTAAAGGAGATATTATAGTGTTAGCCTATGTCCAGCACAATGATTATAGCAGTTTAATGTGTGGTCCACTCTACATGTTTACGCTGTTTCATTGGGAAATAAGTAAAGTTATCTGCCTTCTAAATTCCAGAAATCTCTTTAATACTATAAAATAGTTCAGGATCTCTTGAATTATTTGAAGTTCTGTCATGTCAGGTTCTGTATTTGAAGACTCGTGAAGAGTGGATGGCTTGGATTTATCTATATGAGATTTGTGTGAATAAAGATGTATTACTTTAAGATATTGCCAGTATGCAATCTGGGAGGAACTATATAAATGATCATTTTCAAAAGAATATCAGGGAAAGACTGCCGGTGGTTTCCAAGAGATTTCAAGATTGACCCTTTGAAAATTCTTTGCTGTAATTCGATTGCTCTCATATCTTTTACTGGTCTAACGAATCCTCATTCTTGAGGAAAACCATAGTCAGTTTGCTTTCCAGACTCTTTGATCTATATCTAAAATATGTAAACTTTGAACGTCTATTTTCATATCTTGCTTGAGCATGAAAGCCTTTCAATGAAAGCCATTCCCATGTGACGTTAGTTTATTGTCCGAATTTTTCTTAACTGAGGTCCCGCTTTCATGTCACCTCAACAAGTTCGAATGGAGATACGATTCCCCAACGCAACTTAATATTACTACCTTCCCAACCTGCGATACCTATGAACTGTAATTTTTTCCCATAGAAGATGATTTATTTAGTATTCGGAACGAGTTATTAACTGCTTTTAGCTAAGATACAATCATTTAAACGGGTATATATTGGTTCTAATTCACATTTCCAGATGATTATTCTACTATATACACACCTTATGGAAAGGCAGCCAAATTGATAGAACCAACAACCCTACGAAGAACAGATTAGCTGTTCTTTATAGGCACACAAGGTGACTGATCATTCTAAACAGACCAATTTTCTCAGTAGAAAAAATCAAGGGAACTTTCATCTAGTGAAAGCCAGGATTCGATATTGTTGTCGGTGATAAATGGTTCAGTCCAGAAACTCCCGCTAGACTCTGCAATATATGTGTCGCAAGAAGCTTCGCACTCCGTGTTCGAGAAGTCCACAGCCTCTATGCACCGGGATAATGAAGTCTCCCTCGAGCTCGAAGACAAATGGAGGGACGCAAACCCTTCCACGATCTGAGGAGTCATAGGGCAATTAATAGGAAAGTCGAAGATATCGTTTGGACACGTCTCGGACATATTCTTAGGTCCAACTTCAAGATCACATGAATGATTTTCTGTGATAGTTGCTTCTCGTGGAGATGTTGATGATGTATTTTGACTCAAGCGCTTCCTCAAGTTTGTGTGCCAGTGATTCTTGACTTCATTGTCCGTTCTTCCTGGTAAGTGAGATGCAATAGCTGACCATCTGCAAAATATTGCATGTACAAATAGATCATTAAATATTTCCCTTTCCTGGTGGAAATTTGTCATTGTTTTCTTAGAAAATGTGATTGCATTTTCCTCAACGCAAATCAATTCACAAATGCTAGTCAATTGAAAAATTTGCGAAGACCAGAGGAGGAAAATTATGTGGTCAGGTATCATTCTCTCTTTTTCATGATCATGACTCATGTTTATTTGAAAAGTGGAGTTAATAAATGATACGCGATTGCATATGCTTTGGTATACTAATTGAACTTTAAGAACATTTGTACGACAATCAATACAATTCATTATTAACTCAGAAGACGAAGAATCCTAACTCCTCGTTCTTCAGCTTCTTAAAGAATTATGCCTCTTCCAATTAGTATTCTATCTTGCTTTTTAGGTTTCAACTAGTCATTTTTGCGTCCCAAAAATGAGAAATTCAAGAAATTCTAACAAGGATAAATAATACTCGATTGGGTTTTTCTTCCTTTTTTTGGTTCCACCGCCCCTAAATATTGGGTTATCATCTTATGTTCTCACATCAAGGCCCTTCTCGCATGCATCAAGAAAACAATGAGTTTCGGATAGATCATGGAGAAGCTGTTTCTTTTTTTAATCTAGTCTTCCTCCTTAGAGGAACTTCAAACAATAGTAGGAAAGTATATGACATCAATCTTTTTTTTTTTTTTTTTTTTTTTTCAAGTATATATTACATAATTCACGTGAAGTACATTCTATGTTTCAAGTTGGGTTTTGTATTAGAGTAACTAGCTGCGAGAAGATATAACTCACTTGTTCCCAAGCAATCCTTGTAGTCTGACGATGGTATCTTCTTCTTCCTTGGTATAGTTCCCTCTCTTGATATCTGGCCTTAGGTAATTCATCCATCTGAGTCTGCAACTTTTTCCGCATCTTGATAAACCTGCAAATTTAAAGAGGAAAAAAAGAAATCAAAACCGTAAGCTGCTACAACATGCATACATAATTAGGGGGAAAAGTACCAAAAAAGTCATAAACCTATTGCATTGGTACCAATTCAGTCATAAACTTTTCAATTGGACCAATTTAGTCCTAAACCTTTTAATATTAGTACCAATTTAGTTCATCCTACCAATTTTGGTTGGCCGGAGCTGACGTGGACGTCGGTCAGACGTTGACGTGGCAATTTTAAAGATTTTTTTAAATTTTTTGATTAATTTTGATTAATTTTTGATTAATTTTTTTTTCTTTTTCCTTTTCTTTTCCGGCGACGGCCGGTGAGGGTTGCAGCCATCGCCCGGATCTGGGCAAGGCCGGCCTCACCTAGGCCTTGCCGCGGGCGAAGGAGGCCTTGCCGGCGGCTGGCAAGGCCATGGCCCCCATCGCCAGGGCGGAGGCGAGGGTCGAGGGCTGTGACCCTCGCCAGTGGTTGGTGAGGGCTTCGTGGCCCTCACCTCTGCCCTAGCGATGGCCACCATGGCCTTGCCGGTCACTAGGCGAGGGCCGCGAAGCCCTCGCCTGCCGTTGGCGAGGGTCGCGGCCCTCGCCTGTCATCGGCAAGGGTTGTGGCCCTCGCCCGACCTCTCCCAGCCGTTGGCGAGGCAGCTTTGCCGGATGCGGGCGAGCCCAGCCTCGCCCGGCCTCACCTGCGGCCGGCGAGGCCATGGCGGCCATCGCTAGGGCGGAGGCGAGGGCCGCGAAGCCCTCGCTAGCTGCCGGCAAGGGTCGCGGCCCTCGGCCCCCTCGCCTCTACCCCGGTGATGGCTGCCATGGCCTCGCCGGCCCGCGGCGAGGCCCCCTTTGCTCGCGGCAAGGCCGAGGTGAGGCTGGCCTTGCCCAGATCTGGGCGAAGCCGCCTCGCCGGCGGCCTGAGAGAGGCTAGGTGAGGGCCGTGACCCTCGCCGGTGGCTGGTAAGGGCTTCACGGCCCTCACCCAGTGGCCGGTGAGCCTCACCGAAGGCTTGCTGGCCACCGCCGGAAAAGAAAAGGAAAAAGAAAAAAAAGAAAAAAATTAATAAAAAAATTAATAAATTAAAAAAATATTAAAAATTACCACGTCAGCGTCCGACCACCGACTGATGTCCATGTTAATGCCGGCCAGCCAAAATTGGCCGGATGGACTGAATTGGTACCAATATTAAAATGTTTAGGATTGGATTTGTATCAATACAATAGGTTTATGACTTTTTTGGTACTTTCCCCCATAATTAGGAGTAAGAACTCAAGTCATTTTTAACTCCATCTCTCTGTTTGTAGAGGTTCTCTTTGGCATGGCTATTGTATCAATCACAAGATAGAGAGAAAGGAGATCGGTAGATACTTTTGCCTTCTTTTCGCTATAATAAAACTGCGAGTATATAAGCTTGAATCCCAAATAGAAATCGTCTCCCTACTTTTAAAGGGGGAAAAAGAAATTATTCAAGACATTTTGCGTTAACCCTGAAACCTGAAGATGCACTTGAAGATTATGAATTTGCACTTTTCTCCCTTCAACCTTAAAAATTATAGAAGACTACCGATTTTAGTACCAAGAATAGTAATTTCTCCATTTACAGATGAATAGGAAATTCTACAGCTTGGCAAGTAGAAAGAACTTATTTCAAGGTTTTTCCAGTTTTTTTTTTTTTTTTTTTTTTTTTTTTTTTTTTTTTTTTTTTGCCTTTTTCTCCAAGAAAGAGGAGTTGGAAAACCTTCAATTGATTCTGAGAAGAAGATACACAAGACATAAGTTTCATACACGTGTACATGCTACTTAAAACAACACCTGATGATTTGAAAATTGCCCGAACGATTCTAGGTAAACCTACCTGCATACTTGGGGAGTTTGCGCCAATTCCAGTAGCCATATCTGCTAACATAAGCCCTCAGCTTCTTGTCTTCCTCAGGCGTCCATGTTCCCTTCTTCATCCCATTCTTGTCTCGCCCTGGTGTCCTCGCCATCTCTCTCTCTCTCTCTCTCTCTCTCTCTCTCTCTCAGTGTGTGCCTGTGTGTACTTCGGAGAATTATCTTTGTTCCTTTCAAAGCATCGAATGGTTTTGAAGTCCAGCTGTATTTATGCAGACTCCTTTGGGACTCCGGAACAGGCCGAAACGTGCTCCACACATTGTCTATAGTATTCGGGCTTGCCTTTCTTGGTAAGAATAACTATAATTAATTACTTTTTGTTGTTTTCGCTATTAAATTTACTCATTATGGAACTGCTTCTTATTTATGGGTGGGACCATTTTTATTTTTATTTTTAGCAAACTGTTGGCGTTAATAAAAGGGGGAGATTTTAGTATTGGTCTTGTCTACCCCCCATGTAGATTCAGTAGCAGCAGTCAGAATCAAACGATCATCTTTATGCCTTTAAGTAAGGTCACGTGTGGGACTGACGATGGTAGGAGCCTCTAGCTCCTCAACTTGCTCAAGTTGAAATCTTAAACTCGTGTGCAGTAATATTCTGAAATGTGATGTTAGAAGGGTAATCAAACATAAGTTCACTTCACATACATAAAATTTTCTTTCAATGCAAGTTGATTGACTCGGGATAGGACTCCTCTGTTCTGCCCTGTCTGAAGGGGCGACAGTTCAAGACAAACTCCTCTCTTCGTGTTATGCCGATGTCTGTATACTAAAAGCTTCGACGAATAAGATTTGAGTCTTCTTAGCTGTCCCTATGCAGGCTCCTCACTAGTCGACGGGCCCATGAGATCATCGATCGCACCTCATTGGCCAACAGATTGTTACTGCACTTCTTTTTGATGAACAAGGACCAACTTGCAACAGGGTGTTCGGTCGGTCCATGTGTTCATGGAGCCAATGTGCACATAAGGCAGAAAATATTAACAAATCCTCTCTGGAAACCATGCCTATATCAGCTAATATCACCTATAAACAAGCATCGAGGGTTTTTAATTACAAACCCCAAGAAAAATAAACTATCGGGTAATTCAGCTAACGATTAGACCAGGCGTAGCTCTTTAGCTTCGATTCCACTTTGTGCAGCAACCGCAGCGATAAAACATGCGTGGAAAAGAGGACAACGCTAGGAAAATGGTTGGAAGCCATGGGCATTGCGCAGGGGACAAACCAACGTCGTTATCCGACTTGGCTCGACCCGAAATTTCGATGGGGGAGTTTATGAATGGAAACCTATGAGGCATCCACATCGCTTGACTTCATCCCAGGTCGGGCACGTGCATCACCAGTCAAAGACGAATACTCCTACAGGAACCCATCAACGTCATTGCAATAGACAAGAATTTTAAGACCAAATTAGTCGAGAGGGGCCAAGAGGTTCGAAGGTTCATGCATTCACATTCGTGGAAGTCTTGCGTCTTTTGTCCCTTTCCATGTCCACAGGGGCAGACGGAAGTAATGGCAGAAGCATTGCGACTGCGTAACCATTCGATCCTGCTTACGACACGCCGCGCCCGTTAATGTGTATTAGGTAGTACGATTGATTCTTTTCCTTTCCTAGGTTTTTGGGGCCAAAGCTGTCCGGGTACTATTTGAAATGGGATCTCTTTTCCCTTGTTTGGAAATTCCCTTCACGTGTCCGTGTAGAAATAGTCACGCATGGCAAAAGACAGGCTGTTGCCCTTTACTCTGACACGCAGGGATGAGTTTGAAGCTTCAATTTAGAGTTTGAAGTTTGAGTCGGTCCTCTTGAATCAATTATATGTAATGATCATAATCTTAATATTACTAATGTTACTTGGAGAATGAACTTTTCCTTTTGATTAAAGGGAATATCCTCTATGAAGACGCCTTGGTCAACTAAATTTCAAGAGTAATTATATGGTAAGTATTGCCGCATGAGTTCTTGTCAACAACTGCCTTTATGTTGACCTTGAGTATTCTGAAGCCTTTTTTTTTCTTTTTTTTTTTAAATAAAAAAAAAGCCTATTGGGTCATTTGTTTTCCACAAGTTCATGGGTTCAATTTATGTTGTGAGCGAACTCTAAAATATAACCTATATGGAGAGACCCCACCGTTAGCATCTAGAAAGGGTTACGTTGACGGACTTGCCAACCTTGGGCCTTTAGGAAGGAGGAAAAAACCTTGGACCTTTTGGGTGTTGGTGATGCATAGTACTTATGGCTAAAATCAAACTTCCTATAATAAGTGCACGATTGTAAGCAAACCCTAAACAGCTCAAACTACTTTACCAAGTTGAATCATAGATCATGTGAATGGACTTCCTAACTACTAGCATCCTGATGAGGATTACAGTTTTGAGCTTACCAATCTTGGACCTTTGGGTGTGGATCGCGTGGAAGAGTTATAACTCAAACTTAATATATTGTAATATATGTATGTGACCTTTTACAATAAACACCCATATAGGTTTATTAGTGCCGGTCGCCTGGCCACCCTTTTACCTAGTTTGCAAGATGTGACTAGTTTTATTTTTTTAAGACTAGCGTTGCCTTTCAAGCTTCCATTGAAATTGTCCATTGGACACTGCCTTGAAGACAACCGCTCGAGAAATCAGAAGGCAAGAAATTGGACGGTGATGGATGACCCGTCTTTGCAAAAATCAGTCAGTCCTTGTTGCTCGTCCATAAAATAACGCCCGTCGGAGCCAACGAGAATGGCTCCAAAAGATGCTTTCCATGCCAAGCATATCGTCCCCCCATAAATATCTTCGAGAGCAGGTCAACTCAACGTCAAGAAGGCCGCCATGCGCTGGAAAACGAACGTTTGAAAACATCGACTAATCAAACCCGGGGCTCACATCAAATTCTTAATAACTCTCTAACGAATCTGGCGTTGGTATTATTGAATACATTCCATTCACCTCCGAGGATGACGCGTTGCTTTCGTGCCTACAAGTTTCTAATCACGATTAAGCTAATCACATGCTAATCAATGCTAATGCTTTGCTATGCCCTACATCGATGCACTTCGGATAAAGCTAATCAATGCTTTACCCAGCAATGGCGGCTTCGTTCCAATCAAGCATATTCTGATCCCGTTTCGGCTTGACACTAATCGGTCCTCACGACCGCCACCGCGAAATGTAACATAATTGATTTAATTGTTAAGGAAGTGGACCGTGATGTCAGAACAAACGGGCCGTGAAAAGACCTGCATGTGTGCATGCAACGCACTAGATGTGCCTGCACCAGTCAGTCGGTCCCAAACCCTAGGCAAAAGGATCTTTCCTTATAACTTCGCCACCGGGTGGGGGGGGTGTTTTCTTCAAGTCAACTTAATTACTTTATAAGCAAAGTCAAGATGGAGTGGAGTATCGCATATCATTTCACATTCGGTTCCACCTTTATTCCATGAAAGAAAAATCCCCAGTTCACATAATAAGGCTCGCATTGAAATCTGTTTCGGGAGAGTGTGGGTCTTGTCGTGGCATTAGAATTGGAAAAAAAAAAAAAAGGCATAATTTCCACACGCTTTCACGTTGTTTGGACTATGTTGACTGTAATGGATTGACCTGGCTATTTCGTCCTTCCGTGCAAGTCTCTATCGGCATGAATCACGAATGACGTCCCTCTTTTTATTATTATTTTTTATTCTTACTTTTTCCCAGCGTTAAAATATCCACTCAAGTCAATTCATATTCCCTCTAAGAGAGTTACAAAAAAAAAAAAAAAAAAAAAAAAAAAAAAAAAAAAAAAAAAAAAAAGAAAAAAAAGAAAAAGAGAAGAAGAACAAGAAACACGACTTCTGGATGACTATGCCTATTCTAATTCTTAGTCAAATTCTATGATCTTATCTGGAAATTGAAAAATAGGCAATAGATGCGGGAAATGCACAGAATTCGTACCTTAATAATTTTGAATTTTTGTCAATGTAGTCCTCTTGGTGCTTGGAACATTACTATGGCGGCTTCATCGCTACACTTGACTATCAATTTTGGTTGGCGCTAATGATAGATTTAGGTTAATTTGACCCTACATTTGTGGAAAATCTCTTTCCTTTTTGTTCTTTCCGAATGGAAATTGAAGACCAGACAGGTGAACCTGATATGCTTTGCAAGTTCCTATTTTCTGTTTTTGTCGTAACCCTTGCGTCTGATTTTTTTTTTCTTTTTTTCATTTAAGGTATTTTTATCTTCGAGAAATTACTTCACATCATCCTTGACATCATATATCCTCACTTTCAAGTGGACCACTAGAATTGCAGCTCGGCTTCGATTTCATTTTCAATCTGGTTTATCAAGATGGAAATTGCAGTGACCTTTGATGAAAGTCTAGCAATATTTAAGTTTTGTATCATGAAGGCGGGGGCTATTTGGTGGTGTTATTCACCTACTTCTAACTTGTCTTCGTGACCCTACTTCTATATTTTCAAACTGAAAACAAATTACTTTAAATGCGAAAATATTTTGAAAAGATTCCATATGATTCTATAATTTCAATGTTTGGATATTTTGAAAGGTTTCAATTTGTTGTTTATTTTTTTTTGTGAAAACAATAGATATCGGTCATAAAGAAATATGGCTGTCGTTGCTGGCCCGTTCCAAAATTCGTTGTTTAAATCTCATTAATCCATGGGAATAAACACTTATTGTTCCGTCTTTTGACGATGGTAGGATCCATTTAGGACTATGGGCCAATGTATTAAATTAATCAGAATCCAAGAGAGGCCCAATGATATAGGCACTGTCGGATCATATAACATTGAGCCTGATTTAGCAAAACATTGGCTTCAGCACGAGATTACACGATTCTGTCACTTATTTTATACATTAGAAAAGGTGATACAAATAAAATCAGAAAAAGGGTCTTCAGCTTACTAGTTAGGAAACGGTAAAATTGACTACCTGTTAAATTGCTTTATTTTGCGTCTTAAAGGAAGCTATATTGATTAACCCATAAATCGAAATCTTTGGTCATAGATCAGAATTATCCGTGTGGTCACTAAAGCTGGTAAATTGAATCACAAAGTGATTTTGCAACTCATACTTAATGGCCCCTTGTAGAATGGGTAAGTTGTTTGGCAACAAAGTCGGGGCAAAATGGGTTAAGACTTAGTAAAATGGGTCATGATGGGTCGCTTAAACGATCCATATTTCAACTCGCTTGGACTTCTAAGACTAAAACAGGTCTGGAGACTTAACTCAAAGGAAAACTGGAAAGGAAAATCCGCAAAACGCACAGCTCTTGGAGAGATGAACTACGATGGGAAATATTGTAAGTTTTTCATAAAATTGATGGGAGGAATGTACGCTTGGGAGGATATTTGGATTGTATCTAAAAAATGTCTAGTGTATGGGTTGATTTTCAATAGAAATAATGAAATTTGACAGGGTATTATTATCATTTTTCCAGGTCCGAATAGAATATGCACTGCATCAAACAATATTTCACTGAATATAATGCATCTTCATTCTTTGTGGAAAAAAGCCCAAAGACCAGGCCGAGAATAGAGTGCAAGTCCAAATTTGTTAATATATTCGGTTGGATCGCTTTTATTCAAACACTGAAGCAAATAAATATGAACAACAAGCACATTGTACTCCCTTGTGGCCCACGGTACATATCTGCAGTGATTTACATAGATTGTTGCACATCTAAAGAGAAGTTGGAGCGCAACTTTAATATAATATACTTTTATTTTTATTTTTATCAACCTTTGGAGATCGTTTGGTGGAAACAATTTAGATCTTTTCTTAATCTAATGTTTACCTTAAGATTCAAAATTTTAATTTACAAAAATTTCCAACAACATTAATGTGATTGTGCTGACAATGGCTATGATGATGACCGAGTAATGTCATTGGTTACTTTGTTATTGCATTCAAAATAGGGATTATATAGATGGCCCTGGGTCATGGCGATGCCACAACCACAACGATCGGTGAAGTTAGACGTAGGTTCACGACCTCTTATTCGATATCGCGCGCGAGAGAGAGGCGACTATGTTTGGGGTCTCCACAGCAGCGGCGTGGGGCTCGCACGGAGGAGAGACAATGTTAGCTGAGTTGGCTAGGCAAGCGACAACGAGTGGCGACTTTTTATTTGGTTTATTATTTTTTAAATTGATATAAAATTTTATCGAAATGATAGATTCATATAAAAGGCTTAAAGTTGTTTGAGCGAATGGGTACGAGTTTGCATAAATTGGGTTAGATATGGATTTTTTTAGTAATATGGATTGTATCGGTTATATGGTAGGTGCTAAAATTGTATAGCATAAAAATGGGTTAATACGGGTTAAATGGGTTAGACATTTTTTTTCGACTCAATCCAACCCACTCATCTAACAGGCTTAGCTGACTTATTTCTTTAGAAGACTCTAATGATAATGCTCAAAGGGTGATGCATAAAGCTTTTGGAGATTCTTAGATATTAAGATGTCGCGACATGGTGGTGTTGGAATATCTTAGAGTAGATTATGTTTATAATTGATTCTAGTAGATCTTTGATTAATACAGTAAATAGGAAATTCTAATTGATGTATATTGTCTTTCCTAGTTTATTTTTCATTCTTACATTATAAATATACAATGTATTGACATACAGAAATCAATATATAGAGAAAGCACTTTACCCATATTACTTTCTCTCCTTTCTCCTTTCTGTCATGGTATCAGAGCATTCGTTTCTTGACCTAGCTTCCGCAACTTTCCGAATTGCCATCGTCTTCCTTTTTCTGATTTGTTGTTGCACTTCCCCTTCTGCAAAACAAATCAGCAAGGCGATTAGGAATTCAATCTTGATATCATGGCAAAAGATAAAAGTGTTGTGAATCCCGCAGTAGAGGATTCATCCTCCCAGGATCAGACGACTTCACCCTCTGATCACGCCGGATTAATTGAAGAAGGGCAGGTGAGTAACACTGCTCCCACTCCTGCCCCTGCTTCAGCACAAATGCCGGGTTCGATTTATTGGCCCTCAGCTCAGTGGTATCCTGCACAATGGGCTGCTGGACCTGGGCAGACTTGGGTCGACCCAACTAGTGAGTTGGGTTCGACAGAGATGGGTCATAGACCCGGTTTCACGCTCGGATTGACGCCGGAGCCCTATCTGTTCCCACATGGTCTGCACGGACCACCACCACCATACCTGTTTCAGTTCAACGGCGGACGGCCGGAACTTGGAGACCCATTTTATACGTCGCCGGCGGACGGGCCGGAGTTGCGACCGATTAGTCAAAACTCATCGGACCGATGAACTACCATTCTTGGGCTCGCGATCTTCGGCGAGCGCTCATCACCAAGGCCAAAGAAGGCTTCGTCGACGGAATGACCTCTTACTCGACGGATGAACGATCACAGAGGCATTGGCGGCGCTGCAATCAACTGGCGCGCACTTGGATTGGGAACTGCTTGGTGCCTGATGTCGCCGCCGGCCTCCCTTCGACAGAAGACTCAAAACAATTCTGGGATAACATACAACAAATGTACGGCAAATCAGATAGGGCGAGGGTTTTCTCTTTAACACAAGCCTTGACTGAACTGAAACAAGGCAATCTCTCGGTCACAGCCTGTTTCAATCGGTTTTCGGCTTTGTGGAACGAAATTGAAGCGGCGGAAGACAAATTGGAGGGGTCGGAGGCTACTCTCTGACAGTATTACACAATAAAGGAAAAGGAAAAGGCCACCAGATTCCTTCTCACCTTGAACGAGTCATATTCCGCCTTTCGGTCGCAAATTCTTGCGATGGATCCTCAACCGCCGCTCGGGCGGATTTTTCAGTTGGCAGTGCAGGAGGAGAATCAGCGAGTTGTTGCGCCTGAATAGACCCGAGTCACTGAGGGAACAGGCTTCGCGGTGTTCCCATCTGGCCTGGTCTCGACGGAGGCGGTCATCGGAACCCGAGGGAGTCTCGGGACCGCGAAGGGAAGAAGCATTGCGGCGCTGGCAACGAATCGAGAGATAGAAAACCCTAATTTTTCTTGGATGGACGGCTGGGATCGCAGATCTGGATTGGACGGCTTGGATAGAGGCGCTGGATTCGATGGTCGAGGGAGGCGCGCTGGATCGGGCGGGTTGGATCCGTTTTCTGGAATGGATGGCTGGGATCGACGCGTGCGATCGGACAGCTTCAATTCAATGAGCTATGTAGCCGGATCGGACGGTCCATATTTTTCCACGTCAGCGCCCATTAATAAAGGATCGTATGGTGCATGAAATGCCACGTTAGCAGGGAAGGTTAGTGGGCAAAATTCAAAAATAAAAAATAAATATTGTGAATATTGCAAACGTCCACACCACACTGTTGATACATGTTGGAAATTACATGGGAGACCCAACAATAAAAAAGAAAGGGAGTCTTCAGTCCATTAGATATCTGCATAGAAAAATGGTGGAACATCTTAGCAGACTATAACTCAAGAATAGTACGAGCATATCGTACAAGCTTTGAGCCAACTTAAGACTGGTGACACTGGTGCAGGATTCTCAGGTATTCTTCTCCATGAAAGGAGTTCATTATCTATTAATGCATGGATTATCGATTTAGGCGCTAGTGATCACATAGTTTGCAATGAGTCCCTATTTTCCCATGTCCATCAAAATCCACAATCTCCTGTTACGGTGCGTCTTCCAAATGGGAACATTACGTATGTTACTAAAATCGGTACCGTACATCTTGGTTAGAATTTTGTCCTTAAAAATGTTCTATACATTCCAGATTTTGAGTTTAATCTCCTTTCTGTCGCAAAAGTATGTATGGACAATTCCTGTAAAGCCATATTCAATTCCAAAAATTGCGTCTTTCAGGACCTTTCGACTGGCAAAGTGATGGGCTTGGGCAATGAGGCACAAGGACTTTACTTTTGGGTCAATTCTCCAAGAGATCTAGCTTTATTGAATAAAGGCACTCATTGTAATGCAATCAGTTATAATAAAAATCTTCTTCTACATCAACGATTGGGTCATAGTGCTAAATTTCCTCATCCAAAATGCTCCATCTGTCCTTTAGCTAAACAAACTCGAGCATCTTTTCCAGTTAGTACATCTCGAGCCAAACACCCATTTTCATTGCTTCACATGGATGTCTGGGGTCCTTACCATACTCCCCATCGTGATGGATCTTGCTACTTTCTTACAATCGTTGATGACTATAGTCGTGCCACTTGGCTATATCTTATGCAGTCAAAGAGTCAGGCATTTACTCATTTATCAAATTTTCTTTCCTTGATTAGGAATCAATTTGATAAATCTGTACATCGAATTCGTACAGATAATGGGGGAGAATATTTTTCTTCTGATTGCATAACTTTGTTGTCTACTCATGGGATACTCCATGAAAGTTCTTGTACCTATACTCCACAGCAAAATGGAGTTGTTGAGAAAAAAACATAGACATCTCCTAGAGGTAGCTCGTGCACTCAAATACCAAGCCTCAATCCCTAAAGATTTTTGGGGAGATTGTGTGATCACAGCTGCCTATTTGATTAATCGCATGCCAAGTCGAATTCTTCATGGTAAAACTCCATTTGAGATGCTTTACAAGAAACAACCAGATAATAGCCATCTTAGAGTCTTTGGTTGTTTATGTTATACAACAAATGTGGGTCCTCGCGATAAAATGAGCCCCCGTGCAACATGATGCGTCTTTATGGGATATCCTTCTCTTCAGAAGGGTTATCGTGTCATGGAGTTTTCTACATGGCATTTCTTTACAAGCAGAGATGTTATTTTCCATGAAGAAACATTTCCTTTTAGAGAGAAGCTGCTTTCATCACAAGATACTTCATCAGAAAACAATCGGTTTCTTCTGTCTGATGAAGATTTATCCTTCACACCTGGCTTTATTGTGGCGCCTCCATCCTCTATGACACCAGCACCAGTGGAATTCCCACATACATCGACGGAATTACTAGCTTCGTCTAAGGAAGTTTCTCCATTAGTGGACATCACAGAAGTGGTTGCCGACTTATCTGTGGCTCCTACGCATATAGATGAGATACCTCATCGTTTTGGAAGACAAAGCCGTCCACCTACATGGACGAAAGACTATATCTGTTCTGCTACAAACTCTTCAGGTACACAATATCCTGTTTCATCCTATGTTTCCTTTAGTTGGTTATTAGCAGAACATATGTGTTGTATCAGTCGAATTTCTGAAGAGCATGAGCCATCTTCATTCACTGAGGCAACCAAAGATTCCAAGTGGCGGCAGGCAATGGAGTCCGAACTTACTGCACTTATGGAGAATCATACTTGGGATGTTGTTCCCTTACCACCGTATCGAAAACCGATCGAATGTAAATGGGTTTACAAGATCAAATTCAAATCAGACGGTTCCATAGAATGCTATAAGGCTCGGTTGGTAGCCAAAGGTTTCACTCAAAGAGAAGGTTTCGATTATCATGAGACATTCTCTCCAGTTGCAAAGGAAGTTACCGTTCGGTCTTTTTTATCTATTGCCACGATACGCAATTGTTCCTTACATCAAATGGATGTCAACAACGCCTCTCTTCATGGTGATTTGGATGAAGAGATATACATGGACCTTCCTCAAGGATTACGCAGACAGGGGGAGTATCGGGTATGTCGTCTTCGCAAATCCTTGTATGGATTAAAACAGGCATCTAGACAATGGTATGCCAAGTTTACTGCTGCACTAACCAATGCAGGTTTTCAGCATTCTAAGCATGATTATGCTTTATTTACACGAAATGTGGGAAAATCATCGATATATTTACTAATATATGTTGATGACATATTTGTTATGGGAAATAATGATTATCATGTTGCAAGGTTCAAGGAATATTTACACTCTGCTTTTCATATCAAGGATTTGGGATCTCCCAAATACTTTCTTGGCATTGAAATTGCCAGGTTTGATAAAGGAATTTCCCTTAGTTAGAGGAAATTTGTTTTGGAAATCATTTCTGAAGCAGGGTTATCAGGTTGCAAGCCGGCAGTAATTTCCATTGAACAGAATATCAGGTTGACAACACATGAGTATGATCTCAATTCTCCTTCATCAAACAAGGATCCATTGCTTAAGGATCCATTAGGGTATCGGCGACTTGTTGGAAAATTGATATATCTTACCATGACAAGACCTGATATATGTTATGCAGTACAAATACTCAGTCAATTCATGCATATGCCAAAAGAGTCACACATGAATGCAGCCTTGAAAGTTGTGAGATACTTGAAGGGATGTTCGGGGCTCGTTATATTTCTGTCCCGTGAGTGTGATATGGAGATGACAGCATTTTGTGACACTGATTATGCTACTTGCTCGATGACTAGGCGATCCATCACCGGTTTTTGTATTAAATTAGGAAAATCGTTGATTTCATGGAAGACAAAGAAGCAATCTACCGTGTCATTGTCATCAACTGAGTCAGAGTATCGAGCCATGGCGAAAACCACCTGCGAAATAATCTGGATACGAGGACTTCTTTCAGATTTGGGAATACAAGTCAGTGGACCAAGTAAATTGTTTTGTGATAATGATGCTGCACTTAAGTTAGTAGCAAACCCAGTCTTTCATGAGAGAACAAAGCATATAGAAGTTGACTGTCATTTCACTCGCGACAAAATCAAAGAAGGAGTTCTTGTAACAAAGGGCATCGGAACAGTGGACCAACTTGCATATATTTTCACTAAGCCGCTATGCCAAAGACAACACAAGTTTTTATTGAGCAAGCTAGTTGTCCTTGACATTTACAAGCCACTAGCTTGAGGGGGAGTGTTGGAATATCTTAGAGTAGATTCTGTTTATAATTGATTCTAGTAGATCTTTGATTAATACAGTAAATAGGAAATTCTAATTGATGTATATTGTCTTTCCTAGTTTATTTTTCATTCTTACATTATAAATGTACAATGTATTGACATAAAGAAATCAATATACAGAGAAAGCACTTTACCCATATTACTTTCTCTCCTTTCTCCTTTCTATCAGGTGGGACCTTGCATCACACAAATTTTGGACACAAGAGGGTTGCTTGACGTGTAGATAGGAAAGGCAGATGTTACATATGCAAAATCGTCAGATTTCCCATCCCTTGTTTCTTCTTCGAATGGCCATAGACCACCACTGCATTTATTCACCCACTGAAACTGCATGATTCGATTTCTTGCGATCATGTAAGCAGGTGGAACTTTTGGCTTGTAGCATGTGTGCAAGCAAAATTCTTATTAGCACAAGCATTTGCAAGGCACCCCTGGGATTTTGAAGAAGCAACACATTTCTCAAATTGAATGCAAGGGTGATTGATTCCAAGATGGGTAGTGGGCTATTCCCCCTAGAACCAAGAACCATCCATTGGTTACCAATTTGGTTCTCGAGTGGATCCTTGGAACCGGTCTTCTAGAGGAAGGAATAAAGCCAAAATGTTTCTAATGTGTGTTGTATGGACACCAAACTAGCATGTGATCCTAATGAAGGAAAAGATATAGAAGGGAGGACGATGACAATAGTTGAGACGGGTCTCAATTTGGACAGCAAGAAGAGAGCATCAATGTCCTCATTAAGATATCAAAGAAGCAAGTCCATTGCTAGGGACTTTAGAATTGATAGAAAACTTGACCAGTATATATATACCGGTCTAGTTCAGATGGATGGTTCCATCCTTGGAACCGGACCGGTTCCCATGAGGACCGTTGGTTCTAGGTGGGTCTGGTTCGATTCTGGGCGATTCTCGATTTTTTTGAATACTCCTAAATAAAAGGAATAAGTTTAGAATTTCTTGGAGGACAACTATCACAGTTAACCCCACTCAGAGATTGATTATCTAGAGATGTCTTTGTTAGAAAAATCCTCTTAAGATATTTTGAAGTCGACAAAACATTTCCATCAGTCTAGTCTAAAGACTTGCAGACTCTACTGGCAAAGTCTGAAGTCCTCCAGACTCAAGTTTTAAAGTCTACTCTCATGGACAGTTTCCAGACCGACATAGTTAAAACTTCTATTCTGATTACTTCTAGTGTGGTTTTGACTCCAACGGTTAAGGAATATCTCACGACTGGAATTAGCACTTCAAGATCTTTTATTCGTATTCGAATAATCTAGATTCTCTAGATCCGCAACTTATACTTGGAAGGTTCTACTTATGGAAACCAAGATCCTGATTGTATGGGCGAGTAGGATTGATGGGCTATCAACATTTTCCTTGAGGAGCTCGAGATCTCTTTAAATTGATTCTGTCCAACGGGTTGATTGGAAGAACTTCTTTGGAAGGTGCCAACGGTAATGAAGGCATGAAGAAGTATTTAAAGGGAGACGCTGAAGTTGTTCAAGAGTGGAAGATAGAAGAATTCCAAAGTCTAAATCCCTTTGTTATTTTGCGATCTTATTCTTCGAGCTATACTTGTAATCAAAAGAGAGACTGAAGTGTGGTGAGACCTTGAGGAAGTGTAGTATAGTCTCTACACTATGGAATCAAGGGCGTGAGATTGTAAATTCTCTTTTTGATTCTTAGTGAAATCCAGCCAGTGGGCTGTCCGTGCGGGAGAGTGGACGTAGGCTTGGTCTAAGCCGAACCACTATAAATCTGGAGTCTTGATTCTCTATCCCTAATCCTTTTACTTTACATTGATTACTGTTTTTAATTCCTTAGTCCATCATCAAATAAATTGTCTATACATTTGGTTATGTTTTATAAAAATCATCTTAATCACCTATTCACCCCCTTCTAGGTGCTCGTACTAGTTCTAACAATTGGTATCAGAGCTTGTGTACTCGTTTATTAGAAGTGTTTTTACTTCTGAGTTAAAGATCTATGGTTAGTATGTTGCCTACAGGGTTGGTTGAAGGTCAAAGCAACACCAGCATCGCCATACTTTGATGGAAAAGACTACAAAGATATGGAAAAACAAGATGAAAGCATTCCTAAGATCGAAAGATCCCTTGGAATGGGAAGTGGTAGACAAAGGAATCATTCCTACTGCTGCATCAGAATCAGAGAGAGGAAAATAAGTTGCTGCTCCTATCGAGATGACTCAAGAAGAAATAATC
This sequence comes from Eucalyptus marginata, assembly GCA_014182565.1. Lineage (NCBI taxonomy): Eukaryota > Viridiplantae > Streptophyta > Magnoliopsida > Myrtales > Myrtaceae > Eucalyptus > Eucalyptus marginata. The sequence continues at coordinate 26,950,736 of CM024585.1, read as the reverse complement.
AAGAGGCAGACTCTTGACGCAAAAGCCATTTATTCCTTATATTGTGCTTTATCCCCTACTGAGTATAACAAAATATCCTCTTGTGATACATCAAAAGAAGTCTGGGATAGGCTTCACATCACCTATAAAGGAACTGATCAAGTGAAAGAGACAAGGATCAATATTCTTTTGGGACAATATGAAGTTTTCAAGATGAGATCAGGAGAATCAATAATTGACATGTTTAGTCGTTTTACTGAAATTGTGAATGGTCTTGAATATCAGGGACATCCAATCTCAGGACATATGAAGGTCAACAAACTTCTACGTGGACTCTCTAAAGACTGGAATTACATAAAGACTTCAATAAGGGAGACACAGAGGATTGCACCACTCTCTGTAGATGAATTAATTGGAACTCTTCAGTCTTACGAAGTAGAGCACACCAACGAAGAAGAAGATTCAAAAGGTAAGAAATCTATTGCCTTAAAGTCTAATGATTATTCTGATGCTACAGACTCCGAAGAAGATCTAGATGATGAAGAACGGCACTCATGATAAAGAGATTCGAAAAGCTGAACGAAAAGGGAGAAAATTCAATTGGAAGAAACAAAGCTCACAAAGGTTTCGAAACAAATCAACGAGAGGAAGATGATTCCAACAAAGAAGTGACTTGCTTTGAATGCAAGAAAAAGGGACATATCAGACCCAACTGTCCTCTGTTAAGGAAAAGGAAAGGAAAGGCTGAGAAATACAGAAAGGCACTCAAAGCAAAGACTTGGAGTGATACTGAATGTGAAGAAAGTGATGATGATTATGCCAATATCCGTTTGATGGCAAAATCTGATTCAGACTCAGACCTTGAGTCAAACACGGACTTAGACAGTGAGCTTGAGGTTAGTAATCTAAAAATCCCTGTCAAAGTTTCGAGATATATTGATGAACTTTGTCTTAGTCTAAAAACATTTCTTAAGAGGATCTCCGAATTAAAAAGGGAGAATTCTACATTGAAGCAATAGGAGAAACTTTGGAAAGAAAAGTTTGAAAAGTTGGATAAGAACTTTACTATCTTGAAAGAAAGCTCAGACTCTGTTTCCAAAGAAAATAATCATTTGAAAAATGACATTTCAAACATATAAAAATATTTTCAAATGGTTCTGAAAAATTGGATAAGATTCTTTCGATACAAAGACCCTACTTTGATAAGTTAGGTCTCGGTATGACTTTTGAAACTATTCCACTAATTGATTTTCCAAAGGTGAAGGAAAGAATCAAACAAAGACCAACAAGAGTTGTTTATAAAAATCATTTCCAGAAAGTCTTTGTAAAACTTGTTGGCCGAAATGCTCTAAAATGTTCAAAGTGTCAAAGCTCAGAACATTTTGAGAAAGAATATCCTTTGGTTTGGAGACCTGTTAAAAGGAATTGGGCAAAGACTGTTTATTACTCTAACTCTTCTGGACCCAAAATGATGTGGGTACCAAAGAAAGCTTGAATTTTTCTTAATTGCAGGTCACTATCAAAAGGAAGATTAAATGGTATCTAGATAGTGGCTGCTCAAGACATATGACAGGAGATTCAGGTTGCTTCATAAAACTTGTTCAAATAGATGGAGGAAAAGTTTCTTTTGGTGGTAACAACAAAGGAAGAATTATTGGTCGCGGAACAGTAAAAATTAGAAGTCTATCAATCAAGAATGTCTCCTTAGTGGAAGGATTAAATTACAATTTGCTTAGCAAAAGCCAATTGTGCGATACTGGATTCAAGATCAATTTCCAGGAAGGAACGTGCTCAGGAATTAGTAAAGACTTCACTCAATCTTTTACTGGTCGTAGACATGGAAATATCTATCTTTTGGATGTGAATCAAGAAAGATCACAGTGCTTAATATCAGTACAAGATGAAGCTAATCTATGGCACAGAAAGCTTGGCCATACCAACATGAAGCAAATTGCCAAAATTTCTTCCAAGAAGCTTGTTGGAGGATTGCCTATTCTCAATTACCTTAAGTCTGATCTATGCACACCATGCGTACTGCGTAAACATGTTAGAAACTCTTTTAAACCAATAAATAAAGTTTCCACTAATCGTGTACTGCAGCTTTTGCATATGGATCTATTTGGACCTACAAGAACGCAAAGCATTGGTGGAAAAAGGTTCTGCCTAGTAATAGTGGATGATTATTCATGATTTACTTGGGTCTACTTTCTTGCAAGTAAGTCTGAGACTTTCTCTCACTTTTCAAAATTCGTTAAAAAAGTGTAGAATGAAAAATGTCACACTATTTCAAGCATTCGTACAGACCATGGAGGTGAGTTTGAAAATCAAGACTTTGCTAAATTTTGTGATGAATCTGGTTTTCAGCATAAATTCTCCTCTCCATATACACCGAACAAGAATGTGGTTGTGGAAAGGAAGAATAGGTCTTTACAAGAAATGGCAAGGACTCTTTTAATTGAAAGTAATATTTCTTCATGGTTTTGGGCTGAAGCTGTTTCGATTGCTTGCTATATTATTAACAGAGTGTTTTTAAGACCAATTCTTGAGAAAACTCCTTATGAAATTTTTAAAGGTAAAAAACCAATTGTTTCTTATTTTTAAGTATTTGGTTGTAAATGCTTTATTCTGAAGAATGCAAATGATCGAGTTGGTAAGTTTGAAGAAAAATCAGATGAAGGATTCTTTCTTGGTTACTCAACTGTAAGCAAATCCTATAGAGTATTCAACAAGAAGACTCAGACTGTGGAAGAATAAATGAACATCAAATTTCAAGACTCTCCACAAATTCAGCCAATTCAGACTGAAGAATCAGAATCTGCTCCAAACTCTACTAGATCTACCTCCCTTGAAGCAGTTCAAAATTCAGAAGCAGTACAACAAGTTGTTGATGAAGAATCAACTCAAGAAAAAGATCAACAACCTATCAGACTATCCAAGAATCGGAAGCACAAGTCTAGTCATCCTGAAGAACTCATTATTGGAAACGTTAATGAGGGAATTCGAACAAGATCCAAAAGGCGAGAAAAGTCTAGTGCTGTTGCGCTTATTTCTGAAATAGAACCCAAAAACATTGAACAAGCCTTAGCTGATGAAAGCTGGATTAAAGCAATGTAAGAAGAGCTCATACAATTCAGTATTAACGATGTTTGGGAATTAACTCCTAAACCAAAAGGTAAATCTGTTATTGGAGCTAAATGGGTTTTCAGAAACAAAGTTGATGAAAAAGGCAAAGTGACAAGAAACAAAGCAAGACTTGTGGCTAAAGGATACACACAAGAAGAAGGGATAGACTATGATGAGACTTACGCTCCTGTAGCAAGGTTAGAAGCAATCAGATTATTACTTGCTTTTGCATGCTATAAGAATTTCAGGTTATTCTAAATGGACGTCTAAAGCGCATTCCTGAATGGATTTATCCAAGAAGAAGTCTATGTGGAGTAACCTCCTGGATTTGAAGACTCAAAGAAACCAGACTCAGTGTTCAGGCTGAAGAAGGCTTTATATGGATTGAAACAAGCTCCTCGAGCTTGGTATGAAAGGCTGAGTAACTTTTTAATTCAAAGTGGTTTTACTAAAGGAAAGGTAGATACTACTTTATTCATTAAAAATGAAGGTAAAAGCTTTTTACTTGTTCAAATTTATGTCGATGATATTATATTTGGATCATCTAATGAGACTTTGTGCAAGAAATTTTCTAAGTTTATGCAGGATGAATTCGAGATGAGCATGATGGGTGAACTATCCTTTTTCCTTGGTCTACAAGTGAAACAACCGAAAGAAGGAATCTTTATTCATCAAGAAAAATATGCAAAAGAACTTGTTAAAAAGTTCGGTTTGGAGAATTGCAAAAAAACTGACATACCTATGTCAAATTCTTCGAAGTTAGACAAAGATGAAGGATGGAAGAAAGTCGACCAAAAACTTTACAGGAGTATCATTGGTTCACTTCTTTATCTTACTACATGTAGACCTGACATATTATTTAGTGTTTGCATATGTGCTAGGTTTCAATCAGATCCTAAAGAATCTCACCTAAGTGCTGCTAAACGTATCATCAAATATGTTGCAACTACTGCTAAGATTGGTCTATGGTATCCCAAAGAAGAAGACTTTACTCTTCTTGATTATTCAGACGCAGATCTTGCAAGTTGTAGAGTTGATAGAAAAAACACTTTTGGCACTTATCAATTACTCGGTAATAGGGCAGTATCTTGGTTTTCAAAGAAGCAAAGTACCGTAGCTCTTTCAACAGCTGAAGCAGAATACGTAGCTCTTGGAAGTTGCTGTTCTCAAATACTATGGATAAAACAACAACTAGGAGACTTTGGTATTGAAGACTTTTGTACCGAGATCAAATGTGACAATACCAGTGCAATCAATCTTACAAAGAATCCTATTCTTCACTTAAGAGCAAAACACATTGATATTCGACATCATTTCATAAGAGATCATGTTCAGAATAGAGAAGTCTTGGTACAATTTATCGACTCAAAGAATCAACTTGCAGACATCTTCACAAAGCCGCTTGAGAAAAGTTTATTTGAGTCTATTCGTTCAAGACTCAACATTTTATCTCCTGAAGACTGTTGAAGCTTAGACTCAGAATCTAAATTTGAAAAGCATCAGACTCAAAAGTTCAGACTTAGAAGACCAAACGTTACGACTGTAAGTTATTTTAATTATAGTTCATTTATTTGTTTAAACAGATATCTCGAAATGGTAAGACCGCTTGTTAATCTCTAATTGATATTATTAAGGCAGTTATTTTTTTGGTTGGTTACCAATTTGTTTTAGAAAGGCAGTTATTTTGAAAAGGCATTTTCATTTTTTCCTTTTTGTGACGTTTCATATACCCCGTATCGATTGCCTTTTATACTCTCTCTCTTCCTCTTCTCATTTGACCCAAAAACCCTAGAACACAAATTTTCACTCTCTGAGATTTTCTCTCGAAAGTTCATCTCTTCAAGTTTTCACCTTTCTTGCGATACAAGTGCGAAACTTCTCCTAAGGACATTGACAATGTCGCATCAGAGAAAATATTCCAGAATAGCAAGCAGGGGACCACAAGGCTTGGGTGAGGGGCTTACGCACTTCGATCTTACTGAAGAAGGAGACTCTTCAAGTGGACAGGTGCATCAACATTTTCAACAGCGCACTTCTTCCATTAGATCACATGTTCGTAACCCTCAACATGCAGAGGAAAACATCATTGAGGATGTAGAACCAGTAAGATTTCTTAAGCCAGCTTTTGTATACAGGCTTTACTCTGCTCTGAAAGAAGGGGGTTCTGCAATGACGTTTATTGACGAGTTTCTGAAAGAAAAGGGCTATAAAAATGAGACTCATTTTCTGACTGTCATGGAACGTTCGGGTGTTGTTCCTGCTGGAACAGCGGCAAAGACTTTTGCTAACTTTCCAAGTGATCCACGATTTGGTGGTGTCAATCAGCCTGAGGGGAAAGATGATGATGAGAAAATGTTTATGCATTTTAAGCCAAGGATTGGTGTGGCTGCAAATCTTCGGGGAAAGAGAGAAGAATTGTTTTGATCGGAGGAACATAAGCAGATGTATGCTAAATTGTTGAAGCGTGGGGTGATGAACCCACGAACTGTGGATTTTGATTTTCTCGATCTGTTAAACATCAATTTAAGGGAGAAGTTTGAGAAACTTCAACTTCATCAATTCTTTACTGAGAGCGAGATTGCTCATTATGAACTAACGGCTTATTTTTACTCCAACCTCAGTTTTCTTGATGCAAACAGCTTTTCATTCAGTGTGAGGGATAAAGAGTATGTGGTTGACACAGATGGTCTGGCTGACGTTATTGGTGTGGAAAGAGGAGCTTTCCAATCAATCTCTGTGTCGGTTAGCCATGCAACATTGGAGCTTGCAAAAGATAAAATCACAGAAGGACGTCTCTCCTATTCAAGGATGAGTGCATGAAACATTTTGCTTCATAAGTTTGTGATCAACTGTCTCAGACCCAAGTCGACATCGAAGACAGATGTATCCATTTCTGAAGCAAAATTGATGTATGCCATAAAGATCGGACATAACTTTTCCTTGCCCCATACCATTATGTTCCACATGTATCGGTCTATGGCGAAGGACAAGGGCAAACTCTCTTATTCTGCTCTCATTACTCGTTTATTCAGACATTTGAATATTCAGCTTCCCAACATTCTGTGTGTGAAGACTATTTGATCAAATGGTCATCGGGCTGAAAATGATTACGAAAATGCGTCTGAAAGAACTCAGCAAAAAGCTTGAGCGGTTCAAGGAGAAAACCCCTGTCAAGACCAGACAAGACTCATCTGCTGCAAAGAGAAAAGGAAAAGATCCTATGACTGGTCCTACCAAGAGAAGGCGAGCGATCATCTTGCAGGATGAAGATGATGAGGAAGACATTCCTATTTCTGCTTTTGTTTTTCCAGCATCTTGTTCCTGAGTCAGCAGAACAAGAACATCACGTTGGAGAAGAAACTAAGAAAGGGAATCAGGAGAAGGAATCCATGCAGACAGAAGAAGAAGAAGAAATAGCCAGAACAGACTCAGCGAAACAGCCAGAAGAACAACATGTCGAAGAAGGTTATGCAGATTCTCCAGCAGAAAAGGAGGATCAAAGACATCTTGACACTGAAGAAGCTTCTTAGCAAGAAGAATACTTCTCTCCTCCAGAAGGCATTGAAACAGGGGGAGATGTTCCAAGAGAAAGTGTTCCTCTTTTAACCTTTACCAGTGCAAGTGTCAGTCGTTCTCCTGCTGGTGCAGAAGATGTCCATGCCTCTCAATTTCCTGAGGAAGAGGCAACATCTCCAAATGATGATCTCCCTGCTGATATTCGCTCCACTGGCTTAACTCCACAATCGGACCATGTTGAAGCAAGCACGCAAACTGACCATTCAGGAGATTTTGGAAGACTGCTTGAAATTCTTTTGGAGCTTAAAGGCCAGGTTTACGCTTTAGGATGCGAATTCCATACACTGCAGAATGAGAATCGTGCCATGTTCATCTCCTTGCAAGATCAAATTAAAAATACTCAACTTCAGATTCAAGTCACTGCCAAAGGCACCGCTCTCGCACAACTGCAGGAGGATTTGAGGAAGCTGGAGGAAACTGTCAAGTCAATGGGAGATTTTCAACTTGTTCACATTCCTCGAGCACCCTGACTTTTTCACCTTTTTATGCTGACAAAAAGGGGGATAAGTTTTTGCAGATTTTTATTCCAAACTTTCAACTTTTGAACATACTTTGGATTTTATATTTTGATGTGATTGTGATTGACTTTATCTTTGGTTTGGTTTTAAGCTTTGGTTTACTTGCTTATTATTGCAATACTTTAAGCTATTAAGTTAGATAAAGATAGCTGTTAAACATCTGTACAAGACTAACTTGTTTTCTGTGGATGCAGATTTGTGTACATGACAACTTTCACTATCTTTATTATAATCTTTTATGAGATATCATTGCTAGCTTAAATGTTGTATTGCAGGACAATAGTATCCAAATTTGCAGGAAAGTTTTGTCACCATAAAAAAAGGGGGAGATTGTTAGAAAAATCCTCTTAAGGTATTTTGAAGTCGACAAAACATTTCCATCAGTCTAGTTTGAAGACTTGCAGACTCTACTGGCAAAGTCTGAAGATCAAAGTCTGAAGTCCTCCAGACTCAAGTTTTAAAGTCTATTCTCATGGACAGTTTTCAGACCGACATAGTTAAAACTTCTATTCTGATTACTTCTAGTGTGGTTTTGACTCCAACGGTTAAGGAATATCTCACGACTGGAATTAGCACTTCAAGATCTTTTATTCGTATTCGAATAATCTAGATTCTCTAGATCCGCAACTTATACTTGGAAGGTTCTACTTATGGAAACCAAGATCCTGATTGTATGGGCGAGCATGATTGATGGGCTATCAACATTTTCCTTGAGGAGCTCGAGATCTTTTTAAATTGATTCTGTCCAACGGGTTGATTGGAAGAACTTCTTTGGAAGGTGCCAACGGTAATGAAGGCATGGAGAAGTATTTAAAGGGAGACGCTCAAGTTGTTCAAGAGTGGAAGATAGAAGAATTCCAAAGTCTGAATCCCTTTGTTATTTTGCGATCTTATTCTTCGAGCTATACTTGTAATCAAAAGAGAGACTGAAGTGTGGTGAGACCTTGAGGAAGTGTAGTAGAGTCTCTACACTGTGGAATCAAGGGCGTGAGATTGTAAATTCTCTTTTTGATTCTTAGTGAAATCCAGCCTGTGGGCTGTCCGTGCGGGAGAGTGGACGTAGGCTTGGTCTAAGCCGAACCACTATAAATCTGGAGTCTTGATTCTTTATCTCTAATCCTTTTACTTTACATTGCTTTCACTTACATTGATTATTGTTTTTAATTCCTTAGTCCATCATCAAATAAATTGTCTATACATTCTGTTACGTTTTATAAAAATCATCTTAATCACCTATTCACCCCCCTCTAGGTGCTCGTACTAGTTCTAACAGTCTTGACGATCATAATGAGGACCATTCAAATTTTAAAAAAGTCATTTCTCTTCACTAAAACCATAAGCCAAGACGTGCGTAGTCATACCCTCTCCTCCTACCTGTCTGTCCATCGGCGGCAGTAAGCCATCATCCGCTTTTGCCCTTTTCTCTGACCTTCTCATTCAAGCATTTAAATCCTTAACCACCCGATAGTAATTCTCACTCTGGAAATAGAAATATTTATATATAGAGAGATGTCTTCATGTACTTACACTTGCACCAAAGGAAAAGAAAACAAGTGATCCAAAACTACACTAAATCTATGGCCTTTCGACTCGAAGCCATTCAAAAATAACGTGTGGCCCCCCCATCTTTTCCTGCCTCGTTTCTTTTCTCCATTGAGTCCGAAACAAGGGTTGCGATCTGCAACGCATGAAACGTCAGAGAGAGACCATGAAGAATGTGTCGAGGATCAAGTTCTTGCATTGCTTTAGACGGCCCGTCATCGAGGACATGGTGCTCAAGCCCAGGCGTAGGCGGAACCAGCTCATGCATCTCTTGATCGATGAGGACGACAACGAGAGAGCAAGTGTGAAACCACCGTATGCTCGATCGAGAAAGCATAGCTTTTCGCGCATGTTGAAGTCCGCTCTCTTCTACACCGCTTTGGTTTGTTATCCCACTTTTTTCGTTTTTCTAGTTTGTGCCATTAAAGAAATGTCCAACGAGGATTACATATTATGTTGAGGAAGAAACTATTATTATCGTGAAAATGTCACTTTAGGTCTGAGAACTATGTGAGAACATTTTAGTGGTTTCCATATGTACTCATTTTTCTCCATTTTTTTTCACAGGCTCGGACTATCCGCCGGAAAAGAAGTAGTTCAGTTCGAAACTCATTGTTGACGAAACACTGTCCTTCAATGGATGCCGAACCAAGGGGGTCGTTATGTGATAATAACGATCATAAGCTTATCGATGATCAGGCAAATCATTTTTCTTCTACCTCTCTTTCTTCAGGTTCAAGTTCGGCATTAGAGTACGTGGACTGTGTGTCCAAACAGTGGTCTCACGGTGGATTCTTGTACAATGGCTCATCAATGAAGCAAGAGCTAAGCCCAGATCATCAAGATCAGTCACGAACGAAACGAGCCAAACTTGATATGGCATATCTGCTGTTCATTAGTCTGATGGGGACGGTGTTGTGTGGCAGAGCTTATGCAATAGTCTTTGCATTGATGTGGCTTCTTGTGGTGACTCGCTGGCTTTGCTGGAGCGTCACTGACAATGATGATGATGTGAGGACAGGAAGACGACAGGAGAAAGTGAAGGTTTCGCAGGTGGAGACAGATGAGAAGAAGAGAAGAAAGACTGTAGCGCAGTTAATTATGGATGTGCTAGGGAGGACGCGTGAAAGGAACCGTCCCAAAAAATGAAGAGAGGGCCGCTGTTGCATTAAATCTTTTACGTGAAAATGCTGTCTTGCGTGATAGATCAAGATTAGCATCTAGCTAGTTAGTAGACTTTTGGCGACGAGAATTTCGTTCTGGCAAATTATGGTTTGTATATATATTCATTTTGAATTCGAAGTCAGGTTGGTATCAATAGAAAAGGGGAAATGTTAGGGTAATAAGAATGTCGTAAGATTGGCATGAGTGTTTAGATCTGAAATGGAATTCTTTCGCAAATTGGATAGGCTTTTGAAATACAAATAACAGTGCTGGACTTTTTAATAGCGAATTAAAAAAAAAAAACTAAATAATGCGTCAGATTGTGGATAAGCTTTTTAAAAAAAGTGGGTCGCGTTTAAGAATTAATAACAATTTAGCACATCACTTAATAAACCGATAGTATAAATCAGTCTTAGTGAGTCAAGCATTTTTTAAATACAAATGGCAACCAATAAGATGCTGGTTTAGATGACAAATAAGTTTGCTCAATTCCCTGTGGTGTGGGACTCCGGTTCGACTACTTTTTGTTGGATAAATTCTCCTCAATAGATTTTGAAGTTGACAAAACATCTCTCTCAGTCTAGTCTGAAGACTTGCAGACTCTACTGGCAAAGTCTGAAGATCAAAGTCTGACGCTGACAAGACTCAAGTTTCAAAGTCTACTCTCATGGACGATTCCGAGGGCCGACAAGATAAACGAACTTCTATTCGGATCCTATATGGTTTTTATCTCAATGGTTAAGGAATATCTTTCGACCGGATTCAGCACTACAAGATCTTACATTCGTATCCGAATTGATCTAGATTCTCTAAGATTCGCAACTTAATTGGAAAGTTCTACTTATGGAAACCAAAATCCCGATTGTATGGGCGAGCGGGATTGATGGGCTATCTACACTTACCTTAAAGAGCTCGAGATCTCTCCAAATTGATTCTGTCCAACGGGTTGATTGGAAGAACTTCTTTGGAAGGTGCCAACGGTAATGAAGGCATGAAGAAGCGTATAAAGAGAGACGTTCGAGTTGTTGAAGAGTCTTGGATAGAAGAATTCCAAAGTCTGAACCTCCATATTTCGTTTGTGATCTTATTCTTCGAGCAATACATGTAATCAAAAGAGTGACCATAGAGTGGTGAGACCTTGAGGAAGTGTAGTAGAAATTCTACATTGTGGACTCAAGAGCGTGAGACTGTAAACACTCTTTTTGATTCTTAGTGAAATCCCGCCGAAGGAAGGGCTGTCCGTGCGGGAGAGTGGACGTAGGCTTGATATAAGCCGAACCACTATAAATCTGAGTCTTGATTCTCTCTCCCTAATCCTTTTATCTTTCGGTACTTTCAATTGCTGCGATTGTTGTTTTTAATTCATTAATCTCATAATCGGATTTGATTGTTAAAATCGTTTTAATCACCTATTCACCCCCTCTAGGTGCTAATTCTAGTCCTAACAATTGGTATCGAGCACATTGTACTCGTTTATAAGAAGTGTCTTTACTTCGAGTAAAAGATCTATGGCTAGTATGTTACCTACAGGGTTGGTTGAAGGTCAAAGCAATACAAGACCTCCATACTTTGATGGAAAAGACTACAGCATATGGAAGAATAAGATGAAAGCATTCCTTAGATCGAAAGATCCATTGGAATGGGAAGTGGTAGACAAAGGAATCATTCCTGCTGCAGCATCAGGATCAGAGAGACGAAAAGAAGTTGCCGATCACATTCAAATGACTCAAGAAGAAATCACCAAGAGACAGACTCTTGACGCTAAAGCCATTTACTCCTTATATTGTGCTTTATCCCCTACCGAGTATAACAGAATATCTTCTTGTGATACAGCAAAAAGAAGTCAGGATAGGCTTCACATTACCTATGAAGGGACCGATCGAGTGAAAGAGACAATGATCAACATTCTTCTGGGACAATATGAAGTCTTTAAGATGAGATCGGGAGAATCAATAACCGACATGTTTAGTCGCTTTTTGAAATTGTGAATGGTCTTGAATATCAGGGACATCCAATCTCAGGACATATGAAGGTCAACAAACTTCTACGAGGACTCTCCAAAGACTGGAATCACATAAAAACCTCAATAAGAGAGACACAGAGGATTGCTCCACTCTCTGTAGATGAATTGGTTGGGACTCTTCAATCTTATGAAGTAGAGCAAACCAACGAAGAGGAAGATTCAAGAGGTAAGAAATCAATTGCCTTAAAGTCTAATGACTATTCGATGCTACGATTAGAAGAAGATCTAGATGATGAAGAGCGGGCACTTATGATAAAGAGATTCGAAAGTTGAACAAAAAGGAAGAAAATTCAACTGGAAGAAACAAAGCTCACAAAGATTTCAGAACAAATCAACGAGAGGAAGATGACTCTAACAAAGAAGTGACTTGCTTTGAATGCAAGAAAAAGGGACACATCGGACCCAACTGTCCTCTCGTTAAAGAAGAGAAAAGGAAAGACCGAGAAATACGGAAGGCACTTAAAGCGAGACTGGTGATACGAATGTGAAGAAAGTGATGATGACTATGCCAATATCTCGTTTAATGGCAAAATCGATTCGACTCGGACCATGATTCGATACGGACTCGAACAGTGAACTCGAGGTTAGTAATCTAAGAATTCCTATCAAAGTTTCGAAATACATTGATGAACTTTGTCTTAGTCTAAAAACTTCTCTTAAGAGGATCTCCGAATTGAAAAAGGAAAATTCTACATTGAAGTAACAGGAAAAACTTTGGAAAGAGAAATTTGAAAAGTTAGAAAACAACTTTACTTGTCTTGAAAGAAAACTCGACTGCTTTTCCAAAGAAAACAATCTTTTGAAAAATGATATTTCTAATATATCAAAAAGATTTTCAAATGGTTCTGAAAAGTTGGATAAGATTCTTTCGATACAAAGATCCTACTTTGATAAGTTAGGTCTTGGTATGACTTCTGAAACTATTCCTCTAATTGATTTTCCAAAGGTGAAGGAAAGAATCAAACAAAGACCAACCAGAATTGCTTATAAAAATCATTTTCAGAAAGTCTTTGTAAAACCTGTTGGCAGAAATGCTTTGAAATGTTCCAAGTGTCAAAGCTCGAACATTTTGAGAAAGAATGTCCTTTGGTTTGGAGACCCGTTAAGAGGAATTGGGCAAAGACTTTTTATTGCTCTAACTCTTCGGACCCAAGATGATGTGGGTACCAAAGAAAGCTTGAATTCCTTTTAATTGCGGGTCACTATCAAAAAGAAGATTAAATGGTATCTAGATAGTGGCTGCTCAAGACATATGACGGGAGACTCAAGTTGCTTCATAACACTTGACCGAGAAAGACGGAGGAAAAGTTTCCTTTGGAGGTAACAACAAAGGAAGAATCATTGGTCGTGGAACAGTCAAGATTGGAAGTCTGTCAATCAAGAATGTTTCCTTAGTTGAAGGATTAAATTACAACTTGCTTAGCATAAGCCGGTTGTGTGATACTGGATTCAAGATCAATTTCCGGGAAAGAAAGTGCTCGGGAATCGGTAAAGACTCTACTCAATCCTTTACCGGACGAAGACATGGAAATATCTATCTTCCGGATGTAAATCATGAAAGATCACGTTGCTTGATATCGGTACAAGATGAAGCTAATCTATGGCATAGAAAACTTGGCCATATCAATATGAAGCAAATCAGCAAGATCTCCTCCAAGAAACTTGTTCGAGGATTGCCTATTATCAATTACTTAAAGTCTGATCTATGCACACCATGCGTATTGGGTAAACAGGTTAGAAACTCTTACAAACCAATAAGTAAAGTTTCTACTAATCGTGTACCGCAGCTTACGCATATGGATTTATTTGGACCTACTAGAACGCAAAGCATTGGTGGAAAAAGGTTCTGCCTAGTAATAGTGGATGATTATTCACAATTTACTTGGGTCTACTTTCTCTCAAGTAAGTCTGAAACTTTCTCTCTCTTTTCAAAGTTTGCTAAGAAGGTACAGAATGAGAAAGGTTATACTATCTCTAGTATTCGTACAGACCATGGAGGTGAGTTTGAAAATCAAGACTTTACTAAATTCTCGTGATGATTCTGGTTTTCAGCATAAATTCTCCTCTCCATACACACCGAAACGTAATGGGGTTGTGGAAAGGAAAAATAGGTCTTTACAAGAAATGGCAAGAACTCTTTTAATTGAAAGTAATATTTCTTCAAGGTTTTTGGTGAAGTTTTATTTGACTTGTTATATTATTAACAGTATTTTTAAGACCAATTCTTGAGAAAACTCCTTATGAAATTTTTAAAGGAAAGAAACCAATTGTTTCTTATTTTCAAGTATTTGGTTGTAAATGCTTTATTCTAAAGAATGCAAATGATCGAGTTGGTAAGTTTGAAGAAAAATCAGATGAAGGATTCTTTCTTGGCTACTCATCTACAAGCAAAGCCTATAGAGTATTCAACAAGAAGACTCAGACTGTGGAAGAATCAATGAATGTCAAATTTCAAGACTCTCCACAAGTTCAGCCAATACAGGGCGAAGAATCGAAATGCATTCCACTCGCTAGACCCATCTCCCATAAAGCGGTCAAAATCCAGATGCGGTACAACAAGTTGTCGATGAAGAATCAACTCAAGAAAATGATCAACAACCCATCAGACCATCCAGTAACTGGAAACACAAGTCCAGTCATCCCGAAGAACTCATTATTGGGAACGTTAATGAGGGAATTCGTACAAGATCCAAAAGGCGAGAAGAGTCTAGTGCGGTTGCTCTTATTTCGAAATAGAACCCAAAAACATTGAAGAAGCCTTAGCTGATGAAAGCTGGATTGAAGCAATGCAAGAAGAGCTCAGACAATTCAGTATTAACGACGTTTGGGAATTAACTCCTAAACCAAAAGGTAAATCTGTTATTGGAACTACAAAGTTGATGAAAAAGGCAAAGTGACAAGAAACAAAGCAAGACTCGTGGCTAAAGGATACACGCAAGAAGAAGGGATAGACTATGATGAGACTTATGCTCCGGTAGCAAGGTTAGAAGCAATCAGATTACTACTTGCTTTTGCATGTTATAAGAATTTCAGGTTATTTCAAATGGACGTCAAAAGCGCATTCCTAAATGGATTTATTCAAGAAGAAGTCTATGTGGAACAATCTCCTGGATTTGAAGACTTAAAGAAACCAGACTCAGTGTTCGGGCGAAGAAAGCTTTATATGGATTAAAACAAGCTCCTCGAGCTTGGTATGAAAGGCTAAGTAATTTTTAATTCAAAGTGGTTTCTCTAAAGGAAAGGTAGACACTACTTTGTTTATTAAAAAGGAAGGCAAAAGCTTTCTACTCGTTCAGATTTATGTTGATGACATTATATTCGGATCATCTAATGAGACTTTGTGCAAGAAATTTTCTAAGTCTATGCAGGATGAATTTGAGATGAGCATGATGGGTGAACTATCCTTCTTCCTTGGTCTACAAGTGAAACAACTCAAAGAAGGAATCTTCATTCATCAAGAGAAATATGCAAAAGAACTTGTTAAAAAGTTCGGTCTGAGAATTGCAAAAAGACCGACATTCCAATGTCAAGTTCTTTGAAGATAGACAAAGACGAAACGGGGAAGAAAGTCGACCAAAAATTATACAGGAGTATCATTGGTTCACTTCTTTATCTTACTGCATCTAGACCTGATATATTATTTAGTGTTTGCATATGTGCTAGGTTTCAATTAGATCCTAAAGAATCACATTTAAGTGCTGCTAAACGTATCATTAAATATGTTGCAACTACTGCTAAGATTGGTCTATGGTATCCCAAAGAAGGAGACTTTACCTTTCTTGGTTATTCAGACGCAGATCTTGCAGGTTGTAGAATTGAAAGAAAAAGCACTTCAGGAACTTGTCAATTACTTGGTAATAGGGTGGTATCCTGGTTTTCAAGAAAACAAGGTACTGTGGCTCTTTCAACAACAGAAGCAGAATACGTAGCACTTGGAAGTTGCTGTTCTCAAATACTTTGGATAAAACAACAACTACGAGACTTTGGTATTGAAGACTCTTGCACGAGAGATCGATGTGACAATACCAGCGCAATTAATCTTACAAAGAATCCTATCCTACATTCAAGAGCCAAACATATTGAGATTCGACATCATTTTATAAGAGATCATGTTCGAACAAAGAAGTCTTGATACAATTTATTGACTCGAAGAATCAACGCGACAACTTCACAAAGCCACTTGAGAAAAGCTTATTTGAGTCTATTCGCTCAAGACTCAATATTGTATCTCTTGAAGAATGTTGAAGCTCGGACTCGGAATCTTAAAGTCCGACGAGTATCGACTCAAAAGGGTATAGACGAGAATACCAATCGACACGACCGTAAGTTCACTTATTTACTTAATCTGTTATTTCGAAAAGGTAAGTTTGTCTGTTTATTTATGTATAATCGTGATTATTAAGGCAGTTTATTTTCTAAAGGGTGGTTATCAATTTATTATGGCAGTTATTTTTCAAAAAGGAATTTATTTTGTGACGATTCAGTTACTACGATTCGATTATCTTTTATACTTCTTCTCCTTCTTCGTTTTAAACTTTACCCGAAACCCTAGTTCAAAAGCTTTTTCACTCTCTGGAATTTCTCTCCTCGATTTCTACTTCTCAAGATTTTGTCTTTCTTGCGATACAAGTGAGAAAGTTTCTCCAAGACAACGACAATGTCTCACCAAAGAAAATCTTCAAGGATTGCAAACAGGGGACCACAGGGCTCTGGAGAGGGGCCTACGCACTTCGATCTAACAGAAGAAAGCGACTTTCCAACAGAACAGTCTACTCAACGATCTCAACAAATAAGCTCCTCCTCAACTAGACCTCATGATCGACGCCCTCAACAAGCGAAGAAGTGCTTGAAAATGTTGAACCGGTAAGAACACTCAAGCCTCGCTTTTGTTTATAGGCTTTACTCGCATTGAAGGAAGGTGGTTCTGCAATGACCTTCATCGATGAATTTCTGAAAGAAAAAGGCTATAGAAATGAAACGCATTTTCTCACCGTGATGGAAAGATCAGGCGTTGTTCCTACTGGAACAGCAGCAAAAGTTTTTGCAAACTTTCCCAGTGACCCTAGGTTTGGTAGTTTCAATCAACCAGAGGGAAAGGATGATGATGAGAAAATGTTTTTACATTTTAAACCTTGGATGGGTGTGGCTGCAAACCTTCGAGGAAAGAAGGATGAACTGTTTCGATCTGATGGACACAGGAAGATGTATGAGAAACTGCTGAAGCGAGGGGTGATAAATCCACGAACGGTGGACTTTGATTTTCTGGATTTACTGAGCATCAATCTCAGAGAGAAGTTTGAGAAACTTCAACTGCACAAGTTTTGCACCGAATGTGATGTGGCTTATTCTCGAATTAACCGCATATTTTTACTCTAATCTTAGTTTCCTTGATGCGAACAGCTTTTCATTTAGCGTGCGAGATAGAGAATATGTTGTTGATACAGACACTCTGGCAGATGTAATTGGTGTGGAAAGAGGTGCTTTCCAATCAATTTCTGTGTCTGTAAGTTCTGCCACTCTTGAACTTGCAAGAGACCGAATTGCTGAAGGTCGTCTCTCCTACTCCAGAATGAATGCAACAAACATTCTGCTTCACAAGATTGTGATCAACTGTCTTAGACCAAAATCAACTTCAAAGACAGATGTATCCATCTCAGAGGCAAAGTTGATGTTTGCAATCAAGATTGGCATTAATTTCTCTTTGCCACACACGATCATGTTTCACATGTACAATGTCGATGGCAAAAGACAAGGGACAACTCCCTTATGTCTTTGCTCTCATTACACGTCTTTTCAGACATCTGAACATCCAGCCTCCCCACATTCTCTCTGTGAAGACTATTGGTCGAATGGTCATCGGACTGAGGATGATAACAAAAATGCGTCTGAAAGAACTCAGCAAGAAGCTGGAGCAGTTCAAGGAGCAAACTCCTGTTAAGACCAGACCAGACTCTTCTGCGGCAAAAAGGAAAGGAAAGGAACCTGTCACTGGTCATATCAAGAAAAGGCGGGCAATCATCCTGGAAGAGGAAGATGATGAGGATGATATGCCTATCTCAGCCTTTGTTTCTCAGTTTTCTGCTCCTGTATCAGCTATTCCAGAACAACAATCTGCAGAAGAAACTGAGAAAGGAAACCAGGAAAAGGAATCCTTGCAGGAAGAAGAAGAGAAAGAAGAAGAGAAGGAAGAGAAAGAAGAAGAAGAGAAAGAGAAAGAAGAAGAGGAAGAAAAAGAGAAAGAAGAAGAGAAAGAGGAAGAAAAAGATGAAGAGGAAGAATCAGCCAGGACAGACTCTCGGCATAAACCAAATAGACTCACCAGGCCAAGTCGATTCTCCAGGCGAAAAAGGAGGATCGGCACAATCTTGTCACTGAGGAGACTCCTCAGAAAGAAGAATTCTTCTCCCCTCCAGAAGGCATGGAAACAGGGGGAGATATCCAAAGAGAAGGTACTCCTCTTCTCCCGACATTTACAAGTGCAAGTGTGAGTAGATCGCCACCTGATGCAGAAGATGTTTATGCTGCTCATCATCCTGAGGGAGAGGCTTCATCTCCAAACATTGATCTTCCTTCGATATTCACACCGGCTTAACTCCACCATCGGACCGAGTTGACGCAAGCACACGACCCGACAATTCGGGAGATTTCGAAGGTTGCTTGACATCATATTGGAGCTTAAAGGCCAAATCTATGCTATGGGGTGTGACTTTCAGACTCTTCAGAATGAGAATCATGCTATGTTCATCTCCCTACACGATCAGCTTAAAGATGTTCAGAGTAAGGTTCAAGACACAGCAAAAGGCACTGCTCTCGCTGAACTACAAGAAGACTTAAGGAAGCTGGAAGGAACTGTCAAGTCTATGGAGGACTTTCAACTTGTTCGCGTTCCTCGTGCTCCTTGATTTTCTTACTTTTTAATGCTGACAAAAAGGGGGAGAAGACTTTGCAGGCAGATTTTCACTCTATTCTCAAACCAAACCCAAACCTTAAACTTTCATTTCTATTTTTTTTGGATTTAATGGTTTGTTTGTGATTGATATTTTGACTTTATCTTGAGTTTTTGAATGATTGCTTACTATTGCATTACCTTACTATTGCATTACCTTAAGCTGTTAAAATTAGATATAGATAGTAAAGTCTGCATTGACTAATGAGGTTTCTGTGGATGCAGATCTGTGTACAGTGGGTAAGTCGTGCAAGGACATCTCGCGTACGGGATATCTTATACTATTCTTATTCTAATGATATCTTTGCAAAAGTTGTTTTGCAGGGCAATAGTATTCAAATCTGCAGGAAAGTTTTGTCACCATCAAAAAGGGGGAGATTGTTGGATAAATTCTCCTCAATAGATTTTGAAGTTGACAAAACATCTCTCTCAGTCTAGTCTGAAGACTTGCAGACTCTACTGGCAAAGTCTGAAGATCAAAGTCTGACGCTGACAAGACTCAAGTTTCAAAGTCTACTCTCATGGACAGATTCCAGACCGACAAGATAAACGAACTTCTATTCAGATCCTATATGGTTTTTATCTCAATGGTTAAGGAATATCTTTCGACTGGATTTAGCACTACAAGATCTTACATTCGTATCCGAATTGATCTAGATTCTCTAAGATTCGCAACTTAATTGGAAAGTTCTACTTATGGAAACCAAAATCCTGATTGTATGGGCGAGCAGGATTGATGGGCTATCTACACTTACCTTAAAGAGCTCGAGATCTCTCCAAATTGATTCTGTCCAACGGGTTGATTGGAAGAACTTCTTTGGAAGGTGCCAACGGTAATGAAGGCATGAAGAAGCGTATAAAGAGAGACGTTCGAGTTGTTGAAGAGTGCTGGATAGAAGAATTCCAAAGTCTGAACCTCCATATTTCGTTTGTGATCTTATTCTTCGAGCAATACATGTAATCAAAAGAGTGACCATAGAGTGGTGAGACCTTGAGGAAGTGTAGTAGAAATTCTACATTGTGGACTCAAGAGCGTGAGACTGTAAACACTCTTTTTGATTCTTAGTGAAATCCAGCCAGAAGGGCTGTCCGTGCGGGAGAGTGGACGTAGGCTTGATATAAGCCGAACCACTATAAATCTGGAGTCTTGATTCTCTCTCCCTAATCCTTTTATCTTTCAGTACTTTCAATTGCTGCGATTGTTGTTTTTAATTCATTAATCTCATAATCGGATTTGATTGTTAAAATCGTTTTAATCACCTATTCACCCCCCTCTAGGTGCTAATTCTAGTCCTAACACTTTTCAGAGCACTTCATATTAAAATCCTGAACGAATCGGATTGATATAAAGAGGGAAAAGTACCAAAAAAGTCCTAAATCTATTATATTGATACAAATTCAATTATAACCTTTTCAATTAGATTAATTTAATTCTAAACTTTAAAAATTGCCACGTTAGTGTCTGGCCACCGGTTGTTGTCCACATCAACGCCGGCCGGCCAAAATTGACCGGATGAACTGAATTGGTACCAATGATTAAATTACTTCAATTGAAATGTTTAGAACTGAATTAGTATCAATGCAATATGTTTATAACTTTTTTGATACTTTTCCTAACAAAGGAGGTGTCCTTAAAATCTATCGGAGAGGTGAATCAATTGTGGTGTTCCAAAAGTGGTATGGACAAACCACATAATCGATATACAAAGAAAGAAAATATCTATCCTAGGTTTTATTGCTTCTCTCAGAACAAATTTTAGTTAATGTTCCTATCTTGTAACCTCTCTAGTAATATTCATTCATAAATGATGAGAATATATACTATGTTGACTAATAGTATGTGCAAATTTCGTTCATATATTTTATCCTATGGAGAATTTTTTTTCTTTTGCCACATTATATCATCTATACATTGAATGTGTATGACAAAAGCCATATTGTAAAAACAACAAATTATTATAGATGAATAGCGGGGATCGGCAGGGAGGCAGACTACGGACGGTCGGGGGTTGGAACTCGCGTGAAGCCGGCGGCTGTGAGTCCCAGCCCGATGACCCCAGCACGCACAAACAAACAAACAAAAAAAGGCGGACAACCCTAGCTCACCGCAACAGGGGATGTAGCATCGGGTGGGTGGTCTGGTGGGCCGTCGACAGCGTCTGAGCCTTTTTTCTCCCTGCAACTCGAGGATCTGGGTGTCTTCTCCCCCTCTCTCGCTCGCACTCTCTCCCTCTTGGGCTCGCTTGCCGCCGGCCTCCCCCGATGTCTCTTGGAGGGAGGTCGTTTGAGCTCCCAACTTGTTTTCTCTCTCGCCTGCTCTTCGATCTCCCCCCGAAGTCTCTTAGGGAAGGTTTCTGAGCTTGCTCTTTTTTGTCGACGGAGCTCGCACCCACCTATTTATAGGCGAGGGGGTTCGGTCGACGGAGAGTTGCCGACCGGACCCCCATGGCCGAACCAACGTCCCATCCTTGCTCCTTCATCGAGGCACGCTCGGCATTGAAGGCGACCATTAATGTCGCCTGAGATCCATCCCCTTCGGCCAACATCGGCCTACTCCTCCTCGGCGTAGGTCCTGTGAGTTGTAGAGAGGGAGAAAATATTGGGTAGGCCAGGCGCGCCACGTCACTGTGAGCCCGCCCAATCAGGATGTGACACGTGTCACCACGTGGCTCCACCTGGAGTCGGGTCCCGCTTTTATTTTTAGCCAAAATTTTGCCTTCTCCTTCTCTCCCTTCATTAATGGTTGCGTCCTTTTCTGTCTTCTCCCGCCCTTTGCATTTGAAGTGCCCTTTCTCTTCTGTCTTCTCCATCAAGCCACACGAAGTCTCTCTCTCACAAAAATCGCTCGATCGTATCCAGCATAGCCTCCGGCACGATGCCTCCGTTGTCCTCTAGACACTCCCTCAGGCTGCACAAAGCCCTCTTTTAAATATCTCTCGGGAGCTCGCCCGTCGCATCCCGAGCTTCGGTTCGCCGCCTCTGGCACGTCACCTGCGTCTCCGCCTCTGCCATCGCCACTCCCTTAAGCCGGTCAACTTTGTGAAGTGAAAAAAATGGACGGATGTGATAGGACCATTGATGATCCAACTGCTGAGGATCGCGACAAAAAGCTAAGAAAAATAGCTCCGACATGGCATCCCCCCGCCACAACTATCAGCGATGGAAGCTCTCTATCTGCTGGGCTCCATCGTTGCTACATGCTTCACGTCCCTCGTCCTCCCCCTCCACGCCCTCCTCCGGCGGCTGCTCCACCGCCTCCATCGGCGGTTCCTCCACGGTTGACGGCAATGGCGGCAGCGACTCGGCCGCTCTCTATGAGGGCATCGTCTGGCATGAGCACTGTCGCCCCATCCACCACTCGTTCTAGTACGCCGTGAGGTACGCGCTCATCGACCTCGATTGCACACCCCGCGTACTGCCCGGCCACCTCTCCGCCGACGAGGCTCGACGGTTCGCTGATACGAACGGACCCATGTAATGATTTCTGCAAAAGTTCCCTGACTTTGTTTTAGTTCGATTTGTCATGCCGTGCTTTATGAAGTCATTTCAAGAATGTGTTCGCAATCCCCGCTTCCACTGTGACCGTAATTGTGATCAAACCCTTGAATTGCACATGTTTCGAATGCGTGAATTCTTCTTTCATTTCCCCTTTTCATTTGGTTCAAATTGTCTTTTTACTAAGTTATAGTTATTGAGGTGCGGTTTTTTTGGAAGCTAAGGTATTCGTTTTTCTTTTGCAGATTTCTCTTGACAATACCTCCTAGTGTGGGATATGAACAGAACCCATTGAGCTTGTACTATTGCTATGATCTAGAAGGTGCCGCTCAACATCTGCAGG
Source organism: Eucalyptus marginata (assembly GCA_014182565.1). Taxonomy (NCBI): domain Eukaryota; kingdom Viridiplantae; phylum Streptophyta; class Magnoliopsida; order Myrtales; family Myrtaceae; genus Eucalyptus; species Eucalyptus marginata. Next base: position 26,928,027 of record CM024585.1, on the reverse strand, counting down.
TATGCTGAGTCTTCCGATTCGTCTGTGAAACAGGATGAGAAAGAAGTAGTCGAGAGAAGAGAGGGAGAGAATTTTCTTTGTATTCTTTATATTTTTCAATGTACAATGTTCACATTGTTTATAATACAAAGTGTGTATAAGAAAAGCAAGTAAATATTTTACAATATTTGGATCCGATTAGATCCGATACTAAATGAACGTGATTGATCCTTGAATGATATTGTGAATCTTCATGTGTATCTTCCAACACTCCCTCTCAAGCTGGTGGCTTGTAGATATCCAAGACGCCTAGCTTGCTTAGGAAATACGCGTGCTGTCTTTGACAGAAGGGTTTGGTGAAGACGTCCGCTGGTTGCTCTTCTGTTTGGATCCCCAGTGTCTTGATTATCCCTTGCTGGATCTTTTCTCGCGTGAAATGGTAGTCCACTTCTATGTGCTTCGTTCTTTCATGAACTATTGGATTTGAGGCAAGTTTGAGAGCCGCATCGTTGTCACAAAATAATTTGGTTAGCCCTTCAATTTGTACCCCAAGATCTCAAAGAAATCCGCGTAGCCATACTATCTCACATGCGGTCTTTGCCATGGCTCGATATTCTGCTTCTACTGAGGATAATGAAACAATTGGTTGCTTCTTTGTCTTCCATGAAAGTAAAGAATCCCCTAACTTGATACAAAACCTTGTTATGGACCTCCTGCTCATTGGACATGTCACATAATCTGCATCAAAGTATGCAATCATTTTCATATCACTTTTCTTGGAGAGGAGAATCCCAAGTCCTAGACATTTCTTCAGATACTTTACCACTTTGAGTGCTGCATTCATGTGGGATTGCTTTGGATTGTGCATGAACTGACTAAGAGGTTGCACAGCATAACTGATGTCCGGCCTGGTCATAGTTAAATAGATGAGCTTCCCAACAAGTTTCTGATAACTCATTGGATCTCTTAGTACAGGATCAGCTTCTTGAGAGATTCCAGCATCATACTCTGTTGTGGTCAATTTGATATTTTGCTCGATTGGAATTACAGCCGGCTTACATCATGACAGTCTAGCTTTTGATATGATTTCTAAGGCAAATTTTCTCTAGCTGAGAGATATTCCTTGATATGAGCGAGCAATTTCTATTCCAAGAAAATACTTTGGCGACCTTAGATCTTTTATATGGAAAGTAGAGTGCAAGTATTTCTTGAAACTTTTGATAGCCATCTCATCATTACCCATAATCAATATATCATCTACATATATCATCAAGTATATGGATGACGTACCTTTTGGTTCATGTGAAAACAACATAATCAAATTTGGACTGTTGAAAACCAGCAGCTAACAGGGACTTAGAAAATTTAGCGTACCATTGTTTGGATGATTGCTTGAGCCCATATAAGGATTTGCGGAGACGACATACTTTATTCTCCCCCTGTCTCCGTAAACCCTGTGGTATGTCCATATAAATTTCTTCAGATAAGTCTCCATGCAGGAATGCATTATGAACATCCATTTGATGTAATGGCTAGTCTTGGTAAGTTGCTACAGAGAGGAATGAATGGACTGTAACATCCTTGGCTATGGGCAAGAAGGTTTCATGATAATCAAAACCTTCATTCTGTGTGAAACCCTTTGCCACCAATCGGGTTTTGTACCTTTCAACCGAACCATCAGCTCGATATTTGATTTTGTAGACCCATTTGCATCCAATTGGTTTGAGATGTCGAGGTAGACTAACAAGATCCCATGTCTGATTGTCCACTAGTGCCTGCAATTCTTCTTCCATCGCCTTTTGCCATCGCGGATCAGTACTCGCCTCTTCATAGCTTGATGGTTCTCGTTCTTCAGAAATTGCGAGTAATGCAACATCTATGCTCCTCGGATAACCGATCGAAGGAAACATAAGAGGAAATGAGAAAAAGAATACCTGGTGGATTTCTCACTCCACATATGTAGTCCTTGGTCCAAGTTGGAGGACGTGTGGCTCGTCCTGACCGTCTTGGCTGGATGTCCTCAGAAGAAGATTGAGTTGCTGGAATATCTATAGGGGAGGATTCCAATGTAATCCTCTCATTTGGTTCTTGATCCGTGTCTTTTGCTAAAGGTGTCATTGCCATAGTGGATGTAGGAGCAGTACCTGTATTAGCCGAGGAAGGGATCGGAACATATCTCGTATCATTGATGGATTCTTCGATATGGTGAGTATGAGAATATCCCTGTCTGTTTCTGTCTAATTCTTTAATAGAGAAAGGGAAAAAATCTTCTTGGAAGTGAACATCTCTACTAACGAAGAATTCACCTGTAGAGGGATCATATATTCGGTATCCCTTCTGTAGGGTAGCATACCCCATAAATATGCAAGGGCGAGCCCGTGGACCCATTTTATCCTTAGGTCCTACTATAGATGCATAGCATAGACACCCAAAAATCCTCAGATGATTAAGATTTGGCTTCTTCCCAAAGAGAATTTCAAAGGGGCTTCGACCGTTAAGAATCTTGGTTGGCATACGGTTGATCAAATATGTTGCAATCAATACACATTCTCCCCAAAAATTATTTGGAATGGAACCCTGAAATTTTAAGGCCCTGGCCACTTCCAACAAATGACGATGCTTCATTTCCACTATTCCATTTTGTTGAGGTGTGTATATATAGGAACTCTCATGCAGAATCCCTTGAGATGATAATAAAGTCGTACACTCATAATTGAAAAATTCTTTCCCATTATTTGTCCTAATTTTTTGGATAGTTTTCCCAAACTGAGTTTTCGATAGAGAAAGGAAAGTTTTTAAATATGATACGACTTGACTCTTAGATTGCATGAGGAAAATCCATGTAGCCCTTGAATGATCATCCACAATGGTAAGAAAGAAACGAGAGTCATCATGATTTAGTATATGATATGGTCCCCAGACATCAATATGAAGTAAAGAGAAAATGTCAGCTGCACGACTTTTGCTCAATGGAAAAAGGGGTACGTGATTGCTTTGCAAGTGGGCAAATGTGACATTGAGAATAAGGAAATAAGGAACTATGACCCAATCTGGAATGGAAAATGAAATTTTTATCATTGGTAGTCAGATTACACAATGATTGTTTATTACAATGAAAAAAATCCAGATTCTTGGGTGTACTTCTCCAGAAAAATAGTCATTTTGATAGATTATCCCATCCCATCAGTTTCCCAGTAGAAAGGACCTGAAATTGACAACTATCAGCATTGAAGGAAACTTGACATGAATTCTCCTTACAGGCTCTAGACACAGATATAAGATTGAACTGGAATTCAGGAATATATAGGACATTGGTGAGAATGATTTCAGGACTAAGATTAACTGTCCCAGTTGTAGTAACATGAGTAGTATTCCCATTTGGTAATTGCACTACAATAGGATTATCTAGTTCTTCATTAACAGTGGTAAACAATGCCTTCTCACATGCAATATGATCACTGGCTCCAGAATCAACAATCCAAGTATTTCTCGATATATTGTTTATTCGACAATGAGAAATACCTGTAAAGCTGCCCCCCTTTTTCTGAACATCCAATTTGTGTAGTGCCTGCATCAATTGCTCATATTTAGCATGAGTAATGGGTTGATTTGTACTCGCCTGTCCTGTAAGTTGATATGATGCTGCTGATTTTCTTTGCCCTTTTTTTCTCCAGGTTTGCCATGCAACTTCCAGCAATTTTCTATGGTGTGATGAGGTCGTATGCAGAATTCACAATATAATTTTCCCTTATTTTTTTATCCTCCAATAGAATATTTATAGCGCATTTCTTAACACTTGCCCTCACGTAATATAAATTTTGGACATTTTGAGAGGCACTGTTTGTGAATTACGGCATCCATCATACATATTTTTATTTTATCATAACCACTAATTCAACATCAAGCTTGCCAACATCTAGCTCTAGTTCTCTTTCTCAATTCGAGTAATTATCCAATCACACCGTTCACATTCCATTCGGAGTTTTGCGACATGCTTTCTATTTTCAATCGCCTAAAATCCTACAGGCCGTTGCAAATACATTCAAATTGGAATATTCGCAAAGAGTTCATGTCATGTCATAGAGAAGGGGGTTAATATATAGACCACAAGCTAATATTTAAGCTTAACCTGAGCAAACTTCATGCTGAAGGTGTGTATTGCGTGAAATGGGCTGTAATTTCTCAAATTAGATATTTGAGCTTGATATTAGACAAGTACATTACAAACGTCCCAAAAAAAGTAAACCTAAGTTCCATTACAAGAGAGAAGAGATAGGTGTGCGATTGCCCAGCCAGAGCAAAATCGCAATTCATCAAACAGGTCAGTGACGAATCTAGCCGTCAACAGTAACAGAATCAAATGACGAATCCCCCATTGACTCTAATCACCTGACCGTTGACCCATTCTCCCGCGTCGGCCCATAGGAGTTCGGCCCAAAAGAATTGGGCCCATGAGAATTAGGCCCATACGGATTTGGCCCGTGATTTCTCGAAAGGTTCCCACCGTTGGATCCTTTAATGAGGGAATCATCTCCACCATCCAGATCTCCATGCATTCGCACCCCTCTCCAATCGTCCGATCGTTGCGTGCGATCGTGATTGTCCGCAATAGGACCTTTAAAAGGCTTTTGTTCCGCGAACCCTAGGTTTGCATCGCGTTTCCTGTCTAGGGTTCGCGAACCTCTCTCCGTTCTTGCGGCGAGTGCTAGGGTTTCCGCCCCTTTTCCTTCCGTCGAAGCAAGCCTTTGGCTTTCTTCTTGCACGACGAGTTGGAATATACGGCCGATCGAGGGTGCAGGTTCCATTGCGAGTATCTGTGACCTGAAATGGAGGTAAGAATTGTTAAGGATAAGGAGGAATCGAGTTGCCTTCTCTCTGTCTTTTATCGCCTTGTACTGTTGAATGGTGGTTTCGGGTCCGTTGAGTTTCTCCTCCGCTGCTTCTAGCTCATTCCAGAGAGCTGACAGCTTGTTGAAGCACGTTGTCATGGACGTGTTTCCCTGCTTTAGTTCAGAGAGAGCCTAATGTAGTGAGAAGATTCTCGCCCGATCCAGTTTCCCGTACATTTCTCTTATATTTTCCCAAAAAATTTCGAATCTTTTGTTTGGGGCAACCTAGCTGCTATTTCTGGGCTGATGCAGTTGCCTATCCACATCCTGACCAATTGGTTGCACTTTTTCCATTGTCGCCCTAATTTTTCATCAGTTGGGACCGGGATGGTTTCGTCGATAAATCCCTCTTTGTCTTTTGTTACGAGGGCTCGACGGAATTCACGTGCCCAATTTGAGTAGTTTTCCGGTCCTGTGAGGAGATGGTTGATAAGCTGCAACTCTGGTCCATCGGTGTTGGAGACATACAGCGCGTCGTCGGGTTCTGGGCGATCCATGGTGGCCACGAATGGAAAAGGTATGAACCCTTTTGGGAATCCTGGATTTGTAGACTGACCCGCACTCAAATTTTCTGATCCACCCGTCTGCTCAGGGCCGATGGCTGTGCCTGCCCCAGTGTTGGCCGGTAGGCCTCCATCGGTCTGCACACTCTGGTAGCCCGGCTGTGATGTACCTGGGTTTAATCCTTGGATCCATGGGTATGGCATCCATTAATAAGGATAGCTCGAGAAGGGCAACCCTGGATTGAACTGAGCCGGAATTTGTTGCCACTGCGTGTGTTGTAATGGTGTTTGGCCTTGATTGGGCTGCTGTTCAGCCATGGATAAGCTTGAATTGGACGAAGTAGGTGGTGTCGGATTCGTTCCCGACTGATCTTCAGAGGCTGAGGTAAGTGCTTGTGGGTTGGTCATGACGAAAAATTGCAATAAAAATTCTGTTTTGTAGATTGAGTCTTTTGCAGATTGTGAATTCCTCCTGGAGGCTGCTTTGTTTTGTGAGTGTCGCAGCAACAGACAGAAAAGAAAACGGAAGGCAATTCGAACAAGAATGCGGAAGCTAGGTCAGAATCAGAGAGTGCTCTGATAACATGAAAGAAGATGAGAAAGAAGTAGTCGAGAGAAGAGGGGAGAGAATTTTCTTTGTATTTTGTATATTTTTCAATGTACAATGTTCACATTGTTTGTAATACAAGTGTGTATAAGAAAAGCAAGTAAATATTTTACAATATTTGGATCCGATTAGATGCGATACTAAATGAACGTGATTGATCCTTGAATGATATTGTGAATCTTCACGTGTATCTTCCAACAGTCTGCTTACAAAGGTTTGCGTGAATTGTGGGGACGCTTGTTTTGGCTTGTTCAGAATGCTGGTTTTGCTTGAAATCTAGAGAACCCCTTTTGACTGACTTGTAGTAGCTACAACACCGAAGTAGGATTCAAACCAATTGATACCCTCCCATGGAAATGCGCAAAAATTAAGACCTGTTCGACTGACTGCAGTTAGTGCCGTGAGCATTAAGGGAATTTGGTTTATGTAGAAGGGGTGTTGCTTTGCTTTATTTTATTAAGTATTATGCTACCGCCTGCATTGGACATCGAACTAGAGACGAACTAGAGACGAACTAGAGACTCGCTTGTTTCGGAAATGGATATCAGCCAGCCTAACAAATATCTTATGGATTATATAGTTGTGGTTACTGGATAATCTGCTAATTATGACTACATCTAATCTTTTGGCTCACTGGGATTGATTCAATGTGATCAACACATAAGCAGTGCATGTTTTTAAAGCATTAGTAGGTGAAACTATGGAATAAAAAATGTAGGATTGTCTCTTTACCAAAAAAAAAAAAAAAAAAAAAAAAATGTAGGATTGTCAGTATGAAATCTGCATAATGCAAGGGTGTAAGGGTCTCGTATTGATATGTCGAATTTAGAGCCACCACTCTTTATTATATGTAATACAGTAAAGTCACTGGAATATATTGCCGACCATCTTATCCCGTATATTCTCCTTGTATTCTCATGTAAATGCATCCGACATATCTTTCTTGCTTGCTTTTTGTGCGATTATTGTTACAGCCACCGACTTCAACCGTTAAATGTTAAAACCTTTCACTGTGTCAACTGGCAATTATATTATGATTTGACATCTTGTGTTTTTGTGAAGATGCTTACTTTTATGTCAGCATTTGCAGTTAGTTGATGGACTTTTATTGGTATAGGTAACTAATACACCATGGGGTGAGAGGGTTTTGTTTGTTTTCAATCCAAATTCTGATTTGGTCGCGAAGCCCCTGCATGTCAGTCCATTCATGGTATGTACAATTCTGTTGGGTATGTAGTTCTCTTTTCTCTGCTTTTAGTTCTTTGTGCGACCAATAGATTATTTTAGAAGGCTTGGGCAATTTATGAGGGTCCCATCTTCATTCTATCAATGGAGTCGCTTATCCACATATGCTTAAATAATACCATTGACTAGACACTTTGCAAAAATAAGAAACCAGCGCATCCATCCCACTAGGACTTAAAAGTTCTTACTTTGCCTTTGCACTTTTTGTCCTTTGCTGTCCCATACTTCTGATATTATTATGTATGCCTGATTACTTTGACATCATTATTTAGTACATGAATATTGCACTCTCAGTTAATCTATTACAAGTTAGCTTAACCATGTAGATGCAAATTTTATACATCCAGCAATAATTGTTTTGATTATTCTAATACAATATAGTGAGAGCCTTAAACATCTTGGAGAACAGTGTCAAAGTTCAAATGGTATGCACATTGGCATAGAACTTGAAATTGATTACATTAGAATATGTAGACCAAGTGATGGATGACCTAAGAGAGAAGCTCCAGTGCTTAATGGAGAGTGAATATGATGTCCCTTCTCATAATTGTGGTCTCCAAAGCCCGTCATGTGCCTCCCTACTACCGTGTCAAATAAAATATAGCAGATCAGAAAAGTTTTCCACTTATGGATGTTTTGCCCTCCAGCTTGACACATTTTGAATAGCTGACTTGCCAGATATAACCTCATCCTCTGTTGGCTGGAAATATTTTAAAACTTTATGGAAGACCTATCCATGCCGAAATTTATCTAAGGATTTCCAACTTCTGATTATGGATACTGTCTCCCATTATATGATTGTTCTCACTCACTTAATCTTGAAAATAGTCAAGTCAATTTAAATCTTGAAGAAGTGTCTGCAATACTTTGCTCATTATTATTATTGCAGTAGTTTGTTTCTCTATCATGACATAGCAGGAGTTTATTAAGAGGTATCAGAAATCTGCACAGTGCACAAACCTTTTCCTTGAAATTAGCATGTACTTTATCATTCAGTATCTTTTCTTATCTTTTGGATCTTTTAGGAAGAATAACTTATTACACTTTATCCTGCTTAAAGTAATTGCAGGACATGCTTGGGAATTGGAGTATAAAAGCAAATGCTCCCGGGGGCTGGGGACAATCTATTTGTGGCTATTTCAGTTCAGCATCCCAAGCTTGGTAACTACTTCACAGCTACTCTGCAAGCCAGAAGAGTTTCCTCATCAACTGTGTCAAATCATGGAACATTCTTCTGGTTGATGCCCCATAAGGTGGCATTATGGATATACTGGCATTATCTATGATAAATATAAAAATATCATTGCCTTTGTTAAGATGAAAAATAACAATTTTCCTATTCAATGGAAATATGTCAAAGATATAGCCATGAAAGCTCAACTCGATGATTCATGGCTATGGCATCGAAGATTTGGCCACTTCAATTTTGCTAGGCTAAAAATTCTCCATCAGAAAAATATGATGAGAGATTTTCCAGCCATCACAGAAATTTCAGATGTTTGTGAAGGCTGTCTTCTTGGAAAACAACAGAGACAGTCCTTCCCATTTGGAGGTGCATGGAAAGCTAAGAAGCCATTAGAACTTGTCCACACGGACGTGTGCGGTCCGATGAGGACACCTACACCTAGTCAAAATAAATATTTCATCCTATTCATTGACGATTACACAAGAATGACGTGGGTATACTTTCTTCGAGAAAGATCTGAGGTTTTCTCTATCTTTAGAAAATTCAAGAACCACATCGAGAATCAAAGTGGCCAAAGAATCAAAGTCCTAAGGAGTAACAGAGGCACATAATACAATTCAAAGGAGTTCAATAAATTTTGTGAAGAAGAAGGAGTCCATCATCAACTAACTGTTGGCTACGCCCCAAAAGAAAATGGAGTAGCTGAAAGAAAAAATAGAACCGTCATGGAGATGGCAAGGTCTATACTAAAGGAGAAAGGCATTCCCAACACTTTTTGGGCGTAAGCGTTATACTCTTGCGGTATACTGTTAAACAGGTGTCCAACTAAAGCTGTTCAAAATAAAACACCAGTCGAAGCATGGAGTGGACGAAAGCCTTCAGCAAAGCATCTCAAAGTGTTTGGATGCATATGCTACGTCCACATCCCTGCTCAAAAAAGGAGTAAGCTAGATGAAAAGACAGAAAATGGAATATTCCTCGGCTACAGTGACCAATCAAAAGGATATCGGGTTTACAACCTAAGAACCAAGAAGCTTATGATTAGTCGAGACGTCGAGTTCGACGAGAATGCTGCTTGGAATTGGGAGGACGAAAAGATCGAGAAGAAGTACATCACCTTGCCAGACATACCACCAGCTCAAGAGGAGTCAACTTCACAAGAAGAAGGAGAAGTACCGGATTCCACCACTCACGACATAACTCCACCAAGCTCTCCAAGAGTGACGCAAGAAGAATCTACTCCAGAGTCTCCAGTACTAAGGGTAAAAGCCCTTAGAAGAATTTATGACACATGCAACTTTGCTATTTTGGAACCAGAAAACTATGAACAAGCATCCAAAGATGAAGTCTAGATAAAAGCCATGGAGGAAGAGATCAAGATGATTGAGAAAAATGAAACTTGGGAGCTTGTCGATCGACCCGAAGACAGAGATCATTGGCATCAAATGGGTCTACAAGACGAAGCTCAACGCGGATGGATCAATTCATAAGCATAAAGTAAGGCTTGTGGCGAAAGGATACTTGCAACAACCAGGTATTGACTATACTGAAACTTTCGCTCCTGTTGCTCGCCTTGATACTATTCGGGCTTTCATAGCTCTAGCAGCATAAAAAGAATGGAAGATCCATCAGCTAGATGTAAAATCAGCATTCCTAAATGGATATCTTCAAGAAGAAATTTATGTAGCTCAACCAAAGGCTTTACTTGTCAAAGGCAATGAAGAAAAAGTCTTAAGGCTTAAGAAGGCCCTATACGGCTTAAAACAAGCACCACGTGCGTGGTATAGTAGAATAGATGAGTACTTCATCAAGCAAGGATTCAGGGAGGAGTATGAGTGAGCCGACACTCTACATCAAGACCCAAGGTAAGTCCGACACTCTCATTGTCTCTCTATATGTAGATGATCTCATATATACAGGAAACAATGAGACAATGATCCAAGAATTTAAAGAAGAAATGATGAAGACATTCGATATGACGGACTTGGGCTTGATGAACTATTTCCTCGGCATTGAAGTCAATCAAGATGAAGGAATTTTCATCTCGCAAAAGAAATATACCGAAAACCTCCTAAAGAAATTCAAGATGAACTATTGCAAAGCAGTTTCAACCCCGCTCATGACAAATGAAAAACTATTGAAGGAAGATGGAGCAGAAAAAGCCAATGCCTCCCTCTATAGAAGTTTGATTGGCAAGTTGCTATATCTCACTACTACACGACCGGATATTATGTATGCAACAAGTCTACTATCACGATTCATGCAAAGTCCGAGTCAAATTCACTTTGGAGCTGCCAAGAGGATTCTCAGATATTTACGAGGAACTATAGATTACGGCATTTGGTATCGGCCAAGTGCAAATGCCAAGCTCATTGGCTACACTGATAGTGACTGGGCAGGTTTAGCTGATGATAGGAGAAGTACTACTGGCTATGCCTTCACACTGGGCTCCGGAATATTCTTATGGGCATCCAAAAAACAAGACTCAGTGGCACAGTCTACTGCAGAAGCTGAATACATCATAGCTGCAATGACCACTAGTCAAGCAATATGGCTTCGAAGAATTCTAGAAGACATTGGAGAAGCACAGACAGAACTGACTCTGTTACAGTGTGACAATAAGTCCGCAATCGCTATATCAAAAAATCCAATATTCCATGGAAAAACCAAACATATAGACATCAAATATCACTTCATACGAGAGGCGCAAAATAACAAAGAGATCGAGCTGAAATATTGCAAAACCGAGGAACAAGTAGCGGACATCTTCACTAAAGCACTACCGCTAGCCAAGTTCGAGACATTGCGGGAAATGCTTGGAGTAACACAAAATTGGATCAAGGAGGAGTGTTGAATTGTTGATCCAATTTCTAGAAACTTCAAGATTGATGTTAGCTAGAAAACACAAGAAAAATCCCTAAAAAAGAGAATCTAGCTTAGGTGGCAAAGAAAAGTGTAGAAGCAAAAGTGTAGAATTCTCTAGAAGAAGAATGGCTTAACTACAATCTAGAACTCCCTAGATTAAGCCTAAGTGGACAACATTCTACACAAATCTAGAATGTTGGTAGAGCACCCTATAAATAGGAAAGAGGGGAGAGCTTAGTAGAACAACAAATGTAAGCAAGCTCCTTCCCTTCCCTTTGTACTATAATCAATAATAAAAAAAGTTCTTTTTTTTGTTCCATTGTACTCTCTTCTAACACTCCCTTGCACACACATCAAACACACGCTTCCGCAAACTCACCAACAGACATAAACCATTTGGGTCAGACGCCTCTTGGATATTGATCTTAAACTGCCATTGGTTAAGTTCATGTCCGACTTCAATCTCAAAAACTGCTGCTTTAGTTAATCATTTTTCTTTCGTCTGGGTTTTGCAAATGCACTCACGTTCCGGTGTGATTATTTTCGTACTTAAAGATTCGGAGTAGAACTTCTTTCCGCGCTACTACTCTTATGGAGCATACTTTCCTTTTTTTAAAGAAACCGATTGCATACTTGACGTGGTATGATAACCCGATGATAGCGATTGCGTGATATCCATGTTGTTGACCACTTTGACAGCAAAGAACAGGTCCACCAGGAGAAGGTCAAAGGAACCAGGATCAGCGAATAGACGATTGACGAAGATACCAAACGACAGAAAAACGAAAGGGAATTCATTCAATCATGACCATAACCACCTATTCGAAGCATACAGCTATGGGGCGATTCATGAAAACTCGACTTTAGAAGAGATGAATGCCATGTGAAAAACGGGGCGGACATTAACATCCTATAGCTCCAACAAAAGGATCTCCTAGCTGGAAATTATCCGCATATATATCCCTGTCCTAGCAAGTCATAGTTTTAAGGGCGATTTTCATACCGTGACTCGTTAAATAAACAAAGTAGCTAGCAAGAGGAATTTATACTGAGAAACGCCGAGCCTTATAGCCTGCTTTGCATGCAATGAGGGCAGATTCGAGAACGATGAGACACCAGCCGGAATCCAAGCTAGGAGTTACTGATACGTTAGATCCAGATTCCAGTGCCAAAATCATTTGAAAGTGGAGATGACAGTTTTCGATGCTAACTACCAATGTCACCTGGGATCTCAAAAAGCAGACAACAGATCATAATATAGAATGAAGTGTCTTTACAACTGGTCTGGCCGCGCACTTATTCCATGCTTGCTTGTGTCTATGTGCAACATAAATAGCTAGGGGAAAAAGCCCCAAGAAAGCCAATCCCCGAATGCTGAGATTCGCTCTTGACTACAGAAAAAGCAGAGGAGCATATGCACTATCTAACTGAAGCACTTCTTGTACTAAGCATTTATCTTATCATCCTCAAGACTCGGACTTCGTCGAAGATGAACTATTTGGGTTCTGCAAGAACGCAGTTGAGGTATTACTCTTTGTCTGGGAATTCTGGTTCGATGATGACGACTCAGTGAAGAAAACTACATGCTCCTGATTATCAAGAAGCACTTGAAGGGCTCTCGGTATCCTGGGCAGGTTCACATCCAACAACCCCTCGAGCACTTGAACAACCAGCCCCATCGATGGCCTGTGAGTTTCCTCATCTTGGACACACCAGCAAGCAACTCTGCATATCCTATTTAGCTCTTCAGTATCAACGTTTTTCTCCAAGTCTGGGTCCAAAAGATCAAGCAGGTCACCTCCTTCAGCTATTTTGCTAGCAGCCCATGTTGGGAAGAACTTGATGGCCCCATTTTCTGATAACTCTGAGTTCCTTCTTCCCGACACAAATTCAAAGAGCATCATTCCATAGCTATAAACATCAGCTTTTGCTGTTATGGCCACTCCAGAGATCCACTCTGGCGCAAGATACCCTCTGGTGCCTCTCATGGTTGTCAACACCCGGCTGAAATCTCGGCCAACAAGCTTTGCCAGGCCAAAATCTGCCACTTTTGGACAGAATTCAGCATCTAGAAGGATGTTCTCTGGCTTGATGTCACAATGTATGATGCAGTCTCTGCACTTCTCATGGAGATAAGCCAGACCTTGAGCCGTTCCCAAAGCAATTTGGTACCTCGTTTTCCAATCCAAGGTCTTCGAGTCCTTTCTATGAAAGAGATGATAGTCTAAGGAACCATTTGGCATGAAATTGTAGACCAACAGCCTCTTGTCACCTTCAGAGCAGAATCCGCGAAGCCTGACAAGATTCACATGCTGGATGGTGCCGATTGTGCTTACTTCCGTTCGGAATTGCTTCTCACCTTGGCTTATGCTTTCAAGCTTCTTGACCGCTATGTGACTTGAATCAGGTAATGTTCCTTTGAAAACTGAACCGAACCCACCCCCACCCAACTTCTCTGAGAAATTCTTTGTTGCTACTTGCAAGTCCCGGTGTGCAAAGGCTATCAGTGAACCCTCCACTACTTTTGTTGTTACAGTTGGCCCTCTCCTCCATCTCCAAACTGCAAACGAGACAATGGCTAATATTGCTACCGTGGCACTAACAGACCCTGCCGCTATTGCAGTTACATTACTCTTCTTGCTGGGATCCTTAATGTCAGAGGCAGCAAGCCGGACATAGAAACTCCTTCCAGGGGTAGTGCCTTGTTTGAGCTGTTCCACATTGAAGAGATCCCCGATCCAGATTGAGCAGGCATTATTTTCGAAAGCATCGAAAGCATAAGCCGTGCAAGAGCAATTGCTCAAACAAGCAGTTCGGCATTCCTGATCGCTCCGTGCAACTAAAGATTGAGGATCATCATGCAATTTCATGTTAGACATAGGCCAGAAACGGTCTTTCTCCACATTCGCTGCACAATTTAAGTTCGAATTCCTCTTGCAACCACCAGACCAATCACTCCGATTCCAATCCATTGGAGAGCTTATGCTAAATCCCGGCAAGCAGCTGCACGAGACTTCACTCTGCTCGCTGCAAACACTGAAAGGCCCACAAAGTCTATACACCTCACATTGTTGCCGGGGCTGAGACCAGAACAAGTTCCACGACTGGGAAGAAGGCAACCAGGACTCCTGCTTGATCTGCCCAGAAAGGTCCATCACAAGCCTTGATATGGTGTTCAAGGAGATTTTGACTGAATAGGTGAAGTAGCTCTCGTTCTCATTGTCCACATATTTGAAATCAAAAATATAGTTCGCACTCATTTCAGGGATCCAAGAGAAAACTTTCGTCTGATTGTCCCACGCCCCACTAGTCCAGTAATGCTTAGACCCATTCCACCATACGTAGTACTCACCGTCACTGGATGGCTGGAGACCGAGAGAGAACAAACCTGTCGAAGGGTCCTCGGCGTTCTTCCATGATGTCAAGAGCTGACGCCTGTTTTTGCGCTTGTCGATCCCTAATTTGGCACCGGGAAGCCACGTGTGCGTTGGGTAATCAAAGCTCTGCCACAGAGTCACGGAAGAAGTCGGCGCCGCTTTGAGAGCGAAGTTGCCGTCGTCCTCAAGAACCGCCACCATGGAGCTCGATCCAGATGAAGAAGCAGTCAGATTCGTGGACCAAACGGGGACTTCGGAGTTGTTAACAATCACAAGATTGCCACCCGAGACCTTCAGTTCAGTGGAGTGCCTGTCAGTGACAGGGTTTTCTCGGTTGGCGACCCAGACGACGGTTTGCACGCCGATTTTATTGTACCAGATGCCTATGTAGGAGTACGTGGAGTTACCCGGCGAGAAGAAGCCAAGCCTAAAGTTGCCACCCGAGGAGGTTAAGTTTTGATTACCAGATATAGATCGATTCGCATCGAGCTTGTCTGTGCCAAGACAGAGGTGGGTGTACAGAGATGAGCAAAGCAAGAAAATTGGGAGTATGAACGACCACGGACTACTGTTTTTGCTATCCATGGCTGTACCATATAGGGTTCGAGCGGACAGGTGTAGAAACAAGATTCACAGGGAAAAGTATATATACCCGTTTGTGCTCGGAGCGAGGGCGAGGTAAGAGATCTCAAAGAAGAACAGGTCAATAAACGCGCAAAGTGTCGTGTGGAAACTTCAACCGAGACTAACGCATTGTTGTCGAGTACGTAGTTAGAAGCATCTAAGCAGGCATCATACCAGTGGACAAGGATGGGCATATCCCAGAGTGAAGAAGACGCTAGTGGTGCAACTTGGACATGTCCTCATCATACACTAGAATAACATGCAATGAATCTGAGCAGTGAACACTCAAACTCCACATCAGACATTTGAGTGATCAAGCAGGACTTTAAACATAGTTTTACCAGCATCAGTCAACAACAAAGGAACAAATCCAAATGTCAAAGTCATTCATATATTTTAAAAGCTGGACGGACCAGATTTGATTTTCATGTAGCATTGTCCAATATTCTTATGGTCCCTACTCTTGTCTAAGGTAGACTTGAGGTCAGTATCTTCAACAAAATGTGCTCGTTCCACGCATGCTCAGCTGACCTGTTCGTCGAGGGACAAAACTCTAGAGCAACGCGTTGATTCATTCCCCCAATTCATATTTACGTAACATCATGGTTGTGTGCCTTTACTGGAAAAACCTTATAGACTTTGTCTTGGCCATACATGTTGGCGTGAAGAGGCCTCTCTGGTTGGACTTGGAGCGATTGGTACTTAGCTATGTCCATTATAATCTTTTACTGTTTTATCAATTCCTATACATATGCCACTTTCTTTATGGGATTAGATTTACCGGTGGCCCTTATATTTTTGCCCGAAAATCAAAATCCCATCTAGTTTTTTTTAAAGCATCTCTCTACTATTTAAAAGTATGGTAAAAGCCACCAAAAACCTTAAACTATGACCATTGTGAAATATTTACCCCAAATTTTTTTTTTGTAATATAAAAAATCCCAAACTTTTACCTATGTAACACATTTATCTCAAAATGTTGTAGTGTTACACATTTACTCCAAACTTTTTTTTTTTTTTTTTTTTTGTGACATAAAAAACCTCAAACTTTTCTTTTGTGACACCAAATACCCCAAACTTTTTCCTATGACACCAAAATTTTGGGGTAGATGTGTGACTTGACTATAAGTCTGGGGTTTTTGGTGTTACAAAACAAAAGTTTAGGGTTTTGGTGTCACAAAAGTATAAGTTTGGGTTTTTGGTGTCGAAATTTTTTTTTTGGGTAAATGTATTATTACTACATGTTTACGAGTTTGGGATTTTTGATGTTACAAAAAAAAATTTGGAATAAATGTGTCACAGTTGATAAAGTTTGAGATTTTTTTGTGGCTTTTTCCCTTAGAAGTATCACCACTAATCATTCCGTTATAGTTTGCCATTCAATTTTTATGAACAAGATGCTAGCATACCTATTTTGTGGTACTCCGCTCATATAATTATTTTAGAAAAAACAGGTGCTAAATTAGGCAACATAAACATTAAAAAAAAATGGGCACAATTACGAGAGAGCTCCATTATGACCCACCATTACCATGAGCTCCAACTCTAAGTTAGCATTGGCCATGGCTATTCAAGCTCAAGCTCGTAGATGGCCATGGCCACGATGTCTATTTGAGTCACAAAGCTTGAGCCATGACTACTTGATCTTTGAGCTCGTGGCGTTGCCGCATGAGCTTTGATCTTGTAGCAGTCATATTTGCTCAAGTCATGAGCCATAGAGCTCACGGCCCATAGCTACTCAATTGCTTGTCGTGAGTCGGTACAAATAATAGTGTTTTTGCATTAGTATAGGCAATATATTTTGTGGGTTTTTGGTTTCGTAAAATAAAGAACCTAAAAAGGAGAGAGAGAGTCTACATTTGGAGAAAGAAAGAAAAATCCTCAACAAATAAAATAAAAAATCACGTTAGAAAATAGCTAATAGTGTTCCAACACAGGGACGACCAATAGTCCTTAGAAAGTTCTCTTGATGCACTACAATAACCTCAACTTAGCCACCCCAAAACCTCATCGAAAACGGCTAAAATTCAAAGCCAAAACTACCATTCGGTACTGTTCCAGAATGCGTGCCAAAAATGAAAATCTTGTTTTGGGCAAACTGTAAGCGCAAATCACGATTCATAAAATACTATAGCTTCATAACACCCTAAACTATCATTTCTATAAAAATACGCAGCTCAAAAACTCAAAAATTGGACTTCGCCGCACAAATCTCCAAGAAATCCGAATTTCGAGCCCTAATTGCGATGATTTGTTCGAATAGACAATTATAGGCTTTAACCATTTACCGGCGTTACAAAATGGAGTTAAGTTGGCTTGGTGAGGTGTCTGGGTCGTGAGCGCGCCAAAAATATTCCCTTCCTCCTTTCTTCTTTCTCTTCTTTTCTCTCATCCCTTTTTTTCTTCCTTTCCCCTGTTTCATTTCTGCCCAAGCCCTCCCTCTATCTTCTCTTTAAAAACAGCCTAAGCTTCTACTGTTCTCCTTCTGCTTCTTTTATTGACTTTTCAAACTCTCTTCTTTTTTTTTCTTTTTTTTCTCAAAGCTCATATATTACATTCTCCCATCCTTATACTTCAATCATCAAACAAGTAAGGGTATGTCTTGCCTCCCTTGAAGCATTTCTCTTTCAGTAGCCCTGCTTACCTCTCACCTGCAATTAAAGTGTTGCTACTACCTCTCACTGTTTCAGCTTGCCTCTTGGCAATCGCCTCCTCTAGTTTCAGAAGCTTTTAGTTAATTGCCTATTTTCTCTAAAGATACTCGAGAAGTAGAGGCGGGCACCCTTACGACCATTTTCCTCACTGTTTGAGGTGCCATCATCCACCTCTTCCTACTTCACATCATCAAACAGGATTTTAATTCATGTACCATAATCGATTCTCAGTTTTAGAAGGCACACAATCACAGTTCCTGTTGTCTACATCCAATCTCATCATCTACTTCTTGTACTTCATCTTCTTCCTAGTATCCCTTTTCATCTCCATCACTCTTCTTGCTCCTACAACAGTTCATTGTTCTCCTCAGTCCATTCTCCTTCATCATTGCTAGGAATAGATCTGGGAACATTTACAACCTGCCCAGCTTTAGTCGATAAGACAGCAGTTTCCTTTCTTTTTCTTTTTCTTTTAGGGATGAAAATCTCCATCCTATCCAGTTACCGACTTCACAGAATAGTCCCTAGATTTCTCCAAATCATCATAAGAAAAATGAATGGGAGAATCGGGGGCTTAAGACAGAGAGAGAGAGGATTGGAAGTCACACCTTGGCGGAATCTATGGATCTAATTTCTTCTCATCAGTGCTCTTTTGCTTAATACCAACTAATTCATGAACCGCATCTTGTTGATTACCCACCCCATGATCCACATTCAGAGTAGATTCACTTCTTACAAAACCTGTATGACGCACCTCGCTATCAAAAAGATGAGGATCCTGGATGTTCAATTTCACCTCCATGTGTACCTTTATGCATGGCAGATAATTAAGGAGGATGGGGAACACGAGGGTGCCTCATGGAATACCTTAACCTCCCAAAAGAATAAGAGCCATCAGCCTTAGAATTCTGATAAAAATTGTACAAAAGATAGTGGACAAGAATAGTTACGAGACCAACTATGCTCCCACCCAACCTCACCAGCAAACCTCTCACTAAAATTCTCATGAAACTCAGGATCAAGCTTAGGATTCCTATTATCAGCATCGCCATCAACAAGATTCCTCTTGTGCCCTCTTATGTGAGGGAAATCTTCCATCTAAGGCTCTGACATCCCTCTTTTATTGCAACTCCTATAAGACATATCCAGCTCCATTGAACTCTTTCATCTATTATGTTCTTTCTCCATGTCATGCATCTCCTCTAGGGCCATAATAACCACCCTCTTGTTCTACGAGACTAAAGGTTGAGTTGCTCCCTGTCTCAAAGGTCCCTTCTCCATGAAGTAGAAGGTTTCCCTCTTTCCATTGATATTGAACTATTTCGAGAAATGTTCGGCCTGCTGCCCATGTCAAATGTTGTATTGAAAGTAGAAGAATCAGAAGATGTTGGAGTAGTAATCCTTTTAACTATATTTTCACTATCTTCCCAATTACTTGTATCTGTTAGAAAAATCCTCTTAAGGTATTTTGAAGTCGACAAAACATTTCCATCAGTCTAGTCTGAAGACTTGCAGACTCTACTGGCAAAGTCTGAAGACCAAAGTCTAAAGACCTCCAGACTCAAGTTTCAAAGTCTACTCTCATGGACAGTTTCCAGACCAACAAAGTTAAAACTTCTATTCTGATTATATCTAGTGTGGTTTTGACTCCAACGGTTAAGGAATATCTCACGACTGGAATTAGCACTTCAAGATCTTCTATTCGTATTCGAATAATCTAGATTCTCTAGATCCGCAATTTATACTTGGAAGGTTCTACTTATGGAAACTAAGATCCTGATTGTATGGGCGAGCAGGATTGATGGGCTATCGTCATTTTCCTTGAGGAGCTCGAGATCTCTCTAAATTGATTCTGTCCAATGGGTTGATTGGAAGAACTTCTTTGGAAGGTGCTAACGGTAATGAAGGCATGAAGAAGTATTTAAGGGAGACGCTCAAGTTGTTCAAGAGTGTGAGATAGAAGAATTCCAAAGTCTGAATCTCTTTGTTATTTTGTGATCTTATTCTTCGAGCTATACTTGTAATCAAAAGAGAGACTGAAGTGTAGTGAGACCTTGAGGAAGTGTAGTAGAGTCTCTACACTGTGGAATCAAGGGCGTGAGACTGTAAATTCTCTTTTTGATTCTTAGTGAAATCTAGCATGTGGGCTGTCCGTGCGGGAGAGTGAACGTAGGCTTAGTTTAAGCCGAACCACTATAAATCTGGAGTCTTGATTCTCTATCCCTAATCCTTTTACTTTACATTGCTTTCACTCACATCGATTATTGTTTTCAATTCCTTAGTCCATCATCAAATAAATTGTCTATACATTATGTTACATTTTATAAAATCATCTTAATCACCTATTCACCCCCCTCTAGGTGCTCGTACTAGTTCTAACAATTGGTATCAGAGCTTGTGTACTCGGTTATTAGAAGTGTTTTTACTTCTGAGTTAAAGATCCTATGGCTAGTATGTTGCCTACAGGGTTGGTTGAAGGTCAAAGCAACACCAGACCTCCATACTTTGATGGAAAAGACTACAACATATGGAAAAACAAGATGAAAGCATTCCTAAGATCGAAAGATCCCTTGGAATGGGAAGTGGTAGACAAAGGAATCATTCCTACTGCTGCATCAGAATCAGAGAGAGGAAAAGAAGTTGCTGCTCCTATCGAGATGACTCAAGAAGAAATAACCAAGAGACAGACTCTTGATGCTAAAGCCATTTATTCCTTATATTGTGCTTTATCCCCTATTGAGTATAACAGAATATCCTCTTGTGATACAGCAAAAGAAGTCTGGGATAGGCTTCACATTACCTATGAAGGAACTGATCGAGTGAAAGAGACAAGGATCAATATTCTTTTGGGACAATATGAAGTTTTCAAGATGAGATCAAGAGAATCAATAATTGACATGTTTAGTCGTTTTACTGAAATTGTGAATGGTCTTGAATATCAGGGACATCCAATCTCAGGACATATGAAGGTCAACAAACTGCTACGTGGACTCTCTAAAGACTGGAATTATATAAAGACTTCAATAAGGGAAACACAAAGGATTGCACCACTCTCTGTAGACGAATTGATTGGAACTCTTCAGTCTTACGAAGTAGAGCACACCAACGAAGAAGAAGATTCAAAAGGTAAGAAATCTATTGCCTTAAAGTCTAATGATTATTCTGATGCTACAGACTCCGAAGAAGATCTAGATGATGAAGAACTGGCACTCATGATAAAGAGATTTAGAAAGCTGAACAGAAAGGGAAGAAAATTCAATTGGAAGAAACAAAGCTCACAAAGGTTTAAGAACAAATCAACTGAGGAAGATGATTCCAACAAAGAAGTAACTTGCTTTGAATGCAAGAAAAAGGGACACATTAGACCCAACTGTCCTCTGTTAAGGAAAAGGAAAGGAAAGGTTGAGAAATACAGAAAGGCACTCAAGGCAGAGACTTGGAGTGATACTGAATGTGAAGAAAGTGATGATGATTATGCCAATATTTGTTTGATGGCAAAATCTGATTCGACTCGCACCTTGAGACAGCATACGACTCGGACATGGTGAGCTTGAGGTTAGTAATCTAAAAATTCCTGTCAAAGTTTCGAGATATATTGATGAACTATGTCTTGGTCTAAAAACCTCTCTTAAGAGGATCTCCGAATTAAAAAGGGAGAATTCTACATTGAAGCAACAGGAGAAATTTTGGAAAGAAAAGTTTGAAAAGTTAGATAAGAACTTTACAATCTTGAAAGAAAACTCAGACTTTGTTTCCAAAGAAAATACTGGGAGAATTCTACATTGAAGCAACAAGAGAAATTTTGGAAAGAAAAGTTTGAAAAGTTAGATAAGAACTTTACAATCTTGAAAGAAAACTCAGACTTTGTTTCCAAAGAAAATACTCATTTGAAAAATGATATTTCAAACATATCAAAAAGATTTTCAAATGGTTCTGAAAAATTGGATAAGATTCTTTCGATACAAAGACCCTACTTTGATAAGTTAGGTCTCGGTATGACTTCTGAAACTATTCCACTAATTGATTTCCCAAAGGTGAAGGAAAGAATCAAACAAAGACCAACAAAAGTTGTTTATAAAAATCATTTCCAGAAAGTCTTTGTAAAACCTGTTGGCCGAAATGCTCTAAAATGTTCAAAGTGTCAAAGCTCATAACATTTTGAGAAAGAATGTCCTTTGGTTTGGAGACCTGTTAAAAGGAATTGGGCAAAGACTGTTTATTGCTCTAACTCTTCTAGAACCAAGATGATGTGGGTATCAAAGAAAGCTTGAATTTTTCTTAATTGCAGGTCACTATCAAAAGGAAGATTAAATGGTATCTAGATAGTGGCTGCTCAAGACATATGACAGGAGATTCAGGCTGCTTCATAAAACTTGTCCAGATAGATGGAGGAAAAGTTTCTTTTGGTGGTAACAACAAAGGAAGGATTATTGGTCGCGGAACAGTAAAAATTGGAAGTCTATCAATCAATAATGTCTCCTTAGTGGAAGAATTAAATTACAATTTGCTTAGCATAAGCCAATTGTGCGATACTGGATTCAAGATCAATTTCCAGGAAGGAACGTGCTCAGGAATCAGTAAAGACTTTACTCAATCTTTTACCAGACGTAGACATGGAAATATCAATCTTCTGGATGTGAATCAAGAAAGATCACAATGCTTAATATCAGTACAAGATGAAGCTAATCTATGGCACAAAAGCTTGGCCATACCAACATGAAGCAAATTGCCAAAATCTCTTCCAAGAAGCTTGTTCGAGGATTACCTATTCTCAATTACCTAAAGTCTGATCTATGCACACCATGCGTACTGGGTAAACAGGTTAGAAATTCTTTTAAACCAATAAATAAAGTTTCCACTAATCGTGTACTGCAGCTTCTACACATGGATCTGTTTGGATCCACAAGAACGCAAAGTATTGGTGGAAAAAGGTTCTGCCTAGTAATAGTGGATGATTATTCACGATTTACTTGGGTCTACTTTCTTGCAAGTAAGTCTGAGACTTTCTCTCACTTTTCAAAATTTGCTAAGAAAGTGTAGAATGAAAATGTCACACTATTTTAATCATTCGTATAGACCATGGAGGTGAGTTTGAAAATCAAGACTTTGCTAAATTTTGTGATGAATATGGTTTTTAGCATAAATTCTCCTCTTCATATACACCAGAACAGAATGGGGTTGTGGAAATGAAGAATAGGTCTTTACAAGAAATGGCAATGACTCTTTTAATAGAAAGTAATATTTCTTCATGGTTTTGGGCTGAAGCTATTTCAACTGCTTGTTATATTATTAACAGAGTGTTTTTAAGGCAAATTCTTGAAAAAACTCCTTATGAAATTTTTAAAGGTAAGAAACCAATTGTTTCATATTTTCAAGTATTTGGTTGTAAATGCTTTATCCTGAAGAATGCAAATGATCGAGTTGGTAAGTTTGAAGAAAAATCGGATGAATGATTCTTTCTTGGTTACTCAACCGCAAGCAAAGCCTACAGAGTATTCAACAAGAAGACTCAGACTGTGGAAGAATCAATGAATGTCAAATTTCAAGACTCTCCACAAATTCAGCCAATTCAGACTGAAGGATCAGAATCTGCTCCAGACTCTACTAGGTCTACCTCCCTTGAAGCAGTTCAAAATTCAGAAGTAGTACAACATGTTGTTGATGAAGAATCAATTCAAGAAAAAGATCAACAACCTATCAGACTTTCCAGTAACTGGAAGCACAAGTCTAGTCATCCCAAAGAACTCATTATTGGAAACGTTAATGAGGGAATTCGAACAAGATCCAAAAGGTGAGAAGAGTCTAGTGCTATGGCGCTTATTTCTGAAATAGAACCTAAAAATATTGAAGAAGCCTTAGCTGATGAAAGCTAGATTGAAGCAATGCAAGAAGAGCTCAGACAATTCAGCATTAACGATGTTTGGGAATTAACTCCTAAACCAAAAGGTAAATCTGTTATTGGAGCTAAATGGGTTTTTAGAAACAAAGTCGATGAAAAAGGCAAAGTGACAAGAAACAAAGCAAGACTCGTGGCTAAAGGATACACGTAAGAAGAAGGGATAGACTATAATGAGACTTACGCTCCTGTAGCAAGGTTAGAAGCAATCAGATTATTACTTGCTTTTGCATGTTATAAGAATTTCAGGTTATTTCAAATGGACGTCAAAAGCGCATTCCTGAATGAATTTATCCAAGCAGAAGTCTATGTGGAACAACCTCCTGGATTTGAAGACTCAAAGAAACCAGACTCAGTGTTCAGACTGAAGAAGGCTTTATATGGATTAAAACAAGCTCCTCGAGCTTGGTATGAAAGGCTAAGTAACTTTTTAATTCAAAGTGGTTTTACTAAAGGAAAGGTAGATACTACTTTATTCATTAAAAAGGAAGGTAAAAGCTTTTTACTTGTTCAAATTTATGTCGATGATATTATATTTGGATCATCTAATGAGTCTTTGTGCAAGAAATTTTCTAAGTCTATGCAGAATGAATTCGAGATGAGCATGATGGGTGAACTATCCTTCTTCCTTGGTCTACAAGTGAAACAACTGAAAGAAGGAATCTTTATTCATCAAGAAAAATATGCAAAAGAACTTGTTAAAAAGTTCGGTTTGGAGAATTGCAAAAAGACTAATATACTTATGTCAAATTCTTCGAAGTTAGACAAAGATGAAGGAGGGAAGAAAGTCGACCAAAATCTATACAGGAGTATCATTGGTTCACTTCTTTATCTTATTGCATCTAGACCTAACATATTATTTAGTGTTTGCATATGTGCTAGGTTTCAATCGGATCCTAAAGAATCTCATCTAAGTGCTGTTAAACGTATCATTAAATATGTTGCAACTACTGCTAAGCTTGGTCTATGGTATCCCAAAGAAGGAGACTTTACTCTTCTTGGATATTCAGATGCAAATCTTGCAGGTTGCAGAATTGATAGAAAAAGCACGTCTGGCACTTGTCAATTACTCGATAACAGGGCAGTATCTTGGTTTTCAAGGAAGCAAAGTACCGTAGCTCTTTCAACAGCTGAAGCAGAATATGTAGCTCTTGGAAGTTGCTGTTCTCAAATACTTTGGATAAAACAACAACTACGAGACTTTGGTATCGAAGACTCTTGTACCGAGATCAAATGTGACAATACCAGTGTAATCAATCTTACAAAGAATCCTATTTTTCACTCAAGAGCAAAACATATTGAGATTTGACATCATTTTATAAGAGATCATGTTCAGAATAGAGAAGTCTTGATACAGTTTATCGACTCAAAGAATCAATTGGCAGACATTTTCACAAAGCTGCTTGAGAAAAGTTTATTTGAGTCTATTCGTTCAAGACTCAACATTTTATCTCTTGAAGACTGTTGAAGCTCAGACTCATAAACTAAATCTGAAAAGCATCAGACTCAAAAGTTCAGACTTAGAAGACCAAACGTTACGACTATAAGTTATTTCAATTACAGTACATTTATTCGTTTAAACTGATATTTTGAAAAGGTAAGACCGCTTGTTAATCTCTAATTGATATTATTAAGGCAGTTTTTTTTTTTTGAAAAAGATGGTTACCAATTTGTTTAAAAAAGGCAGTTATTTTGAAAATGCATTTTTATTTTCCCTTTTTATGACGTTTCATATACCCCGTATTGTTTGCCTTTTATACAGTTCTTCTTCCTCTTCTCATTTTACCCAAAAACCCTAGAGCACAAATTTTCACTCTCTGAGATTTTCTTTCGAAAGTTCATCTCTTCAAGTTTTCACCTTTCTTGCGATACAAGTGTGAAAATTCTATCAAAGACAGTGACAATGTCGCATCAAAGAAAATCTTCCAGAATAGCAAGCAGGGGACCACAAGGCTTGCGTGAGGGGCCTACGCACTTCGATCTTACTGAAGAAGGAGACTCTCCAAGTGGACAGGTGTATCAACATTCTCAACAGCGCACTTCTTCCGCTAGATCACATGATCGTAACCCTCAATATGCAGAGGAAAACATCATTGAGGATGTAGAACCAGTAAGATCTCTTAAGCCAGTATTTGTTTATAGGCTTTACTCTGCTCTGAAAGAAGGAGGTTCTGCAATGACGTTTATTGATGAGTTTCTGAAAGAAAATGGCTATAAGAATGAGACTCATTTTCTGACTGTGATGGAACATTTGGGTGTTGTTCCTGTTGAAACAGCGGCAAAGACTTTTGCTAACTTTCCAAGTGATCCACGATTTGGTAGTGTCAATCAGCCTGAAGGGAAAGATGATGATAAGAAAATGTTTGTGCATTTTAAGCCAAGAATGGGTGTGGCTGCAAATCTTCGAGGAAAGATGGAAGAATTGTTTCGATCGGAGGAACATAAGCAGGTTTATGCTAAGTTGCTGAAACGTGGGGTTATGAACCCAAGAACTGTAGACTTTGATTTTCTCGATCTGTTGAACATCAATCTGAGGGAGAAGTTTGAGAGACTTCAACTTGACCGATTCTGTATTGAGAGTGAGATTGCTTATTCTAAACTGACTGCTTATTTATACTCCAACCTTAGTTTTCTTGATGCAAACAACTTTTCATTCAGTGTGAGGGATAAGGAGTATGTGGTTGACATAGATACTCTGGCTGACATTATTGGTATGGAAAGAGGAGCTTTCCAATCTATCTTTGTGTCTGTTAGCCATGCAATTTTGGAGCTTGCAAAAAATAGAATCGCAGAAGGACGCATCTCCTATCTGAGGATGAGTGCATCAAATATTCTGCTTCATAAAATTGTGATCAACTGTCTCAGACCCAAGTCAACATCGAAGACAGATGTCTCTATTTCTGAAGCAAAATTGATGTACGCCATCAAGATTGGCCATAAGTTTTCCTTGCCCCATACCATCATGTTCCACATGTATCGGTCTATGGCAAAGGACAAGGGCAAACTTCCTTATTCTGCTCTCATCACTCGTTTATTCAAACATTTGAATATTCAGCCTCCCAACATTCTGTGTGTGAGAACCATTAATCAAATGGTAATTGGGCTGAAAATGATTACAAAGATGCGTCTGAAAGAACTCGACAAAAAGCTAGAGCGGTTCAAGGAGAAAACCCCTGTCAAGACCAGACAAGACTCATCTACTACAAAGAGAAAAGGAAAAGATCCTATGACTGGTCCTACCAAGAAAAGGCGAGCAATCATCTTGCAAGATGAAGATGATGATGATGACATTCCTATCTCTGCTTTTGTTTCCCAGCATCTTGTTCCTGAGTCAGCAGAACAAGAACATCAATATGGAGAAGAAAATGAGAAAGGGAATCAGGAGAAGGAATCCATGCAGACAGAAGAAGGAGAAGAAATAGCTAGAACAGACTCACAAAAACAACTAGAAGAACAACATGCAGAAGAAGGTCGTGACGATTCTCCAGCAGAAAAGGAGGATCAAAGACATCTTGACACTGAAGAAGCATCGCAGCAAGAAGAATACTTCTTTCCTCCAGAAGGCATTGAAACAGGGGGAGATGTTCCAAGAGAAAGTATTCATCTCTTAACCTTTACTAGTGCAAGTGTCAGTCGTTTTCCTGCTGGTGCAGAGGATGTCCATGCCTCTTAATTTCCTGAGGAAGATCTTGAGGCAACATCTCCAAATGTTGATCTCCCTACTAATATTCGCTCCACTGGCTTTACTCCACAATCTGACCATGCTGAAGCAAGCACGCAGATTGAACATTCAGGAGACTTTGGAAGACTACTTGAAATTCTTTTGGAGCTCAAAGGCCAGGTCTATGCTTTAGGATGCGAATTCCAGACACTGCAGAATGCGAATTCCAGACAATTGCCAAAGGCATAGCTCTCGCACAACTGTAGGAGGATTTGAAGAAGCTGGAAGAAACTGTCAAGTCAATGGGAGATTTTCAGCTTGTTCGCATTCCTCGAGCACCATGACTTTTTCACCTTTTTATGCTGACAAAAAGGGGGAGAAGTTTTTGCAGATTTTTATTCCAAACTTTCAACTTTTTAACATACTTTGGATTCAATATTTTGATGTGGTTGTGATTGACTTTATCTTTGGTTTGGTTTTGAGCTTTGGATTACTTGCTTATTATTGCAATACTTTAAGCTATTAAGTTAGATAAAGATAGCTGATAAATATCTGTACAGGACTAACTTGTTTTCTGTGGATGCAGATCTGTGTACAGGACAACTTTCACTATCTTTATCCTAATCTTTTATGAGATATCATTGCTAGCTTAAATGTTGTATTGCAGGGCAATAGTATTCAAATATGTAGGAAAGTTTTGTCACCATAAAAAATGGGGAGATTGTTAGAAAAATCCTCTTAAGGTATTTTTAAGTAGACAAAACATTTCCATCAGTCTAGTCTGAAGACTTGTAGACTCTACTGGCAAAGTCTGAAGACCTCCAAACTCAAGTTTCAAAGTCTACTCTCATGGACAGTTTCCAGACCGACATAGTCAAAACTTCTATTCTGATTACTTCTAGTGTGGTTTTGACTCCAACGGTTAAGGAATATCTCACGACTGGAATTAGCACTTCAAGATCTTCTATTCGTATTCGAATAATCTAGATTCTTTAGATCCGCAACTTATACTTGGAAGGTTCTACTTATGGAAACCAAGATCCTGATTGTATGGGCGAGCAGGATTGATGGGCTATCGTCATTTTCCTTGAGGAGCTCGAGATCTCTCTAAATTGATTCTGTCCAACGGGTTGATTGGAAGAACTTCTTTGGAAGGTGCCAACGGTAATGAAGGCATGAAGAAGTATTTAAGGGAGACGCTCAAGTTGTTCAAGAGTGCGAGATAGAAGAATTTCAAAGTCTGAATCTCTTTGTTATTTTGTGATCTTATTCTTCGAGCTATACTTGTAATCAAAAGAGAGACGAAGTGTGGTGAGACCTTGAGGAAGTGTAGTAGAGTCTCTACACTGTGGAATCAAGGGCGTGAGACTGTAAATTCTCTTTTTGATTCTTAGTGAAATCCAGCTCGTGGGCTGTCCGTGCGGGAGAGTGGACGTAGGCTTGGTCTAAGCCGAACCACTATAAATCTGGAGTCTTGATTCTCTATCCCTAATCCTTTTACTTTACATTGCTTTCACTCACATCAATTATTGTTTTCAATTCCTTAGTCCATCATCAAATAAATTGTCTATACATTCTGTTACATTTTATAAAATCATCTTAATCACCTATTCACCCCCCTCTAGGTGCTCATACTAGTTCTAACAGTAACTACTCTCAAGATATGTTGCAAAAGCAATTAGATGGAAGTATCTCTCTGAATACTTAGCACCACGATGCAGTGCCCCTCCCCTTACCCTAGGCTATTCATGTTGTTTGAATATCTTTTTGTACTATAAAACAGCTAGACATATGTTTTACAGTGTAAAACATCTATGATAGCATCTAAGGCTTCAAAGCACTTCAAACATTGTCAATCAATTTCATTATTTTCCATAGTAATACGATTCCATTTATGTCAAAAGCACAACCTTATTCTTGCTCTCAAATATTGAGCCTGGCCCAAGATTCTTTTCAATGTCAGCTGGAAAGAACACAATCTTTTGGGGAAACAAATCAACCTAAGCTTCAGTTTTAGCTGCAGTGTCCCAGTTGGACCCAATGGTTGCGACACTATGGAGGCCTTGAAGCCAATTGATACTTCGATATTTGCCAAATCATGTCCATATGCAATGGCAAAGTTAGGGCATGTTTGTTTGTGTTCTTTTTTTGTTCCGCGGAACACAATTTATGTTCTTTTGTTCCGGGGAACAAAAAAAGAACAGAAACGAGTTTGTTTGGATTTTTGTTCCCTGGAACAAATTTGGAACAGAAACAAGAAACAAGAAAAACTTGTTTCTTGTTCCTGGGAACACTTCGAGAAACAAATTTTCTCTCCTATTTTTTCATTCTCTTTCTTTTATTCTTCTTTTTTCTTTGGCTGGTTGCCGGCCTTGGCCATGGCGGGTGACCGGCCGTTGAGGGCCGGCGACCTCGTCGGAGTGTTGCCGGCCCCGGTGAGGCCGAGCTCGCCCAACCAAGGCGAGGCCGCGGCCTTGTCGGCCGGTCGCCGGCCATGGCCGAGGCCAGCGACCGGCCAAAAGAAAAAGGAAAAAAGAAAGAAAAAAATGAAAAATAAAATAAAAATATTAAAAAATATTAAAAAATTAAAAGAAACAAAAAAAATTACACAAGTTTATGAAACGCGTTTCTATTTTTTTTCTATTCCAGGAACAAAAATTTTGTGCAGTTACCATATACGTTCTTTTGGTCAAAAATTGTTTCCCGGAATAGAAATAGTAGTCCCAGGAACAATTTTTGAACAGAAACATTACCAAACACGGCCTTAGTGTAAACCATGGTCACAATTTCTCCACTTCTCAAAGAAAAGATCCTCTTGGAGCTATTGGGGAAGTTGGTACTTTGCAATGGACTAGACTTCCTTGGCACATTTGCGACATAGTACTTTGTCTTGATCTCTTTCTCTCTTTGCTCACGCTTATCATTTAGCATTTTCATCTTTGACCTCACCTTAATGAAGTCATCTTCATCACTGGGGGTTTCTACTCCAAGTTGCTGAAAAATGCGCACGATACCCCTTTGAAGAGGAGCATTGATATTTTCTTCATGAACATTGCTTTTAGGGAATTGCTAAAGAAAGAGTGGCAGATGAACGGGACTATTTCGAGATTCCATTTCTTGGGTATTTATTGAGCCCGATCTGATTCATTTAGACTCAAATGTCCATTTGGGCAGTTTAGTAAATAATACAGCCTTTCCAGAACCAGTTCTTCTTGAGATTACTGCACTGCCAATATTAACCCATCTACACTTGTCATCCAGCCCAAGGAGGGAAAGTGAACCAAGGATTGTTGATCACCAACAATAAAAGGTTCCGGTCCACTCCCCCATTTCTTTCTCATTCATGCAGCATCAACCCCTGCTTGGCCCAAGGTACAGGAGTTCCATGATGCAGGGCTTCCAATTGGAGAATTGATGGAAGCATCAAAATCTGAAATCTCGTGTGGGCAGGAAACCAAATTTTGGACGCGTAAATTCCATGAGACTGGTTTTCACAGGGTGAATCCTTTAGAGAACTTGTCGGATGGAATTTTGATGGCCTGGAGGCAGCAAATTCACTAACAGAAGCAGGGTCAACTTGGGAAATCGATCTCAGTGAATCATCATCCTCTTCCTCTTTTGGCAAGTCCCCCAAATCATCAGCCACAAAATCTGAGTCATCAAAATCGTGATCATTCATCAAATTTTCAGATGTCATTTAAGCCTTCCTTGCAACGCTAGATCTTACACCAGGAACAACTCCATAAATTACCATTTTTTTTAATTGTCTTGAACACTATGATCTATCTGTCCTTGATCAAATTCCAGTGAAACCAAAATAGCCAATTGCCATGCAAATCCAACATGTCCTTAAATACTATAGGACCAGCAGAACTTTTCCCAAAAGACTCAGATCGTTGAGTTCTCTCTTCCTTGACAAGAGGCAAATCTTCGCCATTACTCTTGCTTCAAGCATGGCTTCTCGCTTGTGAACGATTTGGTGCTTTGCTGATGTCGGGGGCTTAGTGTTTTCTTTCCTAAAATCAAAGAAGTCAGGGGACGAACTACGCAAGAAGGTTTTCTAATGGCGCCCTTCGTCTACCCGAAAAGAGTTGGAAGCTCTGGTCGAAGACCTTGAAGCCATTGCTACTGAATTGAGAGGAGTTGACGAAGACAACTTACGATTAAGAAAAGGCTTCTTCATCTGGTAGCTCCTAGAACACCATCATTTGGATATGCTTCAACTTCCTCCTCTTCACTTTGAACAAGATCAGTTTGCTTCTCCTTCACATTTGGCCGCATATTGAGTGATCCCAGCCTCTTAGTACGTTGACAAGTGCTAAAGAGTTATTGACGTCTCTCTGCTGCATTAGGAAAGTTGGCCTTCATTTGAGCTAAACTTCACTCAAGTCACTCCTGCATGGCTCTCAGTTTCGCCTCCTTCTCTGCTCTCTCGAATCCCCACCATTCCCTCAACTTTGCATCTCCTTTCAACATGCAATTTTCATAGAAACTTTCCTCTAGAATCATCAGAGAAACTAAGGTCAGAGAAGTTCCTTCTAAGAGAATCGGCATCCTATTTATCAAACACCTTCATTGATGTATGAGTATGGAAACCCTGTTGGAAGATATGATTTAGCAAATCATATCAAATTGTAAATATTCTCTGTCTATTTTAGGTTTAGAAAGATAGGGGAATACTTATTTTCCTTTATTAATTCTTTCTTTGTAATTAAATACAATGTACAGTACAGAGATTACATTCAATAGAGAGAATACAAATTTTCTCCTATTTCTTCTTCCTTCCCTACGCTTCTCTTCGGTCTTCTGACATGGTATTAGAGCACCTTGCAATTCTGGCTTAGCTTCCGCTCCTATTCCAATTGCCTTAAGGAATTCCAATCTGCAAAAGAGTTACCGAAAGGAATCGATTCTTTTGAAAGGAAAGGAATTTTTTCTTCATAATGAACAAATCAGAAGCACTCACCTCGAACCCAGACGACCAGCTAGCAAGCAATGCGACGCCACAGAATTTGCCCAATCCAGATTCATCCGTCGTGACTACTATGGCTGAACAACAACTCAGTTAGGGCCAGACCCAGGCTCAACACATGCAATTGCAGACTTTTCCGACTCAGTTTAATCTGGGGTAGCCACTCTCAGGTCATCCTTACCAGTGGGCCAATTACATCATAGCCGGGCTACCAAAGCAGCGTGCGGACCGATGGAGGCCCACCAACCAACAGTGGGGCAAGCTCTACCTTCGGCCCGGAGCCGACGGGCGGAATAGGCGAACCAGGAGGAACGAATCCCTACCTGGATTACTTCAATGCGGGTCGAGGAAACGGGTCAAATAGTTCGGGTGTAGGGGCGAATACCTACTCGACCATTTCACCTGGTTTTTTTTCCATACTAGATCCTTGCTGCCGGTGGTCGGGCGGAGCCTGGCGACCCTCTTTACATGACGAATGCCGATGGACTAGAACTGAAACTCATCAGTCATCAATTAATCGGCCCAGACAACTATTCAACTTGGTTGCGAGAGCTCCGACGTGCCTTGGTAACAAAGGACAAGGAAGGTTTTCTCAACGGAACGGTTCTAGTTCCGTCCGACAAGCGAATGGCTCGACTTTGGAGGAAATGTAACCAACTCGTCAGAACTTGGATCGGGAATTGCATCACACCCGAAGTCGCAGCCGGACTTCCTCTGACGGAGGATACAAAAAAGATGTGGGATAACATTAAGGAAATGTATGGAAAATTAGATCAAATCAAGATTTTTTCCATAACACAGCAAATTTCGGATATGAAGCAGGGTAACATGACTGTCGCGACAGTCTACAACAAACTCTCGGCTCTGTGGAATGAGATGGAAGCAGCCGAAGGAAAATTCGACTGGCCTGAACCCATTCTACAACAATACAAGAATATGCGCGAGAGAGAAAAAGGTGATTAGGTTTCTCTTGATCTTAAACGAAACATACCTTTCGTTTCGGTCTCAGATCCTGACAATGGATCCCATGCCGAACCTTGGCCGCATCTATCAAGTCGCCGTCCAGGAGGAGTCTCAATAGGGAACGGCGATTTACGGAAAAGGAGGCGAGGCGATGGCTTTGGTAGCGAGAGGCCATTTTCGTCCTCCACAGAGGAACTCAGGAGGCGGAGGATGAAAAGGGGCGAGTCTGGGATTGTCTTCAAGAAACCCTAATTTCACTAAGCAATCGGACGCTCCTTATTTCACTGAGCAATCGGAGGTCCAAAGTCATTTTTGGCAGGGCCCATCTTAGATGGCCCACGAAGCAGCATCGCTGGATCCGACGGGCCGAAGGGAATTAATACGTATGGACCAGGCGGTGCACGTGGAGTCCAGCTCGGTGGATCAGATGGGCCATACGGGCCCATTTTAGCCCAAGCTTTCCAGCTGGCAAACAGATTCTCTTCAATTGCAAAAAACAATGGTCAAAGAGGAAAAGGTAAATTATATTGTGACTATTGTAAACGTCCGCATCATACGATTGAAAATTGTTGGAAATTACATGACAAACCTGGAGAAAAAGAAAAGGGGAAATCTTCACAAGTTTTTCAGGTATCGGGTCAGCCAACAGATAGATTGATTACCTATGAGCAGTATCAGGAGTTGATGGAAGCTTTGAAAAAATTGGATGCCTCTAATAAGGCTGGGAGCTTCACAGGTACATCTTACTATTTGATGAATTCAATTTCGAAGGATGCATGGATTATAGATTTAGGTGCTAGTGACCACATAGTCTGCGATAAGGGTTTCTTTTCCAACATCAAGAAATTATCTTTCCCTATATCAGTACAACTTCCAAATGGAAACTCCACACAAGTTGTCATGACTGGCACTGTGAATCTTAGTCCATTGATTACACTTCGAAATGTGCTTTATGTGCCTAACTTCCAATTCAATCTCATATCAGTTAATCAAGCTTCTAAAGAAAATTCATGCCATGTCTTGTTCACTCCCGATAATTGTTTCTTTCAGGCCCTTTCGACTGGCAAACTGATGGGCTTGGGTAAAGCTTATCAAGGGCTCTATCTTTGGATGGATTTTCCAAGCAGTTTTAATTTGTCTTCTATTGAATTCAATAAATCATTGTGTAACCATGTTATCAATGACAATAATTTTCTTTATCATAAAAGATTGGGACATAGTGCTTCATTCCCTTGTCCTCAATGTCCTGTATGCTCTTTGGCGAAATAGACACGTGCTCCTTTCCCAAATAGTAATTCTCGAGCATATGGTATTTTTTCATTAATCCATGCTGATGTTTGGGGACCCTATCATACTTTACACCATGATGGGTCACATTTTTTTCTCACAATTGTTGATGATTTTTCTCGTGCGACATGGATATTTCTCATGCAGTCCAAAAATCAAGTCCTTTCTCACCTAAGGACTTTTCTTTCCCTATCCAAAACTCAGTTTGGAAAAACAATCCGTCGGATTAGAACTGATAATGGAAGAGAGTTCTTTAACAGTGAATGTGCTTCTTTATTTTCCTTAAATGGAATATTGCATGAGAGTTCTTGCACTTATACACCACAGCAAAATGGTGTTGTTGAGAGAAAACATCGTCACCTCTTAGAAGTAGTACGTGCCCTTAAGTTTCAAGCATCTATCCCTGAGAATTTTTGGGGAGATTGTGTGGTTACAGTAGCATACCTGATTAATCGCATGCCATCACACATTTTGAAAGGGAAAACACCTTTTGAGATGTTGTATGGAAGGAAACCGAATCTGAGTCATCTAAGAGTTTTTGGGTGCTTCTGTTATGCAACTACAATGGGACATAGGGATAAAATGGCCCCACGTGCCAGTGAATGTATATTCATAGGATATCCCACCTTAAAAAAGGGGTATCAGATTTACGCACCATCCATAGGAAAATTTTTTGTGAGCAGGGATGTTGTCTTTCATGAAAATATTTTTCCTTTCCAAACTACCACTTTTGCTGAAGATGAGAAGACAACTAATCCACAATTCTTATTGGAAGAGGATCCACTTTCAGGAGGAACATTTATTACTACTTCTCCCCAAAGACCAACTAGTGTATTGCCTCCAATGCCTATCGAGACATCTACGAGCCATTCCACTGAAGAATCTCATATAGAAGAGCCAGCACAGTTGACAGACCTTCCAGAAGCAAGTCCTACTGAAGAGTCCTCCTCAATGCAACATGAGCCGCCACGACGTTCTAATCAAGTTGCTCGTCCACCAACTTGGACCAAGGATTATATATGTAGTTCTTCAAGATCGCCAGGTACTCGTTATCCTATCTCGTCTTACATTTCATTTGATAGGCTATCACCAGAACATCTATGTTGCATAAGTCGTATTTATGAAGAATGAGAGCCTTCTAGTTATATTGAGGCCAAAGATGATCCTCGTTGGCAAAAGGCCATGGAGGCCGAGTTACATGCTTTGATAGAAAATCATACTTGGGATGCCGTACCATTGCCTGCTCATCGCAAACCAATTGGATGCAAGTGGGTATACAAGATTAAGTACAGAGCATATGGTTCTATAGAAATGTATAAGGCCTGATTGGTGGCCAAAGGCTTTACACGGCGAGAATGTTTTGACTACCATGAAACTTTTTCGCCCGTTGCAAAGGATGTCACGGTTCGTTCTTTTCTATCGATTACTACTTTTCGTGACTGGCCGTTGCATCAAATGGATGTGCATAATGCCTTTTTGCATGGTGATTTGCATGAAGAAATCTACATGGATCTTCCACCAGGATTACGGAGATAGGGGGAGTCTAAGGCATGTCGTCTCCGTAAATCTCTTTATGGACTAAAGCAAGCCTCTCGACAATGGTACGCCAAGTTTACTAATGCACTTATGGCCATTGGATTCAAACGGTCCAAATATGACTATGCTTTATTCACTTGGACAAAAGATACGTCATCTATTTACTTAATGATTTATGTTGATGACATACTTATCATGGGAAATGATGATTCTGTTGTGAAGAGACTAGCTCGTTTAGATTAGGGAATCTCTCAGCCAGCGGAAATTCATAATGGAGATTATATCAGAAGTAGGATTGTCAGGTTGTAGACCAGCTATTATCCCTATTAAGCGAAATGCGAAGCTGACTTCTGTCGACTATGATACTGGCATATCTTCTTCTTTTGATGATCCGTTATTAAAAGATCCATCGGGATATTAGAGACTCGTAGGGAAACTTATATATCTCACTATGACTAGGCCAGACATCTGCTATGCAGTGCAGACTCTTAGCCAATTTATGCATAATCCAAAACAATCTCACATGAATGCAACCTTGAAGATTGTGAGATACTTAAAGACATGTCCAGGCTTAGGGATACTTCTTTCTCGGAAATGGGACATGGAAATGATAGCTTATTGCGATGCGGATTATGCCACATGCCCTATGAGCAGGAGATCTATTACTGGCTTCTGTATCAAATTTGGGGAATCATCACTTTCATGGAAGACAAAGAAGCAGTCTACTGTATCCTTATCTTCAGCTGAAGCTGAATATCGATCTTTGGCCAAGACTGTCTGTGAAATAGTTTGGTTAAGGGGTTTACTTCAGGATCTCAGGGCAAGAGTTAAAGGACCGACTACACTCTTCTGTGACAATGATTCAGCACTCAAACTTGCAGCAAATCTTGTATTGCATGAGAGGACAAAACATATAGAAGTCGATTGTCACTTTACTCAAGAAAAGATTCAAGAAGGGGTTATCGAGACAAGAGGGATTAGAACCTCGGAGCAACCGGCGGACATATTCACTAAACCTCTTTGCCAAAGACAACATGCATATCTTCTAAACAAGCTTGGCGTCTTGGACATCTACAAGCCATCAGCTTGAGGGGGAGTGTTGGAAGATATGATTTAGCAAATCGTATCAAATTGTAAATATTCTCTATGTCTATTTTAGGTTTAGAAAGATAGGGGAATATTTATTTTCCTTTATTAATTCTTTCTTTGTAATTAAATACAATGTACAGTACAGAGATTACATTCAATAGAGAGAATACAATTTTTCTCCTATTTCTTCTTCCTTCCCTACGCTTCTCTTCGGTTTTCTGACAAACCCATCACCTTATATGAGTTCCCTCTTAAGTCAATTGCAAAGTTCTTCTCATGCAGTTTAACAGGAGCTATCTCTTGGACCGTGGATTTCTGGTGCTGCAACACCACTAATTCTATTCGGGAATCAGCAGGTTTACTCCTTTGAGAAGAGCTGGATGGATCTATGGAAAGGCGAAGCTTGTGTTTCATAAAGAGCTTTTTTTTTTAAAATTTATTTATTTATTTATTTATTAACTCATTAATCTTCATCTCAATCTCATCATTGAGCTCATAGTGCTGAACTTCTCGATATATCAAAACCATAGTCATAATTTCCATAAACTATACCTATGTTTTTGTCTTGAACTGCTTTAGTAAGAGGATCTCTATGTAAACTCAAAATGCTTTGCGTCTCACTAGAGGATCCTCCCATTTATGTCCACCACTAATACTTAAAAGATTAACACGTTAGAGACCATCACACAATCTCACCACGTCTTGAAAGATCTACCCAAATAGATCATAGCCTAAACTCTGATACCGACAAATGTCACACCCCAATTCAACAGAATAAGGGCATGACATTGCCGTCCTTTCACCAAAGGACACAATCTCAACATAACAAAAATTCAGCCCCACACACACACAGACACACACATGACAAAAAATGCATTTGGTTATAATATCAGAGTTTTCTATAAACCACCAAATTAATATATACACCTCCACCAAAAACTAACTCACAAACTTATCAACTATATATAACTCATATAAAAAAGTCCCCACCACAAAAAGTCCTCCCTAATAACGAACACTCAAGCCTACTTGTGCCTTGCTGAAGAACTTAAAAAAAACAAGTAGATGAGAGGAGTGAGCTATCACGGCTTAGTGATAGAGAAATCACTATGCACATTTAAAACGCAACCATAACTCACTTTAAAATAATATATATTCATAGCATAAATACTGAAGATACCAACAGTCCAGGTCAATCTCATAAAAACCTGTATCGATGGTCTATCCCATTGATTAATCTCATCAAAACATACGTCAATGGTCCATTCCATCAACCAAACTCAAATCACCCGTCAATGGTCTACTTCATTGACCAACTCATGCTCAAATGTCTATCCATGGTCATGTGTGACGCCTGTGATAAGACAACCACGATTCTCCTTGGTTAGGTCTTCACCTATTAGTAGCTGGTGGCTTAGCCCACAAGGATATCCTAGACTAGTATGCGCATACCCATATACCCCTTAGGGTCTACAGAGACATTGAGCATCAATCAACAATCACAAATATCCAGTAATCCAACATCAGAATGAGAGTCATCTCACAACTCAAGCATTTGATATATAAATATCAAAGCATTCTTAAAGAACCACAGACGTTTCAAAATTCTTTCATAAAGGGTTTCACAAACCATTTTTAGACAATCATTCAAACCCAATTCAAAAGATAATTATCTCTTTCAACAACAAAATGACAGTGAAAGCTTGATCCTATTTTATGCAACAAAAGATGCTATTTATCCACTCATGGCATATATAATCCATAATTTTTTTTTTTTCAAAACATGAGTTTAAAATACAAAGAAGAAATAGTGTCACTCACCTGGGAAAAGCCCAAAAACCAACTACGACACTTACTTGAACCGACGCACTCAGATCCCTAACAATTAACCCAAAAACAATATCAAAGGGCCAAGTAAAACAAAAAAAAAAAAATTCTTATAACGACTCGCCTATACTAAGCCTATTTGTCGATAAAACAACACCTACGAGCCAACGAAAGCTTGTATTTAGCAGAAACCTATTGTTGTCTGCTAGGCATAGCTCGCGCGCTAAATTTTGTCGCGCCATAATTTCCTCTACAATATTCCGTTTCGAAACATCTTATAGTTCTCTTGATACACTACAACAACCCCAACTTAGTCGTCCCAAAACCTCACCAAAAACTGCTAAAATTTAGAGCCAAAGCTATTGTTCGGTATCGTTCGATACTATTCCAAAATGTACGCCAAAATTGAAAATTCCGTTATGGGCAAACTGTAAGCTCAAATCACAATTCATGAAATGCTATAACTTCACAACACCCTAAACTATAATTTCTATAAAATTACGCAGTTCAATAACTCAAAAATCAAACTTCACCGCACAAATCTTCAAGAAATCCAAATTTTGAACTCTAATTGCGACGATTTGTTTGAATAGATGATTATAGGCTTCAATCACTTACCGGTGTTGCAAAACGGAGTTAAGTCGGCTTAGTGAGGCTTATGGGTCGTGAGCATGCCAAAAATTTCCTTTCCTCCTTTCTTCTTTCTCCATTCTCTTCTTTTCTCTCCTCTCTTTTTTTCTTCCTTTCCCCTATTTTGTTTCTGCCCAAGCCCTCCCTCCCTCTTCTCTTTAAAAACATCCCAAGCTTCCACTCATCTCCTTCAGCTTCTTTTGTTGACTTTTC
This sequence comes from Eucalyptus marginata, assembly GCA_014182565.1. Taxonomy (NCBI): domain Eukaryota; kingdom Viridiplantae; phylum Streptophyta; class Magnoliopsida; order Myrtales; family Myrtaceae; genus Eucalyptus; species Eucalyptus marginata. Next base: position 26,888,024 of record CM024585.1, on the reverse strand, counting down.
AAACCCTCTTCTTTTATTTTTATTTTTATTTTTTTTCTCAAAGCTCATATATTACATAGAAAGTGTCACGGTTAATCTTTCTGTTGTACTTTTTTCTCTTACCAATCAAATTTTACTAACATGGATGTTGGAACACATGTATCGTGCTATATTATGCTTACATAGCGTGTCACCACATAGGTGCTGAGACCACATAAACATAAAAAGAAAAAAAAGACACAATTGAGAGAGAGCTCCATTATGACCCCTCATTACCGTGGGCTCCAACTCTAAGTTAGCATTGGCCATGGCCATTCATGCTCAAGCTCACGGATGGCCATAGCCATGATGTCTATTTGAGCTGCAAAGCTTGAGCCATGGCTACTTGATCTTTGAGCTTGTGGCATTGCCGCATGAGCTTTAATCTTGCAACGTTTTCATTCGCTCGAGTCATGAGCCACGGAGCTCATAGCCCATAACTACTCAATTGCTAGTCGTGAGTTGATACGAATAATAGTTTTTGTGGGTTTTTGTTTTCAAAATAAAATGAAGAAGAACCTACAGGAGGGAGGGAAGGAGAGAGAGTCTATGGGCCCGTTTGGTTTGGCATTTGGAAGGGGCTTTTGGACTCTAAAGGGGTTTGACCAAATGCAAACGTGTTTGGTTCAATTTTTTTGACGACTTTGGCAAGATACAATTGCATCTCCAGATGGCTCTAAGGGCCTTTAACCAAAGTAGCTTCGAAGGTACTTTGGAAAATTGCATCTTTGGAATGCAAGTCCCACGGGTACTATTCATCTTCTCCGGGGAAACAAACGGAGGCCGATGATCACCGACCAAGGAGTTGCCCGCGCTGGCGACCATTGCCTGAGGGGTCGCTCGACCCTGGCAACCACCGCTTGAGGGTCGCGGCCACTGTCTGAGGTCATGCGACCTCAGGAGGTGGTTGCCTCGGTTCGTGTGACCTAGTTGAGAGTTGCCTGGGTTCGTGTGACCCAGTTGACGGTTGCCTGGGTTCGCGTGACCTAGGCGATGGTTGCCTGGAGTTTGCGACCTAGGCAGCCATTTGGGTTGTGCAAACCTATGCGTCACGACCCAGACAGCCACCTAGGTTGCGAACCCCAGGCATTGCCTAAGGTTGCACGATCTCAAGTGAGGATGGTGGCGGCCAGATCTAGCCGCCGGTGGCTAGACTAAAAAAAGAAATAATAAAAGTCGTATGCAAAATGTAGTTTTACCAAACTGCATTTAAGTTAAAGTTTGTTTGCAATACACTTTAAAATTATAATTTACCAAACACTATTTGCATTTCGAAAGACCCTTTTAGCCTAAAGGTATTTGCATTTTCCCAAAGACATTTGCACAAAATTGAACCAAATGAGGTTGACATTTGTAAAAACGAAAAAAAAATCCACATCAACAAATAAATTAAAAATTCACATCAGAAAATAGCTAGAAGTGTTTCAACAAAAGGACGACCAATGGCACTCTATGTGCAAGAACAGTTTCATATAAAATAAAAAGGGTAAAATCACCAAAACCCTTAAACTATATCCACTGTCACACATTTATCCTAATTTTTTTATGACACCAAAAACTCTAAATTCATAGCTATGTGATACATTTACCTCAAATTTCTTTTTGTGACACCAAAAACTCCAAATTTATATGCTTGTGACATATTTATCCCCAAAATTTTGCGTTGTAGAAAAAATTGTGGTTTTTGGTGTCACAAAAAAAGTTTGGGGTAAATGTGTCACACAAATATAAGTTTGAGATTTTTACAATTATTGAAAAAATTAAGCTAAATATGTCACACAAGTACAAATTTAGAATTTTTAGTATCACAAAAAGTAGTTTAGGTAAATATGCCATAGTGGACAAAATTTGGAGTTTTTTGTGAGTATTTCCCTTTAAAAAAATTAAAGGAATGACTTTGATTGTTGAGCAAAAGTTGAGAGATCATTTATCAATGCCTTGATCTCTTAAATGATTGTGGAATCTAAGTGATCGGACAATAAAATAGACAAACAAGAAAATAACAAATATCGGATTTTATGGTTTGATCGATGTGACTTGCATTTGTGGGAGAGTAGTAAAGAATTCCATGATAGATCAAGCCATACTACGTAAATTACAATTACACTCGAGTTACTTAAATACTCTAATATTTTCCAAACTCCATTTACACCTAATATTTCACATAGTACTTAGTCTCACAATTTCTCACAAAATAATCTCTCAATCTCACCAAAATATCAAACAAATTTTATTATAAGATTTAACTGAGTTCAACATATAAACTATTGAAGTAATTCCCCAAAGAGCCCGCTGCCAAGCCCCTAATTCCAATGGGATGTCACTCACAAATATTTCACTCCCGCGACACTCACTCGAAACCGCGCTTCAATATTTCTTCATAACCAACGGAGTAACCCACAACTCGATATTTATTTATAGGATTAATATCACAATAAATCCTAAACTTATATATTTGTGATAAATTTACCCAAGACTAATTTTTTTATAGCCAAAAATCTCAACTTGGTACACCTGTAACAAATTTACCCCCTGGTTAGTTTCCTTGAAATGTTACTATCAAATTACTGAATTGGATGACACATGATAATTGACGGATGTATCAATTTGGGATTTTACCCTTTGTTTGTTACAAATGTACTAGTTTAGGATTTTTTATGCTCAAATAATTAGTTTAAGGTAAATTTATGATAGATGTACAAATTTGAGTTTTTTGTGGTTAAAAAAAAATAGATTTAGATAAAATTGTCATAAGTATATCAATTTTAAATTGTTTGTGGTATTATTCCGTTTATAATAGCCAAATTCACTGATTGAAAAAGGAAACTAAGTCCAACTCCGAACTTTCTTATTCTGTTGTTGTGTTGACCGACTCCCATGCAGAAATTGATTTTCGTGATCTACAAGTTCTGGTCTTTTGATTATCAAATCGGCAACTTAGGGGCCGTTTGTTAATATTCTTTTTTTTTTGTTTATAAACAGATTTTGTGTTTTTTTTTTGTTCTAGGGAACAAAAAAGAACAACAGAAACGCGTTTGTTTGCGTTTTTGTTCCAAATCTATTTTTTGTTCCCTAACACTTTTGGAATAGAAACAAGAAAAACTTGTTCCTTGTTTTAAAAAAAAATTAAAAACACATTTTCTCTCTCCTCTCTTTTACTTCTTTTTTTTTTTTTTTTTTTTTTTTCTTTTTCTTTGGCCGGCGACCTTGCCGGGGCATCGCCGGCCCCAGGCGAGGCCGAGCGTCGTCGGCCCCTAGTGAGGCTCGGCCTCGCCTTGGCCGGGTGAGCTCGGGCTCGCCCGAGATCGCGAGCCCGAGCTCGCCCACCACCGGCGAGGGTCGACCTCGCCAAGCCACCTCCGAGGCCGGCGTCGCCGGCGGTGGCCCGGCGAGGCCGAGCCTCGCCGGTGGCTGGGCGAGCTCGGCTCGCTGGATTTGGGCGAGCTCGAGCTCGCCCGGCTGGGCGGCTCTCGAGCTCGCCCAACCAAGGCGAGGCCGAGCCTCGCCGGGGGCCGCCGAGCCTCGCCGTGGCCGGGCGAGGCCGCCGGCCCTCGTCGCCGGTCACCGGCCATGGCCGAGGCCGGCGACCGGCCAAAAGAAGAAAAAAAAAAAAAAAAAAAAAAAGAAAGAAAATAAAGAAATTAAAAATAAAAATATTAAAAAATTAAAAGAAATAAAAAAGAATACAAATTTACCAAACGTGTTTCTTTCATTTTTTATTCCCTAACAAGTTTACCAAACGCGTTTTTTGTTCAAAAATTGTTCCCCGGAATATAAACACTATTTTCTATTTCTCGTTCCCTAACAATTTTTAAACAAAAATGTTACCAAATGCACCCTTAAGGTCCAAATATGCACATTGGACTCTGACGCCAAATATGAAATCTAAATTTCCATTCCTGACTTCCACAAATATCCGGCTTTAGGAATTTCCTTAATTGACTTAGTCTCTTACAATTCATCTTAGTCGGATTTGTTTCACTAACTCAAATTCGAGACATAATTTAACATAAATGATCATAGATAGTGCTGACTTTGTAGAAACACAACTAAATAAAGATATAAGCAGATTACACCCTTTTTTTATTGCTGAAGGAAGTTAAGACATCTTAATAGCACCTCTAGCACCAGAGAAGGATCCACGATCAGAGTAAAATAAGTGCAGCAAGAAAAGTGAAACGATAGTCAGATCGAAAGTATTTAAGAATTGTGTACAGGAAAAAGGCAAAGAAAAAGTGGCAATGGTAGAAAGGAAAAACAAATGAGGGGAGGCCTGGAAAAACTGAGGGGATTATGGTACTGCAAAGGCCCACTGGATTAGCCTTGATATGGATGGATTATGAACTGAAAATCAAAGCTAGGCCTTCCAAAACAATTTCCCGCTGCAATGGAAAATACTGTTTAAAATACTATTTGGATCAACCTGATTGAAATGAGAACTCAATAAATTTCCCACCTAAACAAACAGTGGAGATTTTTAACGAGCAACGTTGAGATAATGAATTTGGTTTTACAAAACTTGTAAAGCAATGTCACAAATATTAAAAGGTAAGCAATAAACAAATGAATGGAAGCACCCAACAGAAGTCTCATACATCACTTTAAAAATTAGTTTTGCTAAAAGGTTCGAGTAATCTCTAGCATTACTCATATTCGAAGCATAAAGCTATGGAGTGATTCATGAAAACTCGACTTCAGAAGAGATATGAATGCCATGTGAAAAACGGGGCGGACATTAACATCCTACAGCTCCAACAAAAGGATCTGCTAGCTGGAAATCATCCGCATAAATATCCCTGTCCTAGCAAGTCATAGTTTTAAGGGCGATTTTCATACCGTAACTCGTTAAATAAACAAAGTAGCTAGCAAGAGGAATTTATACTGAGAAACGCCAAGCCTTATAGCCTGCTTTGCATGCAATGAGGGCACATTTGAGAACGATGAGACACTAGCCGGAATCCAAGCTAGGAGTTACTGATAGGTTAGATCCAGATTCCAGTGCCAAAATCATTTGAAAGTGGAGATGACAGTTTTCGATGCTAACTACCAATGTCACCTGGGATCTCAAAAAGCAGACAACAGATCATAATATAGAATGAAGGGTCTTTACAACTGGTCTGGCCGCGCACTTATTCCAAGCTTGCTTGTATCTATGTGCAACATAAATAGCTAGGGGAAAAAGCCCCAAGAAAGCCAATCCCCAAATGCTGAGATTCGCTCTTGACTACAGAAAAAGCAGAGGAGCATATGCACTATCTAACTGAAGCACTTCTCGTACTAAGCATTTATCTTATCATCCTCGAGACTCGGACTTCGTCGAAGATGAACTATTTGGGTTCTGCAAGGAAGCAGTTGATGTATTACTCTTTGTCTGGGAAGTCTGGTTCGATGATGACGACTCAGTGAAGAAAACTACATCCTCCTGATTATCAAGAAGCAGTTGAAGGGCTCTCGGTATCCTGGGCAGGTTCACATCCAACAACCCCTTGAGTACTTGAACAACCAGCCCCATCGATGGCCTTTGAGTTTCCTCATCTTGGACACACCAGCAAGCAACTCTGCATATCCTATTTAGCTCTTCAGTATCAGCGTTTTTCTCCAAGTCTGGGTCCAAAAGATCAAGCAGGTCACCTCCTTCAGCTATTTTACTAGCAGCCCATGTTGGGAAGAACATGATGGCCCCATTTTCTGATAGCTCTGAGTTCCTCCTTCCCGACACAAATTCAAAGAGCATCATTCCATAGCTATAAACATCAGCTTTTGCTGTTATGGCCACTCCAGAGATCCACTCTGGCGCAAGATACCCTCTGGTGCCTCTCATGGTTGTCAACACCCGGCTGAAATCTCGGCCAACAAGCTTTGCCAGGCCAAAATCTGCCACTTTTGGACAGAATTCAGCATCTAGAAGGATGTTCTCTGGCTTGATGTCGCAATGTATGATGCAGTCTCTGCACTTCTCATGGAGATAAGCCAGACCTTGAGCCGTTCCCAAAGCAATTTGGTACCTCGTTTTCCAATCCAAGGTCTTCGAGTCCTTTCTATGAAAGAGATGATAGTCTAAGGAACCATTTGGCATGAAATCGTAGACCAACAGCCTCTTGTCACCTTCAGAGCAGAATCCTCGAAGCCTGACAAGATTCACATGCTGGATGGTGCCGATTGTGCTTACTTCCGTTCGGAATTGCTTCTCACCTTGGCTTATGCTTTCAAGCTTCTTGACCGCTATGTGACTTGAATCAGGTAATGTTCCTGTGAAAACTGAATCGAACCCACCCCCACCCAACTTCTCTGAGAAATTCTTTGTTGCTACTTGCAAGTCCCGGTATGCAAAGGCTGTCAGTGAACCCTCCACTACTTTTGTTGTTACAGTTGCCCCTCTCCTCCATCTCCAAACGGCAAACGAGACAATGGCTAATATTGCCATCGCGGCACTAACAGACCCTGCCACTATTGCAATTACATTACTCTTCTTGCTGGGATCCTTAATGTCGGAGGCAGCAAGCCGGAAATAGAAACTCCTTCCAGGGGTAGTGCCTTGTTTGAGCTGTTCCACATTGAAGAGATCCCCGATCCAGATTGAGCAGGCATTATTTTCGAAAGCATCGAAAGCATAAGCCGTGCAAGAGCAATTGCTCAAACAAGCAGTTCGGCATTCCTGATCGCTCCCTGCAACTAAAGATTGAGGATCATCATGCAATTTCATGTTAGACATAGGCCAGAAACGGTCTTTCTCTGCATTCGCTGCACAATTTAAGTTCAAATTCCTCTTGCAACCACCAGACCAATCCCTCCGATTCCAATCCATTGGAGAGCTTATGCTAAATCGTGGCAAGCAGCTGCACGAATCTTCGCTCTGCTCGCTGCAAACACCAAAAGGCCCACAAAGTCTATACACCTCACATTGTTGCAAGGGCTTAGACGAGAACATGGTCCACAACTGGGAAGAAGGCAACCAGGAATACTGCTTGATCTGCCCAGAAAGGTCCATCACAAACCTTGATGTGGTGTTGAAGGAGCTTTTGATTGAATAGGTGAAGTAGCTCTCGTTCTCATTGTCCACATATTTGAAATCGTAAATATATTTAAATTTCATTTCAGGGATCAAAGAGAAAATTTTCGTCTGATTGTCCCACGCCCCACTAGTCCAGTAATGCTTAGACCCATTCCACCATATGTAGTAGTCACCGTAACTGGATGGCTGGAGACCGAGAGAGAACAAACCTGTCGAAGGGTCCTCGGCGTTCTTCCATGATGTCAAGAGCTGACTCGTGTTTTTGCGCTTGTCGATCCCTAATTTGGCACCGGGAAGCCACGTGTGCGTCAGGTGATCAAAGCTCTGCCACAGAGTCACGGAAGAATTCGGCGCCGCTTTGAGAGCGAAGTTGCCGTTGTCCTCAAGAACCGCCACCATGGAGCTTGATCCAGATGAAGAAGCAGTCAGATTCGTGGACCAAACGGGGACTTCGGAGTTGTTAACAATCACAAGATTGCACCCGAGACCTTCAGTTCAGTGGAGTGCCTGTCAGTGATAGGGTTGTCTCGGTTGGCGACCCAGACGACGGTTTGCACGCTGATTTTGTTGTACCAGATGCCTATGTAGGAGTACGTGGAGTTACCCGGCGAGAAGAAGCCAAGCCTAAAGTGGCCACCCAAGGAAGTTAAGGTTTGATTACCAGATATAGATCGATTCGCATCGAGCTTGTCTGTGCCAAGACAGAGGTGGGTGTATAGAGATGAGCAAAGCAAGAAAATTGGGAGTATGAACCACCACAGACTACTGTTTTTGCTATCCATGGCTGTACCATATAGGATTCGAGCGGACAGGTGTAGAAACAAGATTTACAGGGAAAAGTATATACACCCGTTTGTGCTCGGAGCGAGGGCGAGGTAAGAGGTCTCAATGAAGAATGGATCAATAAACACGCAAAGTGTCGTGTGGAAACTTCAAAGACTAGCGCATTGTCATCAAGTAAGTAGATAGAAGCATCTAAGCAGGCATCATACCAATGGACAATGATGGGCATATCCCGGAGTGAAGAAGACGCTAGTGGTGCAACTTGGACATGTCCTCATCATACACAAGAATAACATGCAATGAATCTAAGCAGTGAACACTCAAACTCGACATCAGACATTTGAATGATCAAGTAGGACTTAAAATATAGTTTTACCAGCATCAGTCAACAACAAAGGAACAAATCCAAGTGTCAAAGTCATTCGTATATTTGAAAAGCTGGACCGACAAGATTTGATTTTCATGTAGCATTGTCCAATATTCTTATGGTCCCTATTCTTGTCTAAGGTAGACTTGAGGTCAGTATCTTCAACAAAATGTGCTCGTTCCACGCATGCTGAGCTAACTTGTTCGTCAAGGGACTAAACTCTAGAGCGATGCGTTGATTCATTCCCTCAATTCATATATACGTAACATCATGGTTGTGTGCCTTTACTGGAAAAACCTTATAGACTTTGTCTTGGCCATAGATGTTGGCGTGAAGAGACCTCTCTGGTTGGACTTGGAGAGATTGGTACTTGGCGTTGTGTCCATTATAATCTTTTACTGTTTTATCAATTCCTATACATATGCCACTTTCTTTATGGGATTAGATTTACCGGTGGCCCTTATATTTTTGCCCGAAAATCAAAATCCCCTACTTTTTTTAAAGCATCTCTTTACTATTTAAAAGTACGGTAAAAACCACCAAAAACCTTAAACTATGCCCATTGTGAAATATTTACCCCAAGCTTTTTTTTTTTTTTTTTTTTGTAATATCAAAATCCCAAACTTTTACCTATGTGACACATTTATCTCAAAATGTTGTAGTGTCACACATTTACTCCAGACTTTTTTTTTTTTTGTGACATAAAAAACCCCAAACTTTTCTTTTGTGACACCAAATACCTCAAACTTTTTTCTATGACACCAAATTTTTGGGGTAGATGTGTGACTTGACTATAAGTGTGGGGTTTTTGGAGTTACAAAACAAAAGTTTAGGGTTTTGGTGTCACGAAAGTATAAGTTTGGGTTTTTTGGTGTAAAAAAAAAGTTTTGGGTAAATGTATTACTACACGTGTACGAGTTTGGGATTTTTGATATTACAAAAAAAATTGGAATAAATGTGTCATAGTTGATAAAGTTTGAGATTTTTTTGTGGCTTTTTTCCCTTAGAAGTATCACCACTAATCATTCCGTTATACTTTTTCCTCTTGCCAATCATTTTTTATGAACAAGATGCCAGCATACCTATTGTGTGGTACTCCGCTCATATAATTATTTTAGGAAAAACAAGTGCTAAATTAGGCAACATAAACATTAAAAAAAAAAAAAATGGGCACAATTACGAGAGAACTCCATTATGACCCACCATTACCATGAGCTCCAACTCTAAGTTAGCATTGGCCATGGCTATTCAAGCTCAAGCTCGCAGATGGCCATGGCCACGATGTCTATTTGAGTCACAAAGCTTGAGCCATGGCTACTTAATCTTTGAGCTCGTGGCATTGCTGCATGAGCTTTGATCTTGTAGTAGTCATATTTGCTCAAGTCATGAGCCACAGAGCTCACGGCCCATAGCTACTCAATTGCTTGTCGTGAGTCGGTACAAATAATAGTGTTTTTGCATTAGTATAGGCAATATATTTTGTGGGTTTTTGTTTTCGTAAAATGAAGAACCTAAAAAGGAGAGAGACAGCCTACATTTGGAGAAAGAAAGAAAAATCCTCAACAAATAAAATAAAAATTCACGTTAGAAAATAGCTAATAGTGTTCCAACACAGGGATGACCAATGGCACTTAAGTGCAAGAACGGTTTCAAATCAAAAGAAATGTAAAATCACCGAAAACTGTAAATTATATTTAGAGTGATATATTTATCCCAAACTTATTTTATGACATCAAAAACTCCAAATTCATACTTATATTGCATATTGACTCTAAACTTATATAATGTCCCACCTAAAACTTCAAATTTGTATCATGTGACATATTAACCCCAAAAAATTTGGTGCTATAGAAAAAGATTTAGGGTAAATGTGTCACACAGTTATAAATTTAGAATTTTTGGTGTCACCAAAAATAGTTTAGAATAAATATATCACAGTCAACAAAATTTGGAGTTTTTGTGATTTTTTTCCTTAAAAGAAATTAAAAGAATGACTTTGATTGTTGAGTAAAAGTAGAGAGACCGTTTATCAATGCCTTGATCTTTTAAATTATTGTGGAATTTAGTTGATCGAACAATAAAATAGAAAAAATAAGAAAATAAATTGGACACCAAATTTAAATGATTCTGTTGATGTGACATATGTCCATGAGGAGAGCAGCAAAGAATTCCACTCTAGATCAAACAATCCAATGAAAATTACAACTAGACTCAAGTTACTCAAACACTCCTATGTTTTCCAAGATCCAATTATACTCAATAATTCACATAGTATTTAGTCTTACAATTCTTTACGAAATAATCTCTCAATCTCACAAATGAATTAAATAAATCCTCACAAGATTTAATTGGGTCCAACACATAAACTATTAATGTTATTCCATGAAGAACCCACTACCAAACTTGCAGTGCCAATTGGCCGTCACTAACAATAGAACTTCCCTTGACATTCACTAAAAACTACACTTTAATATTTCTTCATAACCAACGGAGCAATCCACAATTGTATATTTATATTTAGGGTAATTTCATAATAAATCATGAACCGGTACACTTATAATAAATTTATCTAAAACTTTGATATACTTGTAACAAATTTACCCTCCATTAATTTCCTTCAAATTTTATCATCAAATTGTTGAATTGAATGACATTTGGCAATTAATGTTGTATCAGTTTGGGGTTTTACTCTCTATTTGTGACGGATGTGCTAGTTTGAGATTTTTTATAGTTAAAAAATTTATTTAAGGTGAATTTATGGTAGGTGTACGAATTTGGATTAATTTAGATTTTGGTAAATTTGTTATAAATATGTAAATTTTGGATTTTGCAAGGTGTTATTCCGTATATAATAGCCAAGTTGACCGATTGAAGAAGGAAACCCAATCCAACTCCGATCTTTCTTGTTTGGTTGTTGTCTTGACCGACTCCCATGCGGAAATTGATTTTCGTAATCCACAAGTTCTGGCCTTTTGTTGGAGTTAGCGAATCGGCAACTTAAGGTCCAAATATGCACTTTGACTTTGACGCCAAATATGAAATCTAGATTTCCATTACCGACGTCCAGAAATATTCGGCTTTAGGATTTTCCTTAATTGACCTAGTTTCGTACAATTCATCTCTAGTCGGATTTCTTTCACGAATTCAAATTCGAGATATAATTTTAATATAAATGATCATAGAGAGGATTGATTTTTGTAGAAGCACAACTAAATAAAGATTTAAGCAAATTGCATCGTCTTTTTATTGCTAAAGGAAGTTAAGACATTATAATAGCACCTCTAGCACATGAGAAGGGAAAAATATCAAAAAAGTCATAAACCTATTGCATTGGTACCAATTCAATTTTAAATCTTTCAATTAGATCAATTCAATCCTAAATGTTTTTATATTGGTACCAATTCAGTCCATCGGCCCAATTTTGGTTGATGTGCACATCAACAATGGCGAGGAAAGAGATCTCAAAGAAGAATGGGTCAATAAACGTGCAAAGTGTCGTGTGGAAACTTCAACTGAGACTAGTGCATTGTCATGGAGTACATAGATAGAAGCATTTAAGCAGGCATCATACCAGTGGACAAGGATGGGCATATCCTGAAGTGAAGAAGACGCTAGTGGTGCAACTTGGGACATGTCCTCGTCGTACACAGGAATAACATGCAATGAATCTGAGCAGTGAACACTCAAACTCAACATCAGACATTTGAGTGATCAAGCAAGACTTTAAACATAGGTGGGCCAGGACATTGATGAAGCAAGAGCACAGTTTTACCAGCTCCAGTCAACAAGGAAGAAAACCAAGTGTCAAAGTCATTGATACATTGAAAAGATGGACCAACAAGATTTGATTTTCATGGTCAATAAACGCGCAAAGTGTCGTGTGGAAACTTCAACTGAGACTAGCGCATTGTCATGGAGTACGTAGATAGAAGCATTTAAGCAGGCATCATACCAGTGGACAAGGATGGGCATATCCCAAAGTGAAGAAGACGCTAGTGGTGCAACTTGGGACATGTCCTCGTCGTACATAGGAATAACATGCAATGAATCTGAGCAGTGAACACTCAAACTCAACATCAGACATTTGAGTGATCAAGCAGGACTTTAAACATAGGTGGGCCAGGACATTGATGAAGCAAGAGCACAGTTTTACCAGCTCCAGTCAACAAGGAAGAAAACCAAGTGTCAAAGTCGTTGATACATTGAAAAGATGGACCAACAAGATTTGATTTTCATGAAGCACGGTCCAATATTATTATGGTCCCTACTTTTGTCTAGTTTAGTCCTGAGGTAAGTATCTTCAACAAAATGTGCTCATTCTACGCATGCTAAGTTGACCTATCCATCGAGGGACTAAGCTCTAGATCAACGCATTGATTTATTCCCCCGATTCATATATATGTAACATCATGGTTGTGTGCCTTCACCGAAAAACCTCATAGACTGTGTCCTGGCCATAGATGATGGCATGAAGAGACCTCTCTGATTGGACTTGGAGCGATTGGTACTTGGCGTTGTGTCCATTATAATCTTTTACTATTTTATCAATTCCTCTACATATGCCACTTTCTTTATGGGATTAGATTCACCGGTGGCCCTTATATTTTTGCCTGAAAATCAAAATCCCCCTCTACATTTTTTAAAGCCTCTTTACTATTTAGAAGTAGGATATGAATTATGAATTTAGATAGGGATTCCAATAGAAGTCTTTCCATTTCTTTTGTTTGTGACTGTGAATTATGTCAGAATGCCTGTGTTGTGTTGTACTCTGCCCACATAATTATTCTAGGGAAAATAGGTGCTACTTTAGACAATGTGAACCTTAAAAAGAAAGAAGAACTCAATCGAGAAAGGGCTCCATTATGACCACTATAACTGCGAGCTCCAACTCGAAGCTAGCGGTGGCCATGGCCATTCAAGCTCAGTCTGTGGATGGCCATGGCCGAGAGATCTATTCAAACCACTAAACTTGAGCCCTGGCCACTTGATCTTTGAGCTTACAGGATGGCGACATGAGCTTTGCACTTGCAGCGGCCGTGTTCGCTTGAGTTTTGAGCCTTGAAGCTCGCGGCAATAGCCACTTAATTAGTAATCTATGAGTGGGTACGAATAATAGTTTTTGTATTGTTATGGGCATTAGATTTTGTGGGTTTTTTTTTTTTTTTAGGGTAACATTTGAAGAAGAGGAAGAGCCTGAAGTAAAAAGGGAGAGACAGAGAGAGTCCTCCTTTGGCAAAAAAAATAAACAGACCACGTCAGAATATAGCTAACAGTGTTAATGCCAAACTACAAATTCCGTCGTTGGACCGACAAAGGGACGACCGATGGCACTTTCTAAAAGTGCAAGAATGGTTTCGGATTTAAAAAAAAATAAAATTAAAGGGATGATTTTGATTTTTGAGCAAGAAAGAGACCAACGGTTATTAAATCCGTATTTTATATCAGGGTGATTAAAAGCTTGATCTTTTGTATGATCACGGAGAGTTTTGACTTTACAATAGCACAACCAGATAATGACAGTAGGAGATTACACCTTTCTTACTGGAGGGGGCGATTTAGATTTTTTGATTGCTGAAGCAATTTAGACTTTATAATAGCACCTCTCACACCTGTGCAGGACAAACGATCAAGATAGTACTGAGAAATAAAGTACAGCAAGAAAAGTGAAAAAAAAAATTAGATCTATAGTATTTAATGAATTGGGTATAGGGAAATGGAAAAGAAAAAGTGGTAAGGGTAGAAAGTAAAGACGAATGACAAGAAGCTTGGAAAAAGTGAGGGCATTACGGTACTGCAAAGGCCCAACTGGACTAACCTTACTATGAATAGATTATGAACTGAAAATGGAAAAAAATATATAATAAAAAAAAGGTCCTAAATCTACTATATTGGTATCAACTCAATATTAAATATTTCAATTGGATAAATTAATACTAAATCTTTTCACAATAGTATTAATTGAGTCTATTTGATCAATTTATGCCGGAAATTACTAACATTGATGCCAATTAACCTACGTGGCACGGCTGACTCTCACAACAACCATCGCTGGAGGCTAATGGAGGAAAATAAGAAGAAAGAAAAAAAAGAAAGGAAAAAAAAAGAAAAAAAGAAAAGAGGAAAAGAAGGAAAAGAGAAGGACAAAAGAAAGAAAGATCCAAAAAATCAAAAAATAATTAAATATCATATAAAAATGTTCACATCAACATTAGTCGTGCCACAACATCAATCGTTCATCGATTGTGTCACATAGAATGATCTACATCTATGTCACTATTTTAGAACATAAATTTGTCAGATGAATTTAATTTATACCAATATGAAATGTTTAGAACTAATTTGATTTAATTGAAATGTTTATGATTTTTTTTTTTTTTTTTTTTTTTTTTTTTTGCTTTTCCCAACTGAAAATTAAAGCTAGGCCTTCAAAAACAGGCTCGTTTAAGATACATTGAAGTGGACTTGGACTTGTAATTAGTCCCCGCTGCAATGGAAAATACTATTTGGATCCTCTTGAATGAAATAAGAACTCAATCAATTTCCGTCCAGAACAAACGGTGGAGATTTTTAACGAGCAACGTCAAGATATTGAATTTGGTTTTACAAAACTTGTAACCAATGTCACAAATATTAGTGAGTAAGTAATAAACAAATTAATGCAAGCACCCAAGAGAAGTCCCATCTATCAATTTACAAATCAGTTTTGCTAAAAGGTTCGAGTAATCTCTAGCATTACTCATATTTGAAACATAAGAGTGAGAAGGCAATCCATAGGAATTCAACTTTAGAAAAGATAAGTACCACGTGAAAAATGGGGCGGGCATTAACATCCTACGGCTCCAATAAAAGGATCCGCTAGTAATACAAGTCGTAGTTTCAAGGGCGGTTTTCGTACCATGACTCATTACCTAAACAAAGCAAGTAGCAAGAGGAGTTTATGCTGAGAAATGCCAAGCCTTATAGCCTGCTTTGCAACTTGGACATGTCCTCGTCATACATTGGAATAACATGCAATGAATCTAAGCAGTGAACACTCAAACTCCACATCAGACATTTGAGTGATCAAGCAGGACTTAAAACATAGTTTTACCAGCATCAGTCAACAACAAAGGAACAAATCCAAATGTCAAAGTCATTCATATATTTGAAAAGCTGGACGGACAAGATTTGATTTTCATGTAGCATTGTCCAATATTCTGATGGTCCCTACTCTTGTCTAAGGTAGACTTGAGGTCAATCTCTTCAACAAAATGTGCTCGTTCCACGCATGCTGAGCTGACCTGTTCGTCGAGGGACTAAACTCTAGAGCGACGCGTTGATTCATTCCCCCAATTCATATATACGTAACATCATGGTTGTGTGCCTTTACTGGAAAAATCTTATAGACTTTGTCCTGGCCATAGATGTTTGCGTGAAGAGACCTCTCCGGTTGGACTTGGAGCAATTGGTACTTGGCGCTGTGTCCATTATAATGTTTTATTGTTTTATCAATTCCTATACATATGCTACTTTCTTTATGGGATTAGATTTACCGGTGGCCCTTATATTTTTGCCCGAAAATCAAAATCCCATCTAGTTTTTTTAAAGCATCTCTCTACTAGTTAAAAGTATGGTAAAAGCCACCAAAAACCTTAAACTATGACCATTGTGAAACATTTACCCCAATTTTTTTTTTTTGTAATATCAAAAATCCCAAACTTTTACCTATGTAACACATTTATCTCAAAATGTTGTAGTGTTACACATTTACTCCAAACTTTTTTTTTTGTGACATAAAAAACCCCAAACTTTTCTTTTGTGACACCAAATACCTCAAACTTTTTTCTATGACACCAAATTTTTGGGGTAGATGTGTGACTTGACTATAAGTTTGGGGTTTTTGGTGTTACAAAACAAAAGTTTAGGGTTTTGGTGTCACAAAAGTATAAGTTTGGGTTTTTTGATGTAAAAAAAAAAAAGTTTTGTGTAAATGTATTACTACACGTGTGCGAGTTTGAGAATTTTGATGTTACAAAAAAAAAATTGGAATAAATGTGTCACAGTTGATAAAGTTTGAGATTTTTTTGTGGCTTTTTCCCTTAGAAGTATCACCGCTAATCATTCCGTTATACTTTTTCCTCTTGCCATTCAATTTTTATGAACAAGATGCTAGCATACCTATTGTGTGGTACCGCTCATATAATTATTTTAGGAAAAGCAGGTGCTAAATTAGGCAACATAAACATTAAAAAAAATGGGCACAATTACCAGAAACCTCCATTAGGATCCACTATTACCATGAGCTCCAACTCTAAGTTAGCATTGGCCATGGCTATTCAAGCTCAAGCTCGCAAATGGCCATGGCCACGATGTCTATTTGAGTCACAAAGCTTGAGCCATGGCTACTTGATCTTTGAGCTCGTGGCGTTGCCGCATGAGCTTTGATCTTGTAGCAGTCATATTTGCTCAAGTCATGAGCCATAGAGCTCACGGCCCATAGCTACTCAATTGCTTGTCGTGAGTCGATACAAATAATAGTGTTTTTGCATTAGTATAGGCAATATATTTTGTGGGTTTTTGGTTTCGTAAAATAAAGAACCTAAAAAGGAGAGAGAGAGAGAGTCTACATTTGGAGAAAGAAAGAAAAATCCTCAACAAATAAAATAAAAGATCACGTTAGAAAATAGCTAATAGTGTTCCAACACAGGGACGACCAATGGCACTTAAGTGCAAGAACGGTTTCAAATAAAAAGAAATGTAAAATCACCGAAAACTCTAAATTATATTTACTGTGATATATTTATCCCAAACTTATTTTATGACACCAAAAACTCCAAATTCATACTTATTTTGCATATTTACTCTAAACTTATATAATGTGCCACCTAAAACTTCAAATTTGTATGATGTGACATATTAACCCCAAAAAATTTGGTGTTATAGAAAAAAAATTAGGGTAAATGTGTCACACGGGTATAAATTTAGAGTTTTTGGTGTCACCAAAAATGGTTTAGAATAAATGTACCACAGTCGACAAAATTTGGAGTTTTTGTGATTTTTTTCCTTAAAAGAAATTAAAAGAATGACTTTGATTGTTGAGCAAAAGTAGAGAGATCATTTATCAATGCCTTGATCTTTTAAATTATTGTGGAATCTAAGCGCGCGTTTGGTAACGTTTCTATTCAAAAATTGTTCCCGGGAATAGAAATAGAAAAAACTATTTCTGTTCCGGGGAACAATTTTTGAATAGAAGAACGCGTTTGGTAACTGCACAAAATTTCTATTCTTGGAATAGGAAAAGAACAGAAACACATTTGGTAAATTTGTATAATTTTTTTGTTTCTTTTAATTTTTTTAAATTTTTATTTCTTTTTTTTTTTTCTTTTCCTCTTTGGTCGATCGCCGGCCACCGCCGTGGTGGGCGATCGGTTTGGCGACGTTCGGCGAGCTCGGCTGGAGCCTCGCCGGGCCACCGGCAAGGCTCGGCCTCGCCCGGCCCGGGCGAGGCCGAGCCTCGCGCGGCCACGGCGAGGCTCGGGCCGACAAGCCTCGCCGTGGCTTGGCCTCTTTGGGGGTCGGCAACGCTCCGGCGAGGTCGTCGGCCCTCCACCGGCGATCACCGACGTCGGCCATGGCCAAGGCTAGTGACCAGCAAAAGGAAGAAGAAGAAGAAGAAGAAGAAAGAAAAAAAAAAGAAGAAAAAAAATGAGAAGAAAAAAAAGTGTTTCTTGGAAGTGTTCCCAGGAACAAGAAATAAGTTTTTTTTACTTTTTATTTCTGTTCTAAATCTATTCCCAGGACAAAAAAAAATAGATATTTTGTTTCCGGGAACAAAAGTGTAAACAAACACATTTATGTTCTTTTTTTGTTCCCCGGAACAAAAGAACAAAAATTTGTGTTCCGAGTTACAGAAACAATTTTAAACAAACACACCCTAACTGATTGAACAATAAAATAGACAAAATAAGAAAATAAATTGGACACCAAATTTAAATGATTCTGTTGATGTGACATATGTCCATAGGGAGAGCAGCAAAGAATTCCACTCTAGATCAAGCAATCCAATGAAAATTACAATCATACTCAAGTTACTCAAACACTCTCATGTTTTCCAAGCTCCAATTATACTCAATAATTCACATAGCATTTAGTCTTACAATTCCTCACGAAATAATCTCTCAATCTCACAAAAGGAATTAAATAAATCCTCACAAGATTTAATTGAGTCCAACACATAAGCTATTAATGTTATTCCATGAAGAACCCACTACCAAACCTCCAGTGCCAATTGGCCGTCACTAACAAATATAGAGCTTCCCTTGACATTCACTAAAAACTACACTTTAATATTTCTTCATAACCAACGAGCAATCCACAATTGTATATTTATATATAGGGTAATTTCATAATAAATCATGAACCGATACACTTGTAATAAATTTATCGAAAACTTTGATATACTTATAACAAATTTACCCTCCATTAATTTCCTTCAAATTTTATCATCAAATTGTTGAATTGAATGACATTTGGCAATTAATGTTGTATCGGTTTAGGATTTTACTCTCTATTTGTGACGGATGTGCTAGTTTGAGATTTTTATGGTTAAAAAATTTCTTTAAGATTTTCATAGTTGTACAAATTTGATTTTTGATGGTCAAAAAATTTAGATTTTGGTAAATTTGTTATAAATATGTCAATTTTGGATTTTTCAAGGTGTTATTCCGTATATAATAGCCAAGTTGACCGATTGAAGAAAGAAACCCAGTCCAACTCCGATCTTTCTTGTTCGGTTGTTGTCTTGACCGACTCCCATGCGGAAATTGATTTTCGTAATCCACAAGTTCTGGCCTTTTGTTGGAGTCCAAATATGCACTTTGGACTCTAACGCCAAATATGAAATCTAGATTTCCATTACCGACGTTCACAAATATTTGGCTTTAGGATTTTCCTTAATTGACCTAGTTTCTTACAATTCATCTCTAGTCGGATTTCTTTCACAAATTCAAACTCGAGATATAATTTTAACATAAATAATCATAGAGAGGGTTGATTTTTGTAGAAGCACAACTAAATAAAGATTTAAGCAGATTACACCGTCTTTTTATTGCTAAAGGAAGTTAAGACATTATAATAGCATCTCTAGCACCTGAGAAGGGAAAAGTATAAAAAAAAAAAAGAAAAAGTCATAAACCTATTGTATTAGTACCAATTCAGTTCTAAATCTTTCAATTAGATCAATTCAATGCTAATTTTTTCTTTTTTTACATTGGTACAAATTTAGTCCATCAGCCCAATTTTGGCTGGCGTGCACATCAAGAATGGCCAACCAGAATTGACCAGATGGACTGAATTAATACTAATGTGAAAAAGTTTAATATTAAATTGGTACCAATGCAATATATTTATGACTTTTTTTTGGTATTTTTCCACACCTGAGAAGGATCAACGATAAGAGTAAAATAATTGCCGCAAGAAAAGTGAAACAACACATCATATCGAAAGTATTTAAAGAATTGTGTATAGGAGAAAGGGAAAGAAAAAGGTGTAATGGCAAAAAGAAAAAAACAAATGAGGGGAAGCTTGGAAAAAGTGGGGATTATGGTACTGCGAAGGCCGAACAAGATTAGCCTTGATATGAATAGATTATGAACTGAAGAATAAAAGCTAGGCCATCCAAAACAGGCTTCTTCAATGATAAATTAAAGTGGACTTGGAATTGCATTTACTCCCCACTGCAATGGAAAATACTGTTTGGATCAACCTGATTGAAATGAGAAACTCAACCAATTTTCCACTAGAATAAACAATAGAGATTTTTAACTAGTAACATTGAGATACTGAATTTGGTTTTACAGAACTTATAAAGCGGGTAAGAGCACCCAACAGAAGTCTCATCCATCACTTTATAAATCAGTTTTGCTAAAAGGTTCGAGTACTCATATTTGAAACATAAAGCGATGAGGTGATTAAAAAAAACTCAACCTTAGAAGAGATATAAATGCTATGTGAAAAATGGAGCGGGCATTAACATCCTACAGCTCCAACAATAGGATCTGCTAGTAATACATAGATCAGTTGGAAATTATCATGATATAATATTCCGGTCCTAGCAAGCCGTAGTTTTAAGGGTGGTTTTCATACCATGACTCATTGTATAAATCAAGCAAGTAGCAAAAGGAGTTATTACTTAGAAATGCCAAGCCTTACAGCTTGCTTTGCATGCGATGGGGGCAGATTTTAGAACCATGTGAGACACTAGCTGGGATCCAAGCTAGGAGATAACAATACGTTAGATCCCAATTCCAGTGCCAAAATTATCAGAAAGTTTTCGATGCTAATTACCAATATCACCTTTTTGGATCTCAAAAAGCAGAGAACAGATCATTAGACAGAGTGAAGGGTCTTTACAACCGGTCATCAAAGCTTGCTTGTATTTATATGTAACAAAAATAGCTAGGGAAAAAAGCCCCAAGAAAGCCAATCCCCAAATGCTGAGATTCTCTGTTGACTACAGAAAAAACAGAAGAGTATATGCACTAACTGAAGCACTTCTTGTACTAAGCTCTTATCTGATCATCCTCAAGACTTGGACTTTGTTGAAGATGAACTATTTTGCTTCTGCAAGGAAGCAGTTGAGGTATTACTCTTCGTCTGGGAACTCTGGTTTGACGATGATGACTCAGTGAAAAAAACTACATCCTCCTGATTATTAAGAAACAGTTGAAGGGCTCTCGGTATCCTGGGCAGGTTCACATCCAACACCCCCTCGAGTATTTGAACAACGTGCCCCATTGATGGCCGGTGGATTTCCTCGTCTTGGACACACCAACAAGCAACTCTGCAAAGCCTGGTTAGCTCCTCAGTATCGGCATTTGCCTCCAAGTTTGGGTCCAAAAGATCAAGCAAGTCACCTCCTTCGGCTAATTTACTAGCAGCCAATGTTGGGAAGAACTTGACCGCCCCATTTGCCGATAGCTCTGAGATCCTCCTTCCCAACACAAACTCAAAAAGCATCATTCCATAGCTATAAACATCAGCTTTTGCTGTTATGGCCACTCCAGAGATCCACTCCAGCGCAAGATACCCTCTTGTGCCTCTCATGGTCGTCAATACCCTGCTGAAATCTCGGCCAACAAGCTTTGCTAGGCCAAAATCTGCCACTTTTGGACAGAATTCAGCATCTAGAAGGATGTTTACTGGCTTGATGTCGCAATGTATGATGCAGTCTCTACACTTCTCATGGAGATAAGCCAGACCTCGAGCTGTTCCCAAAGCAATTTGGTACCTCGTTTTCCAATCCAAGGTCTTCGAGTCATTTCTATGAAAGAGATGATAGTCTAAGGAACCATTTGGCATGAAATCGTAGACCAACAGCCTTTTGTCACCCTCAGAGCAGAACCCGCGGAGCCTGACAAGATTCACATGCTGGATGGTGCCGATTGTGCTTACTTCTGTTCGAAATTGCTTCTCTCCTTGGTTTATGCTTTCAAGCTTCTTGACCGCTATGTGACTTGAATCAGGTAATGTTCCTTTGAAAACTGAACCAAACCCGCCCCCACCCAACTTCTCTGAGAAATTCTTTGTTGCTACTTGCAAGTCCCGGTATGCAAAAGCTATCAGTGAACCCTCCACTGTCTTTGTTTTTACGGTTGCCCTTCTCCTCCATCTCCAAACGCCAAACAAGACAATGGCTAATATCTCTACTGTGGAGCTAACAGACCCTGCAACTATCGCAATTACATTGCTCTTCTTGCTCGTATCCTGAACGTCAGAAGTGGCACGCCTGAGATAGAAGCTTTTTCCATTGGTGTCACTTTGTGAGAGCTGTTGCGCATTGAAGAGATCCCCAATCCAGATTGTGCAGGCATTATCCTCGAAAGCATAAGCCATGCAAGAGCAATTGCTCAAACAAGCAGCTCGGCATTCTGTATCGCTCCTGACATCTAAAGATTGGGGATCCTAAGGCAATTTCATGTTAGAACTAAGCGAGAAACGGTCTCTCTCTGCATTTGAAGCATTTTCCGCACAATTCAAGTCTGAATTTGGCATTCCCTAAAGGATTTTGGCTTTTAGCATTTACATTACATCTAAAGCTCATTTCTAAAGTTAGACCGAACCCGCTTTACATATTATGTGAAAGGATTCTAACTTAGATTCAATGTGGATGACTAAGATCATGCAAAATAAGAAGTTCAGGAGATAACGAGTATTTCTTTTTAAGGTGCTTTTGTAAGTTTTTTCGCCCATCCAAATTAATTGTTGCATATCGAGTCTTATAATGTTTTCCTGCGATCGGTTTGGCGAGTCGCAACATCGTGTTTCTGGGAGCACCGACAAACCCTTTGATGTTTCAGGGCATAATGATAAAGAGCTAATCAATCCTAAAGTACTTGGGACGTCATTCTGCTGTTGATCCATCTGTCCTTGATCAAATTCCAGTGAAACCAACATAGCCAATTGCCATGCAAATCCAACATGTCCTTAAATACTATAGGACCGGCAGAACTTTTCCCAAAAGACTCAGATCGTCGAGTTCTCTCTTCCTTGACAAGAGGCAAATCTTCGCCATTACTCTTGCTTCAAGCATAGCTTCTTGCTTGTGAACGATTTGGTGCTTTGCTGATGTCGGGGGAGGGCTTAGTGTTTTCTTTCCTAAAATCAAAGAAGTCAGGGGACGAACCACGCAAGAGGGTTTTCTAAT
The DNA here is from genome assembly GCA_014182565.1 of Eucalyptus marginata. Classification (NCBI taxonomy): domain Eukaryota; kingdom Viridiplantae; phylum Streptophyta; class Magnoliopsida; order Myrtales; family Myrtaceae; genus Eucalyptus; species Eucalyptus marginata. Next base: position 26,865,161 of record CM024585.1, on the reverse strand, counting down.
GGCGCCCTTCGTCTACCCGAAAAGAGTTGGAAGCTCTGGTCGAAGACCTTGAAGCCATTGCTACTGAATTGAGAGGAGTTGACGAAGACAACTTACGATTAAGAAAAGGCTTCTTCATCTGGTAGCTCCTAGAACACCATCATTTGGATATGCTTCAACTTCCTCCTCTTCACTTTGAACAAGATCAGTTTGCTTCTCCTTTACATTTGGCTGCACATTGAGTGATCCCAGCCTCTTAGTACGTTGACAAGTGCTAAAGAGTTATTGACGTCTCTCTGCTGCATTAGGAAAGTTGGCCTTCATTTCAGCTCAACTTCACTCAAGTCACTCCTGCATGGCTTTTAGTTTCGCCTCCTTCTCTGCTCTCTCAAATCCCCACCCTTCCCTCAACTTTGCATCTCCTTTCAACATGTAATTTTCATAGAAACTTTGCTCTAGAATCATCAGAGAAACTAAGGTCAGAGAAGTGTTGGAGAAAACTTCCTTATTTGTTTTGAAGTTGACAAAACGTTTTCAGCAGTCTAGTCTGAAGACTTGCAGACTCTATCGTCAAAGTCTGAAGACCTCTAGACTCAAGATTTAAAGTCTACTCTCACTGATAGCTTCCAGACCGACGAAGAAAAGATTTATCCGTTAAAGACTTATCCAGATGCGAATATATCTTTAAGGATTTGGTTTGTACAGTTGAAAAAGATCTCATGGCTGGAGATAGCATCTCGTGATTAATTATTCTTATTGAAATCAATTCGGATAATTAGATATGTTGATTGGCGAAGTATACTTGGAAGGTTCTACTTATGGAAACTTAGATCATGATTGTATGGGCGAGCAGGATTGGTGGGCTATCTTCACATTCCTTAAATGACTCGAGATCTCCCTAATTGATTCTGTCCAACGGGTAGATTGGAAGAACTCCTTTGTAAGGTGCCAATGGTTATAATGGCATGGAGGAGTATATAAGGAAGACGCTCAAGTTATTTGAGTGTGTGTACGAGAGAAAAATTCAAAAGTCTGAATCTTTTAGTTCTTTGTTGTTTCAATCGCTGAGCTTATATTGTACTCAAAAGAGAGATTAAATACTTGTGAAACCTTGAGGAAGTGTAGTAGAGTTTCTACACTGTGGAATCAAGGACGTGAGACTGTAAAATCTCTTTTGTTCTTAGTGAAATCCAGCCAGTGGGCTGTTAGTGTGGGAGAGTGGACGTAGGCTTGGTCTAAGCCGAACCACTATAAACCTTTTGTCTCAATTCTCTTTCCTTAAACTCTTTACTTTATTTCGTCATCTTATATAAATTGTTTATAGTCTTTTACATTTTCAGTCTGTTATTCTCGAAAGACAAATTAAGTTGCTAAGTTTTGCAAAAACTTCTTTAACATCTATTCACCCCCCCCTCTAGGTGTTCTTACTAGCCCTATCAATTGGTATCGGAGCCTGTGTACTCATTTAATTGAAGCGTTTACTTCTGAGTTAAAGATCTATGGCTAGTATGTTAGCTTCAGGTTTGGTTGAAGGCTAGAGCAACACCAGATCACCTTACTTCGATGGAAAGGAATACAACATATGGAAAAGCAGATGAAAGCATTCCTAAGATCAAAAGATCCTCTGGAATGAGATGTGGTAGTAAAAGGAGTCATTCCTAAAGCTGCATCAGTTTCAGAAAGAGGAAAAGAAGTTGCAGATGCTAGCGAGATGACTCAAGAAGAAATAACCAAGAGATAAGCTCTTGATGCTAAAGCAATTTACTCTTTATATTATGCTTTATCTCCTACTGAGTATAACAAAATATCTCCTTGTGAAACAGCTAAAGAAGTCTAGGATAGGCTGCATATTACCTATGAAAGAACTGATCGAGTGAAAGAAACAAGGATTAATATTCTACTCGGACAGTATGAAGCCTTCAAGATGAAGCCAGCAGAATCTATCACTGATATATTTAGTCATTTTACTGAAATTGTAAATGGTCTAGAGTATCAGGGATAGCCAATCTCAGAACCAATGAAGGTCAACAAATTGCTGCATGGACTATCCAAAGACTGGAATCACGTAAAGACTTCAATAAGGGAAACACAAAGGATCATGCCATTTTCTGTAGACGAATTGGTTGACACACTTCAATCCTATGAAGTGGAGCAAATCAACGAGGAGGAAGATTCGAAAGGTAAGAAGTCAATTGTTTTGAGATCTAACGATGATTCTGATGTTACAAATTCTAAAGATGATATGGACAATGAAGAGTTAGCTCTTATGATAAAGAGGTTCAGGAAATTGAACAAAAATGGAAGAAGATTCAATTGGAAGAAACAAAGTACTCAAAAGTTTCAAAACAAATCAACTGGGGATGATGAAACCAATAAAGACGTGATCTGTTTTGAATGCAAGAAAAAGGGACACATCAGACCCAACTGTCCTCTATTGAAGAAAAAGAAAGGAAAAGCTGAGAAATATAGGAAGGCACTCAAAGCAGAGACATGGAGTGATATTGAATGTGAAGAAAGTGATGAAGATTATGTCAATATTTGTCTAATGGCAAAATCAGAATAAGACTTGGACTCTGAGATAGATACAAACACAGACTCAGATAGTGAAATCGAGGTAAGCAATCTAAAAATTCCTACTAAAGTCTTGAAATACATTAATGAGCTTTGTCTTAGTCTCAAAACCTCTCTTAAGAGGATTTTCGAGCTAAAAAGGGAGAATTCTACACTGAAGCGACAGGAAAATTCTTGGAAAGAAAAGTTTGAAAATTTAGACAAAAGTTTTGTTGTTTTAAAAGAAAATGCAGACTCTCTTTCAAAAGAAAATACATTTTTGAAAAATGACATTTCAAATATTTCAAAAAGACTTTCAATAGGATCTGAAAAGCTGGAAAAGATTCTTTCAGTACAAAGACCTTATTTCAACAAGTCAGGATTGGGAATGACTTTAGAAACTATTTCTATAATTGATTTTCCAAAAGTGAAGGAACGAATCTAACAAAGACCAACAAAAACTTTTTACAGAAATCATTTTCAAAAAGTCTTTGTAAAACCTGTTGGCCGAAGTGCTCTTAAATGTTCAAAGTGTAACAGCTCAGAACACTTTGAGAAAGAATATCATATGATTTGGAGACTTGTTAAGAAAGAATGGACAAAGACTGGATATTGCACTAACTCCTCTAGACCCAAGAAAATGTGGGTACCAAAGAAAGCTTGAGTTTCTTTTTTAATTGCAGGTCACTATCAAGAAAAATGTTAAATGGTATTTGGATAGTGGCTGTTCAAGACATATGATTGGAGGTTCAAGTTGTTTTATAAAACTTGTTCAAATGAGTGGTGGAAAAGTCTCTTTTGGTGGAAATAGCAAAGGAAGAATTGTTGGGTGTGGAACTGTACAAATTGGAAGTCTCTCAATCAACAATGTCTCATTAGTGGAAGGACTAAACTACAATCTACTCAGTATTAGCCAACTGTGCGACATTGGATTCAAAATCAATTTCTAAGAAGGTGTATGCTCGGGAACTAGTAAAGATCTTTATCAATCTTTTACTGGATGAAGACATGTGAACATCTATCTTCTAGATATAAAACCAGAAAGGTCTCAATGTCTTATATCAATTCAAGATGAAGCTAATCTTTGGCATCGAAAGCTTGGCCATGTCAACATGAAACAAATTGCCAAGATCTCTTCCAAGAACCTTGTTCGTGGGCTGCCCAACCTAAAGTTTCAAAAATCTGACTTATGCACACCATGTGTGTTGGGAAAACAGGTTAGAAGTTCTTTTAAACCAATAAGTCAGGTTTCTACTAATCATGTTTTGTAGCTTCTGCATATGGATCTCTTTGGACCAACCAGAACTAAAAGCATTGGTGGAAAGAAATATTGCCTAGTTATTATGGATGATTATTCTCGATTTACTTGGGTTCACTTTCTGGCAAGTAAGTCTGAAACCTTATCTCACTTTTCAAAGTTTGCCAAGAAAGTTCAGAATAAAAAAGGATATGCTATTTCAAGCATACGGACAGACCATGAAGGTGAGTTTGAAAATCAAGACTTTACAAAATTCTGTGATGAATCTGGTTTTCAGCATGTTTTCTCCTCTCCATACACTCTAGAATAGAATGGAGTTGTGGAAAGAAAGAATAGATCTCTGCAAAAAATGGCAAGAACTCTTTTAATAGAAAGTAATATTTCTTCTCATTTTTGGGCTGAAGTGGTTTCTACAGCTTGCTATACTATTAACAAAGTATTCTTAAGGCCTATTTTGGAGAAAACTCCCTATGAGTTATTCAAAGGAAAGAAGCCAATTGTTTCTTATTTTCATGTGTTTGGTTGCAAATGTTTTGTTTTGAAAAATGCAAATGATCGAACTGGTAAGTTTGAAGAAAAGTCAGATGAAGGGATTTTCCTTAGCTACTCAACCTCAAGCAAAGCTTATAGAGTATTCAACAAGAAGACTCAGTCCGTGGGAGAATCTATGAATGTCAAATTTCAAGACTCTTTGCAAAATCAACTGATTCAGACTCAACCCGAAGAATCTAAACCTGCTTTAGAATTTACAAAGTCTACCTCACCTGAAGCAGCTTAGACCTTTGAAAATCAACAACGGGCGGAATTTGAAAAATCAACTGAAGAAGAAGATTAGCAAACTATCAGACCAACCAATAACTAGAAGCATAAGTCTAGTCATCCCAAAGAACTCATCATCGGTGACGTTGATGAAGGGATTCGCACCAGATCCAAAAAGCAAGAAGAGTCTAGCGCAGTGGCACTTATTTCTGAAATATAACCCAAAAGCATAGAAGAAGCTTTAGCTGACGAAAGCTGGATTGAAGCAATGCTCAGACAGTTCAGCATTAACAATGTATGGGAATTAACTCCTAAACCAAAAGGTAAATCCATTATTGGAGCTAAATGGGTTTTCAGGAACAAGATGGACGAGGAAGGAAAAGTGGTCAGGAACAAAGCAAGACTCGTGGCCAAAGGATATACGCAAGAAGAAGGGATAGACTATGATGAAACCTACGCACCAGTAGCCAGGTTAGAAGCAATTAGATTATTACTTGCTTTTGCCTGTTATAAAAATTTCAGGTTATTCCAAATGGACGTCAAGAGTGCATTCCTAAATGGATTTATCCAAGAAGAAGTCTATGTGGGACAACCTCCCGAATTTGAAGATCCAAAAAGACCAGACTCAGTATTCAGACTGAAAAATGCTCTATATGGATTAAAGCAAGCACCTCGAGCTTGGTATGACAGGTTAAGTAAATTTCTAATTCAAAATGATTTTGTCAAAGGAAAAGTAGATACTACTTTGTTTATTAAAAGAGAAGGTAAAAACATTCTACTTGTTCAAATCTATGTTGATGATATTATATTTGGATCATCTAACGAAAATCTATGCAAGAAGTTTTCTAAGTCTATGCAGGATGAATTTGAGATGAGCATAATGGGTGAAATATCATTATTTCTCGGATTACAAGTAAAAAAATTGAAGGAAGGGATTTTCATTCACCAAGAAAAATATGCAAAAGAACTCGTTAAAAAGTTCGGACTAGAAAATTGCAAAAAGACTGAGATACCAATGTTAAGTTCTTCGAAGCTGGACAAAGATGAAGGAGGAAAGAAAGTTGACCAGAAGCTTTACAGAAGTATTATTGGTTCACTTCTTTATCTTACTGCTTCTAGACCTGACATTTTGTTTAGCGTTTGTATTTATGCTAGATTTCAATCTGATCCCAAAGAATCTCATTTAAGCGCCGCAAAACGTATCATCAAATACATTGCAACTACTTCAAAGTTAGGTCTGTGGTATCCCAAAGAATGAGACTTTACTCTTCTTGGATATTCAGACGCAGATCTAGCAGGTTGTAGAGTTGATAGAAAGAGTACTTCCGGTACTTGTCAATTGCTGGGAAACAGGACAGTATCATGGTTCTCAAGAAAGCAAAGTACAGTAGCTCTTTCAACAGCAGAAGTAGAGTACGTGGCTCTTGGAAGTTGCTGTTCTCAAAGTCTATAGATAAAACAACAACTGAGAGACTTTGGAATCGAAGATTCATTCACCGAGATCAAATGTGACAACACCACCGCAATTAATCTCTCAAAGAATCCAATTCTTCATTCAAGAGCAAAGCACATAGAGATTCGACATCATTTTATTAGAGATCATGTTCAAAATGGAGAAGTTATGATTCATTTCATTGATTCAAATAATCAACTGGCGGATATATTTACAAAGCCACTAGAGAAAAGTCTATTTGAGTCTATTCGCACCAGACTGAACATCACATCTTTTATCCATTAAAGTCTGAAGGTGCTCAGACTCAGAGGTAAAGTCTGAAGGTACTCAGACTCAAAAGACCAAGAGTTGCGACTGTAAGTTATTTCGGTACTAGTAATTTAAATTTTTTGGTTATAGACTTAAAAAGGTATGGTTACTTATTAATTGCTAATTGATTGAAATTATCTTTACAAGTTGTTTGAATTTATAGAATTTATCTATTTTCAAAAATGCAGTTATTCTTTTTCAAAAAAGGCAGTTATTATTTTTCAAAAAGGCATTTCTAAATTTTCCTTTGAGACGATTTGTTTACTCCACTTCACTCGATTTATATATTGTTGAAATCTATCTTCTTCGTTTTCACTCTCAAACCTTAAATTACTGAACTCCCACTTGCTCTCACTTTCACTATTGTTTAATCCAAAAAGTTTTCACCTTTTTGAGCAAGTCCGTGAATTTCTTCCTTGAAATGACAGTGTCTTCAAGAAAGTCTTCAAGAATCGCAAGCAGAGGACCACGACACATGCTTGAGGGTCCTACGCATTTCGATTTGACCGAGGAAGAAGATTCCTCTCCACCACAGTGACCAAGTCAGCAACAACCTTCTCAGCAGCGTCAGTCTCCTCCACCGACACAACCAGAAGAAGAAATTTTGGAAGATGTTGAACTTGTAAGAATGTTAACTCCTAAAGTTGCTTTCAAGCTTTATTCTTGTTTGAAAAGCGGAGGAACTGCTATGTCTTTGATTGATGAATTCCTAAGAGAGAGAGGCTACAAGAATGAAACTCTATTTTTGTGCGATATGGAGAAGATGGGTATTGCAGAAAAGGGATCAGCTAAAAAAGCATTTGCTAATTTTCCTAGTGACCCGCGCGTTAGCACTGCAAATCAACCAATAGGACAAGATGACGACGACCATATGTTTACCCATTTTTAGCTTAGAACTGTTAGGACTAGAATTAACACCTAGAGGGGGGTGAATAGGTGACTAAAGCGATTTTAACAATATAATCCGAATAAGAGATTAATGAATTAAAAACAACAATCGCTGCAAATGAAAGTAATGAAAGATAAAAGGATTAGGGATAGAGAATCAAGACTCCAGTTTATAGTGGTTCGGCTTATACCAAGCCTACGTCCACTCTCCCGCACGGACAGCCCTTCTGGCTGGATTTCACTAAGAATCAAAAAGAGTGTTTACAATCTCACGCCCTTGAATCCACAGTGTAGAAACTCTACTACACTTCCTCAAGGTCTCACCACACTATGGTCTCTCTTTTGATTACATGTATTGCTCCGAAGAATAAGATCACAAAATAACACGGAGATTCAGACTTTGGAATTCTTCTATCTTGCACCCTTCAACAACTTGAACGTCTCTCTTATACACTTCTTCATGCCTTCATTACCGTTGGCACCTTCCAAAGAAGTTCTTCCAATCAACCCGTTGGACAGATCAATTTAGAGAGATCTCGAGCTCTTTAAGGTAAGTGTTGATAGCCCATCAATCCCGCCGCCCATACAATCGGGATCTTGGTTTCCATAAGTAGAACCTTCCAAATATAAATTGCGAATCTTAGAGAATCTATATTAATTCGGATATGAATATAAAATCTTGTAGTGCGATTCCAAATAAAGATATTCCTTAGCCGTTGAAGTCAAAACTATATATGATAGAATCGAATAGAAGTTTTAAACTTGACGGTCCAAAACTGTCCATGAGAGTAGACTTTGAAACTTGAGTCTTGTTATCGTCAGACTTTGATCTTCAGACTTTGCCAATAAAGTCTGCAAGCAAGTCTTCAGACTAAACTGAGGAAAATGTTTTGTCAACTTCAAAATATCTGAAGAGAATTTATCCAACAATCTCTCCCTTTTTTATGGTGACAAAACTTTCCTGCAGATTTGAATACTATTGCCCTGCAATACAACATTTAAGCTAGCAATGATATCTCATAAAAGATTAGAATAAGGATAGTATAAGTTGTCCCGTACATACATGTCCTGTACACGACTTATCCTGTACACGATCTGCATCAACAAAAACACATTAGTCATGTGCAGACATCAACTATCTTTATCTAATTTAACAGCTTAAAGTAATGCAGTAATAAGCAAGCATTCAAAAAACTCAAGATAAAGTCAAAATGTCAATCACAAATGTTGAACAAAATATTAAATCCAAAAATTTAAAAATGAAGGTTTGGGTTTGGAATGAGTGAAAATCTGTGAAAATCTGCCTGCAAAGTCTTCTCCCCATTTTTGTCGGCATTAAAAGTGAGAAAATCAAGGAGCACGAGGAATGCGAACAAGTTGAAAGTCCTCCATAGACTTGACAGCTTCCTTCCAGCTTCCTCAAATCCTCCCGTAGTTGAGTGAGAGCAGCACCTTTGGCGTGGCTTTGAACCCGATGTTGAATTTCTTTAATCGATCATGCAAGGAGATGAACATGGCATGATTCTCATTCTGCAAAGTTTGAAATTCACACCCCATAGCATATATCTCGGCCTTTGAGTTCCAAAATGATTTCAAGCGCCTTCCGAAATTAGCTGAATTGTCAGTTTGTGTGCTTGCATCAACACGGTCTGATGGAGGAGTTAAGCCAGTGTGAATATCAGCAGGGAGATCAATGTTTGGAGATGATGCCTCTCCCTCAGGAAAATGAGCAGCATGAACATCTTCTGCATCAGGAGGCGATCTACTAACACTTACACTGGTAAATGTCAAGAGAAGATGAGTACTTTCTCTTTGGACATCTCCCCCTGTTTCAATGCCTTCTGGAGAGGAGAAGTACTCTTCTTTTTGAGGAGTTTCCTTAGTGGCAAAATGTTGTTGATCCTCCTTTTCTGCTGGAGAATCTGTCTTTGCTGGTTCTTCTTCTTCTTTTTCCTCATCTTCTTCCTCTTTTTCTCTTCTTCTTTTTCCTCTTCTTCTTCCTGCAAGGATTCCTTTTCCTGGTTCCCTTTCTCAGTTTCCTCTACAACTTGTTATTCTAGTTCTGCTGTCACAGGAGCAGAATATTGAGAAACATAGACAGAGATAGGAATATCATTCTCATCATCTTCATCCTCCAAGATGATTGCCCGCCTCTTCTTGATAGGACCAATCACAGGTTCCTTTCCTTTCCTCTTTGCAGCAGAAGAGTCTGGTCTAGTCTTAACGGGGTTTGCTCCTTGAACTGCTCCAGACTTCTTGCTTGAGTTCTTTCGACGCATCTTTGTAATCATCCTCAATCCGATGACCATTTGATCAATAGTCTTCACAGAGAGAATGTGGGGAGGCTGAATGTTCAAATGTCTGAAAAGACGAGTGATGAGAGCAGCATAAGGGAGTTTTCCCTTGTCCTTCACCATAGACCTGTACATGTAAAACATGATGGTATGGGGCAAGGAGAAGTTAAGACCGATCTTAATTGCATACATCAGTTTGGCTTCAGAGATGGATACATCTGTCTTCGATGTCAATTTCGGTCTGAGACAGTTGATTACTATCTTGTGAAGCAGAGTGTTTGTAGCATTCATCCTTGAGTAAGAGAGACGACCTTTTGCGATTCTGTCTCTCGCAAGTTCCAGAGTTGCATGACTCACAGACACAGAAATTGATTGGAAAACTCCTCTTTCCACACCAATTACATCCGCCAGAGTTTCTATGTCAACCACATACTCTCTATCTCTCACACTGAAAGAAAAACTATTGGCATCAAGAAAACTGAGTTGGAATAAAAATAGGCTGTCAATTCAGTATAAGCAACCTCGCTCTCAGTATAGAATTTATGAAGTTGAAGTTTCTCAAACTTCTCCCTCAGATTGATGCTCAACAGATCCAGAAAATCAAAATCCACCGTTCGTGGGTTCATCACCCCACGCTTCAGCAATTTCCCATACACTTTCTTGTGTTCCTCCGATCGAAACAATTCATCCCTCTTTCCTCGAAGAGTTGTAGCCACACCCATCCTAGGCTTAAAATGTACAAACATCTTCTCATCATCATCTTTCCCCTTAGGCTGATTTACACTACTAAAGCGAGGGTCACTCGGAAAGTTCGCAAATGTCTTTGCTGCGGTTCCAACAGAACAACGCCCGATCGCTCCATCACAGTGAGAAAATGTGTCTCATTTTTATAGCCTTTCTCTTTCAAAAACTCATCAATGAAAGTCATTGCAGAACCTCCTTCCTTCAACGCAGAATAGAGCCTATAAACAAATGCAGGCTTAAGGGATCTTACAGGTTCAACATCTTCAATGATTTCTTCTGCATGTTGAGGATGACGAACATGTGATCTAGTCGAGGAGGTGCGCTGTTGAGATTGTTGGTGCGTCTATTCTCTTGGAAAATCACTTTCTTCTGTGAGATCAAAATGTGTAGGCCCCTCACCAGAGCCCTGTGGTCCCCTACTCGCTATTCTTGAAGATTTCCTTTGGAAAGACATTGTCGCTTTCTTGGATGGAACTTTCACACTTGTGTCGCAAGAAAGTTAAAAACTTGAGAAGAGAAATCTCAGAGCGTGAAAAATTTTTGAACTAGGGTTTTTGGGTAAAGTAAAAGGAGAAGGAGAAGGAGTATAAAAGGCAATCGATACGAGGTATCTGAAGCGTCGCAATTAGGAAAAATTAAGAAATTCCTTTTCAAAAAATAACTGCCTTAAACAAATCGATAACCACCCCTTTTTTAAAAATTAACTGCCTTAATAAACTCAATGAGAGATAAACAGACAATCTTACCTTTTCGAGACATCAGTTTAAGTGAGTAATTGAACTGTAATTGTAACAACTTACAATCGTGACGATTGGTATTCCAAGTCTGAATTTTTGAGTCTGATTCTTTGACAGACTTAGATTCTGAGTCTGAACTTCAACAGTCTTCTAGATATAAAATGTTGAGTCTTGAACGAATAGACTCAAATAAACTTTTCTCAAGTGGCTTTGTGAAGATGTCTGTCAGTTGATTCTTTGAGTCAATAAATTGTATCAAGACTTCTTTGTTCTGAACATGATATCTTATAAAATGATGTCGAATCTCAATATGTTTTGCTCTTGAATGTAGGATAGGATTCTTTGTAAGATTGATTGTGCTTTGGTATTGTCACATTTGATCTCGTGCAAGAGTCTTCAATACCAAAGTCTCGTAGTTGTTGTTTTATCCATAGTATTTGAGAACAACAACTTCCAAGTGCTACGTATTCTCGCTTCAGCTGTTGAAAGAGCCACGTACTTTGTTTTCTTGAAAACCAAGATACTACCCGTTACCAAGTAATTGACAAGTTCCCCGAAGTGCTTTTTCTTTCAACTCTACAACCCGCAAGATCTGCGTCTCGAATAACCAAGAAGGGTAAAGTCTCCTACTTTGGGATACCATAGACCAATCTTAGCAGTAGTTGCAACATATTTAATGATACGTTTAGCAGCACTTAAATGAGATTCCTTAGGATCGATTGAAACTTAGCACATATGCAAACACTAAATAATATGTCGGTCTAGATGCGGTAAGATAAAGAAGTGAACCAATGATACTCCCGTATAATTTTTGGTCGACTTTCTTCCCCGCTTCGTCTTTGTCTATCTTCAAAGAACTTGACATAGGAATGTCGATCTTTTTGCAATTCTCCGGACCGAACTTTTTAACAAGTTCTTTTGCATATTTTTCTTGATGAATAAAGATTCCTTCTTTCGGTTGTTTCACTTGTCGACCAAGGAAGAAGGATAGTTCACCCATCATGCTCATCTCAAATTCATCCTGCATAGACTTAGAAAATTTCTTGCACAAAGTCTCATTAGATGATCCGAATATAATGTCATCAACATAAATATGAACAAGTAGAAAGCTTTTGCCTTCCTTTTTAATAAACAAAGTAGTTTCTACCTTTCCTTTAGAGAAACCACTATGAATTAAGAAATTACTTAGCCTTTCATACCAAGCTCGAGGAGCTTGTTTTAATCCATATAAAGCTTTCTTCGCCCGAACACCGAGTCTGGTTTCTTTGAGTCTTCAAATCCAGGAGGTTGTTCCACATAGACTTCTTCTTGAATAAATCCATTCAGGAATGCGCTTTTGACGTCCATTTGAAATAACCTGAAATTCTTATAACATGCAAAAGCAAGAAGTAATCGGATTGCTTCTAACCTTGCTACTAGAGCGTAAGTCTCATCATAGTCTATCCCTTCTTCTTGCGTGTATCCTTTAGCCACGAGTCTTCCTTTGTTTCTTGTCACTTTGCCTTTTTCATCAACTTTGTTCCTGAAAACCCATTTACCTCCAATAACAGATTTACCTTTTGGTTTAGGAGTTAATTCCCAAACGTCGTTAATACTGAATTGTCTCGAGCTCTTCTTGCATTGCTTCAATCCAGCTTTCATCGGCTAAGGCTTCTTCAATGTTTTTGGATTCTATTTCGAAATAAGTGCAACGGCACTAGACTCTTCTCGCCTTTTGGATCTTGTACGAATTCCCTCATTAACGTTTCCAATAATGAGTTCTTCGGGATAACTGGACTTGTGCTTCCATTCTTGGATGGTCTCGATAGGTTGTTGATCATTTTCTTGAGTTGATTCTTCATCAACAACTTGTTGTACTTGCATCTGAATTTTTAACCGCTTTATGGGAGATAGATCTAGCGAGTCTGGAATGCATTCTCGATTCTTCGATCCGAATTTGCTGAATTTGTGGAGAGTCTTGAAATTTGACGTTCATTGATTCTTCCACGCGGTCGAGTCTTCTTGTTGAATACTCTATAGGCTTTGCTTGCAGTTGAGTAACCAAGAAAGAATCCTTCATCTAATTTTTCTTCAAACTTACCAACTCGATCATTTGCATTTTTCAGAATAAAGCATTTACAACCAAATACTTGAAAATAAGAAACAATTGGTTTCTTTCCTTTAAAAATTTTATAAGGGGTTTTCTCAAGAATTGGCCTTAAAAACACTCTGTTTATAATATAGCAAGCAGTTGAGACAACTTCAGCCCAAAATCTTGAAGAAATATTACTTTCAATTAAAAGAGTTCTTGCCATTTCTTGTAAAGACCTATTCTTCCTTTTCACAACCCCATTCTGTTCTGGTGTGTATGGAGAGGAGAATTTGTGCTGAAAACCATAATCATCACAGAATTTAGTAAAGTCTTGATTTTCAAACTCACCTCCATGGTCTGTACGAATGCTTTAGATAGTGTGACATTTCTCATTCTGCACCTTCTTAGCAAAATTTGAAAAGAGAGAGAAAGTCTCAGACTTACTTGAAAGAAAGTAGACCCAAGTAAATCGTGAATAATCATCCACTATTACTAGGCGTAACCTTTTTCCACCAATGCTTTGCGTTCTAGTAGGTCCAAATAAATCCATATGCGTAAGCTGCATAGTACACGATTAGTGGAAACTTTACTTATTGGTTTGTAAGAGTTTCTAACCTTGTTTACCCAAGACGCATGGTGTGCATAGATCGACTTTAAGTAATTGAGAGTAGGCAATCCTCGAACAAGTTTCTTGGAGGAGATCTTGCTGATTTGCTTCATATTGGTATGGCCAAGTTTTCTATGCCATAGATTAGCTTCATCTTGTACGATATCAAGTACCGTGATCTTTCATGATTCACATCCGTAAGATAGATATTTCCATGTCTTCATCCAAGTAAAAGATTGAGTAAAGTCTTTACCGATTCCCGAGCACGTTCCTTCCCGAAAATTGATCTTGAATCCCGATCACACAACCGGCTTATGCTAAGCAAGTTGTAATTTAATCCTTCAATTAAGGAAACATTCTTGATTGACAGACTTCCAATCTTTATTGTTCCACGACCGGTGATTCTTCCTTTGTTGTTACCACCAAAGGAAACTTTTCCTCGCATCTATCCGGTCAAGTTTTATGAAGCAACTTGAGTCTCCCCTGTCATATGTCTTGAGCAGCCACTATCTAGATACCATTTAATCTTCCTTTTGATAGTGACCTGCAATTAAAAAGAATTCAAGCTTTCTTTGGTACCCACATCATCTTAGGTCCAGAAGAGTTAGAGCAATAAACTGTCTTTGCCCAATTCCTTTTAACAGGTCTCCAAACCAAAGGACATTCTTTCTTAAAATGTTCTGAGCTTTGACACTTGGAACATTTCAAAGCATTTCTGCCAATAGGTTTTACAAAGACTTTTTGGAAATGATTTTTATAAACAATTCTGGTTGGTCTTTGTTTGATTCTTTCCTTCACCTTTGGAAAATCAATTAGTGGAATAGTTTCAGAAGTCATACCAAGACCTAACTTATCAAAGTAAGGTCTTTGTATTGAAAGAATCTTATCCAACTTTTCATAACCATTTGAAAATCTTTTTGATATATTAGAAATATCATTTTTCAAAAGATTATTTTCTTTGGAAACAGAGTCTGAGTTTTCTTTCAAGACAATAAAGTTCTTTTCTAACTTTTCAAACTTCTCTTTCCAAAGTTTTTCCCGTTGCTTCAATGTAGAATTTTCATTTTTCAATTCGGAGATCCTCTTAAGAGAAGTTTTTAGACTAAGACAAAGTTCATCAATATATTTCGAAACCTTGACAGGAATTTTTAGATTACTAACCTCGAGTTCACCGTCCGAGTGCGTATCTATATCAAGGTCCGAGTCCGAATCAAATCTTGCCATCAAACGAGATATTGGCATAATCATCATCACTCTCTTCACATTCGCATCACTCCAGTCTCGCTTTGAGTGCCTTCCTGTATTTCTCAGTCTTTCCTTTTCTCTTCTTTAACAAAGGACTGTTGGGTCTGATGTGTCCATTTTTCTTGCATTCAAAGCAAGTCACTTCTTTGTTTGAATCATCTTCCTCTGTTGATTTGTTTTGAAACCTCTGTGAGCTTTGTTTCTTCCAATTGAATTTTCTTCCCTTTCGTTCAGCTTTTTCAATCTCTTTATCATGAGTGCCGCTTCTTCGTCATCTAGATCTTCCTCGAGTCCGTAGCATCGGAATAATCATTAGACTTTAAGGCAATAGATTTCTTACCTTTTGAATCTTCTTCTTCGTTGGTGTGCTCTACTTCGTAAGATCGAAGAGTTTCAACCGGTTCGTCTACGAGAGTGGAGCAATCCTCTCGTGTCTCTCTTATTGAGGTTTTTATGTAATTCCGCCTTTAGAGAGTCCTCGTAGGAGTTTGTTGACCTTCATATGTCCCGAGATTGGATGTCCCCGATATTCAAGACCATTCACAATTTCAAGAAAGCGACTAAACATGTCGCTTATTGATTCTCCGATCTCATCTTAAAGACTTCATATTGTCCCAAAAGAATATTGATCCTTGTTTCTTTCACTCGATCGGTCCCTTCGTAGGTAATGTGAAGCCTATCCCGGACTTCTTTTGCTGTATCACAAGAAGATATTCTGCTATACTCAGTAGGGGATAAAGCACAATATAAGGAGTAAATGGCTTTAGCGTCAAGAGTCTGTCTCTTGGTTATTTCTTCTTGAGTCATCTGAATAGGACCAGCAACTTCTTTTCCTCTCTCGATTCGATGCGGCGAGCGAATGATTCCTTTATCTACCACTTCCCATTCCAAAGGATCTTTCGATCTTAGGAATGCTTTCATTTTGTTTTTCCATATCTTTGTAGTCTTTTCTATCAAAGTATGGAGGTCAGTATTGCTTTGACCTTCAACCAACCCTGTAGGCAACATATTAGCCATAGATCTTTTACTTAGAAGTAAAGACACTTCTTATAAAAGAGTACACAAGCTCTGATACCAATTGTTAGGACTAGAATTAGCACCTAGAGGGGGGTGAATAGGTGACTAAAGCGATTTTAACAATATAATCCGAATAAGAGATTAATGAATTAAAAACAACAATCGCTGCAAATGAAAGTAATGAAAGATAAAAGGATTAGGGATAGAGAATCAAGACTCCAAATTTATAGTGGTTCGGCTTATACCAAGCCTACGTCCACTCTCCCGCACGGACAGCCCTTCTGGCTGGATTTCACTAATAATCAAAAAGAGTGTTTACAATCTCACGCCCTTGAATCCACAGTGTAGAAACTCTACTACACTTCCTCAAGGTCTCACCACACTATGGTCTCTCTTTTGATTACATGTATTGCTCCGAAGAATAAAATCACAAAATAACACGGAGATTCAGACTTTGAAATTCTTCTATCTTGCACCCTTCAACAACTTGAGCGTCTCTCTTATACACTTCTTCATGCCTTCATTA
Organism: Eucalyptus marginata; assembly: GCA_014182565.1. Classification (NCBI taxonomy): domain Eukaryota; kingdom Viridiplantae; phylum Streptophyta; class Magnoliopsida; order Myrtales; family Myrtaceae; genus Eucalyptus; species Eucalyptus marginata. The sequence continues at coordinate 26,848,724 of CM024585.1, read as the reverse complement.
CCGTTGGCACCTTCCAAAGAAGTTCTTCCAATCAACCCGTTGGACGAGAATCAATTTAGAGAGATCTCGAGCTCTTTAAAGTAAGTGTTGATAGCCCATCAATCCCGCCGCCCATACAATCAGGATCTTGGTTTCCATAAGTAGAACCTTCCAAATATAAGTTGCGAATCTTAGAGAATCTATATTAATTCGGATATGAATATAAAATCTTGTGGTGCTGATTCCAGTCAAAAGATATTTCTTAGCCGTTGAAGTCAAAACTATATATGATAGAATCAGAATAGAAGTTTTAAACTTGACGGTCTGAAAACTGTCCATGAGAGTAGACTTTGAAACTTGAGTCTTGTTATCGTCGAGACTTTGATCTTCAGACTTTGCCAGTAGAGTCTACAAGTCTTCAGACTAGACTGAGGAAAATGTTTTGTCAACTTCAAAATATCTGAAGAGAATTTATCCAACAAGAACAAGAGTTGCTGCAAATGTTGTTAGGGATGGTTCAAGTCTATTTAGATCGAAGAATCACAAGAGGGTTTATTTGAATCTAATGAAGAGAGGAGTTATGAACCCTAGGAGTGTTGATTTTGATTTTCTAGATTCGGTGAAAGCAAATTTGTGAGAGAAGCTTGCTCTTCTGCAATTAAAGCGTTTTTGTTCTGAATCTACTTTGTTCTGAATCTACTGCTGCTTATCCAGAACTCACTGCATACTTTTATTCGAACTTGTCCTTGTTGAATGCAAACAGTGTAACTTTCACAGTAAGGGATAAGGAGTTTTTGGTGAATATGGACACCTTAGCTGACCTGATTGGGGTGGAAAGAGCGTGTTTCCAACCAATTAGTGTATCCGTTGCTCACACTACTCTGTCATTGGTGAAAGATAGGGATGCCGATGGCAAGATATTCTACTTTATGATGAATGCCTCCAACATCTTGCTACACAAAATCGTGTCACCTGCATCCGTCCAAAGTCAACATCAAAGACTGATGTATCTCGGGCTGAAGCAAAATTGATGTATGCCATCAATATTGGCTACAAATTCTCTCTGTCTCACACCATCATGTTTCACATGTACAGGACAGTGGTGAAAGATAAGGGACAACTCTCTTATTTTGCTCTTATCATGCGCCTTTTTAGACATTTTAATATTCACCTCCCTGCACCATTATGTTTAACAAACATTTCTCCCATGGTGATTGGATTTAAAATGGTCACAAAGATGCGGTTGAAAGAGCTTAACAAGGTGTTAGAGCGCATGAAGGAGAAGTCTCCCATCAAAGCAAGACAAGACTCTGCTGTAGCTAAGAGGAAAGGAAAGGAGTCCATCGATGCTCCAGTAAAGAGGAAGAGAACTCTCATCTTGCAGGATGAAGAGGATGAGGATGAAATGACTCTTTCAGCTTTAAGAAACTTGAAGAGTTTTGTCAGCTTTCAAGAGACAAGAGAAGAGCCAGAAGAAGGAGAAAAAGAGAAAGAAGAGACTGAGAAGGAAGATGAAGAACAGAGAAGGACAGAGGAAGAAAGAAGAGAAGAGGAAGAAGAAGATAGAGAAGAAGAGAGAGACTAGGGTCAAGAAAACTCCTTTGAGCCAACCTTGGTTGTTTCCTTGTCCAGTGAACCTGATATGGCAGGAACTGCTGATGTGCATCACTCTGAGGCTGAAGTTGAACAAGAAGAAATCTTTCCTACTCCACCTAAAGGCAACAAAACAGGGGGAGCTGTTGGACAACAAGGTATTTTTTCACCTTTCCTTACTAGTGATGTGAGTCATTCTGCAGCAGATCCAGAGGATGTGTATGCCTCTCATTATCTAGAAGCATCCACTCATAGCCATGGTGGACAATCTACTGAAGTTCCATCCATTCTCAAAGCTCTTGGAATCGACTCGGCTGGATCTAGTGCTGCAACAGAACATACGGCAGACTTTTCGAGACTGCTAGAGATTCTATTGGATGTAAGGAAACATCAATGTGCTATGGGGTATGAGATACATGATCTCAAGAACACTTTCATGGCCACTTCAGTATCTTTGCATGATCAGCATAACACCCTGAAGACTCAAGTACAGGATCATGTGAGGGTGAAGATTTCCAACAACTGAAGGAGACCATTGGGAAGCTTGAGAAGACAGTGAATTCCATGGAAGGATTCCAACTTGTTCGCCTTCCCAAACAGCTTTGATTCTCTCTATTCTCAAACAACTCTTTTATTTGTTCTCCACTTTTTGCTGTTGACAAAAAGGGGGAGAAGTTTGATGCAGATTTGACTTTTGTTTTTGGTTTGGATTTTTTTTGGATTGACTTTTGACTTATCTTTTGTTTGGTTGTGGTTTGGACTGTTGGATTTGATCTTTTGATGCTTGCAGCAACTTAACTTAAGCTATGATCATGATTATGGAAAGGATAGTTGTTTTGACTAACATGTTTTCTGTGCTTGCAGAATCGTTGCTGTCCATATCCTAATCTATTTATCTTTTATGAGATATCCTATTTTTCTTAAGTGTTGTTTTGTAGGTTAAAAGTTTTTAAATTTGCAAGAAAGTTTTGTCACCATCAAAAAGAGGGAGATTGTTGGAGAAAACTTCCTTATTTGTTTTGAAGTTGACAAAACGTTTCCATCAGTCTAGTCTGAAGACTTGCAGACTCTATCGTCAAAGACTAAAGACCTCCAGACTAAAGATTTAAAGTCTACTCTCACTGATAGCTTCCAGCCCAACGAAGAAAAGATTTATCTGTTAAAGACTTATCCAGATGCGAATATATCTTTAAGGATTTGGTTTGTACGGTTGAAGAAGATCTCATGGCTGGAGATAGCATCTCGTGATTAATTATTCTTATTGAAATCAATTCGGATAATTAGATATGTTGATCGGCGAAGTATACTTGGAATGTTCTACTTATGGAAACCTAGATCCTGATTGTATGGACGAGCAGAATTGGTGGGCTATCTTCACATTCCTTAAATGACTCGAGATCTCCCTAATTGATTCTATCCAACGGGTAGATTGGAAGAACTCCTTTGCAAAGGTGCCAACGGTTATAATGGCATGGAGGAGTATATAAGGAAGACGCTCAAGTTATTCGAGTGTGTGTACAAGAGAAAAATTCCAAAGTATGAATCTTTTAGTTCTTTGTTGTTTCAGTCGCTGAGCTTATATTGTACTCAAAAGAGAGATTAAATACTTGTGAGACCTTGAGGAAGTGTAGTAGAGTTTCTACACTGTGGAATCAAGGACGTGAGACTGTAAAATCTCTTTTGTTCTTAGTGAAATCCAGCCAATGGGCTATCAGTGCAGGAGAGTGGATGTAGGCTTGGTCTAAGCCGAACCACTATAAACCTTTTGTCTCAATTCTTTTTCCCTAAACTCTTTACTTTATTTCATCATCTTATATAAACTGTTTATAGTCTTTTATATTTTCAGTCTATTATTCTCGAAAGACAAATTAAGTTGCTAAGTTTTGCAAAAACTTATTTAACACCTATTCACCCCCCCCCTCTAGGTGTTCTTACTAGCCCTATCAAGAAGTTCCTTCTAAGAGAATCGGCATCCTATTTGTGAAACACCTTCATTGATGGATGAGTATGGAAACCCATCACCTTATCTGAGTTCCCTCTTAAGTCAATTGCAAAGTTCTTCTCATGCAGTTTAACAGGAGCTATCTCTTGGACCGTGGATTTCTGGTGCTACAACACCACTAATTCTATTCGGGAATCAGCAGGTTTACTCCTTTGAGCAGAGCTGGACTAATCTATGGAAAGGCGAAGCTTGTGTTTCGTAAAGAGCTTTTTTAAAAATATATTTATTTATTTATTTTTTAACTCATTAATCTTCATCTCAAGCTCATCATTGAGCTCAAAGTGCTGAACTTCTCGATATATCAAAACCATAGTCATAATTTCCATAAACTATACCTATGTTTTTGTCTTGAACTGCTTTAGTAAGAGGATCTCTATGTAAACTCAAAATGCTTTGCGTCTCACTAGAGGATCCTCCCATTTATGTCCACCACTAATACTTAAAAGATTAACACGTTAGAGACTATCACACAATCTCACCATGTCTTGAAAGATGTACCCAAATAGATCATAGCCTAAACTCCGATACCAACAAATGTCACACCCCCATTTAATAGAATAAGGGCATGACACTGCCGTCTTTTCACCAAAGGACACAATCTCAACATAACAAAAATTCAGCCAAAGGTCAACATAAAGACATCCACACACACACACACACACACACATCACCACCACCACCACCACCACCACCACCACCACCAAATTAATATCTTCACCAAAAGCAACTCATATCAAAAAGTCCCCATCACAAAAAGTCCTCCCTAATAACGAACACTCAAGCCTACTTGCGCCTTGCTGAAGAACCTAAAAAAAACAAGTAGATGAGAGGAGTGAGCTATCACGGCTTAGTGATAGAGAAATCACTATTCACATTTAAAACGCAACCATAACTCACTTTAAAATAATATATATTCATATCACAAGTACTGAAGACACCAATAGTCCAAGTCAATCTCATAAAAACCTATATCGATAGTCTATTCTATCGATTAATCTCATCAAAACATATGTTGATGATCCATTCCATTGACCAAACTCAAACCACCTGTCAATGGTGAAAGGGGCTAGTGAATACACCTAGAGGGGGGTGAATAGGTGTATATAAGAATTTTCGTAGGACTTAAAAGATATTTTTGGTTTCAGTAAATGTTAGCAATAAGACAGAATTCAACTTTTAAATGAATGAACAACAAGTAAGCATAAATATGAAGTTTAGGGATAAGAGAAAATAAACACAGAGTTTATAGTGGTTCGGCTTGATCCAAGCCTACATCCACTCTCTCGCACTGATAGCCCACTGGCTAGATTTCACTATGAATCAAAAGAGTCGTTACAGTATCACGTCCTTGATTCCACAGTGTAGAGACTTTGCTACACTTCCTCAAGGTCTCACAAGTATTTAAACTCTCTTTTAAGTACAAATTTCTCAGTCAACAATTGAATCAACAAAGAACAAGGAGCTTCAGACTTTGGAATTTCTCTATCACACACACACTCGAATAACTAGAGCTTCTTTCTTATACACTCCTTCATGCCTTCATGTCCGTTGGCACTTTCCAAAGGAGTTCTTCCAATCTACCCATTGGACAGAATCAATTAGGGAGATCTCAAGTTACTTAAGGAATGTGATGATAGCCCACCAATCCTGCTCGCCATATAATCAGAATCTAGGTTTCCATAAGTAGAACCTTCCAAGTATACCTTGCCAATCAACGAATCCAATTTACTCATATCAAATTCAAAACGAATAAAAGATCTTGAGATGCTATCTCCAGCCGTGAGAAACTTCTTTAGCCGCTCAATTCTGGATAAGTCTTCTTCGTTGGTCTAGTAACTTTCAATGAGGGCAGACTTTAAAACTTGAATCTAGCGGTCTTCAGATTTTGACGGAAGAGTCTGCAAGTCTTCAGACTAGACTAATGGAAATGTTTTGTCAACTTCAAAACACATAAGGAAGTTTTCTCCAACAATCTCCCCATTTTTTATGGTGACAAAACTTTCCTGCAGATTTGGAAATTTTTGACCTGCAAGGCAATACTCAAGCAAACAAGGATATCTCATAAAAGATAAATGAGTTAGGACAAATATAGTATCGAATCTGCATCCACAGGAAATAGGTTAGTCCTGTAAAAACAACTATCTTTGCCATGAGTACCAACAATGCTTAAGATATTGCAAACGATCAAACCACAATCCAAAAATCACAACAATCCAAAAGTCACAATCTCACAACCAGACAAAAGTTTAAAGTCAAAAACAAGTCTGTTAAATCAAATATGCACTTCTCCCCCTTTTTGTCAGCATTAAAAAAAAGGTAGAGACGAAAACGAGAATTAGGTTAAGATTGTTTTGGAACGCGAACAAGTTGGAAATCTCCCATCGACTTGACAGTCTCCTCCAGCTTTCTTAGATCCTCCTTCAGTTGTGCTAATTCCTCACCTTTGGCAGTTGCTTGAACTTGAAGATAAGGGCCTGAACTTGATTGAGCAAAGATTCTGAAGAGGCTTGATAAGCATTATGCATATTCTGAAATTCGTATTCCAAGGCATAAATTTGACCTCGCATCTCCATAAGAATATCAAGCAGTCTTCTAAAGTCTACTGAGTTGTCAGTTTGAGTGCTTGCTTCGGCATGATCAGATAGTGGGGATGATGGCACATTAGCATGAGTATCCAGATTCGGAGATAATGCCTCATGACCTTCTTCAAGGAAGTGAGAAGCATATACATCTTCTGGATTGGTAGGAGAACGACTGACATCATCACTAGTAAAAGCAAGTGAAGGAGTACCTCTTTTCTCAGCAGCTCCCCCTGTTTCAGTGACTTTAGGTGGAGAGAAGTACTCTTCATGTTCTGTTTCTTCTTCAGTGACAGGATGGCCTTGTTCTCCTTGTTGCTCTTCTTCTGCATCTCCTTTTTCCTCCGCTTCCTTCCTTATCGATTCCCTTTCTTCACTCCTCTTCTCTGTCTCTTCTGGGTCTTCTCTATCCTCTGTCTCTGGAACAGAACGCTCCAACTTCCTTAAGGTAAGAGCGGAAATGGTAACATCATCATCATCATCTTCTTCATCCTGCAAGATGATCGCTCTTCTTCTTTTAGATGGAGCTATCACGGGCTCCTTGCCTTTCCGCTTTGCAGCCACAGAGTCTAGATGAGATTAGACAGGAGTCTTCTCCTTGAATTTCTCTAGAGCCTTGTTTAGCTGTTTCAGACGCATCTTGGAAACCATCTTCAGCCCTATCATCATTTGATCGCATGTCCGAACACACAGAATTCTCAAAGGCTGAATGTTAAAGTGTCTGAATAGCTGAGTAACAAGTGCTGAATAGGGAAGTTGACCCTTGTCCTTCACCATTGATCTATACATGTGAAACATGATAGTATGTGGTAGAGAGAACTTTTTACCAACATTGATAGCGTACATCAGCTTTGCTTCTGAATTGGAGACGTCTGTCTTTGACGTGGATTTGGGTCTAAGACAGTTTATCACAATCTTGTGAAGTAAGATATTCGAAGCATTCATCCTCGAATAGGAAATTCGGCCTTCTACCATTCCATCTCGAACAAGCTCCACTGTTGCACGACCAATAGACACGCTAATTAATTGAAATAACCCTCTCTCTACTCCAATCACATTAGCCAGAGTGTCCATGTCAACCACATAATCCTGGTCTCCAACACTGAAAGAGAATCTATTCACATCCAAAAAACTTAGATTGGAATAGAAATAAGCAGAAAGTTCTGGATGGGCTATAGTAGAGTCAGAGCAAAAGCGTTCAAGTTGAAGTAAAGTAAATTTCTCCCGCAACTTCACATTCAGAGAGTCAAGAAAATCGAAATCCACACTTCTTGGGTTCATCACCCCTCGCTTTAACAACTTAGAGTAAGTTTGCTTGTGTTCCTCAAAACGAAACAAATCTGATTTTGTTCCTTGAATGTTCACAGCAATACCCATTCTAGGCTTAAAATGAGTAAACATCTTTTCATCATCATTTCCATCAGGCTAATTAACTCCTCCAAAACGTGGATCACTTGGGAAATTTGCAAAGGCCTTATCTGCGGAACCAGCAAGAGCAATCCCCAAACGTTCCATCGTTTGCAAAAAGTGGGTTTCATTTCTGTACCCCTTTTCTTTTAAAAACTCGTCAATAATGGTCATTGGAGAGCCTCCATCCTTTAAGGCAGAATAAAGTTTGAAGTTAAAAGCAGGCTTTTGAGTTCTTACGGGTTTAGCATCTTCGATAACTTCTTCCTCCGTTTGTTGCTGAACATTCTGTGGTCTAGCCTGAGGAGAATGGCACGGTTGAGAATGTTGTGGATTCTGCTGTTGCCTTGGCGATCTTCTTGCTCAGTAAGGTCAAAGTGCATAGGACCCTCACTCATATGATGTGATCCCCTGCTTACAATCTTTGATGACTTTCTTTGGAAAGACATTATCACAGTCTTTGAGAGTTTCCGAACTCGATTTGCGAGAAAGATGAAAACTTTAAGGATTTAAAATAGGGAGAAAAAGTAAGAAGGTGAAGTTCTGTGCTTTTAGGGTTTGTGAGTAAAAAAGGAGAAGAAGAATAGTATATAAAGCAATCGAACCGGGGTATACGAATCGTCATAAATAAAAAAAAAAAAAATGCCTTTTCAAAAATAACTGCCTTTTTGAAAATAGATAAATGTTCTAAAAGATAACTTCTTTTTCAAAAAGGAATGATTGTTGTAAATACAAAAACTTGAAAAGATAATATCAATTAATTACAGACAAACATACCTTTACGAAAGATAAATTTCTAAAATTGAAATAACTTACAGTCGAGATCCTTGATCTTCTGAGTCTGAACATCTTTTGGCTTTTATCCCTGAGTCTGAGATTCTTCAGATTTTATAATATTAAGTTTGTGTCGAATAGACTCAAATTGACTTTTCTCCAGTGGTTTTGTAAAGATGTCCGCTAGCTGATTCTTTGAGTCAATGAATTGAATCAGGATTTCTCCATTTTGAACATGGTCTCTTATAAAGTGATGTTGAATCTCTATATGCTTTGCTCTTGAATAAAGAATTGGATTCTTGGTAAGATTAATCGCGCTTGTGTTGTCATATTTAATCTCAGTGCATGATTCTTTGATTCCAAAGTCTCTTAACTGTTGTTTTATCCATAAGATTTGAGAACAACAACTTCCAAGAGCCACATACTCTGCTTCTACTGTTGAGAGAGCAACCGTACTTTACTTCCTTGAGAACCAAGATACTGTCTTGTTTCCAAGTAATTGACAAGTACCCGAGGTGCTCTTTCTATCAACTCTGCATCCAGCTAGATCTGCGTCTGAATATCCAAGGAGAGTAAAGTCTCCTTTTTTAGGATACCATAGTCCTAACTTAGAGGTTGTTGCAACATATTTGATGATACGTTTCGCAGCACTTAGATGAGATTCTTTGGGATCTGATTGAAATCTGGCACAAATGCAAACACTAAACAAAATGTCAAGTCTAGAGGCAGTAAGATAAAGAAGTGAACCAATGATACTCATGTATAGCTTCTGGTCAACTTTCTTTCCTCCTTCATTTTTATCTAGCTTCGAGGAACTTGACATTGATATATCAGTCTTTTTGCAATTCTCCAAACCAAATTTCTTAACAAGTTCTTTAGCATATTTTTCTTGATGAATGAAAATTCCTTCCTTCAATTGTTTCACTTGTAGTCGGAGAAAGAAAGATAGTTCACCCATCATGCTCATCTCGAATTCATCATGCATAGACTTAGAGAATTTCTTGCACAGATTTTCGTTAGGAGATTCGAAAATAATATCATCAACATAAATTTGAATAAGCAGAAAATTTTTACTTTCTCTTTTAATAAAAAAGAGTGGTGTCTATTTTACCTTTCTCAAAGCCACTTTGGATTAAAAACTTACTTAACCTTTCATACCAAACTCGAGGTGCTTGCTTTAATCCATATAACAATTTTTTCAGTCTGAATACATAGTCTGGTTTCCTTGGGTCTTCAAAACCGGGAGGTTGTTCCACATAAACTTCCTCTTGAATGAATCCATTCAGGAATGCACTTTTGACGTCCATTTGAAATAGCCTAAAATTTTTATAGCAAGCAAAAGCAAGTAATAAACGAATTGCTTCTAACCTTGCCATTGGTGTGTAAGTTTCATCATAGTCTACCCCTTCTTCTTGCGTATATCCCTTGGCCACGAGTCTTGCTTTGTTCCTTATGACTTTTCCTTTTTCGTCCATCTTGTTCCTGAAAACCCATTTAGTTCCAATAATAGATTTACCTTTTGGTTTAGGAGTTAATTCCCAAACATCGTTAACACTGAATTGCCTGAGTTCTTCTTGCATAGCTTCAATCCAGCTTTCGTCAGTTAAAGCTTCTTCTATGCTTTTGGGTTCTATTTTAGAAATAAGAGCTACAGTGCTAGACTCTTCATGCCTTTTGGATCTTGTTCATATCCCTTCATCAATATCACCAATAATGAGTTCTTTGGGATAACTAGACTTGTGCTTCCAGTTGCTGGTTAGTCTGACAGTCTGCTCATCTTTTTCTTCATTTGATTCTTCAAAATTTGTTCGTTGTTGACCTTCTATAGTCTAAGATACTTCAGAGGAATTAGACTTTGTAGAGTCTGGAGCAAGTTCAGATTCTTCAGGTTGAGTCTGAACCAACTGATTTTGTATAAAGTCTTGAAATTTGACATTCATTGATTCTTCCACAGATTGAGTCTTCTTGTTGTATACTCTGTAGGCTTTGCTGGTGGTTGAATATCCAAGGAAGATTCCTTCATCTGATTTTTCTTCAAACTTACCAATGCAATTATTTGCATTTTTCAAAATAAAACATTTGCAACCAAACACATGAAAATATGAAACAATTGGCTTTTTTCCTTTGAACAACTCATAAGGAGTTTTCTCCAGAAATGACCTTAAAAAAACTCTGTTAATGATATAACATGCTGTGGAAACTGCTTCAGCCCAAAAACGAGAAGAAATGTTACTTTCAATTAAAAAAGTTCTTGCCATTTCTTGCAAAGATCTATTCTTTCTTTCCACAACTCCATTTTGTTTTGGAGTATATGGTGAAGAGAAAACATGCTTTAAACCATATTCATCACAAAAATTTGCAAAGTCTTGATTCTCAAACTCACCTCCATGGTCTGTCCGAATGCTTGTTATAGTATGTCTTTTCTCATTTTGAATTTTCTTAGCAAATTTTGGAAAATGAGAGAAAGCTTCAGACTTACTTGATAAAAAGAATACCCAAGTAAAATGAGAATAGTCATCTACAATTACCAAGCAATATTTCTTCCCACCAATACTTTGTGTTCTGGTTGGTCCAAAGAGATCCATATGCAGAAGCTGCAGAATATGATTAGTAGAAACTTGATTTATAGGTTTAAAGGAATTTCTTACCTGTTTTCCCAAAGCACATGGTGTGCATAACTCTGACTTTTGAAATCTTAGGTTGGGCAGTCCACGAACAAGCTTTTTGGAGGAAATTCTGGCTATCTGCTTCATATTGACATGGCCAAGTTTTCTATGCTAAATATTTTCTTCATCTTGAATAGAAATTAGGCACTGAGAGCTTTCTAATTTGATATCCAGCAGATAAATGTTTCCATGTCTTCGTCCAGTAAAGGATTGAGACAAATCCTTATTAGTTCCTGAACATATGCCTTCTTGAAAATTGATTTTGAATCCAATGTCACACAATTGACTCATACTGAGAAGATTATAGTTTAAGCATTCCACCAAGGAAACATTATTGATTGTGAGACTCCCAATCTTGATAGTTCCACATCCAATAATTTTTCCTTTGCCATTTCCACCAAAAGAAACTTTTCCACCATTTATTTGGGTAAGCTTTATGAAGCAATTTGAATCTCCTGTCATATGTCTCGAACAGCCACTATCCAAATACCATTTGATCTTTTTCTTGATAGTCACCTCAATTTTCTTGTCTGAATTTGAGTCTAAGTTTGTTTCAGAGTCTGAGTCTGATTTTGAATTTGCCATCAGACAAATGTTGGCATATTCTTCATCACTCTCTTCACATTCTGTGTCGCTCCAAGTCTCTACTTTAAGAGCTTTCTTGAATTTCTCTGTATTTCCTTTCTTTTTCTTCAATAGAGGACAGTTGGGTCTAATGTGTCCTTTCTTCTTGCATTCGAAGCAAATCACATCTTTGTTGAACTCATTCTCTTCAGTTGCTTTATTATGAGATCTTTGAGTATTTTGCTTCCTCCAGTTGTACTTTCTTCCTTTTCTGTTTAACTTTCTGAACTTCCTTATCATGAGTGCTAATTCTTCATCATCCAGATCATCTTCTAAATCTGTAACATCAGAATCATCATTAGACTTTAAAGCAATTGACTTCTTACCTTTAGGACCTTCTTCTTCATCGATTTGCTCCACTTCATAAGATTGAAGTGTGCCCACTAATTCGTCGACAAATAAAGGTGTGATCCTTTGTGTTTCTCTAATGGAAGTCTTGATGTGATTACAGTCTTTAGAGAGTCCTCGCAACAACTTGTTGACTTTCATTTGCCCTGAGATTGGTTGACCATGATATGCAAGACCATTTACAATCTCTGTAAAACGGCTAAACATATCAGTGATGGTTTCTCCTGGCTTCATTTTGAAAGCTTCATATTGCCCAAAAAGAATGTTGATCTTTGTTTCTTTAACTCGATCGGTTCCTTCATAGGTAACGTGCAACCTGTCCCAAACTTCTTTTGCTGTTTCACAGGATGAAATTCTGTTATACTCAGTAGGAGATAAGGCACAGTATAAAGAATATATAACTTTTGCGTCAAGAGCTTGTCTCTTGGTTATCTCTTCTTGTGTCATCTCTCTAGCATCTATCACTTCCTTCACTCTTTCTGAAGTTGATGTTATTGTAGGAATAACTCCTTTTTCCACCACATCCCATTCAAGGGGATCTTTCGATCTTAGGAAAGCTTTCATCTTGTTCTTCCATACGTTGTATTCCTTCCCATCAAAGTAAGGAGGTCTGGTGTTGCTTTGACCTTCAACCAGTCCTAGAGCCAAAATACTAGCCATAGATCTTTAGCTTAAGAAGTAAAACACTTCAATAAATAAGCATACAGGCTCTGATACCAATTGAAAAAAGGCTAGTGAATACACCTAGAGGGGGGTGAATAGGTGTATATAAGAATTTTCGTAGGACTTAAAAGATATTTTTGGTTTCAGTAAATGTTGGCAATAAGACAGAATTCAACTTTTAAATGAATGAACAACAAGTAAGCATAAATAAGAAGTTCAGGGATAAGAGAAAATAAACACAGAGTTTATAGTGGTTCGGCTTAATCCAAACCTACGTCCACTCTCCCGCACTGACAGCCCATCGGCTAGATTTCACTATGAATCAAAAGAGTCGTTACAGTATCACGTCATTGATTCCACAGTGTAGAGACTTTGCTACACTTCCTCAAGGTCTCACAAGTATTTAAACTCTCTTTTGAGTACAAATTTCTCGCTCAACAATTGAATCAAAAAAGAACAGGAGCTTCAGACTTTGGAATTTCTCTATCACGCACACAATCGAATAACTAGAGCTTCTTCCTTATATACTCCTTCATGCCTTCATGTCCGTTGGCACTTTCCAAAGGAGTTCTTCCAATCTACCCATTGGAAAGAATCAATTAGGGAGATCTCAAGTTACTTAAGGAATGTGATGATAGCCCACCAATCCTGCTCGCCCATACAATCAGGATCTAGGTTACCATAAGTAGAACCTTCCAAGTATACCTTGCCAATCAACGAATCCAATTTACTCGTATCAAATTCAAAACGAATAAAAGATCTTGAGATGCTATCTCCAGCCGTGAGGAACTTCTTTAGCCGCTCGAATCAAATCCTTAAATAAATACTCAATTCTGGATAAGTCTTCTTCGTCGGTCTAGTAACTGTCAATGAGGGCAGACTTTAAAACTTGAATCTGGCGGTCTTCAGATTTTGATGAAAGAGTCTACAAGTCTTCAGACTAGATTGATTGAAACGTTTTGTCAACTTCAAAACACATAAGGAAGTTTTCTCCAACAAATGGTCCACTTCATTGACCAATTCATGCTCAAATGTCTATCCGTGGTCATGCGTAACGCCCGTGATAAGACGACCAAGATTCTCCTTGATTAGGTCTTCATCTATTATTAGCTGGTGGCTTAACCCATAAGGATATCCTAGACTAATATGCGCATACCCATACACCCCTTTAGGGTCTAGAGAGACATTGAGCATCAATCACCAATCACAAATATCCAGTAATCCAACATCAGAATGAGAGTCATCTCACAACTCAGGCATTTGATATATAAATATCAAAGCGTTCTTAAAGAACCACAGACATTTCAAAATTCTTTCATAAAAGGGTTTCACAAACCATTTTTAGACAATCATTCAAACCCAATTAAAAGGATAATTATCTCTTTCAACAACAAAATGGCAGTGAAAGCTTGATCTTGTTTTATGCAACAAAAGATGCTATTTATCCACTCATGGCATATATAATCCATAATGTTTTTTTTTTCAAAACATGAGTTTAAAACACAAAGAAGAAATAGTGTCACTCACCTGGGAAAAGCCCAAAAACCAACTACGACGCTTACTTAAACCGATGCTGTGACGTCCCAGGGCGTCACATACTAAGCGCAAGCGGAAAATTTAATTATAACTATTATTATAATTCTTTCTAATATAATATAGAAACCTCCTTCAGTAGTATCCATAGTAATTACCATTGAAGGTTAACATGTATAACATGGATTAATTAAAATCTATAATTTATACCATAGGGTTATCCTACCATTACTTCTACTAAAGATAATTAATATCATTCACACATATAAGATCACAAGAAGCTTCATTACTTTAACATCACAGGGCCTACAAAATTTTATCGACCTGGACTTCTTTCATGTTCCTCGCCTTTATGTACAACATATATATAGCAAAAGTAAGGTGCATCATAAACTAGGGATAAGAGGGTATGGGTATCTACTTCATAAGTTCCCACACAAGCCCACGAGCAAAAGAAAAGAAAGTTAGACAGCTTCTTCGTGATCAAAGCGTCTAGGCGCCATCCGTCCTAGCTCCTGCACCGTCGTTTCCAAAAGGTATAGGGCCAAACATCGCCCCATCATGCTTGATAAACCAAGCAACAAACTTCAGGGGAGTCATCTCTGCTCTACCGTCGTCCATCCATAACATGGCCTCATACTTGGAGAAGGTCAGCTCGACATCATCATCATACACATCGGTAAAAGTAACATCAATGCTTGTTATCACACCGTAACGAGCTACAGGCGGCACGTCCATACTATCAATCTGAAAATGTAAGGTATGAGCAAATCTATGCCCAGTAAAGAATAATAAAACTCTAACTTAAATAATCCACAACCATCAATATTACCAGAGAATCATAATCAAAGCAATTCAGAATATAATAATATAATTGTCGCAAAAATAGTTAATACTTCACCTAATTAAACACCTTGTATGCATCCATCTCCATACTTACCTTTTCAAAAATCACTTTCATATCAAGATGCAATGCAACAATAATGTATGAACTCACTCGCCAAATAGAATTATATTTAGTGTGCACGTGATCCACTCTCGAATCAGTCATAACCGGAACTCTGCCGGCCTGATCGAGTCACTTCCAGAAAGTACGTTATCCGGACTTCCACAATATTTCTATTATGGGCATCTCACTCCGAGGCATCCTGGTATCTCTCAACCGAGGTCCTCCCAAGACCACTCAGCAAGGGGCATCTCACTCCGAGGCATCTCAGTATCACACAACCGAGGCATCCTTGATCACACACAAGGGCATCTCACTCCGAGGCATCCCGGTATCTCTCAACCGAGGCATCCAAGACCACTCAGCAAGGGCATCCCAAACTTCCGGGGCATCACCGGTATCCCAGTACCGATGGGTCCGTTCACCCTCTTAAGCACACATTTCACACCATCACACCTTTGATTAATGCATTTATCGTATGCAAAAGAAAAGACTCCAAAGTACCTATCTAGGTATCTAATTCTCATGATCCTAGCACACGTGCGTGTCCAAATTATAAGATAAAATCCATTACGACATGTCCCATACCATGCCGAACAAATATTCATCCCATAATCAAGCACTATGCACCGCACACATTGCACTCGCATGGTACTATATGCACTTATATTTCTAATGATGTATGTGGTCTATGACTGTGTCTACCGTGAGCTTATTAGACTCTTTTATCTATATAAATACCTCATGAGTCGATTATATACCACAGTATATATATATATAATAGTTCTCGGATTAGGACATATTATTAGTTAAATGCACAGTTTCTGTTTTGGTAATAGAAAATATATCAATTCTTGTCAAAATATTACCAAATTTTAGTACGTTATACTAGAGACATAGATCTATAACTTCCGTGAAGAAACTTAATTTCGAATCTTGCTGTATTAAGAAAAACAATCACTGTAATCTTTACTATTACCCTATACTGACGTCCAGATTTTATATTCACTAAGAAAATTGTTTTATTACTCAATCCATGTTCATTTAATCTCAAATTTTGACACGTTATTCCTTAGGATATTTTCTATAATTTCCATTAAGAACTCGAAGTCCAATTCTAAATAGGTAAATACAGAAAATTCACATAATCAGTAAAGGTCATACTAATTACCACAGAAACAGTTTACTGACTTTACTAAGTTCGTTTCTATTTCTACACTTGTATATATTTATATTATTATAACTACGTGTATAACTCAATCTTATATATGTTCCTTCATATAAAATGGTTCTTCCATATTTCTATTAACATACATAAAGAAAACTTAACACAAACAGAAAACTCTATAATTATTTTCGCCTAGAACCGAATAGATACTTCTCTTTTCTCACTTCTAACTTAATGAAATAACTTATCTACCCATAATTTTCTTCCAACATACTCAAATGCTCACTCACAGCAACTCAAAACTTATCTTTCTTTAACAAACAATCAACTTCACAGCTTGGCTCGAAATGTCGTTGTACCCGCAAGCCATTTATCACGATTTCTACCCAAAACAGCACACTCGGCATCCACTTCATCACTTGTTCAACAAAACAACCAACCTCCATCAAATTTTCGAGACATGCAAAGCTCAAATACAACATGCAAAGACCTCTAGTTTCACTCTTAGGTCCATCAAGCTTAAAACAACACAAATCCAACACTTCTCACCACTTTTATTCACAAGGCAGCACACTTTCTTTTGGATTTCGCATCATGCAAGGTCCGAATTTAACATGCAATGGCTTCTACAACTAATCCATCACTTACTCAACTCAAATAATCAACAAAACAACAACTATATCTCATATTCCTCATAGCTTGGTTAGATCCACAAGCTTTTCTTGATGAAGTAGTGGATACACTTCAATTTAGAGTTCCATTCTTCCTTACCTTGCTCGGCTATCAACCAAACACAAAAGCACTTCAAGAACAACACCACAACTTCACATGCAAGAGGAAAATGACTGGTTTTGCTGCTGGTTCTTCCCTGCCCGTCCGAGAGAGAAGAGGAGAAGATGAAGGTGAATTTGTTTGGTTCTTGAGGAGAGAGAGAGAGAATTTCGAATTTATGAGGAAACAAACCTACTAACTAATCTCTAGGCTAGGAAATTATGAGATATGCTAATGATTATCCTTCTTTGCTTGTTTTGGTTGAGAAGACATTGAATCCGTGGGTGGTGGAGAGAGAGAGAGAGAAAACGGATGGAGAGGAGGGAGAGGGTGTGTCGCGGCTTCAAGCATCCGGTTCCTTCACCATTTGTCACTCAATCTTAATTAGGTTTTTAATTCATACCATTAATTATAACATTAATTGACAATGTCCTCCAATTAATCCCTTTCATTTCCACTTGATTCGATTACACAAAATTGTAACCTATACCGCAAATCAAATAGTTAATGTTAGTCAAAAAGAATTCCATCACAAAATACTAAAGTCAGAATTTATATTAGCATCACAATTATTAATTTAAATCATCTTAATTGTGATCTATAAATCTTAACTAAAATAAAATCACTTGGGCCTAATTTATCTATTCCTAGCCCAATGGGCCTAATCCATAATAATCCCGGCCCACTAAACTAAGCCTTCGATCCTAAGAATCCCGAACCTTGGCCCACTTAAACCAAGTCCAAGCCCACTATCTCTCACTCGAATCCACAAGTCCAATTCGTGTGGCCCACTTAATTCTCAAGCCCAAACGATCCTCACGGTCCATCGGGTTCACTTCTTGGCCCATTTAAAAATAATCCGAACTCCTAATGATTCAATTACACTAACGAAGGTCAATGAAATTCGGGATGTCACAGACGCACTCGGATCCCTAACAATTAAACGAAAAACAATATCAAAAGGCCAAGTAAAAAAAAAAAAAAAAATTCTTATAACGAATCGCTTATACTAAGCATATTTGTTGATAAAACGACACCTACGAGCCAAACGAAAGCTCGTATTTAGCATAAACCTATTGTTGTCTGCTAGGCATAGCTCGCGCGCTAAATTTTTTTGCGCCATAATTTCCTCTACAA
This sequence comes from Eucalyptus marginata, assembly GCA_014182565.1. Lineage (NCBI taxonomy): Eukaryota > Viridiplantae > Streptophyta > Magnoliopsida > Myrtales > Myrtaceae > Eucalyptus > Eucalyptus marginata. The sequence continues at coordinate 26,830,534 of CM024585.1, read as the reverse complement.
TATTCCGTTTCGAGCCATCTTATAGTTCTCTTGATACACTACAACAACCCCAACTTAGTTGTCCCAAAACCTTACCGAAAATTGCTAAAATTCAGAGCCAAAGCTATTGTTCGGTATCGTTTGGTACTATTCCAAAATGTGCGCCAAAATTGAAAATTCCGTTATAGGCAAACTGTAAGCTCAAATCACAATTCATAAAATGCTATAACTTCACAACACCCTAAATTATTATTTCTATAAAATTACGTAGTTCAATAACTCAAAAATTAGACTTCATCGCACAAATCTCCAAGAAATCTGAATTTTGAGCCCTAATTGCGACGATTTGTTTGAATAGGTGATTATAGGCTTCGATCACTTACTGGCGTTGCAAAATGGAGTTAAGTCGGCTTAGTGAGGCTTCTAGGTCGTGAGCGCGCCAAAAATTTTCCATTCCTCCTTTCTTCTTTCTCCTTTCTCTTCTTTTCTCTCCTCCCTTTTTTTCTTCCTTTCCCCTGTTTCGTTTCTGCCCAAGCCCTACCTCTCTCTTCTCTTTAAAAATAGCCCAAGCTTCCACTCTTCTCCTTCAGCTTCTTTTGTTGACTTTTCAAACCCTCTTCTTTTTTTTCTTTCTTTTTTTTTCTCAAAGCTCATATAATTACATAGAAAGTGTCACGGTTAATCTTTCTGTTGTACTTTTTTCTCTTACCAATCAAGTTTTACTAACATGGATGTTGGAACACATGTATCGTGCTATATTATGCTTACATAGCGTGACACCACATAGGTGCTGAGACAACATAAACATAAAAAGAAAAAATGACACAATTGAGAGAGAGCTCCATTATGACCCGCCATTATCGTGGGCTCCAACTCTAAGTTAGCATTGGCCATGGCCATTCATGCTCAAGCTCATGGATGGCCATAGCCATGATGTCTATTTGAGCTGCAAAGCTTGAGCCATGGCTACTTGATCTTTGAGCTTGTGGCGTTGCCACATGAGCTTTAATCTTGCAGCGTTTTCATTCGCTTGAGTCATGAGCCACAGAGCTCATAGCCCATAACTACTCAATTGCTAGTTGTGAGTCGATACGAATAATAGTTTTTGTGGGTTTTTGTTTTCATAATAAAATGAAGAAGAACCTACAGGAGGGAGGGAGGGAGGGAGGGAGAGTCTATGGGCCCATTTGGTTCGGCATTTGAAAGGGGCTTTTGGACTGTAAAGGGGTTTGGCCAAATACAAACGTGTTCGGTTCAATTTTTTGGACGGCTTTGGCAAGATACAATTTCATCTCCAGATGGCTTTAAGGGCATTTAACCAAAGTAGCTTCGGAGGTACTTTGGGAAGTTGCAGCTTTGGAATGCAAGTCCCACGGGTATTGTTCATCTTCTATAGGGAAACAAACGGAGGCCGACGACCTCTGACCAAGGAGTTGCCAGCGCTGGCGACCGTTGCCTAAGGGGTCACTTGACCCTGGCAACTGCTGCTTGAGGGTCGCGGCCACCGTCTGAGGTCATGTGACCTCAAGAGGTGGTTGCCTTGGTTCGCATGACCCAGTTGACGGTCGCCTGGGTTCGCGTGACCTAGGCAATGGTTGCCTGGAGTTTACGACCTAGGCAACTGGTCATGCAAACCTATGCGTCACGACCTAGATGGCTACCTAGGTTGCGAACCCCAGGTGTTGCCTGAGGTTGCATGATCTCAAGTGAGGCTGGTGGCGGCCAAATCTAGCCGCCGGTGGCTAGATTAAAAAAAAAATTAAGAAAAGTCGTATGCAAAATGTAGTTTTTACCAAACTACATTTAAGTTAAAGTTGTTTTCCAATACACTTTAAAATTATAATTTACCAAACACTACTTGCATTTTCGAAAGACCCTTTTAGCCTAAAGGTATTTGCATTTTCCCAAAGATATTTGCCCAAAATTGAACCAAATGAGGTCGACATTTGTAAAAACGAAAAAAAAAAATCCACATCAACAAATAAATTAGAAATTCACGTCAGAAAATAGCTAGAAGTGTTTCAACAAAAGGACGACCAATGGCACTCTATGTGCAAGAACGGTTTCATATAAAATAAAAAAAGGGTAAAATCACCAAAACCCTTAAACTATATCTACTGTCATACATTTATCCTAATTTTTTTATGACACCAAAAACTCCAAATTCATATCTATGTGATACATTTACCTCAAATTTCTTTTTGTGACACCAAAAACTCCAAATTTATATGTTTGTGACATATTTATCCCCAAAATTTTGGGTCGTAGAAAAAATTGTGGTTTTTCGTGTCACAAAAAAAGTTTGGGGTAAATGTGTCACACAAATATAAGTTTGAGATTTTTACAATTATTGAAAAAATTAAGCTAAATGTGTCACACAGGTACAAATTTAGGATTTTTAGTGTCGCAAAAGTAGTTTAGGTAAATATGCCATAGTGGACAAAATTTGGAGTTTTTTGTGAGGTTTTCCCTTTAAAAAAATTAAAGGAATGACTTTGATTGTTGAGGAAAAGTTGAGAGATCATTTATCAATGCCTTGATCTCTTAAATGATTGTGGAATCTAAGTGATCGAACAATAAAATAGACAAATAAGAAAATAACAAATATCGGATTTTACGGTTTGATCGATGTGACTTGCATTCGTGGGAGAGTAGTAAAGAATTCCATGATAGATCAAGCCATACTACGTAAATTACAATTACACTCGAGTTACTTAAATACTCTAATGTTTTCCAAACTCCAATTACACCTAATATTTCACATAGTACTTAGTCTCACAATTTCTCACAAAATAATCTCTCGATCTCACCAAAATATCAAACAAATTTTATCACAAGATTTAACTGAGTTCAACATATAAACTATTGAAGTAATTCCCCAAAGAGCCCTCTGCCAAAACCCTAATACCAATGGGACGTCACTCACAAATATTTCACTCCCGCGACACTCACTCAAAACCGCGCTTCAATATTTCTTCATAACCAATGGAGTAACCCACAACTCGATATTTATTTATAGGATTAATATCACAATAAATCATAAACTTATATATTTGTGATAAATTTACCCAAGACTAATTTTTTGATAGCCAAAAATCTAAAATTGGTCATCTGTAACAAATTTACCCCCTTATTAGTTTCCTTGAAATGTTACTATCAAATTGCTGAATTTGATGACATATGATAATTGATGGATGTCTCAATTTGGGATTTTACCCTTTGTTTGTTACAAATGTACTAGTTTAGGATTTTTTATGATCAAATAATTAGTTTGAGGTAAATTTATGATAGATGTACAAATTTGAGTTTTTTGTGGTAAAAAAAAAAAAAAATTAGATTTAGATAAAATTGCCATAAGTATATCAATTTTAAATTTTTTGTAGTATTATTCCGTTTATAATAGCCAAATTGACTGATTGAAAAAGGAAACTAAGTCCAACTCCGAACTTTCTTATTCTGTTGTTGTGTTGACCGACTCCCATGCAGAAATTGATTTTCGTAATCTACAAGTTCTGGTCTTTTGATTATCAAATCGGCAACTTAAGGTCCAAATATGCACTTTGGACTCTGACGCCAAATATGAAATCTAAATTTCCATTCCCGACATCCACAAATATCCGGCTTTAGGAATTTCCTTAATTGACTTAGTCTTTTACAATTCATCTTAGTCGGATTTGTTTTGCTAACTCAAATTCGAGACATAATTTAACATAAATGATCATAGATAGCGCCCTTACCAAAAAAAAATGATCGTAGATAGCGCTGACTTTGTAGAAACACCACTAAATAAAGATATAAGCAGATTACACCCTTTTTTATTGCTGAAGGAAGTTAAGACATCTTAATAGCACCTCTAACACCAGAGAAGGATACACGATCAGAGTAAAATAAGTGCAGCAAGAAAAGTGAAACGACAGTCAGATCGAAAGTATTTAAGAATTGTGTACAGGAAAAAGGAAAAGAAAAAGTGGCAATGGTAGAAAGGAAAAACAAATGAGGGGAAGCTTGGAAAAACTGAGGGGATTATGGTACTGCAAAGGCCCACTGGATTAGCCTTGATATGGATGGATTATGAACTGAAAATCAAAGCTAGGCCTTCCAAAACAATTTCCCGCTGCAATGGAAAATACTGTTTAAAATACTGTTTGGATCAACCTGATTGAAATGAGAACTCAATAAATTTCCCACCTAAACAAACAGCGGAGATTTTTAATGAGCAACGTTGAGATAATGAATTTGGTTTTACAAAACTTGTAAAGCACTGTCACAAATATTAAAAAGTAAGCAATAAACAAATGAATGGAAGCACCCAACAGAAGTCTCATACATCGCTTTAAAAATTAGTTTTGCTAAAAGGTTCGAGTAATCTCTAGCATCACTCATATTCGAAGCATAAAGCTATGGGGTGATTCATGAAAACTCGACTTTAGAAGAGATATGAATGCCATGTGAAAAACGGGGCGGACATTAACATCCTACAGCTCCAACAAAAGGATCTGCTAGCTGGAAATTATTCGCATATATATCCCTGTCCTAGCAAGTCATAGTTTTAAGGGCGATTTTCATACCGTGACTCGTTAAATAAACAAAGTAGCTAGCAAGAGGAATTTATACTGAGAAACGCCGAGCCTTATAGCCTGCTTTGCATGCAACGAGGGCACATTCGAGAACGATGAGACACTAGCCAGAATCCAAGCTAGGAGTTACTGATACGTTAGATCCAGATTCCAGGGCCAAAATCATTTGAAAGTGGAGATGACAGTTTTCGATGCTAACTACCAATGTCACCTGGGATCTCAAAAAGCAGACAACATATCATTATATAGAATGAAGGGTCTTTACAACTGGTCTGGCCGCGCACTTATTCCAAGCTTGCTTGTATCTATGTGCAACATAAATAGCTAGGGGAAAAAGCCCCAAGAAAGCCAATCCCCAAATGCTGAGATTCGCTCTTGACTACAGAAAAAGCAAAAGAGCGTATGCACTATCTAACTGAAGCACTTCTTGTACTAAGCATTTATCTTATCATCCTCAAGACTCGGACTTCGTCGAAGATGAACTATTTGGGTTCTGCAAGGAAGCAGTTGAGGTATTACTCTTTGTCTGGGAACTCTGGTTCGACGATGACGACTCGGTGAAGAAAACTACATGCTCCTGATTATCAAGAAGCAGTTGAAGGGCTCTCGGTATCCTGGGCAGGTTCACATCCAACAACCCCTCGAGTACTTGAACAACCAGCCCCATCGATGGCCTGTGAGTTTCCTCATCTTGGACACACCAGCAAGCAACTCTGCATATCCTATTTAGCTCTTCAGTATCAGCGTTTTTCCCCAAGTCTGGGTCCAAAAGATCAAGCAGGTCACCTCCTTCAGCTATCTTGCTAGCAGCCCATGTTGGGAAGAACTTGATGGCCCCATCTTCCGATAGCTCTAAGTTCCTCCTTCCCGACACAAACTCAAAAAGCATCATCCCATAGCTATAAACATCAGCTTTTGCTGTTATGGCCACTCCAGAGATCCACTCCGGCGCAAGATACCCTCTCGTGCCTACCCTCTCGTGCCTCTCATGGTTGTCAACACCTTGCTGAAATCTCGGCCAACAAGCTTTGCCAGGCCAAAATCTGCCACTTCTGGACAGAATTCAGCATCTAGAAGGATGTTCTCTGGCTTGATGTCACAATGTATGATGCAATCTCTGCACTTCTCATGGAGATAAGCCAGACCTCGAGCTGTTCCCAAAGCAATTTGGTACCTCGTTTTCCAATCCAAGGTCTTCGAGTCCTTTCTATGAAAGAGATGATAGTCTAAGGAACCATTTGGCATGAAATCGTAGACCAACAGCCTCTTGTCACCTTCAGAGCAGAATCCGCGAAGCCTGACAAGATTCACATGCTGGATGGTGCCGATTGTGCTTACTTCCATTCGGAATTGCTTCTCACCTTGGCTTATGCTTTCAAGCTTCTTGACCGCTACGTGACTTGAATCAGGTAATGTTCCTTTGAAAACTGAACCGAACCCACCCCCACCCAACTTCTCTGAGAAATTCTTTGTTGCTACTTGCATGTCCCGGTATGCAAAGGCTATCAGTGAACCCCCCACTACTTTTGTTGTTACAGTTGCCCCTCTCCTCCATCTCCAAACGGCAAACGAGACAATGGCTAATATCGCTACCGCGGCACTAACAGACCCTGCCACTATTGCAGTTACATTACTCTTCTTGCTGGGATCCTTAATGTCGGAGGCAGCAAGCCGGACATAGAAACTCCTTCCAGGGGTAGTGCCTTGTTTGAGCTGTTCCACATTGAAGAGATCCCCGATCCAGATTGAGCAGGCATTATTTTCGAAAGCATAAGCCGTGCAAGAGCAATTGCTCAAACAAGCAGTTCGGCATTCCTGATCGCTCCCTGCAACTAAAGATTGAGGATCATCATGCAATTTCATGTTAGACATAGGCCAGAAACGGTCTTTCTCTGCATTCGCTGCACAATTTAAGTTCGAATTCCTCTTGCAACCACCAGACCAATCACTCCGATTCCAATCCATTGGAGAGCTTATGCTAAATCGCGGCAAGCAGCTGCACAAAACTTCGCTCTGCTCGCTGCAAACACTGAAAGGCCCACAAAGTCTATACACATCGCATTGTTGCGAGGGCTTAGACCAGAACATGGTCCACGCCTGGGAAGGCAACCAAGACTCCTGCTTGATCTGCCCAGAAAGGTCCATCACAAACCTTGATATGGTGTTGAAGGAGCTTTTGATTGAATAGGTGAAGTAGCTCTCGTTCTCATTGTCCACATATTTGAACTCGTAAATATAGTTCGCTCTCATTTCAGGGACACCAGAGAAAATTTTCGTCTTATTGTCCCACGGCCCACAAGTCCAGTAATGGTTAGAATTATTCCACCATATGTAGTACTCACCGTATGGCTGGAGATTGAGAGAGAACAAACCTGTCGAAGGGTCCTCGGCGTTCTTCCATGATGTCAAGTTCTGACTCGTGTTTTTGCGCTTGTCGATCCCTAATTTGGCACCGGGAAGCCACGTGTGCGTCGGGTAATCAAAGCTCTGCCACAGAGTCACGGAAGAATTGGGCGCCGCTTTGAGAGCGAAGTTGCCGTCGTCCTCAAGAACCGCCACCATGGAGCTCGATCCAGATGAAGAAGCAGTCAGATTCGTGGACCAAACGGGGACTTCGGAGTTGTTAACAATCACAAGATTGCCACCCGAGACCTTCAGTTCAGTGGAGTGCCTGTCAGTGACAGGGTTGTCTCGGTTGGCGACCCAGACGACGGTTTGCACCCTGATTTTGTTGTACCAGATGCCTATGTAGGAGTACGTGGAGTTACCCGGCGAGAAGAAGCCAAGCGTAAAGTTGCCACCCAAGGAGGTCAAGGTTTGATTACCAGATATAGATCGATTCGCATCTAGCTTGTCTGTGCCAAGACAGAGGTGGGTGTACAGAGATGAGCAAAGCAAGAAAATTGGGAGTATGAACGACCACGGACTACTGTTTTTGCTATCCATGGCTGGACCATATGGGGTTCGAGCGGACAGGTGTAGAAACAAGATTCACAGGGAAAAGTATATATACCCATTTGTGCTCGGAGCGAGGGCAAGGTAAGAGATCTCAAAGAAGAACAGGTCAATAAACGCACAAAGTGTCGTGTGGAAACTTCAACTGAGACTAGCGCATTGTCATCGAGTACATAGATAGAAGCATCTAAACAGGCATCATACCAGTGGACAAGGATGGGCATATCCCGGAGTGAAGAAGACGCTAGTGGTCCAACTTGGACATGTCCTCATCATACACTAGAATAACATGCAATGAATCTGAACAGTGAACACTCAAACTCGACATCAGACATTTGAATGATCAAGCAGGACTTTAAACATAGTTTTACCAGCATCAGTCAACAACAAAGGAATAAATCCAAATGTCAAAGTCATTCATATAATTGAAAAGTTGAACCGACAAGATTTGATTTTCATGTAGCATTGTCCAATATTCTTATGGTCCCTACTCTTGTCTAAGGTAGACTTGAGGCTAGTATCTTTAACAAAATGTGCTTGTTCCACGCATGCTGAGCTGACCTATTCATCGAAGGACAAAACTCTAGAGCAACGCGTTGATTTTTTTCCCGAATTCATATATATGTAACATCATGGTTGTGTGCCTTTACTGGAAAAACCTTATAGACTTTGTCGTGGCCATACATGTTGGCGTGAAGAGGCCTCTCTGGTTGGACTTGGAGCGATTGGTACTTGGCGCTGTGTCCATTATAATCTTTTACTGTTTTATCAATTCCTATACATATGCCACTTTCTTTATGGGATTAGATTTACCGATGGCCCTTATATTTTAGCCTGAAAATCAAAATCCCCTCTACTTTTTTTAAAGCATCTCTCTACTATTTAAAAGTATGTTAAAAGCCACCAAAAACCTTAAACTATGACCATTGTGAAATATTTACCCCAAACTTTTTTTTTTGTGATATTAAAAATCCCAAAATTTTACCTATGTGACACATTTATCTCAAAATATTGCAGTGTCACACATTTACTCAACACTTTTGTTTCGTAACATAAAAAACCTCAAACTTTTCTTTTGTGACACCAAATACCTCAAACTTTTTTCTATGACACCAAATTTTTGGGATAGATGTGTGACTTGACTATAAGTCTGGGGTTTTTGGTGTTACAAAACAAAAGTTTAGGGTTTTGATGTTACAAAAGTATAAGTTTGGGTTTTTTGGTGTCGAAAATTTTTTTTTTGGGTAAATGTATTACTACACGTTTACGAGTTTGGGATTTTTGATGTTACAAAAAAAAATTGGAATAAATGTGTCACAGTTGATAAAGTTTGAGATTTTTTTGTGGCTTTTTCCCTTAGAAGTATCACCGCTAATCATTCCGTTATAGTTTGCCATTCAATTTTTATGAACAAGATGCCAGCATACCTATTGTGTGGTACTCCGCTCATATAATTATTTTAGGAAAAACAGGTACTAAATTAGGCAACATAAACATAAAATAAAAAAAATGGGCGCAATTACGAGAGAGCTCCATTATGACCCATCATTACCATGAGCTCCAACTCTAACTTAACATTGGCCATGGCTATTCAAGCTCAAGCTCGCAGATGGCCATGGCCACGATGTCTATTTGAGTCACAAAGCTTGAGCCATGGCTACTTAATCTTTGAGCTCGTGGCGTTGCCACATGAGCTTTGATCTTGTAGCAGTCATATTTGCTCAAGTCATGAGCCACAGAACTCACGGCCCATAGCTACTCAATTGCTTGTCGTGAGTTGGTACAAATAATAGTGTTTTTGCATTAGTATAGGCAATATATTTTGTGGGTTTTTGTTTTCGTAAGATGAAGAACCTAAAAAGGAGAGAGACAGCCTACATTTGGAGAATGAAAGAAAAATCCTCAACAAATAAAATAAAAATTCACGTTAGAAAATAGCTAATAGTGTTCCAACACAAGGACGACCAATGGCACTTAAGTGCAAGAACAGTTTCAAATCAAAAGAAATGTAAAATCACCGAAAACTGTAAATTATATTTAGAGTGATATATTTATCCCAAACTTATTTTATGACACCAAAAACTCCAAATTCATACTTATATTGCATATTGACTCTAAACTTATATAATGTGCCACCTAACACTTCAAATTTGTATTATGTGACATATTAACACCAAAAAATTTGGTGTTATAGAAAAAGATTTAGGGTAAATGTGTCACATAGGTATAAATTTAGAGTTTTTGGTGTCACCAAAAATAGTTTAGAATAAATATATCACAGTCAACAAAATTTGGAGTTTTTGTGATTTTTTTCCTTAAGAGAAATTAAAAGAATGACTTTGATTGTCGAGTAAAAGTAGAGAGACCGTTTATCAATGCCTTGATCTTTTAAATTATTGTGGAATCTAATTGATCGAACAATAAAATAGAAAATAAATAAGAAAATAAATTGGACACCAAATTTAAATGATTTTGTTGATGTGACATATGTCCATGGGGAGAGCAGCAAAGAATTCCACTCTAGATCAAACAATCCAATGAAAATTACAACTAGACTCAAGTTACTCAAACACTCCTATGTTTTCCAAGATCGAATTATACTCAATAATTCACGTAGTATTTAGTCTTACAATTCTTTACGAAATAATCTCTCAATCTCAAAAAGGAATTAAATAAATCCTCGCAAGATTTAATTGAGTCCAACACATAAGCTATTAATGTTATTCCATGAAGAACCCACTACCAAACCTGCAGTGCCAATTGGCCGTCACTAACAAATATAGAACTTCCCTTGACATTCACTAAAAACTACACTTTAATAATTCTTCATAACCAACGGAGCAATCCACAATTGTATATTTATATTTAGGGTAATTTCAAAATAAATCATCAACCGGTACACTTATAATAAATTTATCTAAAATTTTGATATACTTGTAACAAATTTACCCTCCATTAATTTCCTTCAAATTTTATCATTAAATTGTTGAATTGAATGACATTTGGCAATTAATGTTGTATCAGTTTGGAGTTTTACTCTCTATTTGTGACGGATGTGCTAGTTTGAGATTTTTTAGAGTTAAAAAAATTATTTAAGGTGAATTTATCGTAGGTGTACAAATTTGGATTGATTTAGATTTTGGTAAATTTGTTATAAATATGTCAATTTTGGATTTTGCAAGGTGTTATTCCGTATATAATAGCCAAGTTGACCGATAGAAGAAGGAAACCCAGTCCAACTCCGATCTTTCTTGTTTGGTTGTTGTGTTGACCGACTCCCATGCGAAAATTGACTTTCGTAATCCACAAGTTCTGGCCGTTTGTTGGAGTTAGCGAATCGGCAACTTAACGTCCAAATATGCACTTTGGACTTTGACGCCAAATATGAAATCTAGATTTCCATTACCGACGTCCAAAAATATTCGGCTTTAGGATTTTCCTTAATTGACCTAGTTTCTTACAATTCATCTCTAGTCAGATTTCTTTCACGAATTCAAATTCGAGATATAATTTTAATATAAATGATCATAGAGAGGGTTGATTTTTGTAGAAGCACAAGTAAATAAAGATTTAAGCAGATTACATCATCCTTTTATTGCTAAAGGAAGTTAAGACATTATAATAGCACCTCTAGCACCTGAGAAGGGAAAAATATCAAAAAAGTCATAAATTTATTGCATTGGTACCAATTCAATTCTAAATCTTTCAATTAGATCAATTCGATCCTAAATGTTTTTACATTGGTACCAATTCAGTCCATCAGCCCAATTTTGGCCGATGTGCACATCAACACTGGCGAGGAAAGAGATCTCAAAGAAGAATGGGTCAAGAAACGTGCAAAGTCTCATGTGGAAACTTCAACTGAGACTAGCGCATTGTCATCAAGTACGTAGATAGAAGCATTTACGCAGGCATCAACCAGTAGACAAGGATGGGCATATCCCGGAGTGAAGAAGACGCTAGTTGTGCAACTTGGACATGTCCTCGTCATTCATTGGAATAACATGTAATGAATCTGAGCCGTGAACACTCAAACTCAACATCAGACATTTGAGTGATCAAGCAGGACTTTAAACATAGGTGGGCCAGGACATTGATGAAGCAAGAGTACAGTTGTACCAACTCCAGTCAACAAGGAAGAAAACCAAGTGTCAAAGTCATTGATACATTGAAAAGATGGACCAACAAGATTTGATTTTCATGAAGCACGGTCCAATATTATTATGGTCCCTACTTTTGTCTAGTTTAGTCCTAAGGTAAGTATCTTCAACAAAATGTGCTCGTTCAACGCATGCTAAGTTGACCTATCCGTCAAGGGACTAAGCTCTAGATCAACACATTGATTTATTCCCCCAATTCATATATATGTAACAGCATGGTTACATATATCCTGGGCATAGATGATGGCATGAAGAGACCTTATAGACTGTGTCCTGGCCATAGATGATGGCATGAAGAGACCTCTTTGGTTGGACTTGGAGCGATTGGTACTTGGCATTTGTGTCCATTATAATCTTTTACTGTTTTATCAATTCCTATACATATGCCACTTTCTTTATGGGACTAGATTCACCGGTGGCCCTTATATTTTTGCCTGAAAATCAAAATCCCCCTCTACATTTTTTAAAGCCTCTCTATTATTTAGAAGTAGGATATGAATTATGAATTTAGATTGGGATTCCAATAGAAGTCTTTCCATTTCTTTTGTTTTGACCGTGAATTATGTCGGAATGCCTGTGTTGTGTTGTACTCCGCCCACATAATTATTTTAGGGAAAATAGGTGCTACTTTAGACAATGTGAACCTTAAAAAGAAAGAGAAACTCAATCGAGAGAGGGCTCCATTATGGCCACTATAACTGCGAGCTCCAACTCGAAGCTAGCGGTGGCCATGGCCATTCAAGCTCAAGTCTGTGGATGGCCATGGCCGAGAGATCTATTCAAACCACTAAACTTGAGCCCTGGCCACTTGATCTTTGAGCTTACAGGATGGCGACATGAACTTTGCACTTGCAGCGGCCATGTTCGCTTGAGTTTTGAGCCTAGAAGCTCGCGGCAATAGCCACTTAATTAGTAATCTATGAGTGGGTACGGATAATAGTTTTTGTATTGTTATGGGCATTAGATTTTGTGGGTTTTTTTTTTAGGGTAACATTTGAAGAAGAGGAAGAGCCTGAAGTAAAAAGGGAGAGACAGAGAGAGTCCTCCTTTGAAAAAAAAAAAAAAAAAAAAGACCACGTCAGAATGTAACTAACAGTGTTAATGCCAAACTACAAATTCCATCGTTGGACCGACAAAGGGACGACCGATGGCACTTTCTAAAAGTGCAAGAATGGTTTCGGATTTAAAAAAAAAAATTAAAGGGATGATTTTGATTTTTGAGCAAGAAAGAGACCAACGGTTATTAAATCCGTATTTTATATCAGGGTGATTAAAAGCTTGATCTTTTGTATGATCACGGAGAGTGCTGACTTTACAATAGCACAACCAGATAATGACAGTAGGAGATTACACCTTTCTTACTGGAGGGGGCGATTTAGATTTTTTGATTGGTGAAGCAATTTAGACTTTATAATAGCACCTCTCACACCTGTGCAGGATAAACGATCAAGATAGTACTGAGAAAAGCAAGAGAAGTGAAACAATAAATTAGATCTATAGTATTTAATAAATTGGGTATAGGGAAATGGAAAAGAAAAAGTGGTAAGGGTAGAAAGTAAAGACGAATGAGAAGAAGCTTGGAAAAAGTGAGGGGATTACGGTACTGCAAAGGCCCAACTGGACTAACCTTACAATGAATAGATTATGAACTGAAAATGGGAAAAAAAAAATATATATATAAGTCCTAAATCTACTATATTGATATCAATTCAATATTAAATCTTTCAATTGGATAAATTAATACTAAATCTTTTCACAATAGTATTAATTGAGTCTATTTGATCAATTTATGCCGGAAATTATTAACATTGATGCCAATCAACCTACGTGGCACAACTGACTCTCACAAGAACCATCGCCGGAGGCTAATGGAGGAAAATAAGAAGAAATAAAAAAAAAAAAAAAAAAAGAGAGGAAAAGAAGGAAAAGAGAAGAACAAAAGAAAGAAAAATCCAAAAAATCAAAAAATAATTAAATATCATATAAAAATGTTCACATCAACATCGATGGTTCATCGATCGTGCCACATAGAATGATCTACATCTATGTCAGCATTTTCGAACATAAATTTGTTGGATGAATTTAATTGATACCAATATGAAATGTTTAGAAATAATTTGGTTTAATTGAAATGTTTATGATTTTTTTTTGTACTTTTCCCAACTGAAAATTAAAGCTAGGCCTTCAAAAATAGGCTCGTTTAAGATACATTGAAGTGGACTTGGACTTGTAATTAGTCCCCGCTGCAATGGAAAATACTATTTGGATCCTCCTGAATGAAATAAGAACTCAATCAATTTCCATCCAGAACAACCGGTGGAGATTTTTAACGAGCAACGTTGAGATATTGAATTTGGTTTTACAAAACTTGTAAGCAATGTCACAAATATTAGTGAGTAAGTAATAAACAAACTAATGCAAGCACCCAAGAGAAGTCCCATCCATCAATTTACAAATCAGTTTTGCTAAAAGGTTCGAGTAATCTCTAGCATTACTCATATTTGAAACATAAGTGTGAGAAGGCAATCCATAGGAATTCAACTTTAAAAAAGATAAGTACCACGCGAAAAATGGGGCGGGCATTAACATCCTACGGCTCCAATAAAAGGATCTGCTGGTAATACAAGTCGTAGTTTCAAGGGCGGTTTTCGTACCATGACTCATTACCTAAACAAAGCAAGTAGCAAGAGGAGTTTATGCTGAGAAATGCCAAGCCTTATAGCCTGCTTTGCAACTTGGACATGTCCTCATCATACACTAGAATAACATGCAATAAATCTGAACAGTGAACACTCAAACTCAACATCAGACATTTGAGTGATCAAGCAGGACTTAAAACATAATTTTACCAACATCAGTCAACAACAAAGGAACAAATCCAAATGTCAAAGTCATTCATATATTTGAAAAGCTAGACCGACAAGATTTGATTTTCATGTAGCATTGTCCAATATTCTTATGGTCCCTACTCTTGTCTAAGGTAGACTTGAGGTCAGTATCTTCAACAAAATGTGCTCGTTCCACACATGCTAAGCTGACCTGTTCGTCGAGGGACTAAACTCTAGAGCGACGTGTTGATTCATTCCCCCAATTCATATATACGTAACATCATGGTTGTGTGCCTTTACTGGAAAAACCTTATAGACTTTGTCCTGGCCATAGATGTTGGCGTGAAGAGACCTCTCTGGTTGGACTTGGAGCAATTGGTACTTGGCGCTGTGTCCATTATAATCTTTTACTGTTTTATCAATTCCTATACATATGCCACTTTCTTTATGGGATTAGATTTACCGGTGGCCCTTATATTTTTGCCCGAAAATCAAAATCCCATCTAGTTTTTTTAAAGCATCTCTCTACTATTTCAAAGTATGGGTAAAAGCCACCAAAAACTTTAAACTATGACCATTGTGAAATATTTACCCCAAACTTTTTTTTTTTTGTAATATCAAAAATCCCAAACTTTTACCTATGTAACACATTTATCTCAAAATGTTGTAGTGTTACACATTTACTCCGAACTTTTTTTTTTTTGGCGACATAAAAAACCCCAGACTTTTCTTTTGTGCCACCAAATACCTCAAATTTTTTTCTATGACACCAAATTTGTGGGGTAGATGTGTGACTTGACTATAAGTACGGGGTTTTTGGTGTTACAAAACAAAAGTTTAGGGTTTTGGTGTCACAAAAGTATAAGTTTGGGTTTTTTGGTGTCAAAAAAAAAAAGTTTAGGGTAAATGTATTCCTACACGTGTACGAATTTGGGATTTTTGATGTTACAAAAAAAAATTGGAATAAATGTGTCACAGTTGATAAAGTTTGAGATTTTTTTTTGGCTTTTTCCCTTAGAAGTACCACCACTAATCATTCCGTTATACTTTGCCATTCAATTTTTATGAACAAGATGCCAGCATACCTATTGTGTGGTACTCCGCTCATATAATTATTTTAGGAAAAACAGGTGCTAAATTAGGCAACGTAAACATTAAAACAAAAAGGGGCACAATTACAAGAGAGCTCCATTATGACCCACCATTACCATGAGCTCCAACTCTAAGTTAGCATTGGCCATGGCTATTCAAGCTCGAGCTCGCAGATGGCCATGGCCACGATGTCTATTTGAGTCACAAAGCTTGAGCCATGGCTACTTAATTTTTGAGCTCGTGGCGTTGCCGCATGCGCTTTGATCTTGTAGCAATCATATTTGCTCAAGTTATGAGCCACAGAGCTGACGGCCCATAGCTACTCAATTGCTTGTCGTGAGTCGATACAAATAATAGTGTTTTTGCATTAGTATAGGCAATATATTTTGTGGGTTTTTGTTTTCGTAAAATGAAGAACCTAAAAAGGAGAGAGACAGTCTACATTTGGAGAAAGAAAGAAAAATCCTCAACAAATAAAATAAAAATTCACGTCAGAAAATAGCTAATAGTGTTCCAACACAGGGACGACCAATGGTACTTAAGTGCAAGAACAGTTTCAAATCAAAAGAAATGTAAAATCACCGAAAACTCTAAATTATATTTAGAGTGATATATTTATCCCAAACTTATTTGATGACACCAAAAACTCCAAATTCATACTTATATTGCATATTGACTCTAAACTTATATAATGTGCCACCTAAAACTTCAAATTTGTATGATGTGACATATTAACCCCAAAAGATTTGGTGTTATAGAAAAAAATTTAAGGTAAATGTGTCACACATGTATAAATTTAGAGTTTTTGGTGTCACTAAAAATAGTTTAGAGTAAATATATCACAGTCAATAAAATTTGGAGTTATTGTGATTTTTTTCCTTACAAGAAATTAAAAGAATGACTTTGATTGTGGAGCAAAAGTAGAGAGACCGTTTATCAATGCCTTGATCTTTTAAATTATTGTGGAATCTAACTAATCGGACAATAAAATAGACAAAATAAGAAAATAAATTGGACACCAAAATTTAAATGATTTTGTTGATGTGACATATGTTCATGGGGAGAGCAACAAAGAATTCCATTCTAAATCAAGCAATCCAATGAAAATTACAACTAGACTCAAGTTACTCAAACACTCTTATGTTTTCCAAGATCCAATTATACTCAATAATTCACGGGAAAATCCCAAATAAGGACCCAAAGTGCCTTTTTTTTCTCAAAAGAGGACCTGGAGTGGAGTCTGTCTCAAATAAGGACCTAAAGTGGTCATTTAGTCTCAAAGAAGGACCTCACTTGCCGGCCGATGAACAGATGCATCTCCGATGCATATTCTGGTGGCTTGATCGGAAGGTATTTTTGTCCTTTTTTTTGTATTTTCGGTTGTCTTGTTCTTTATTATTATTATTTTTTGCCTTGCTTGGCTTCTGCCCCACCGTGCAGGTGAAAATTTATGGAGTCATCGAAAAAGAAGGTCTAGAGACGAAGCCGAATATGCTCTCAAACATATCCTCATCAGATCTATCATCACCAATGCACATTACAAAGTCCGATGGCTCGCCGCCATTAACCATTGTCATCAAAACCTTCTCCGCAACCAATCCTTTGCATACTCACTGCAAATATAGCAATTTAGAGAGAGAGAGAGCAAATTAAATTTACCTGAGGTTTGACCTCCACAATTTGCTGTCCCCTCTTAACAACTGCAGGTTCATTTGCGAGCACACTCTCTAGATGAGCCAACAATTCCTTGGCTTGGCATGATCCAAAATCAGGGTCTACATCCTGATGGTGCCGCACCAAAGCGCTCTCCTTGTACTCTATGCTTGAGCCATCAGTTGCCTCTGTGTATGATTTCATTATAGGTTCCACGATATTCTTCCAATCAAGATCAGCAGACAATGAACTGATTTCCCACTCAGCTGCACTGTTCCACCTGCAGGAGAAAATGAGCCAAAATTCTAATGATGAGGAAACTATATTTATAACAAGAAATACATGAGTTTATGTTTTCCGCATACCTTATAAAATACCCATGCTCAGCGGCTATTCCAAGCATCTTGCATGAAGAAAGCCACTCACTTAATGATTTTCTGCCCCTCCCACTGATAATAAATACAGTGTTCATTGGATCATTACAGAGAGTGTTCAAAATAGAAAGGACTTCAGGCCCTGGCATTTTACTGATAGAAGTTTCAGGAACAACAGTGCCATCATAATCCAAAAATATAGCTCTTCTGTCTTCCTATAAGAAGAGACTGCGTGATCAATTGATAACCTCCTAAAGCTGGGAGAAAGAGAGAGAACTCTAAATGGCAATCCCAGACCAAATGCCCAGCACCGCTTCTTGTAATGATCTCGGCATGCTCTCTCCAGATCGTGTGTGAAGCTGCGTGCTATATACCACATCATGAGTACTGACATATTTGTAATGTTTCTCGTGTCTTAATTGCTTCTCAGAACTACTCATGTTTATTGCTAAACTTAAAGCATCAGCCACAGCATCAACGTCCCAAGGGTTGACCCTAATTGCTCCACTAAGAGAAGGCGGGGATAAGTACACTAACAATGCCAAAAATTGTGTATAGCGTTCACTTTGATGCCAAAAGTTTCCGTCGGATCACTTAAGTACCAAAAAATTTGAAAAACGATCATTTTAGTGCCAACTCCGATCAAATTGACCGGAAATCCGACGTGGCATTTTTTTATTAATTTTTTAGGCTGACGTGGCTCGCCGGAGAGCACAATCAGCATCTAAACCACAAAAACGACGTCGTTTGGCTTCTTTCCCCCAAATCGAAACCCTAAATCCCCAAATTGAAAGAGAGAGAGAGAGAGGGAGAGAGAGAGAGGAGGCATGTCGTCTTCTTCCCTGAAGAACGACACCAACAGCGAACGGCACCAGCAGCAACACTAGTAGCGCACCAATAGCAGCACCAACAATGGCACCGCCGGCGGCGGCGGCGCACTAGTAGCGGCACCTTCGACCCCTCTTCTTCCTCCTCCTCCTCTACCCTCGCCTCCTATTCTTTCTGCCACTTCTCGCTTGAGCAACAATCTCATTCTCTCCTTGCTCACCTGGTCGAGCATTTACAATGGTGGCCAAGCGACGGTGGCCGAGCGTTGGCGAGTGAACAACGGTGGCCGAGCGGCAAGGAAGAAACCCTAACCCTAATTTCAATCCACGTACAAGCTAAACGGTGTCGTTTTTGCAAGGGTGTCCACGTATAAGGGCAAAACGACGTCGTTTCTTGAAGAGCATGGAAAACGACATCGTTTAAAAGTCGAGCAACTTTTTTTTTTTAAATATAAATGCCACATAATCATTTTGGCTGGAATTTCTCGCCGGTGGCACCAAAATAATCGTTTTTTCTTCGATTTGGCACTTAAGTGATCCAGCGGAAACTTTTGGCACCAAAGTGAGCGCCGTACACAACTTATGGCACCAATAGTGTACTTATCCCAAGAAAGCGAGCAACCAATGAACTCAGAAACGACAAGCATGCTTGTGCGGGGAGCATCCTTCATTATGCCCAATGCTTCATCCATGCTTGGAGTTCCCTGCCTGCAGACAATATACTTGTAGGGAACTAAATTCATCCCATCTCTCGCGGCATTCACGATGCAGCATTCTGCTACTGTATAATAAGCACTCTTCTCGTAACGTGGAACGGGACGGTCGACTAAAACCACAGGCTCATAATCGGCAGCACCATAAGCTTCATTAATCCTTTCGGCAGTTAAATATTCTTCTTTTTTGCTTCTTCGACATCTTTGCCTGAACCTCTGGCTGGATTCACAATTTGAACCAGGACTATTTTGCCACGTAATTGCAGATGCTGCTGCAAGAGTTGCTCCAAAGCTAGTAGTTTTAGAATGATGCCTTTAAAGATATCCATGTCATCAACACCAAGAATCACTTTCATCCCCTTGAACTATTCTTGAATTTCCTTGACTTTGGTGGATGTAGCAGGAAGATTAAGGACAGATTCAAGCCGGCCCATGTGAACACCTACAAGCAAAATTTTGATATACACTGTCCTACCAAAATACTCTAGTCCAATATACCCTCGCTTAGATTCATAATCCAGGCCCAGCATTCTACCACAGCATGAAAGGAAATGGCGCACGTAATCAAACGTATGGAAACCTATAAGGTCACAATTCAGCAATCCCCTCAAAATCTCATCCCGGACAGGCAAGGTTCTGTATATTTCTGATGAAGGAAAAGGACTGTGGAGGAAGAATCCGAGTTTGACTTGAGAAATCGCTTTCTTAGAAATGTGGGTAGGATCATAAGGTGATAATCATGAACCCAAACATAGTCATCGTCAGGACTTATGATTTCCATAACCTTGTCTGCAAAAATTTTGTTTGCAGGTACATATGCTTGCCAAAATGAACGGTCAAAACGCTCCCCATGGTCTGGACACATGGAAAGCATGTAATGGAAAAGGGGCCATAACTGTTGTTTGCAGAATCCAAGATAAAACCTTTTCTGAAGATCTTGAGGTAGAAAAGTTGGAACACAATTGAACTCCCATATCAACGATTTCTCCGGCTACACCTTTTGCCCTTGAGGACCTCCTTGTAGGGCCTCGATTTGGACGATACCCCTCTCCCATGGCCAGTGAGGGTTCAATGGCCCTCGCCCGCTGCCGGCAATGGGCGTCAAGCCCTCGTCGCTGCTGGCAATGGGCAAGCCCTCGCCCCTCGCCGGCCCTTACCAGCGGCTGGCACTCGCCAGCCTCTCCCCAAATCCAGTGTTCTTGATCTGGCCAAGAAGAAGTGAACAAGGGACGAAGAAGACGATGAACAGGGCAAACAAAAATGGAAAAAAAAAAAAAAAAAAAAAAAATTGGACGAAAATACCCTAATCAAGCCATTGGAATATACATCGGAGATGCATTTATTCATCGACCAGTGAGTAAGGTCCTTCTTTGAGACTAAATGACCACTTTGGGTCATTCTTTGAGACAAACTTCACTTCAGAATTATGGCACTTTGAGTCCTTATTTGAGATTTTCCCATAATTCACGTAGTATTTAGTCTTACGATTCTTTATGAAATAATCTCTCAATCTCAAAAAGGAATTAAATAAATCCTTGCAAGATTTAATTGAGTCCAACACATAAGCTATTAATGTTATTCCATGAAGAACCCACTACCAAACCTGCAGTGCCAATTGGCCGTCACTAACAAATATAGAACTTCCCTTGACATTCACTAAAAACTACACTTTAATATTTCTTCATAACCAATGTAGCAATCCACAATTGTATATTTATATTTAGGGTAATTTCATAATAAATCATCAACCGGTACACTTATAATAAATTTATCTAAAACTTTGATATACTTGTGACAAATTTACCCTCCATTAATTTCCTTCAAATTTTAGCAATTGAATGACATTTGGCAATTAGTGATGTATTATTTTGGGGTTTTACTCTCTATTTGTGACGGATGTGCTAGTTTGAGATTTTTTATCGTTAAAAAATTTATTTAAGGTGAATTTATCGTAGGCGTACAAATTTGCATTAATTTAGATTTTGGTAAATTTGTTATAAATATGTCAATTTTGGATTTTTCAAGGGGTTATTCCGTATATAATAGCCAAGTTGACCGATTGAAGAAGGAAACCCAGTCCAACTTCGATCTTTCTTGTTCGGTTGTTGTGTTGACCGACTCCCATGCGGAAATTGATTTTCGTAATCCACGAGTTCTGGCCTTTTGTTGGAGTTAGCGAATCGGCAACTTAAGGTCCAAATCTGCACTTTTGGACTCTGACGCCAAATATGAAATCTAGATTTCCATTACCGACGTCCAGAAATATTCGGCTTTAGGATTTTCCTTAATTGACCTAGTTTCTTACCATTCATCTCTAGTCGGATTTCTTTCACGAATTCAAGTTCGAGATATAATTTTAACATAAATGATCCTAGAGAGGGTTGATTTTTGTAGAAGCACAACTAAATAAAGATTTAAGCAGATTACATCGTCTTTTTATCGCTAAAGGAAGTTAAGACATTATAATAGCACCTCTAGTACCTGAGAAGGCAAAAATATCAAAAAAGTTATAAATATATTGCATTGATACCAATTCAATTCTAAATCTTTCAATTAGATCAATTCAATCCTAAATATTTTTACATTAGTACCAATTCAGTCCATCGGCCCAATTTTGGCCGATGTGCACATCAACAATGGTGAGGAGAGACTTTACCAAAAAAAACAATGGTGAGGAAAGAGATCTCAAAGAAGAATGGGTCAAGAAACGCGCAAAGTCTCGTGTGGAAACTTCAACTGAGACTAGCGCATTGTCATTGAGTACGTAGATAGAAGCATTTAAGCAGGTATCATACCAGTAGACAAGGATGGGCATATCCCGGAGTGAAGAAGACGCTAGTGGTGCAACTTGGACATGTCCTCGTCATTCATTGGAATAACATGTAATGAATCTGAGCCGTGAACACTCAAACTCAACATCAGACATTTGAGTGATCAAGCAGGACTTTAAACATAGGTGGGCCAGGACATTGATGAAGCAAGAGCACAGTTGTACCAACTCCAGTCAACAAGGAAGAAAATCAAGTGTCAAAGTCATTGATACATTGAAAAGATGGACCAACAAGATTTGATTTTCATGAAGCACAGTCCAATATTATTATGGTCCCTACTTTTGTCTAGTTTAGTCCTGAGGTAAGTATCTTCAACAAAATGTGCTCGTTCCACACATGTTGAGTTGACCTATCCGTCGAGGGACTAAGCTCTAGATCAACGCATTGATTTATTCCCCCAATTCATATATATATGTAACATCATGCTTGTGTGCCTTCACCGGAAAATCCTCATAGACTGTGTCCTGGCCATAGATGATGGCATGAAGAGACCTCTCTAGTTGGACTTGGAGCGATTAGTACTTGGCATTTGTGTCCATTATAATCTTTTACTGTTTTATCAATTCCTATACATATGCCACTTTCTTTATGGGACTAGATTCACCGGTGGCCCTTATATTTTTGCCTGAAAATCAAAATCCCCCTCTACATTTTTTAAAGCCTCTCTACTATTTAGAAGTAGGATATGAATTATGAATTTAGATAGGGACTCCAATAAAAGTCTTTCCATTTCTTTTCTTTGTGACTGTGAATTATGTCGGAATGCCTGTGTTGTGTTGTACTCCGCCCACATAATTATTTTAGGGAAAATAGGTGCTACTTTAGACAATGTGAACCTTAAAAAGAAAGAAAAACTCAATCGAGAGAGGGCTCCATTATGGCCACTATAACTGTGAGCTCCAACTCGAAGCTAGCGGTGGCCATGGCCATTCAAGCTCAAGTCTGTGGATGGCCATGGCCGAGAGATCTATTCAAACCACCAAACTTGAGCCCTGGCCACTTGATCTTTGAGCTTACAGGATGGCGACATGAGCTTTGCACTTGCAGCGGCCATGTTCGCTTGAGTTTTGAGCCTTGAAGCTCGCGGCAATAGCCACTTAATTAGCAATCTATGAGTGGGTACGAATAATAGTTTTTGTATTGTTATGGGCATTAGATTTTGTGGGTTTTTTTTTTTTTTTTTTTTATAGGGTAACATTTGAAGAAGAGGAAGAGCCTGAAGTAAAAAGGGAGAGACAGAGAGAGTCCTCCTTTGAAAGAAAAAAAAAAAAAAAAAAAAAAAGACCACGTCAGAATATAGCTAACAGTGTTAATGCCAAACTACAAATTCCATCGTTGGACCGACAAAGGGACGACCGATGGCACTTTCTAAAAGTGCAAGAATGGTTTCGGATTTTAAAAAAAAAAAAAAAAATTAAAGGGCTGATTTTGATTTTTGAGCAAGAAAGAGACCAACGGTTATTAAATCCGTATTTTATATCGGGGTGATTAAAAGCTTGATCTTTTGTATGATCACGGAGAGTGCTGACTTTACAATAGCACAACCAGATAATGACAGTAGGAGATTACACCTTTCTTACTGGAGGGGGCGATTTAGATTTTTTGATTGCTGAAGCAATTTAGACTTTATAATAGCACCTCTCACACCTGTGCAGGACAAAAGATCAAGATAGTACTGCGAAATAAAGTACAGCAAGAAAAGTGAAACAAAAAATTAGATCTATAGTATTTAATGAATTGGGTATAGGGAAATGGAAAAGAAAAAGTGGTAAGGGTAGAAAGTAAAGACGAATGACAAGAAGCTTGGAAAAAGTGAGGGGATTACGGTACTGCAAAGGCCCAACTGGACTAACCTTACTATGAATAGATTATAAACTGAAAATGGAAAAAATATATATAAAAAAAAAGTTTTAAATCTATTATATTGGTGTCAACTCAATATTAAAGTTTTCAATTGGATCAATTAGTACTAAATCTTTTCACATTAATAGTAATTAAGTCTATTTGATCAATTTATGCCGGAAATTACTAACATTGATGCCAATCAACCTACGTGGCACGACTAACTCTCACAACATCCATCACTGGAGGCTGATGGAGGAAAATAAGAAGAAAGAAAAAAAAAAAAAAGAGGAAAAGAAGGAAAAGAGAAGGACAAAAGAAAGAAAGATCCAAAAATCAACAAATAATTAAATATCATATAAAAATGTTCACATCAACATCGGTCGCGCGATTTCGATCGTTCATCGATCCTTCATTTTCGATAAATTTGTCGGATGAATTTAATTGATATTTAGACCTACATCTATGATTTTTTTTTTTTTTTTTTTTTTTTTTTTGTACTTTTCCCAACTGAAAATTAAAGCTAGGCCTTCAAAAACAGGCTCATTTAAGATACATTGAAGTGGACTTGGACTTGTAATTAGTCCCCGCTGCAATGGAAAAATACTATTTGGATCCTCCTGAATGAAATAAGAACTCAATCAATTTCCATCAAGTACAACCAGTGGAGATTTTTAACGAGCTACGTTGAGATATTGAATTTGGTTTTACAAAACTTGTAAGCAATGTCACAAATATTAGTGAGTAAGTAATAAACAAATTGATGCAAGCACCCAAGAGAAGTCCCATCCATCAATTTACAAATCAGTTTTGCTAAAAGGTTCGAGTAATCTCTAGCATTACTCATATTTGAAACATAAGAGTGAGAAGGCAATCCATAGGAATTCAACTTTAAAAAAGATAAGTACCACGCGAAAAATGGGGCGGGCATTAACATCCTACGGCTCCAATCAAAGGATCTGCTGGTAATACAAGTCGTAGTTTCAAGGGCGGTTTTCGTACCATGACTCATTACCTAAACAAAGCAAGTAGCAAGAGGAGTTTATGCTGAGAAATGCCAAGCCTTATAGCCTGCTTTGCATGCAACCGGGGCCGATTGAGAGACACCCGCTGAAATCCGAGCTAGGAGGTACCAATATGTTAGATCCCAATTCCAGTGCCAAAATTATCAGAAAATTTTCGATGCTAATTACCATAATCACCTTGGATCTCAAAAAGCAGAGAATAGATCATTATATAGAATGAAGGTTCTTTACAACTGGTCTGGCCTGGCACTTATTCCAAGCTTGCTTGTATTTATATTTAACAAAAATAGGGGGAAAAGCCCCAAGAAAGCCAATACCCAAATGCTGAGATTCTTACTCGACTACAGAAAAAGCAGAAGTGCATATGCACTCACTGAAGCACTTCTCGTACTAAGCATTTATCTTATCATCCTCAAGACTTGGACTATGTTGAAGATGGACTATTTTGCTTCTGCACGGAAGCAGTTGAGGTATTACTCTTCGTCTGGGAACTCTGGTTTGACGATGACGACTCAGTGAAAAATACTACATCCTCCTGATTATTAAGAAACAGTTGAAGGGCTCTCGGTATCCTGGGCAGGTTCACATCCAACACCCCCTCGAGTATTTGAACAACCTGCCCCATTGATGGCCGGTGGATTTCCTCGTCTTGGACACACCAACAAGCAACTCTGCAAAGCCTGGTTAGCTCCTCAGTATCGGCATTTGCCTCCAAGTTTGGGTCCAGAAGATCAAGCAGGTCACCTCCTTCGGCTAATTTACTAGCAGCCGATGTTGGGAAGAACTTGACCGCCCCATTTTCTGATAGCTCTGAGTTTCTCCTTCCCGACACAAACTCAAAAAGCATCATTCCATAGCTATAAACATCAGCTTTTGCTGTTATGGCCACTCCAGAGATCCACTCTGGTGCAAGATACCCTCTTGTGCCTCTCATGGTTGTCAATACCCTGCTGAATTCTCGGCCAACAAGCTTTGCCAGGCCAAAATCTGCCACTTTTGGACAGAATTCAGCATCTAGAAGGATGTTCTCTGGCTTGATGTCGCAATGTATGATGCAGTCTCTACACTTCTCATGGAGATAAGCCAGACCTCGAGCCGTTCCCAAAGCAATTTGGTACCTCGTTTTCCAATCCAAGGTCTTCGAGTCCTTTCTATGAAAGAGATGACGGTCTAAGGAACCATTTGGCATGAAATCGTAGACCAACAGCCTTTTGTCACCCTCAGAGCAGAACCCGCGGAGCCTAACAAGATTCACATGCTGGATGGTGCCGATTGTGCTTACTTCTGTTCGGAATTGCTTCTCTCCTTGGCTTATGCTTTCAAGCTTCTTGACCCCTATGTGACTTGAATCAGGTAATGTTCCTTTGAAAACTGAACCAAACCCGCCCCCACCCAACTTCTCTGAGAAATTCTTTGTTGCTACTTGCAAGTCCCGGTATGCAAAAGCTATCAGTGAACCCTCCACTGTCTTTGTTTTTACGGTTGCCCTTCTCCTCCATCTCCAAACGCCAAACAAGACAATGGCTAATATCGCTACTGCGGAGCTAACAGACCCTGCAACTATCGCAATTACGTTGCTCTTCTTGCTCGTATCCTGAACGTCAGAAGCGGCACGCCTGAGATAGAAGCTTTTTCCATTGGTGTCACCTTGTGGGAGCTGTTGCGCATTGAAGAGATCCCCAATCCAGATTGAGCAGGCATTATCCTCGAAAGCATAAGCCGTGCAAGAGCAATTGTTCAAACAAGCAGCTTGGCATTCCGTATCGCTCCCGACATCTGAAGATTGGTGATCCTCGGGCAATTTCATGTTAGAAATAAGCGAGAAGCGGTCTCTCTCTGCATTTGAAGCATTTTCCGCACAATTCAAGTCTGAATTCCTCTTGCAACCGACAGACCAATCGCTCAGATTCCAAAGCCTTAGAGAGCTTTTGCTAAATCCCGGCAAGCAGCTGCACGAATCTTCGCTCTGCTCGCTGCAAATACTGAAAGGCCCACAAAGTCTATACACCTCGCATTGTTGCCTGGGCTGAGACCAGAACAAGTTCCACGCCTGGGAAGGCAACCATGACTCCTGCTTGATCTGCCCAGAAAGATCCATCACAAACCGTGATATGGTGGTGTCGGAGCTTTTGACTGAATAGGTGAAGTAGCTCTCGTTCTCATTGTCCACATATTTGAAATCGTAAATATAGTTCAATCTCATTTCAGGGACCAAAGAGAAAATTTTCGACTGATTGTCCCACACCCCACTGTTCCAGTAATGCTCAGACCTATTCCACCATATGTAGTACGCACTGGATGGCTCGAGCTGGAGAGAGAACAAACCTGTCGAAGGATCCTCGGCGTTCTTCCATGATGTCAAGACCTGAGGCGTGTTTGTGCGCTTGTCGATCGCGATTTTCGCGCCGGGAAGCCACGTGTTCGTCGGGTGGTCGAAGCTCTGCCACAGAGTCACCGAAGAATTCGGCCCGTCTTTGAGGGCGAGGTTGCCGTCGTCCCCGAGAACCGCCACCGCGGAGCTCGACCCAGATGAAGAAGCAGTCAGATTCGTGGACCAAACGGGGACTGCGGAGCCGTTGAGCATCACAAGATTGCCCCCCGAGATCTTCAGCTCGGTGGCGTACTTGTCGGTGACAGGGTTCTCTCTGTTGGCGACCCAGACGTAGGTTCGCAAGCTGACTTTCCTGTACCAGATGCCTATGTAGGAGAACGTGGAGTTACCCGGCGAGAAGAAGCCGAGCTCGAAATTGCCCCCGGTGGAGAGTAAGGTCTGGTTGCCGGAGATGGATTGGTTGGCGGAGATGGTGTCGGAGCCAGAGCCGAGACAGAGGTGGGTGGTGCAGAGGGATAAGCAGAGCAAGAAGCTCGGGAACGCAAACGGCCACGGACTGCTCCTTTTCCTATCCATGGCTGCTGCAAGTTTCTCCGAACAGGCTTTCAGATATTTGTATTGGAAGCGACAAGCATATCCCAGAATTGAATGGTTCTGCTGGAGTCGTGTCCCCAGAGAGAGAGAGAGAGGGGGATGAAGAATGGGTCAAAGATCAAGAAAACGCGCTCGGAAAATACAACAAGCCGATCGCCGCAAGTCAAGAAAATAGGGGAGCCTGTTCGGTTCTCACCTCTCTCTCTCTCTCTCTCTCTCTCTCTGCAAGAAAAGTCAAGAAAGGAACTCGAACCTCCGCCCACTCGGATACTCGGAATGTGAAAGAAAGATTTTCATAGGATTCGGTGCATACGTTTTGATGGCCGCGGCCACCTGTGGCCAGGTCAAACCATCATATCCCACGTTGCACCAACGCCTTCCGCTTCGAGTCGTCGGCAGTTGATCTTGCCACACGAACCACCACCCATATTTTTTTTATACTTTTCTAATGCCGCCTGTTCGCAATCAAATACGGTGCGCGCCCTTCAAGCGCGGTGCTTTTCTTGCCTCGTATCCTTAAAACAAAGATAGTGACTGCGATCGGAACACATATTGATGCCGACTTCTTGCGTGCTCCACACTGAATCTCGCAGTCGGCAGTGACCACCAACCCGAGTCGTCGAATTCAATGAACTGGACCCGCGTTCGAGTCGTTCCCATCTTTTCACCGTGATCAAAGGAGATCGAACAGTCCGAGGCAGATCGATGCCCGACTTCGGACGCCTTGCTTTCGTGGAGGGAGGGGCATAATCAAATCAAGAACATGTATCGGAAAGAAAGCCTATTCTCTTGCTGTTGAAAAGTCAGCTCTCGCGGGTCGCCGTCTGGTCCATTTTTTTCCTTGTTTACAGACGTCGTTTTCGGTCCACGTGACGCAACGACGGAGATGCGCTTGGCTGGTTGCGAAGCAAGTGGGGGTCGCTCGGCGACAGATAGAAGCCATCAATGCCGCCAATCATGAATTACCACGACTCGCAGCTGCCTTCTTTATTTGCAAAAATGAAAAATCCTATCTTATGTCTCTATGCTTTCAATTCATTTTTTTATCAGGATTATGCAATTATAATTTATCTAATCAAGTCCCTTTACATTTACAAATTTTATAAACAAATCCCTCCAATAGTAAATCAAACTAAATTCAGCTAACACCGCTTCCTTCGCCGACAATATGTGGTGTGAATAAAATTTAACCAACACGCACAACAAATGGATGCCGCAATGAGAAAATTTAGTCAATACGAACAATATCAAAATATGATGCAAGCAAAATTTAACCAATTCAAGCATGTATATTGAAAACTTTTTAATTAATGTCGCACCACGAGATCTGCGTCAATTGTATTTGGTCAGGATTTAGTGCTGAAGGGATTGAGAGTAGAAGATTTGTGAATATAAAAAGGATTGGATTAGATAAGAAAAAAATACAGGGATTTCATTAGAAAAGACGCGAGAGTGTGAAACTTTTTAAACTGAGGGGTATGCAAGTCCAAAAGGATGACGTCAAGGCGCATACATAGCCAACATATGTGGATGAGTAATCATTGGTAACGCTCAAAGAGCAAGTGACATTATTGGAGTGGCGCGGCTTGAAGATAACGGAGAGAGAATCGTTCAGATTCATCGCGGACCCATCTGTAGAAACGAAGATTCAAGACATAAATTAAGCAAAATCTCGATAGCTAGACATAATTACTTCTGACATTAGCCTTTCTGATCTGCAACGATCGACACGACCAGTTCAATTTGCTAAAATTAGCAAAAGGAGAGACCCCAGTGCTTGATTGTGCGATTTACAAACTCCGGGACCGCACTAGAAGAACGTATGCTGAACTTGCGCATCCCTAAATTTTGTACCGTGAAATGAGAAATTGAAAGAATCGGTTGAGCGGTACAAAGTACCAATTTTTGGGTCCCAAAACAGGCAGGCTTATTTAAGGTGCCAGCCTAGCTATCTCCGTCACTGAAACGTCGAAAAGACGTCACGACAAGGTCTCACGATCATGCGGGCTTTTGCTTCGCTCAGCCTCGACAATGGAATCCTTTCCTCAGGTCAAAATCAAGCACGACTGGGAACATAGGCAAGACTTCGGCCATTCATGAAACGAAGAAGATACTTTTGACCGGTCTTTAGTCAAACAGTGGAGGACGAAAACCGAGCATCCGGTCATTCGCATGCTGGAAAACCGGACCAGCGACATTGACTATGATGCTACTCCATTCATCGCCTTACCATGACCATTTCCTTCTATTTCCTTCAACTCCCCTAGGTAAACCCGATCGAAACTGCTTTCGCGCAATAATGCAAAGGCTTCAAACCCGTCTTACAGAATTGTTAATGACGACCCTGTTCTCACTGGCTAATTGCAGTTCATGAAACGATTGATAGAGAACGAACTGGTGTAGCGAATTTGAAGCGCACTGCTCTGTTTCTATAGCTCCGGTTTCTGTACTTTGAATGAGCCTTCAGAATCTAGAAGCTTTCGATGGACCACATAAAGATGAACACCTGAAGGCTTTCGAGAGCATAAAATATTACTAGCCACATTTTCCATCTCTTAAAGCTATACTAGAGTTAAAAGACTCGGAAAAGTGTCCCAGGAACTAAGCAGAAGCCACCTCTTCTTAGCATGTGAAAGATGAAAGATGCCCAGACAGAGAACTGCATAGCGACCCAAGTGGCAGTCAGTTGCTACTGGGATGCGGCTTCCAAATGATGGACTCAGACAAGATGAATGATCTCTTCCGTGAATGTGAATGCATATTTAAGGGAGGCAATATTTACACCATTTGATCAGGAATGCTGAGCCATTTCGATCTTAACAGCAGTGAGAATGATCCAAGTTGGAAGGATTGCTTTTGACTACAATTTAGATTTGGATATATAACTTCACAAGTAAATTTTCAAGTCCAACTTGCTGAAGCAGCATCCGCTAAATAAGCATGTTCACAGAAAGTGCCGCAAGATCAATCAGCATGGTTATCCTCCATAATTTTTGCACCACGCCGTCTTCGTCTCGATGCACTCGCTCTACTTATATAAACACCAGAAACTCCAACAGTACCACATTTTCGTCCTTTTCTCTTAGGATCATTGACTTTGACAGAGGATTCTGCCCGAACAACCCTTACATGTTCCTTCCCACTTTCTTCGCGTTTATGCTGTACTCTCTGGAATGTTTGGCATACTCCATTGCAGTGGCCAAAATAGTGCGAGGGATCAATGTAGCAGGATGACGATAAAACAATGCCCCTCATGTTAATAGGTTGGACAAGTTGTACAAATTCATGAAGCTCCATGAAACAAGAGTGATCGGAATATGGAACAGAATAAATTAATGGATGCAACCTTTCTCCCTTGGAAGCATCCTCATTTGCTTTCTTATTGTAGTATGACCTTGCTAGGGAATCAAAGAAATTCTCATTTCTATCGAGTGGCTTTGAGGCCCAAGGAAGACCAGAAGGCATGATTCCTATGGTTGGATGCATCTTATTTAATCCCTCCAAAGTATCCAAGGTAAAGCTATAGCGAGGAACAGCTCGGACTCTGGCGAGAGAAGTTTTGGTTGTGAATATTCCATCAAAACCAAGAATATGCATCGTTTGCAACCGCTCTGGCCACACCCAAATCTTTAAGGAAAAAGGTCAGAAGATCAGAGTAAGCAAAGCACGTCAAAGAACGATCCAGCAACTTTCTTCCTTTTTTAACAAGGATCTAATTTGCCTACTATCTGTTATAACAATAGCTATTTAGTCGATCGTATGTAAGTTATATATGTCATGTCTATTATGACAATTAATTATTCATCAAAAGGGCAGTGAATAACTCTTCCTAGAATATCAGGCCAGACATGTTAAGAAATGCTTTCTGTGCTTCTCTCTACATACAACAATGTGTCAAATTTGATTATATACTAAGACTAAAATTTTATGCAGCAGATGAAGTAATTTAATGTGATAGTGTATCCGATAAGCATCCAAAAGGCATAATGCACTGGTAAATCATCCTTCATGTGCTCAATACTCCATAACATATGCGTATCATGTGAATCAGTTCTCTCAATGCATTTTGAAGCAATAAAGTGTAACAAATTTGATGGTCAGCGTCATTTATTCAATCTAACAGCTTTCCAAAGTAAAATCAAGTTATTTTACAAAGGTGTGCTCAAAAGAGAGCATCTTTGACATACCTTTATTTTAAGCACGCGAGCAATGTGAACCAGAAGATCTTCTTTGCCCAACATGTCTATCCCAATGATCACATGGTGCTTAGGATGAGAAGCAATGATATCAACAACCTGCAACCAGGTTTTGACGAAGTCAAAGCTATGAGAAAACTATTCTAAAAGTATCAATAAATAATAATTCATGACCTCTCAATACCATGACAGTGAACCTTGCACACAGGCGGTTTAAAAGAAATATACATCTTACAGGTTCCCCATGGATATGAGCACTGAACTGGAATTTCTTGAGACTCCAAATTATTCTGTGGACTAACATTTTAATGGAAGGACATGAAAAAAGATAGACACAAGCTGTTTAAAAAGCTCATGCACTTCATCATCGTTTCTCTCCTAAACAAACAATCCCCATCCTCCGAGAACCCCAGAGGATCATATATTTATGTGCAGAATCTCAACTATAGCCAGTATCTGAATAATCAGTTAATCCCTACACAAGAGATTCCAGAAAATGATACTTCGAGAAGCTTCCCTAAGGATGGGGCAGCGATGAAAACCATGTTAACCAACCAACTAAATGTACAGGCTGGAAATAAAGAGGGAAGCTACTCTTGCTTATCGCAATCCATTGCAGATGGCATCACAAGAAACGAGCGAAAGATATGGAAATCCGTTCAAGAACAAAGCCGGAGCACCTGCTGAGCAGCATCTCTACGAGAAGGAAAAGAATAGGAAGGATTGCAATAGGTATTGTCCAGATACACAGTGTGCACTCTGCTTCCATTGAGAGCCTTAACGAGCATGTCCCGCGACCTGCTCGCCTTCTCGCTCGTCGTCTCCCAGCGGAAATCTCCGGTGTAAAGCAAGCTCCCGAAGTCGCCGCTAAACAAGTACATGACCGCACCTACCCAAAAGAAACCAATCGACCAAAACGCAATTCATCAGTCAGCGCACGAGCCGATCGAGCCTCGACGGCCCGATTGAGGAATTAAATCGAGCAGGTGCGAGGAGGCGGACGGGGCGCGAGCGAGGTTACCGGGGCAGTGGTGGGCGTCGAGGGGCATGACGCGGACGAGGGTCTCGGAGGCGGAGGAAGGGGAGAGGAGGGAGAGGGAGTGCCAGGCGCCGACGTCGAGGACGCGGAGGAGGGAGAGGTCGAAGCCGGGGAGCTTGAAGGGGAGGAGCTTGGCAGAGAGGCGGGAGCAGAAGAGGGGGCCCCGGGACCAGGCGGGGGAGAGGCCACGGGTGTGGTCGGCGTGGAGGTGGGTGAGGAAGTACGCCTGGCTCCCTTCCGCCCACCGGTCCACCGAGATCAGGCCTCTCTCCATGGCAGCAAACGCCCCAGCACCGAGCGCGCGCGGAGAGGGAGAGGTTTTAGATATTCGTTTTGGCGGGGGAATTGAATTGAAAAGGATGGTTGCTTTTTAAGCTTCGAGGAATCATCGCGGGCTTTTGTGTTTCGACGTGAAGCCCACTTCGGACTCGGGTTTGGGCCTGACTCGTGCGTGCAGTTCCCTTTTTCTTTTTTCTTCTTTTTGTGATCGAACGCGTGTCTTAATTTATGAAAATTCTTTCCAAGATTTTCTCTATTTTGCCCTCTTTGTTATCGAAATATAAAACATTATATCAACGAGTGCCATCGTGCAGATTTTCCTTTTCAGAAAATATCGAAAGTCAGCAAAGACATGGCAAAATTAAACACATCGGGATTGGTTATGAGTTTTCGAGCACCTTTTGAAGGGACATGAGGCCTTCTGTCGATGATTGAATCGGGGCTCAGGTAATTCATCGGAGAAAGTAAACGCAAGGGAGGCACATATAAAAATTAGTAGTTCCAGGTTCCATCTAAATTCCGCTTAAAATTTAGAATTTCCCCTATTGAAATCTACCATGCATACCTAGAAACTTGAAATCTATCTAGTCACAAGTTTCAAGATCTACCCAAGTTCCACTTATACTCTTAATTAAATTATTGTAGTGAACCATCGCCTAATGATTATAATTTACTACACAACTCATATTTAAACAAACGAAAATTATGAAACATAAACAAAATAGAAGTCTTGGTTATGAATATAGTCGGAAATAGAAGCTTAGACTAATGATTTCGGACTACACACTCATTATTAGACATCATGAAATGCTACATGATCATGTGAAAAGATAGAACAAGAAAAAAACCAAAACTTATTCTATCTGGAAGGATGGAAGGAGGAACCTGCCATATATCCTACATATCTTAGAATATGGAATCGTACTGATTTTTAAGTTCTCAATTCTATTTTGAAATCATACTCACACCCCTTTTTTTAAGATTTGACGTGCTTAAATTCCAAGAGAGTATGACGAATGGTGATTTTGGATGGCATTTTTCTTCTTGTGGAAATGTTTCTGTGGTTTGTTCTAGACATGTCCAAAACATGTAGAGGCTTGTGCTCTTGTCATTACTTACATTGTTTTGCATCTCCTTTACGAGGACCGATCTCAGTGGACAATGTAAATCTATGACTAAATGTATGTACAAAGTAGGCCCGTTAAAATGGGTCTTGAAACTCATATATAATCCATTTTCATTTAAAAAATGAATATATCATGTATAAATTACTTCAATTTTTAAGAGCCTAACTTAACTAGGTTTTAAATTTAAAGGCTCAAATAAATGAGTTTAAATAGATTGAGTTTAGAATCCATTTTCAACTCACTAGGCTCACAAACACCCTCTCACTATTCAGCCTTAAAAAATATTTCAAAATAGAAATTATAATTACTTTTTCTTTTTCTTTTTCTTTTTCTTATTCATTCTTCCATTTTCCTCGGCCAATGGCCGACCATGGCAACAACTAGTGACCAACCAAGAGAGGGACGAGCTCTCCAGCCTTGGGCGAGCTCGAGCACGTTAATTCGGCGAAAGGTCTTAGCCTCGCTAGATCGACGAGCTCGAGTCTTGCTAATGCCAGATTGGGTGCTATTTAAGGTTAAGTGGGTACATGACATGATTTGCTTCTAACTTTGGGTCTATGAAATAATATCACGTTTTGGAAAATATTTTTAGAAAGTTATTTTCTAAGAAAATAACAATATTTTATGGTGTTTGGTGAAAATCAAATTTGAATGGGAAATGTTTTTTATTATTCATTATCTAATTTGATTTTTTTGGCAAAAATTACCAAAAAAAAATGAAATTTTAATATTTTTAATTGACCAAAAATTTTAATTTTAATTTATATATATTTTTAAAATTTTGATTTTTTAATATTCTTAATATTCTTTTTTTCTTTTGATTTTTTTATATTTTTAATTTTCTTTTTTTCTTTCTTTTTCTTTTTACCTTTTTCTTTTCCTCCCTCCTTCTTCCTCATCCTCCTTCCTCTGTGGCTGCGTGCCTCGACATGGCCGGCTGCTTGTCCTCGACCAAGATGCAATTGCAAATTTGACAAGCTTGCGGCTCGCTCAATCCAGGCGAGCTGCGAGCTCGCTAGCCCAATCCAGGCAAGCTCGAGCTCCGTCGAGGCTGGCAAGCTCGCAGCTTGCTCGATCCAAGCGAGCCTAAGCTCCGCCGAGGTTGATGAGCTCGCGACTCGCCAGATTTGGCAAGCTCAAGCCTCACCCTCGTCAAATCTGGCCTTGGGCAAGGCTGGAGTTGGCTTGGGAAAAAGAAAGAAAATAAAAATAAAATTGAAAAAAAAAAAAAGGAGGAGGAGGAGGAAGTGAGGGATTATAGGGGTGTGAAATAAGAGAGATTAAATGAGGAAAATATTTATCATTTTTTCAAAGTAGAAAACATTTTTCCCTAGTTTAGAAGATTTTTTTCCCTTCATGGAAATTTTTTCTTCAAATAATTCATTTTCTGTGAAACGAACGTTAGAAAATTTAAAAAATGCTTTTTTGGAAATTGTTTTCTGTGAAATGAACGGAGTTTTTGGGTAGGTCCATCTTTCACCGGGGGAAGAAGCCCGAACGAAAGCGAGGGTGAAAAAGACAGGAGAGAAAGTAAGGACCATCTCTACCTCAAGAAGCCATCTCTCTCGCACGCGCATTCACACGGAATGATGAGGACTAATTTTCACGACGACATTTTCTTCTAGACAAGCCTATGGGGGATTTCTTTTCTGACTAGGTCAATGTTCTGTGTGGGAAATCTTTTTCTTCTATTGGCGAAAAGGACGAAGATGACTTCCGGAATTCATCAAACACAACGAAACGTGATATTCCTGAGGAAGAAAGAAAAGTAGGAAACAATCCAGAAAACCTCACGGTCAACGATGATGAGGATGAGGTGTTATCGCAGTGAATGGTTGAACAACGGCGACCCATAAGCGAAGACATTAACCTCGTCGCCATTTCAAGAACTCCATTTATTACCATGCGATGCGCGAATAACTTAACGTGCTTGCTCTTGTCCGTGATGTTCCTTCCGACTTGCTTGAGCATAGACGCCATAATAGTAGGCACGATCACATACCTGGGAGGAATCAGTCTTGCAAATTTTCCTTTTCGAAAATATCAAGATCAAATCCCAAAGTTTTCAAGTATTAGGATTCGCCATACAATTACAAAATAATAGAGAGTAAAAACGAGAAAGAGAATTTGATATGTAATTATGTATCATGATTCACTCTTAAATTTGGATCACGTCCAACTGAGGACTTTACTACAATTAGCATATCACACCTCTCTTTTATATCTTTAATTTAAAATATATGTCTAGTAATTATTTGTGAGTTTAACTTCAAAATATCGATAAAATATGTGCTTTAGATCGGACTACGAACGACGCCTAACAATCTCACACCAAGCACCTTTCGAAGGGACACATGGCGTGCCAGCGGCCTCTCGTGCAGGAATAATTTGGGGTTTAAGTGGATTTTGAAGGAGGACAAGGCAAGGGGGGCCCACACCTCCTCTGTTTTTTTTTTTTTTTTGGGTCATAAGAGGTTTCTTTCATTTCTTCGTGGGAACAAAACGAGGACATTTACCCAAGTCCAAACATAAGATAGACGTAAGACAGTGAGGAGGATAAGACAACCAGTTCGGCGCAAGGGAATCGTCGCGGCGAGCCTTCGCGATCCAATCCGCTGCCCGGTTCATTTCTCGCGGATTGAAGCCCATGGACACTGCAGGTAATGAACCCAGCTTTTGTTTACACTCTGCCACCACCGATTGAACAGCCCAAGGTATTTCGGCCCGACCCAGGATGGCTTACACCTCCTCTGTCATTGGAACCTTTTTATTAAAAGCCTTCGAGATGGAACCTTTGACGCGCTCAATTCGAGGAGAGCATGGTGAATGGCGTTCGTGGGTGGCATTTTTTTTTTTTTTTTTGAGATAAATGCTACAAAAGTTTTAAAATTTGTAAAAAGTCCGAAATTTTTTAATCGAGTCAAAAATTTGTTTGTTATTTCAATCGAGTCAACTTTAACGTTTAACTTTTTAAAGGAAAATGCTGACGTTTTACATTTAAAATTAATTTTTATTTTCCATGTGGTTTTTTTTATTTTTTAAATTAGATTTAAAAATTAGAAAAGAAAAGTTAAAATTTATTTTTAAAAAATGGTTTAAAAAAAAAAAAAAAAAAGAAAAAAAGACCGCGACCCTCGCCGGCCTCGCGAGGGCCGGTGACCCTCGCCAAGCTCGAGCGAGGGTGCCTAGATCGCTAAGATTTGGTGAGCCTCGCCGGCCTCGAGCGAGGGCTCCGCCGACGACCACCGGCCCCCGCGTGGAGGGAAGGCACCCTCGCCCAAGCTTGGCTAGGGTCACCAACCTCGCCTAGGGCCGGCGAGGCCTCGCCTAGGGCTGGCAAGGCCTCACCGGCTAGGGTGAAGGCCCGCCACCGCCACCCAAAAGCCGGCGACCGTCGTCTCGCGCCTCCGAAAATGGTTGCCGGCCCCTCCGGCAATGGGCGGCAAACTTTTCTTTAAAACAATTTTTAAAAATAAATTTTAGCTTTTCTTTTTAGTTTTTAAATCTAATTTTTTAAAAAATTGAATAAAATAATTAAAAAGCCACGTGGAAAATGAAAAATTATTTAGAATTTTCCGCGCCATGTTGGTATTTTCCCTTTAAAAAGTCGATTTAAAAGCCTTGGAGATGGAACCTTTTGACGTGCTCAATTCGGGGAGAGCATGGCGAATGGTGTTCGTGGGTGGCATTTTTTTTTTCCCCGTGGAAATATTCCTGTCGTTCACTCCATTCATGTCCAAAACATCTAGAGGCCCCACGCGCTCGTCGTCACGTACGTTGTCCAATCTCGGTCGAGAATGTACGCATGTCATTAAAATAAGTCAATAAATAAATGTATGGGCAAAGAACGTTTTTGCAAGGGTGAGTATAGAGTACATGCAAGTTGCTGATTGGATTTATGAAAAAAATGGTTAAAAATTCATAAACTTATCATACATTCGTTAATTCGGTTCTAAATTTTTTAAATTTTACATTTAAGTACTAAATACCTTCAAGTTTTGTCAATTCATATCAATCAATTACATAAATGTTGGCCATCTTATGTAAATATGACCGGTATTGATGCGAAATTTTTTAATAATATTTTAATATTTTTTCGAACTTTTTAATTTATTTTTAATTTTTAATTTTTTTCTTTTATTCTCTTTTCCTTCTTCAATTTTTTTTTTTTTTTCTATTTTCCCTCCATCTACCATGGTTGATCCTCGCTAATGGCCGACAAAGGTCACTAGCCTTTGACAAGGGCACCCTCACTAGCCTAGCAAGGGTAAGACAAAGGTTACCCTTGCCAACTTAGGGCTGGGTGTCCCTTGCCCGAGGCTAGAGTGGGCTGGCCTCATGTTGCCAACCATTGGCGAGACTCAACTAGTCAATAGAGGGAAAAAGGGAAAACACAAAAGAAGAGAAACGAAAAAAACAAAAGAAGAGAAATGAAAAAAAAAAAAAAAAAAAAAAAAGAGGAAAAAAAGTAAAGAAGAAAAATAATATAAAAATACATTAAAAATTGGAATAAAATAAAATATTATTAAAAATTATTCACGTTAGTACTAATCGTCCTACTAAACATGCTACATATGATGGCCAGGTGTTGGAATCGATGATTTTCGATTAAAATTGTCCAGATAAGCTTGATTAGCAAAAAGTGAAAAATGTTTACGATTCAATTGATAAAATTAAAAGGTTCACGACTAAATTGATAAAAATGTCATAATTTTAAAATTTTTTGAATAATTTTTCCGATTTATGAATCCACAATCCCAGCTGCCACGTCCAGTCCACTCCCAAGTGATGGTGGTGGACGAGAATAAGCAACAAAAGTGCACCCAACTGGCCTTCATATGTGATGATACTTTTCTTTTTTGGGAGGGGGTTCCTGATATCGACCTAAAGAAAGTTCAACATAGACAAAAACAAGAAGCTAAAAGCCAAAACATTTTTTTTCTCGATTTCTATTCTTACTCTCACAATCACATGGGTCCTACACTCCTATTTATCTTCCTCACTTGTTTCCCTCACCGTCCCAAGTCCTAGACCCAAATCCACTAGGCATGCCTTGTAATAAATGAGTAGCTTCATATAGTAGTTGTGGGAATAAGACGACTTGTTTGATGTTAATTCTTTGCCTTATAATTTTATTTATTAGAATTAGCCCTTGGATCTTTAATTTTTCATTTATTTCAAATGTTCATGTATTAATTTATTACCGTGCTTACCAAGAGAGGAATCATGATAGATCACCCTCGTTTGGATATTCCTACAATATCTCTCGTTTCGTCCCAAGTCCTAGACCCAGATCCACTAGGCATGCTCCATGCTAGTTAGTGATTCCACGATGAGAAAGTCTTGTCACCATACCACATAGTTCCCCATTTAGGTCCATGTTATGCTAGCGAAATAGAAGAGAATGATGGAACTGAAATCTAGATGGAAATAATGCAAATGACAACACCCATCTCTAGTCACCCAAAAAAAAGGGGGAGGCGGGGATAAGGCTCACGCAATTTTTCATGCTCAAACAAATCACATTGGGATCTTTCATTGTTCGGAACAAGTTACTCTTGGTGCTATTGTGACTAGTCATTTCCTGTGATCCTCACTATTCGCAAATATTTCTGCAGAACCATTAACTTGAGATAGTCCTCCCTATCGACTAGTTTCAAGGGCAATACTAAAGTAACATACCAAATAGCAGAAAACCAGCACAAAATTATAGTGCGGAATATTCTACGAATCTGCACGTAGAGAACGTATTAAATAGAGCATTTTCGAGTTGAGCATTTTGAATTTTTTTACTTAACATTGATCGTATTGTTATGTTTATGTTTTACTTCAACCGGACATATAAGAGGTGAAATCGCTCTTTTTGTACAGTACGAAGTATCAATGGAGTGCGCGGGTGGGTGTTTTATTGACTCAAGTATCTATTTTAACCGTATTTCTTCCTACAAAATTTCTGCCCAAAGACTTTTTAAGCATTTTTATACATACAGTCTTTTTATTTCTCCGACTTTTGACAGGTCACCCACCAGTTGCATCCCACGATTGAATGTCCTAATGATTGATTAGAGCAACATCAGTCCTTTTTGTTCCACTGAAAAGTCTAATTTGTGTAGATATAGAAAGCGCGGTTCAAATTCAATAGTTTCCTGGAAAATTGGACAGAAAAACATTGTCGTCCTCTGAACTCTACTTTTCTTATCCCATCACAAATTTCTTTTTTCCTTTTTTTTTTTTTATCTCATCTCACATGCTTAATCTTTTAAGATTTTCACAGGAACTCGGTAGGTTAACGGGACCTCTTCGAAGCGGTCTCATTATATGGCTAAAATCATTAGAAGAATTAATCATGTGATAAGAATATATTCGACGTCGTTCCTTCGGTTGGATTGAAAATTCCCAATTTAATTATGGGCGATGCATGTTTTGGTTAATCGGGTCTAATAGAATGAATCTAAATATCTTTTCTCACAAATGCAATTAATACAACTAGCTCTCATTTATTCTTAGCTAAGCATGGCTAGCTCTTGTCTTAATACCCCATGGATGCTTCCCTGTTGCTGCTGTGAATGGAATTTAGGGGCCGCATGGTAGGGTTCCTTTCGCTTTGTTTGTTTGTTCTTTTGTTTTTTGAAATATAAAAAACAAAATTCATTTGGTAACATTAGTTAATTATTCTATTAATCGAAATAGAAAAGTAGCTAAAAAATAAATTTAGAAAATAAACAAGAAGTAGAAAAAATTAATTTTTGTCCTAGGAACAATTTCTAGGTATAAGTCATTTTATTTATTTATTTATTTATTTTTATTTTCCTCTTCTAATCGGCTGGTGGAGACTCACCGCCCGTCATTGTCCGCCGCCGATTGCTGATTGTCACCATCGCCGCCACCGCCATCGATCGTCGCTGTTAGTTGCTGGTCACCATTGCCGCTACTGGCTAGAGGAGGAGAAAGAAGAGAGGAAAAAAAGAAAAAAAAAAAGAAAATTATAAATAAGAAAATCTACGCATCAATAAGTCAATAACTAAAATGTACGTGCGAAAATGGGAATGACAAGCAAAAGCGACACTCAACTGGCCTTTTTACTTTATTTCCTTGCCTCAAAACTTTCTGCCCAAAAGACTTTTCAAGCAACTCTATTGACATATATGCTCCGTTCGTTTCGCGGAAAATAATTTATGGGAAAATGTTTTCCGATTTTCTGGCGTTCGTTTCACGAAAAATGAATTCATTGAGGAAAATGTTTTCCAAAAAAGGAAAAAGTCTTCTGTTTCAAATATTTTCTCTTCTTTTGAAGTAAGAAAAGGCCAACTTTCTCATATCAAGATCAGAACCCACCACCCAAGAAGGAAAGCCACGGAGTGAGTAAACGTAGACCCATATATCCAACCGGCAACTCAGCATGAGTTTTACCGAGCGCAAAGGCATTAGGCAATTCTCTATTGTTTGTAAAGTAGGCTTTCCTTCCCTTGAGGTGAATATTGACTAACCTGTGCTGTGCAGCGGATGTTTAAGGCGACTGACCATACATCACTATGAAATGTAGAGATCTTTAACACATAACAGTAACATCTACGAACTGAGGGATTTTTCGGTCAATTCAAAACGTGAGATTTTTGTGGATCATGCTATAGCGGGGTGGATTGCGAGTTTGATAGGATGACTATAGCCCCGAAAGGGAATTGATTTTACAACTCAATTGCAGCACAAGAAACTTATTCTCAAGAAGGACCAGTGCTACAATTGACAATAATAATCTTTGAATGTGATCAAGGAGCCGATTCTCTATGTTAGTATTGTACAGTCTTAGGCCGAGGAGAAGCATCAGCTATCAACAGTAAACTGTATTCTGCCGGAGGAGAAAGGAATATCATGGGGTAAAAATTGAGGCATTCCTAGTTAAACAAATGCCTGATCGCTAAAGATTTCGGCAACGAAGATGTGGAATAGATTCGAGGAAGATCCGACATTACGGTCCTTGTTGCTGAGTAGTCGATAACACCATGCTCAACTCTGGTTTGCTGGAAGAAGCTGTTGTAGAAACGCCTATCCTAACTGCAAAAGCCGGTTTTTTCGGAACGGGAAGAGTCGCACTTTCACAACCGAGCATGAAAACCGCATTTGACATCGTGGGGCGATCACTCGGGTCTTCTTGCACGCATAGAAGCGCCACGTTTATGCACTTCAAAACTTGATCTCTGTTGTAAGTTTCATGCAGCACTTGATCCATCAAGTCCAATGCTTTATTGTCATTCCATAATTTCCATGCCTGGACAATCGAAGCTAAAGTACATTCAGACAAAAGGATGACGGGAAGTGGATAAAGCAAAAGAAAGGGACAGCAAATGGACTGTATTCACGTGAGTAAGAAGGCTCATTGTTCCTTCGGACTGATAGAAGCCTGTGTTACGCTTCCCACTAACAATCTCCAGTATGACGACACCAAAGCTAAAAACATCGGATTTGAATGAGAAAAATCCGTCCAAAGCATACTCCGGAGACATGTATCCACTGCATTGGAGCATAAGCATAATCAGTTAATTAAGGCATAGTCGAATCATTAAATTTTCATTGCAAATATTAAAAGGTGATAATGTGGTGAGTGCCTTGTGTAGTGTCCAAAAAATTCTTTATCTAGAAAAAAAATGGTATGTGCATCTATAAAAACTTACTATGTTCCAATCACCCTTTGCGTGCTTGCTTCAACTTGTTTTGACTCAAATATACGTGCCAGACCAAAGTCGGAAATTTTAGGAATCATCTCCTCATCGAGCAAAACGTTGCTTGTCTTGAGATCTCTATGAATGATTCGCAGCCTAGAATCTTGGTGAAGATAGAGCATTCCTCGTGCAATTCCCAAGATAATCTCAAAACGTATCTCCCAGGTCAGCAACGGACACCTTGTTTGATCTAGCAAAGTTTTTATTTTAATTTGTGAAGGTAGCAAAGTCTTTAAATCTAACTATGTCAAACTAACTTAAAATCTTTATGAAGAGAAAGAGATTGTGGAGTGCTA
Organism: Eucalyptus marginata; assembly: GCA_014182565.1. Lineage (NCBI taxonomy): Eukaryota > Viridiplantae > Streptophyta > Magnoliopsida > Myrtales > Myrtaceae > Eucalyptus > Eucalyptus marginata. The sequence continues at coordinate 26,787,098 of CM024585.1, read as the reverse complement.
CTACCTATTGCAGCTATTCCCTGAAGCATACAAGGAAAAAGGAACACGAAATAAGGTGCTTACCAAATATGAAAGAATCTAAGCTTTTGTTGGGCATGTATTCATATAGCAACATTTTTTCATCCCCTTTGACGCAATATCCTACTAATCTGACGAGGTTTCGATGCTGAAGTTTGGCAATTAAGACGACTTCGTTCTTAAATTCCTCTAAGCCCTGTCCTGATCCACTCAATAGCCTCTTTACTGCAATTTCCCGTCCTTCTGGAAAAGTAGCCTGAAACAAAGTTAAGGAAGGGATTACTTCATCACAGTGACCTCGTCAAAAGCCCTATAGATGGTAGAAGAAAAACTATTTTATTTACCTTGTAAACAGGCCCGAACCCACCTCTTCCAAGTTTGTTCTCGTCCGAGAAGTTATTCGTCGCTTGTAAAATAATTTCTAGGTCAAAAAATGGCACATCTATGCCTTTCTTATCTTCTTCCTCGAATTGGCGTGAATCCATCCACATTTTAATCTTTTTCTCACTGTCGTATAGACGAAAGGCAAGATTTTCCTGATTGCTTTCCCTGCTCCCTGAAATGCAACTCTAGTTACTAATTGTCTGCTATCTTATTATCGTGTATCTAATAATGACAGATAAAAAGTAGTTTGTGTTTGATTTGTGATTACTTTGCGTACTACCATGCGGCCTTCTCATGTAAAATAAGCCACCGAATACAAGGATGAAAATTGCAGCAACGGCAGGAGCAACTATATATACAGGTTTCGCTTTCTGTCCTTTCTGCGATGATCCTCCTCCTTCAACGTTATTTACTAAGAAAAGAAAGTGTGAGTACTGTATTTTGGATAAAAGTGAACGAATAATTGTAGACACATGGAGTCACTAAGGACAGATGTGAGGACTTCATAGTGCATGGTCACAATCCCTCTTATAGTCGATGAAAAGAGCAAATTGCAACTCTTCACTTTGCTCAACTCTCTCGCAAGGCTTTGTAAAGATATCTAGTTCTACTTCTTATATGTTTTGTTCGAGTGGCTGATTGCAAGTATAGGAGGAGTAAGGAAACCCAAGTGAGATCGGCGGTGGTTGTTGCAAGAGCACGACGATACTCGGACTCTGTCAATGAATGAATAAGCGCTTTAACATATCTTAGTTGCGTGGCATAGTAGATTTGTAGCATAAGTACTGTATTTTGGATAAAAGTGAACGAATAATTGTAGACACATGGAGTCACTAAGGACAGATGTGAGGACTTCATAGTGCATGGTCACAATCCCTCTTATAGTCGATGAAAAAGAGCAAGTCTAGTTGGTGCAAGTCCAGGACTCTGTATACCAAACATCCTCAAGTTATATCATCCACAAAGTCATCGCGTTGCGTGTATAGACCATACTATATAGACATTAACTGATTGGAATTTGTCAGTTTGCTTCTAGGAGGAACAAAATCATCCTAGGAGTACTCTAAATGATAGACCATGGAGATAGAAAATATTGATTTGGGGGCACGGCAGAATCAACTATTATGGTGACCATCAAAACCTAATGGCTATGTTTCCTTCTAATCTGTTATTCATGACTACAGATCAACATTCTTACCTAGAGAACAATTGGCGCTGAAAGAATTCCAACTGAATCCTGAGTTGCATAGGCACCTTGTCATCCCATCTAATGCATCCTTGCAAGTTGCTTGTGGCCAATTGCAGTCTTTGGACGAATGGCAGAGTGGCTCTTTTGGAGCACTCCACTCAATTTTCACTTCAACAATTCTAAAAGAAACTCCTGCGCTGAAGTCATTCTTTCCTTCGATACACTCATCACTCACACTAAATGGCGAGGACTGGTTAAGTTGCTGCTTAATTTCCATCAGAACACTACCTGTGCAGTTGAATGCATCCTTAACTTGGATCGTAAATGTTCTATTTTCTGGAGTGATGCTAGTGACTCTGTAGCCACCTTTGCCCCGTTCAAAGTAAAGCTGGGCAGTTTTATCGTTGCAGCGAAATGCAAAGTATAGCAGATCGCCACAGCTCTCTCTGATGCTTAAAGGGTAGGGGACTAAATTGGTGCCACAAGTTGGACAGCTCCTGTGACTAGATTCTACAAAAGTCAACATTGAACAAATATCAGCATCAATGCTATACATATTCACCTGCAATTGAACTTTATATTCATGGCTGAAATTGTGATAGTATCATTTGCCTGCCATATGCAGGTGGACTAGAACACTTGGTTGGAAGACGCTAGCAATCAAGATAACAAGTAAGTGCACATGAGCTAAATTCTTAAGTTCATCAAAGAAGGCACACAAGAAGCCATCAAAGATTGTTAAAATAAAGAAGTCACGATTCAAAGTCAGAAGGTCACAATCACAAATGATCTTGGAAAGGAAGAAAGGTTAGGCCAAAAGGAAATTAACCTATGTCTGAAAGCGGCACTCGGACAGAGAAGTTACGACCGTCCGGGGCAAACTCCTGCATATTTTCAATATCTTCCGACCAAGTATAGCATGTTGAGTTGCCGCTCTCTCTCCCTTGGTGCTGATCCACCTCGAATGAGTAAGCCTGGCACTTGCAGTCACTGAGGCACTTTTGCCTACATTGCTCATCGCTGTCTGCCCGAATCTGATTGTCCGGATTCCCGGCCTTCATCATCTTCAGACTCAAGAAAGTATCGTTCTTCCCACACAACCGCGACTTCCTACGGCACCCCGCAGGTTGCAGCTCAGGTTGCAGCTCGAACCCTGGCAAGCACCTGCACATGGTCTCATTGCCATTCATATCGTTGCAGCTCTGGAACTTGCCGCATGCATTGAACACGCTGCATGGGCCCATCGGCTGGGACCAGACCGGCTTTGACCCGTTTCCCTGCCTGAAGTATTGAATCTGGCCGTCATAGTTCATGACCAATCGGGCTTTGGTGATGCTTTGGAGGTCCGAGACCGGCACATTTTTGCTGGATCCATTGACTATTCTTTGGAGGGCCAAGCTCAGACTAGCGGTCATGGTGAAATTGGAGAGCAAGAAAGAGATGAAATAGAACATCTCATCGGCTTGTATAAACTCGCCATAGAGCTCACTTTTCCAGTAAGGAGACAGGCCCTGGATCACTTTGTACTTGTTGGGGTCGTCTTCTTGATCCCTCCGGAACGTGAAGGTGCCCGGTTTCGGGTCATCCTGGCTTGCCCAAGAAATCAAGTTGAAGTCGTCGGTCATCCGCATCCCAGGAAGGAACGTATCGGTCGGGTTATCGAAGCTCCGCCATGAAATGCTCTCGCTTCCATCGTCTTCCATCAGCACCAGATTCCCTGTATCAAGAAGCTTCGCAAACCGGGTCAAAGAGCTTGAACCCGTGACATTGGTCCACCAGATCCGTCGTCCTTCATCCCACAACTGCAGGTTGCCGTCCATGAGGCCGAACGACCCCGTGTGGCCCACAAGTGGGACATCACGGTTGGCGACCCAAACGATGATCCGAGGGTTTGACCTGTAATACCAAATTCCAACGTACGTCCTTGAGTCGGAGCCCCCGTTCGGCTGGAAGAAGCCGAGCTCGAACCGCTTGTCGGCGGAAACGAGAGTTTCATTTCCCTGGTACGTGATCCTGCTCTCTGTGTTAGCTCTTATTGTGTCTCTGCTCGAGCAGAACGGAAGGAATATCACAGACAAGAGCAAGCATGTGAACTTGTTGGAGCGTCGCATGGTAAATAACTGGAGCTCTCGCAATGGCCGCGAGGTTTAATGTCTCTCTCACGCCTGGTCACCATTCACTGCAATAGTACCTCATCCTCATCACACCATTCTCCGGAAGGTTGTCTGCAAGCACTCTGATATCGAGATCGTCATCGTCTTTTTGCCAATCGGGCAAAATGAATCCCCACACAGAACGTTGACTAAGTCAGCAAAGAAATACCCCAAACCGGCCCCCCTCCCCAAAAAAAAAAAAATGTTTGGAAAATTATTGTTTTTGGGATTTGCGTTCGACTTTATCTCTTTAGTCAGTGGAAAGGAAATTTAAAGAAAATCACGCTAAAAATTATGTGGATGGCGTGGCGAGGAACCTTCTCACATGTTAATCTCAAGCTAGAAAATCATGTCATGTCCACATTCAATGCAAACTAGGTGGATGGTCAAGTAGGTCCGGACCTACCAAATTTTGCGTCCATCCTCGGTTAAAAAATTATCACATAATGATTTATGTGAAAAATTTCCTGAAATAGAATATTGCACTTATCCTATGAGCAACCACCACATTACCACCATTGGGTCCGTCTCGCGTCATTGTTGCCGAACTAATCGGCACCACCATGTCGCCGTTCATTCGCCATCAGTCGCCGTCGTCATCTTGACCTTCATCTCCGCATTTTTTCATGCTATAGTTGGCGAAATGGTGACTCTCTCTTTCTTCCCTCCCACGTCCTTCCAAGCATGAGCCACTCACCGTTGACGGGGTGGTAACCTCGTCGACAATTACGACGGCACCCCCACACAAGCGAAAGTGGAGATTGTTGTTAGTGGTGGCGACCCGTAAGGTGGTCGTGGGCATGGGCAATGGTGAGCTTTTCTATTTGGGTAGCAAATGAGAGGGAGAGAGATGTTCATTTTTTTCAGGTTTGTTTCATGATCATAGGTAGATTAACACACATGGCATGATTAATTTCGATCGAGAGCCTACCTATAGTTAGGCGGATCAAGACCGGAGGCCTGAAAGTCCTTTTAGGGTGTATATATTTTCAAAATAATAAACGATTTGTAAAACATTTTTCAAGAGATAGAAATGATTATTTTTCATCAAGTGTTTCTAAAGCCATTTAAGGAAACGTTAGTTTGCTCTTTACATGATTCTAGGCTTGGGCCGTGCATAATAAAAGTGGGATGGTGGAAGAAATTGCAAATTCACAATTGAATTTGTAAGGGCACGACGTTAAATCATTGCAAGTTGGTGTGAATGCATGGTTGTCGCTATTAGCTAGAGGAAATGATACTTTGTTCATTTTATCTCTCTCTCTCCTCCCAAAAGAAAATTCTCTCTCTAGACTAATTAGTCTTTGTTTGTATGATATTATATTGCAGGCTTCTTTTTTTCTATTTTTCTGTCTTCTTCTTCGGAAAAAATATGAGATTTATTGGCTCCTTTTCTCTGTCCAGTGCCTGTTCTTGCGTAGTCCTTTGAAGAAGACTTTTCGAGTACAAAGACAATGACCGGACTAGCGGTGTAATGAGACGGCTTTAAAGAGGACCCATTGGCCTACGGAGTTCCTGCCAAAATCTTCAGGATCTTGAGGAAAGGCGAAGTGCTTTGTGACACATGTCGCCTACATCACCTTTTCAGATTGTGACACTAACTTTGTCATTGAAAATTCGCCTGACTAATCACGCGGAATACTATATGCATGTCAGCAAAGTCGAAGTCCTCCGGCAACTATCGGTGAGAGAATATTATGAAAGGAAAAAGCTCAATATATTTGGACAGTGTCACTGTAACTAAGTTTGTTGAGCTAATTAAAGCCCCAATCTCCTCGATTTAGAGATGAGGAAAACCAACTCAATACACCCGCCTTGATCAACATACAACCCTAAATTTAATGAAGCATGTGACATGATTTAATTAATTGCGATTGTGGAACAAAAGTGACGGTAAATTGATGGCAGGAAATTATTGCGTTTGAATAAAACCTCTTTTCTTTTTTTTGAATGTTTATTCAAGGTAGACTTTTCAAAGGAAATAAAAAAAAAAGGGACTGATATCTAGAAATATCAGGACGTTCAAGCGTCGGAGAAAATATTAGGTGGAGCTCTGATTCCAGCGTGTACTCGTTCGAGTCCACTCACCGTGCGACACGTGTCGCCCGACGCCACGCCGGAATCGAGTCGATTTTGGAAAATTGATATATTAGGGGCGCATGACAACATTTCCATTAAATAGTTTGCTAACAGAAATGAATTTCTCTATTTCTATTTCTGGGCGAGTTTCGAGGAAAAAATCAAGTTTGATAACGATACAAAATTTATGTTTCGAAATAGAAATTCGTTTGATAACCGAATAAAATTTCTATTTCTTAAAAGAAAATTTTCTTTTTTGGAGCAAATGAGATGTACATTCTTACAAATTTCATATGCTTATGAAATCATTGACCCAAATACAAATTATGAATTTTTTTTTTTAAAAGTAAAGTCTCCATTTTTTGCAAGAAAAAAATACAAAGTAAGAGATGTTATATCAAATTTTATAAATTTTCACACAAAATTCTTTAGCATCCACGTAGATAGGTAATTACGGTCAAACAATATACTTATCAATAGTCTCCATACAATAGAAAAAAAGAGATCAATATGCATTACTCTTGAGCATAATAGAAGGTTCCCAAAATTCTACTAGAATGAAGGCGGGCAACCATATTCTAATCCCCTTCATGCTAGTTTGTCACGTTGATCGCCGCCACGGTTTACGATATCGAGCAATCGTTTTAGAAAGAAACACTAAGAAGTGTATTGGGTAATTTGTGGCAAATTTTACAAAATCGGCGAATTTTACGAAGTGTAACAAAGACCATTACAAATAAGGGAAATCATCAAGTAGAACATCACATTACAAGAATTGAGATAGGAATCGTCAAATACATTATCACAATACAAATGCAAACATTGTAAATCCCCAAATACAAAATAAGGTCACCACGCGCATCTCTCTCTCTCTCTCTATATATATCTCTATCTTCTGTCGCTCTCTGCAAATCGCTTAACGCAGAAGAAGCCGTGAACGCTAGCTTCCTCCTCCATAACCATTTCAGCTTCATCTTCGCATCGGGATTCGACGTGGTTTTCTCTCTCCTCTGCAACGACCCTTATCTCCATCCCCAGAATTATTGGCCCGATCATTTATGTGATTTTGCTGCCGCGGGTGGGGTCGCTGCCATGTATATAACGAGCGCCTCGGCTTCGGCCTCCTCGCTCCTCCGAATTCGCGAGAGAGGCGGAGGAGAGGCGGAGGGGGTGGATTCGCGAGAGAGGCGGAGGATGAGGCGGAGGATGAGGCGGAGCAGAGGCGGAGGAGAGGCGGAGGATGAGGCGGAGGAGAGGCGGAGGATGAGGCGGATTCGCGAGCAGAGGCGGAGGGGGTGGATTCGCGAGAGAGGCGGAGGAGAGGCGGAGGGGGTGGATTCGCGAGAGAGGCGAGGATGAGGCGGAGGATGAGGCGGAGCGCAGGCGGAGGAGAGGCGGAGGATGAGGCGGAGCGAGGCGGAGGATGAGGCGGATTCGCGAGCGAGGCGGAGGGTGGATTCGCGAGAGAGGCGGAGGAGAGGCGGAGGGGGTGGATTCGCGAGAGAGGCGGAGGATGAGGCGGAGCAGAGGCGGAGGATGAGGCGGAGTAGAGGCGGAGGAAATGATCTCGTCTCAGGAAGAGGAAGACGCAGAGAGGAGGCAGAGAAGAGGCGTCGGGAGAGAGGAGGAAGACGCAGAGAGGAGGCTAGGGTTGAAGAAATAGAAATTGATTTATCCCAGAAATCAGAAATAGAAATTTTCTATTTCGATTTCTCCTTTTTCTATTTTAATGTAAAACCTATTCCGTAAATGAAAATCGATTAGTGTTATCAAACAAATTTACGTTCCGAAATTGGTCTGGAATAAAACTATTTCAACAGAAATAATTTTTATCATGCACCCCCTTAGTTTCTCTCTCTTGCTGGCCCACCAATCCCTCCGTCGAATTTGAAAAAGCGAAGCGCGAAGCGCTCTCTCTCCTCTGCACACGCTCTCTCTCCTCTGCACGATGCATTTATTACGGGAAACTTTTTCTTTCCCTCTCAAGAAAGAGAAGCAGTCGTTCCTCTCCATTCTCATCTCCATTTCTTTCTCCACATGAAGATTCCGAAATTTTTGAATCCGAAATTCTCTCTCTCCGCTCGTTGTTGCTCCGGCGTTCGTCAAGCGACTGTTCCCCCGCTGTCTCCGACGAAGCACATTACGGCCGCCCCTGCTCTGGCGCTCGCTCGCTTGTCTCCGTGCTCGTTGCTGCTCCGGCCAAGGGGGAGGAGATCCAGAAGATCGGGAAGCTCAACTCGGCGCTGGAGGAGCGGGTGAAGTCACCATGCGTGGAAAACCAGATTTGGAGGACCTCGCCCAGGCCAACAAGGCCACCGCCAACGCCCTCTACACCAACCTCAAGCAGGTCCTAGTGTAGGTCAGCAACGACAACCGCCCCCGCGGCGGGGCCTCCCCGGAGGATGAAGCGGACAATACTGCGTTGTGCTGCGGGAGCAATTACGAAGTCGGGGAGGAGAGCGGGAGGTGGGCGGGAGGGAGGCGCAGGTTGATAAGAGGAGAGGGAGGGCGATGACGACATGGTCCTGGAAGTGCGGGAAGGAGGAGGCGAGTGTGCCATTGTTGCTGTGCAGGCACCTGTGTTTGTGAGCGGTGTGGGTCTTCCCTCCGTTTTATCAATGGAATTGTATCGTGATGGCCATTCCTTTTTTCTTTTCTTGGTCAGATGGCCATACCCATTTTGTGAAGCAATAAAGTTGGTTCTCATAAGAGAACTTAAATGCTCAACTAGCGGACTTGAAGACAGACCGGAAAGAACTCACACACGTCCATGACACCATTCAATTCCTTTTTTCCACTGCGAAAACTTGACATTAAAACCGATGAAAGAGATTAAACAAAAAAGACAGCTAACTCGAACCTTGATCGACAATTTCAAGTTTTCACTTTCAAGTGTCCATCTCTTTGGCATCCCCATTGTAATTGTTCTAAGTCGAGTATCATCGAACGAGACAGTCGATCAAAACAAGCTGTAGAAGGACCCTTTTGGGTGCTGATGGATTTATTTAGGAATGGGCCTAAGCTGGCCCGGCCACGATGGGCCTAAAGGCCCGGCCCACGGGAATTAGGCCCGTGGAAAGGGCAACCTATAAAAGGGATTAGAAAGAGAGAGAACGCACCTTTTCACATATTCAGTACGTTCTCTTTTCTCTCCCAAAATAGTTCCTCTCTCCCCAAGACGAAGAAGCGACTCCGTCTTCCTTTAAACGGCGAATCTTCGACATCGGATCGAACGGGACTCAATCCTCTTCCTCAATACGGCGTCGGTGTCTAATCTGTGGCCAACAAGGTACGCTCGAATCCGTGGTGTGCTTTTGATCGGTGATACGTGACAATCCCGGGCTTATCTTCCGCATATGATTTAGGGGTTCGGTTTAAGTGCCGAATCCGGTTTTTGGGGATCAACCGATCCCAACATTGGTATCAGAGCCCGTGTTCGCGTTTTCCCGACTTGTTTGATGTTTTATGATTGTTTTTTCGCAAAAAGCACTTCAGCCGTACGGATCGGGCGAGAAATCCCGACACCCGAGCATGTTCGCCAATTTTTCCGATTTTTCGTAAGTCGAAATCAAAATATGATGGCATAGGGAGGAAGGCGACGTCGAGACGAGTCCGGCGATATGTCGCGCGCCGCAGGAGGCCGCAGGACGCGCCGCCACGCGCGGCCGGAACGCACGGGGGCACGCGCCGACTCGGTTCCCCCGCGCGAAACGGTGCGTCGAACGCACCGTTTCGGCCCGGGCGCGTGCGGCGCACGCGCCAGCGAAACGGCACGCCGTTTCGGCCCAGGCGCGTGCGATGCACGCGCGCGCGAAACGGCGCGTCCCTTGGCGCGTGCCACGCACGTGCCGGATGACGTCATCCTGACGTCATCCTGGCACGCGCCTGGCACGTGCCGGTCGGTTCGTCCGACCGGCTCGACCGGGAAACCGGTCCGACCGGACGACCGGCCCGACCGTCTGACCGGCCGGACCGTTGACCGTTGACCGTTGACTTGTCCGTTGACCGTTGACCGCGGCCGTTGACCGTTGACCGTCCGTTGACCGTTGACCGGCCGTTGACCGTTGACCCGAAAAAAAAAAAAAAAAAAAAAGAATTTGTTTCTTTTTTTTTTTTTCCCAATTGAGTCAATATGGATTATATGTAATCCATTTTTGTTCTGCATTTGTTGCAGGAACAATGCCTCCCCTTCAATTACGTACACCTATTCGCGTAATTACCGATAAACAAAAATGCAAAGCTTTCTAAGTTGATAAATGAGTTGACCGATTATCGATGGGAGAATGGTGACTTAATTGATCATGTTTTTGAAGTCAACGGGAAGATACAACAGGTCATATGGAATGGTCATCCCATGTACGCTTGATCGAGAGATGGTGCGATTTTTCATTAACACTCTTCCACCTGAATGGCAAGATGTGTTGAATCGCATATGGGATGTCAACGGTGCTGCTTCATATAAGAAAATTGTGATAGATTTTGCAAACGAATATTACTGCATTGTTACAAGGGAAAATGTCAAGAAATTGATCAAAAGAGGATCTTTCCCAGTTCGTGTGAAGGTTTTTATGTAAGATGTATTAGCTGTTTTTGTTTGTTGAGTATGCTTTGTGGACATCTTATGTATTGTTAACTACCCGATTGTTGTTGAATAGCAACCCATATGTTAGTCGTATTATATGAAAGCATTATTATATTGTGTGTCAATTATCTCATTTATCTGTTATTCTTGCTTTGTGGGTAGTTAGGCGTGGGTAGTAATAGAAGTTTTAGTAGCTTCATAGAATTGATTTTGCAAATGACAATCATATTGATGATGGTTTTAAGTTAGGATTTTTGGAGGATGATTGGAAACGTAGTGACCTTTTGATTCTGAAACCTTACTTAAAATTATTAATTAATATGATGGGTTTGTGCAAAAATAGATGCATAAGTGATAGGCATTAATAACTCGTGCATATATGTCTGATGTGTTCAGATCAATGGCTTCAGCCACAAAGAGCATAGTTGCCGAGCTGAACAAAGGTGAAAAGCTCAATGGTGACAACTATGAAATATGGCAAATGAAAATTCAATGTGTACTGGAAAAGCAAAAGGCACTTAATGCTCTTGACCATGTTATGGAAAATCTTGAGGATGCTGTGCGCCACCTTGAGCTAGCTGTTCATCGCCTCAAGGCATTAGAGCAGGAAACAGATATTTTCTGTGTTGCTTTAAGCTCAGAAGGGGCTTCATGCTCTAAGCGCAAGCGCATTGATTCGTTCAATATGTGGAAATGCAAGGGATCAAGTCCTCCTTGCAAGAAACCAAAAATTAACCAACAAAAGAGAGGAAAACGTCCTCATGTGAAGAATATCTCAAGGGTGAAATGTTACAACTGTGACCAGAAGGGTCACTATGCCCGCGATTGTCGCGAGCCAAAGAAGGAACACACCCTTTGTACAATTGTGAACTTTGCATATGTGTCAAGTTCGTATTCTTGACCAATCTAATCCTCGTGGGACCGTGGGATTCGGGAGCGACAGACCATGTAGCGAAGGATAGAGGATCCTTCGTGGATTCCGACGAGTACCAACCGGAACTAAGTGGATCTATGTGGGAAACAACTCCAGAGCTGAAGTGAAAGGAATTGGCACATGCCAACTCAATATGCGTGGTGGACGCACTTTGTTCCTTCATGATGTATTGTATGCTCCTGGAGATTCGTCGGAATTTAGTGTCTGTTTTAGTGTTGGTTAAATTAGGTTTTAAGTTGAACTTCCATAATAGAGGTGTAGATTTGTATTTGGATACAAACTACTATGGTCATGGTTATTTTCTGGATGGTTTCATTGTATTAGATATTGATTATGTTAATACAAATGTTTGTTATTCCCTTCTCACGTCTCCTAATAAATATGAAAATGATGTGAATGTATGGCATGCTAGACTTGGTCACATTGGCCAACAACGTATGAATAGACTAGCCAAAGAGGGCTTGTTGGGCAACATTGAAAAAGTCGATTTGCCTATATGTAAGCATTGCCTAGAAGGGAAAACGACAAGGAAACCATTTGGAAAAGGTAAAAGAGCTGAGTATCCTCTGCATTTAATCCATACTGACGTCACGTGGTCCAATGAATGTGAGAGGAAGGCATGGGGCTGTTTATTTCATCACTTTTATAGATGATTATACTCGATTCGGATATGTCTATTTGATTTCTCATAAATCTGAAGCAATAAGTTGTTTCAAAAGGTTTATGAACCTGGTAGAGAATCAATTAGACAAGAAAATAAAAGCATTGAGATCCGATCGAGGTCGAGAATATTTATCCGATGAGTTCAGAAAATTATGTGATGAAAAAGGAATAGAAAGACAGTTGTCTATTCCATATACTCCTCAACAAAATGGTGTTGCGGAGAGAAGAAACGAACCCTATTGAAATGGTTAGGTCCATGATGGCGCATGCTAACTTACCTATTACCTTTTGGAGTGATGCGTTGTTAACTGCTGCCTATATACTTAACCGTGTGCCTTCCAAATCGCTTACTTCCACTCCATATGAGTTATGGACAGGTAGAAAACCGGACTTAAGTTTTCTTAAGCCATGGGGTTGTGCTGCCTATACACATGAGTCCTCTCACAAGTTTGGGAAATTGGGTCCCGAGAGGAAAGAAGAGTATTTTCATAAGATACTCGGAACACTCAAAAGGGTATGTGTTCATAGGTGAGCAGGAAAGTGGGAGTATAACTGAATTTGAATCACGGGATGTCACATTCTTAGAGGATGAATTTCCTAAGAAGGGCGAAATAGGGGAAGATCACTCCCTATTTGAAACATTGGATCAAGATAATGATCTTAGTGAAGTTCGTCCAAGTGGGAGTAATATGATAAGTGATGAATTGAATTCAACTCATTCTCAATTGCAACCACTTAATGAGACGACATCATCATTACCTAATCCAAGTGGGAGCATAATGGGGAATAATGTGCAAAGTGTACAATCTCCCATACGGCGAACAAGTCGCCAAAGTATTCCCCGTCGACGTTTTGACATTGAAGGGGAAACTTTTATGGTTGCTCCACAAGATGAGGATGAGCCAAGAAATATTAATGAGGCTCAATTGCCCTAGTAAGGAAAAATGGATTCATGCAATGGAAGAGGAAATGGAGTCAATGAAATCAAACCAAGTCTCGGGAACCGGTTGATCTTCCAAAAGGACGCAGAGCTATTGGGAACAAGTGGGTTCTCAAAATAAAGCGAAAGGCTGATGGCTCGATAGAAAGGCATAAGGCTCGCCTTGTGGCGAAGGGGTATAATCAACGAAGGAATTGATTATGAAGATACGTTTTCTCCGTAGTGAGATTTACCTCGATTCGCATTATTCGGCAATAGTAACTAGTATGGATCTTGAGTTACATCGATGGATGTAAAGACCGCTTTCCTCAATGGAGAATTAGAGGAAGAAATATACATGGAACAACCTACTGGTTTCATAGTGGAAGGCCAAGAAGAAAAAGTATGTCGACTTTTGAGATCGATATACGGCCTAAAGCGATCATCAAGACTATGGTATATACGTTTTCATAATGCCATAATGGCATATGATTTTACAATGATTGATGAGGATCATTGTGTATATATCAAAAGATCCAAAGATCAATTTGTGATCATATCATTATATGTTGATGATATACTAATTGCCTAAGCAATATGGAGTTTGTTAATACCGTCAAGAGTTGGTTGTCTTCCAACTTTGAGATGAAGGATATGGGTGAGGCTGCATACATTCTTGGAGTTAAGATTTCAAGAGATCGTTCGAAGAGATCGTTGTCTCTTTCGCAAGAAACATATATAAATAAAGTTCTTGAACGATTTCGTATGCAAGATTGTAAACCCATAGACACTCCTATTGCGAAAGGTGAAGGATTGAGCCATAGACGTGTCCGAGGAATCCACAAGAGAAGGAACAAATGAAACATGTTCCTTATGCTAGTGCAGTTGGGAGCTTGATGTACGCTATGATGTGTACAAGACCCGACATATGTTTTGCGCTTGGGATGGTGAGTAGATACCAATCCAATCCAGGTCCAAGACATTGGAAAGCCGTGAAGAGAATACGAGGTATCTAAGGGAACTGCTGATTTCAAGTTGAATTACCAAGGAAAGGATCTCGCGACTTGAAGGCTATTCGATGCCGATTGGGGAGGAGATTTAGATGAAAGAAAATCTACCTCTGGTTTTGCTTTCTTATCGAACAATGGCGCCATATCATGGAGCGCAAGAAGCAAACGTGTATAGCCTTGTCCACGATGGAAGCTGAGTTCGTGGCATTATCAGCAGCAGTACAAGAAGGAGTTTGGCTTAAGAGATTTTTGGATCATTTAGGTGTTAATGAGAAAGCTGCAAATCCATTATTAGTTAATTGTGATAGCCAAGCAGCTATAGCGTACACCAAAGATCCAAAATATCATGGAAAGACCAAACACATAGACACCAAGTATAACTTTGTAAAAGATATGGTTGCACGAAAGGATGTGAACTTGCAGTACATATCTACGCATAGAATGGTAGCAGATCCTATGACAAAGCCAATACCTAGAGATGTGTTTTGTGGTCATGTAAAATCTCTAGGATTGCGTAGAGTCCGATGTACCGGATTGTAATTTCCCGAGTTGTTCACATGTATGAACTAGTGTTGTTTCATTATTAATGCCTATGAATCTTTTGTTTGATTTTTATGCATCTTAATGCTTAGTGCATTATATTATGTTGAGAAAGTATGTCGGACGATAAGAGATTAGCCCTCTCACACGGGTAATCGCCTCTATTTACTATGTGATAAATAGAGATGAGACGATTTTTAAGCTTATTATCTAGGTGATAATCGAGAGCTCAAGCTTAAAATACGTATGTCGCCTTAACGAGTGTTAAGATGAGGACATAGTACTTATGATGTCCGAAAGTAAAATAACCCACACATTTTACTTTATCTGTCTAAGATGCCGATGTGAGTTCGATGAATTTTGTGAATGAGTAAATACGTGAACTCAAGTTAGACATTAGGTATGTCTCAACTATCATCTCGTACGGTATTGAAATATGTAGACATACGCTCCATGGGAAAGGAGTTAATACCGTAATACGTATTTCATACTACGTATGCATGAAACGACCAATAAGAGTGGCAAAAGTTTGATCTCAACTTTTATGCCGTATGAGACTCTTGAGGAATAGAGTTCCTCAATTTTTTAAGTGCCCTCATGA
The DNA here is from genome assembly GCA_014182565.1 of Eucalyptus marginata. Lineage (NCBI taxonomy): Eukaryota > Viridiplantae > Streptophyta > Magnoliopsida > Myrtales > Myrtaceae > Eucalyptus > Eucalyptus marginata. The sequence continues at coordinate 26,772,026 of CM024585.1, read as the reverse complement.
CTTTTACTTATTCTCAAGATTTCTATTTAGTGTTTGCTATCTTAGAATGTTGCCAATGGTCATGAGTTGATTCGATCTAATGGGACATTACTAGAAAAAGCAAGTTGAACTGAAGTTGAGAGTTTGAAGGAAAGAGGAAGATCGATTTTGGAGAATCACATTGTAGTTTTGTATTCACCGGTCGACCAATTATGACCGTCTTTGGGATAATCATAATTGTGAATACAATAAATATATCATTGTTCAAAAGAGATCAAGAGAGATATAAATGTGATCGATCGATCTAGGGTACTAGCATACTAAATTTACTCGAATGTGACGCCCATTATGAGCTGCTATATATTCCTACCGATGTATAGCAACGAGCTCTCAAAGTATCTTTGGTCGCACGGATTATTCACCGGTATGAATGTTGAAAGAGGAAAGAGGATTTTCAATTGATGGGCCTAAGTTGGGCCTATCCGCCCATGGTGGTTTTGGTCCACCATGTGCGAGTGGGAGATGATGGATTTATTTAGGAATGGGCCTAAGCTGGCCCGGCCACGATGGGCCTAAAGGCCCGGCCCACGGGAATTAGGCCCGTGGAAAGGGCAACCTATAAAAGGGATTAGAAAGAGAGAGAACGCACCTTTTCACATATTCAGTACGTTCTCTTTTCTCTCCCAAAATAGTTCCTCTCCCCAAGACGAAGAAGCGACTCCGTCTTCCCTTAAACGGCGAATCTTCGACATCGGATCGAACGGGACTGAATCCTCTTCCTCAATACGGCGTCGGTGTCTAATCTGTGGCCAACAAGCGTACGCCGAATCCGTGGTGTCTTTTGATCGGTGATACGTGACAATCCCGAGCTTATCTTCCGCATATGATTTAGGGGTTCGGTTTAAGTGCCGAATCCGGTTTTTGGGGATCAACCGATCCCAACAGGTGCCAATGGCCTAGCCATTGTTCGTTTTCTACGTTGGCGTGAATGCATGAGGCACGCAAGCAAGCGAGGAGTGAAGAACGGGACAACTCCGACAAGTTCAAAAGAAAGAAAATTTCATTATATTACTGCAACAGACAAGGTGGAAAAAGAAGGTACGAGAGTACCTATGGTGATTGCTCTACGTGATCAAGAAGCACAAATATACAAGAACCATGCTACGCTCCTCGAACTGGGAAAAATGAAAAACTTAGACGCGCTGCCTTATAGTGACAGATCTCGACAGTCGCAAACCCTAGACATCTCCCTATCTTATTTCCTACATTTTAACTCAGCTCCTGGTTCTGAACTTGAAATCATCTATCGGGATGCCCTCGCAAGCCGTCCTTTCTCCGCCGGACTCGTCAGTGGTGCTCAGTCCGCCCTTGCGGTCGATCTCTTGGTACCCTTCTTGCCCTATCTGCTGTTTCCTCGTCTCCCCTCCTTTGTGCCTCCCTTCTTGCCCTATCTGCTCCACCACATCCGCCTCGTCCTCCAAGAAGGCCTCGCCGCGGGGGCGGTCGTCCTTGCTGACCTACACCAGGACTTGCTAGAGGTTGGTGCGCAGGGCGTTGGCAGTGGCCTGGGCGAGGTCCTCCAAATCTGGTTTTCCACGCACGGCGACTTCACCCGCTCCTCCACCGCCGAGTTAAGCTTCCCGATCTTTTGGATCTCCTCCTCCTTGGCCGGAGCAGCAACGAGCACGGAGATAGAAGCGAGCGTCGGAGCAGGGGCGGCCGTAATGTGCTTCGTCGGAGATGGCGGGGGAACGGTCGCTTGACGAACGCCGGAGCAGCAACGAGCGGAGAGAGAAAATTTCGGATTCAAAATTTTGGAACCTTTACGTGGAGAAATAAATGGAGATGAGAATGGAGAGCAACGACTGCTTCTCTTTCTTGAGAAGGAAAGAAAAAGTTTCCCGTAATAAATGCATTGTGCAGAGGAGAGAGAGCGTGTGCAGAGGAGAGAGAGCGCTTCGCGCTTCGCTTTTTCAAATTCGACGGAGGGATTGGTGGGCCAGCAAGAGAGAGAAACTAATATATCAATTTTCCAAAATCGACTCTGATTCCAGCGTGGCGTCGGGCGACACGTGTCGCCCGGTGAGTGGACTCGGACGAGTACACGCTGGAATCAGAGCTGCACCTAATATTTTCTCCAAGCGTCGCACATGGTAGTGCGAGAGGAGCCAATGGCCGTCGTTGGCCTAGTTTGCCTCGCTAAAGCAACAACTGGTGGGGGACCGTCAAAAACCCAAAATGATTTTACAAAGACTCTGAATAGTGTTGCTTAAAAAGTCTTTTTGGGCAGAAATTTTGAGGGTAGAAATAAAGTAAAAAGGCCAGTTGGCCGCCACTTTTGCTTGTGATTCCTCTTCCCCCGCGACTTTGTTCGAGCATTCTTCACACGTACATTTAGTCGTTGACTTTATGATGCGTAACATTGTCCGCCGAGATCGGTCCCCGCGGAACAGGAAGGAGATGCAAAACAACGTAGGTGAAGACGACAAGAGGGTCGGCCTCTATATGCTTTGAACATGTCAGGAACGAAATGCAGAAACATTCCCACGGGAAGAAAAAAAAGCCACCCAAAATCACCGTTCGTCCTGCTCTCCTGGAATTTGAGCCCGTCGAAGGTTCCATCTTGAGAAAGGGTCCTCACAACATTGCCTAGGGGAAGCATGGTTCTAGAGTAAAATCAAAAATCTAAAAATCGGATCGGTGGTCCAGGTTCTAAGTGTTAGCTATATGCCCTAAAGTAACCTTGTAATACCTTGTAATAGTTACATGTTAGGGATTATTTAGTAGCAAATAAATATTCATTTATCGTCCTATTTATATGAATGAGTTTATAAGATCAGTTGCAACTAAACTTATTCTTAAACTGTTAAGAATATGTGTGACAGATTTATATTATGCTGAATTTTTAAAGATTTTCCTGTTAATAGATCATTAAGAGAATATTGATGATCTTGTTGAGACTAGTGCATTTTCAAGTTTCAATATTTAGTATTGGAAACCTGAGGAGATGATGAGTCACAAGTCATTGAATATTGTGATATCTGAGGTAAAACACATGTGCTTGTCTCGAACAAGTTTATTGAACATGACATGCATATAACGATTGACAACTTGGAAGCTTTTAGTGAAGTCAATTTCTGATCGTTCACACTTTGGTCTGGTGTAAGATCCTCAGACCTAAAGCATGATGCTAACTCGTATGTTCAATGGCTGTGATTCACAAGTGTACATATTGACACTTCGTCGATCCATTTCTATACTTGATGGTTATAGTGACGGTAAATAAATACTGCCTTCCAAACCAGTCAAACGGGGAGGAGGACCATCTCGAGTCAATGGTTTTTATTTTTATTTTTTGGCAACCCGTGAGGAAGACAAGACACGACGAGTCATAGTAGAACCGAAAGCAACTTGTCCCGGAAAAATAACAATGAATCACAATGTGATTTGTCGGAGCATGAAGAGCCGTGTTGTCCTCCTTTTTTTCCTATGGCTAGAAATAGGCGTTGACATTTGCCTTATTCCTGTGTTCGTTCCGTTTCGTTACCCTCTTCTGTTTTTGCTAGCATAACACGGACGTAAGCATTGTTTGGAGAGACTAGACAGAGAGATGTACTAGACTTTTCAAAGTACGGCAGAAGTTCAAGACCTAGCTATTTTACCTTCTGCTGGTGATTTGATTAGTTTCCTCTTGTGATGTTAACATTGATATTGATCATGTCGAAACCTCATGTTAAGGATGTGATTGGTAATAGTGACAAAACTTTCTCATGGTGGGATCGTTGGTGTGGAGAATTTCCCAACAAAGGCAATCTATGTGATTCCTCTCTTGCTCCTAAGGCTGAAGTTGCTAAGGTAATAAGGTATGCTTAGACTCCATCGCAGTATGGGGAAAAAGAGATCCTCCACTTCTTGTTTTTTGTCTATGTTCCAGAACGTGTTTCGAAGTGGGAAGGACACTAGGAGTATATAAAGTTATTTAGTACCCAAAGAATTTTTTGAATCACTTAATTGTCACTTTAAAGAAAAAATGATAATTTCAGTACAACTTCGATATGAATTATCGGAAATCCATCGTTGTCATATTTTATTAAATTTTGTTAGTGTGCTCAATCAACATGTAACCCTTAAACGACGTCATGTAGCAGGTTAAAAAGTGATTATTTCAATCCTAGTTGTTGCTAACAAATAATCACTTCAACGTCAATCTTAATGAAAAAGCGATCATTTCAATGCAAAAAAAAAATATCACATTAAATAAAAATTTTAATTATAAAAGTCATGAAATCTCTATAGATGGAATTTTTTGCAGGAGGTACTTAAGTTATTATTTTTTCTACGACTTGCACTTAAGTGAGCTGATAATTTTTTTTTTATATTAAAGTGAGTGCCATACATAACTTTTGACATTTTTAATAATATTGTCTCTTTAGAAGGGAGAAGACGCCAACTTTCTTAGGCAGACATCAGAAGCCCCGCCCCCAAAAAAGAAAGGATCAATGTATAGGAAGGCCAGTTGGGTGCCACTACTGCATCTTATTCTTGTCCGCCCCCACCATCTTCTAGAGGACGTGGTCTTTACCCCGACGACTTTGACTTTTGTTCTGATTTTGAGGGAATGCAGGTTAGCTTATTTAGCGAAAAGCACCAAAAAAAAATTGAAAAAAAAATTATAAAATAACACGTGGCAGCTGGAGGGATACGGACACATAGATCCAACCAGCGACTCGTATGTACTCTTGCAATGATTTCTACGCTGATGGTCCCCTAGAACCGCCCACTAACCAGAAGTTCGTTGGCCTTATTCCGATGCTGATTCCGTTCCACTGTTCTCTTCTATTGAGCTGGCATTAACATGGACTGCAATGATGTTTGGAGAGCCTAGACAGAGAAATATATTGTACTTTTCGATGTACCACACAAATTTTAGACCTCACTGGCTTGCCTTTTGCTGGTGATTTGATGGTATTTGCTTCGTCTTTTTTTAGGGGGATTAGAGCTCTCGTATGGAAATTCTTGCTTATGCAACTAAGGATGAGTCGGTCTAGGAATCAGCTTACCGATGGAGGAGGTTTAGGCGTTCGAAGACTTGATGAATGGAATAAAGCTACTGTTTTGCATTCTTTGTGACATCTCCTGTTCCAGTCCTGGGTTTAGACTTATCTTTTGAAGAATTGTAGAGTGAGGGTTGCAAAATAAATGGTGGAGTTGAGGTATGTGACTGATAATGGTCACAGAGCTTTCTTACGGTGGGATCATTGGCATCCTTTGGAAATTGATTCATGGAGAATTTCCCAAGGAGGGTGATTTACGATGCCTCTCTTGGTACTAAGGCTACTGTTATTAATATCACCAGGTATTCTTAGTGAATTTGGCCATCGATCAAGTTAGATCGTCTTGTTTCCGTTCATGCCTCTTTATGTGAACTCATACCATTTAATGTGGAATGTCGCCTACATTACCTTCCAAATTGTGACGCCCGCATTATCATTTGAAATTCACCCGACTAATAATGCGGAATACCAAAGGCATGTCGGCGAAGTCGAAGTCCTCCGTTGACGGCCAACGAGAGAATATTATGAAAGGAAAAAGCTCGATATATTCAAATATTGTCGTTGTGATTAACTAAGTTCATTAAGCTAGTTAAAGTTTCGATCTCCTCGATTTAGAGATGAGGAAAATTGACTAGATATGCTTGTCTTGATTAGCATACAACCATATATCTAATCAAGCACAGGAGATGAGTTAATTAACTGTGATGGAGGAAGGAAAGGTAAAAGTTAATTGATTCGGAGGATCACAATGTTCTTGTCCAATTTAGCAGGAAACTATGGCCTTTGAACCAACAAGCCTATTTCTTTTTTGGAATGTGTATTCAAGGTAGACTTTTCAAAGGAAATAGAAAAAGGACCAGTATAGGAAATATCAAGACGTTCAGACTGTAAGGATCCGTTTGTTTCGCGGAAAATTGGCTATTTCCGGAAAATATTTTATTATAAGTCATTTTCCGAAAAATGACAATATTTTCTGGTGTTAAGCTAAAACCTGAAAATGTTAAGGAAAATATTTTTTGGTGTTTGGTAAGGAAGATATTTTCCGCTCCCCAGATTGGCGAGCGTGAGCTTGAGATCAATGAGCTTGGGTTCGCTCACCCGATGATGGCGACTAGCTAAGAAAGAAGAAAATGGGAAACAAAGAAAAGAAAAAGGAAAAAGAAAAAGGAAATTAAAAATAATTTGAATTAAAAAGAAAAAGAAATTAAAAAATAATTCGAATAAAAAAAAAGGAAAGAATAAGAAGAAAGGGAGGAGGAAGTGAGGATTTGTAGAAATGTGAGATAAGGAGATTAAGTAAGGAAAATGTTTTCCACTTTTCAAAAGTGAAAACATTTTTCCCCAACTTTTAAAAAAAACATTTTCCCGAAAAATTCATTTTCCGTTAAACGAACGTTAGAAAATCCTAAAAATTTTTTTAAATTATTTTCCGCTAAACGAACTAGGAAAGATCATACACTTAAATATTGACCTACACATTCTGAATTTTTTGAGGATTGTGGAGTCAACTCCTTTAAGAATTTGTGGCTCATGATATGCTATTATTTTCACAGTAATTCATAAATTATTATGCCGGCAAAACCCTTTTTAATACATCACAATCCACCCACCCACCGGTTGATTTAAGGAGACGAATTTCGCCGATGACGACCATGGACCACCCCCACCAACTCGCAAGCAATGATTGAAGGTCCTAATACTTCCAGAGGCATACGTGTACCTTTAAAGAGAAAGATCGCTCCCTTTTTGCCCTTTGAAAAGCCCAACACGTACAAACAATAATAATAAAAAAAGTGGTTCAAACGTAATAATCTCCTGGTAAATTGGACAAAAACATTGTTTGACCGTAGTGATGGGAAGAGTTGATTACGTGAAAAATGAAGGTCCAATTACTTAGGCGTGCTAGGGTCAATCGGGTCTAACGGGATAGGTGTAGAGGTCTTCTCTTACGACTGCAATTAAGAAATTCGATTGCGGACATAACTGGCTGGCTTCAATTATAAAACCCCATGGATGCTTCCGTGTTGGTTTTATTGCGACTAGGTCATCGTGCTTGATTTTAAGGGTATGATCTGTAATTATTCTGTTTTTAGTAATAATTTTTATTAAGAAATAATTTTTTTATGTTGTTTTTTGAAGAAATTTCTGAGCATTCAAAAGTATTTGATAACTGCGTAAAATTTTTATTTCTAAAACAAAAAAAAAAAAAAAAGAACAAAAATGTGATTGGTAAGACCCTCAATTTTATTTTTTTTGCCATAGAATTACTTTTAATTTTTAAAATAAATTTATGAGATTCTTCTTCTTCTTCTTCTTCTTCTTCTTTTCCTTTTTTCCTTTTCCTCTTCTTCTTCCTCATCCAGCCAATCGCTAGCCTCACCGGCCCTCAGCGCGGTTGAACCTCATAGTGGCTAGGGTAGATCGGCCTCAGTGTGCTTGGGCGAGGCTCCGGCGACCAACTAGATAAGGAAGCAGAAGAAAAGAAAAATAAGAAATTGGTTTGATTCTAAAATTATTTTCGAGATTACAGTAATATCTTTTTTCTATGCTTTGATTTTGTTTCAAATTTATTTTCGAGAATAAAAAAATTAGCTTGACATTATCAAATGAATTTTTAAATTTTTTTTTTTTTTTTTGTTCTGGAGAATAAAAGAATAGAAATATTCAAAGAATTAACCGGTTACTAAATAGGTCTCAAGAGTCTTTTATAATAGCCTGGACAAAGAAGAGGAGCCAATAACTCTTTCTTTTCTTAAACAAAGACAGAGAAAAGTAAGCCTGCGGTATAATAGCATACAAAAAAAAAAAAAGTTACTTTTTGATACTTTGTTCTATATACCAATAAAACTACGCTCTATTATATAAGTTGTAAAATTCTTGAAGAGAGAGAGAGAGAGAGAGAAATAAACATTAGTGCTCTTCCCTCCAATAGAATGAGTTGCGATCTAGGACACCCGTTATTGGTAGTGAAAAAGAACAAAGAAAGAAAGGGTTGACGAGGAGGAAAGAACAGCAAACTTCAATAGCGACAACCGTGAGCTCACGCCAGCTTGCAATGATTTAACGCCGCAGCTCCATAAGTTTAGCCGTTGTCATGGCGCATGCGTTGAATAATGGAAAATTTTCAGACCTCTCTACTCCGAAAGCCTGTACTAACCCTGGTAGTAACAATGTCTGCTTCATAGCTAATTGAATTAGATCGAAGTGTTATCTCAATTCCCCTTCTATTTCATTGGACATGCTCGAATAACTTAACGTTAACCTCGTCGCCACTTCAACAACTCCAATTATTACCATGCGACGCCCCAATAACTCAACGCGCCTGCTCTTGTCTGTGATGTTCCTTCCATCTTGCCTGAGCAGAGACACCATAACAGTAGGCACAATCATGTACCCGGGAGGAACCACTCTCGTGTCCGCGGGCAAGCGATTCGAGCTCGGCTTCTTCTCTCCCAGTGGCAGGTATTACCCTCCTATCATCGTCTGGGTTGCCAACCAGATCGACCCGCTCGTTGGCCCACCACATCCTCTGGGCTCGTGGACGGCACCCTAAAGTTGTGGAATGAAGGACGAGCAATCCAGTTGACCAATGTCGAGGGTTCAAGCTCTTCGACCTGGTTAGCGAAACTTCTTGATTCAGGGAATCCGGGGCTGATTGAAGACGACCGGAGAGTGAGAATTCTCTGGCAGAGCTTCGATCACCCGACCGACACATTCCTCCCAGAAATGCTGATGATCGAAAACTTTGTGTTGACTTCTTGGGCAAGCCGGGAAGACCCAAAACAGGGGGACTTCACGTTCCAAATGGATCAAGAAGGCAGCCACAACAACTACGACGTGATCCAAAAAGTGTCTCCTCACTGGAAAGTGGGGTCTACGGAAAACCCATACAAGCCGATCAAATGTTGGTCGTCATCTCTTTCTTGTTCTCCAATTTTACCACCGGCGCCCCCACTACTTCGCCGCCAGCTGGGACAAGTCCGACTTCGGCCTACAAAAAAATAACCCAGCATTCAGACGAGAACTACAACAACAGCCGGTGTGTCCAGGCGGGGGAGAGGCCCCAGGTGGGTGCGGAAGTACGCCTGGCTCCCCTCCGCCCGCTGGTCCACCGAAATCAGACGTCTCTCCATGGCATCAACCGCCCCAGCACCGAGCGCGCACAGAGAGGGAGAGGCTTCATATTTTCGTTTTGGCGGGGGGAGTTGGATTGAAATGGATGGTTGCTTTTTTTTCCAGGCTTTCGTGGAATCATCGCGGGCTCTTGTGTATTTTGACGTGAAGCCCACTTAGGAGTTTGGTTTGGGCCTCTGTGCGTGCAGTTTTTGTGATCGAATGAGGGTCATAATTAATTAAAATTCGTTTTAAATGTTCTCTATTTTTTGCCCGCTTTACTATTGAAAAATAATCAAGGAAAAGAAACATTTTTTTAATGAGTGCCCTCACACGCATCTTGCTATGCCCGTCAAAATGGGTCATTTGCCCATTTATTAACCCATATTGGTGTTAATTGGGTCATAATTTGGTTACTTATAATAAAGTAGTAGGTCATAAATTTGTTTAAACATTATGGGATTGTTAATTGAGTCGGGTATATAGCTTATGCAAACCCAATCTACTTCTACAGTTTTCTCATCACTCGATCTTGCCTTTGCTCACTTCAAGCACGGACTCCCCCGTCATTGAAACCTTTTTATTGAAGTCTTGTGGTTCGCGAATCTTATTATGTTTCTCATCCAGACTTTACTTGCAATTTTTTTTATCCCACGATTATTTCTTTTAAACACATATTCACCCCCTTTGGGTGATCTTACTAGCATTATCACTAGTGACTAGCCAAGAGAGGGACGAGGTATCCGGCCTTGGGCAAGCTCAAGCTCGTCAATCTGGCGAAAGGTCTTAGCCTCACCAGATCGACGAGCTCGAGCCTCGCCAGTGCTAGATTGGGTGCTATTTTAGGTTAAGTGGGCACATGACATAATTTACTAGCTTTAAAACACATGCAAGAAGGTTTCCACTCCCCAGCCCCACCATAAACATAATTTGTTCCTGACTTTGCTTAGGTCCATATTTCGCCGAGGGAGGAGCACGAACGAAGGTGAGGTGAAAAAGACAGAAGAGAAAGGACCATCTCTACTTCAATGAGCCATCTCTTTCTCTCTCTCGCACACGCGCACTCACACGGAATGATAAGGACTAAATTTCATGACGACATTTTCTTCTAGACAAGCCTATGGGGAATTTCTTTTCCGACTTAGTCAACGTTCTGTGTGGGAATTATTTTTCTTCTATTGGCGAAAAGGACGAAAATGACTCCAGGAGTTCATCAAACACAACGAAACGTGATACTCCTAAGGAAGAAAGAAAAGTAAGAAACAATCCAGACAAACTCATGGCCAGTGATGATGAGGATGAGGTGTTATCGCAGTGAATGGTCGAACAACGGCGACCCATAATCGAAAACATTAACGTCATCGCCATTTCAAGAACTCCAGTTATTACCATGCGACGCTCCAATAACTTAACGTGCTTGCTCTTGTCCGGGATGTTCCTTCCGGCTTGCTTGAGCATAGACACCATAATAGTAGTTACAATCACATACTGGGGAGGAACCAATCTTGCAAAATTTCCATTTCAAAAATATCAAGATTAAACACATTGGGATCGGTTACAAGTTTCTAAGTGTTAGGATTCGTCACACAATTATAAAATAAATAGAGAATAAAAACGAGAAAGAGAATTTGATACGTCATTTTGTATCTTGATTCATTCTTAAATTTAGGCCACGTCCAAATTGAGAATTTTACTATAATTATCATATTACACCTCTCTTTTACGTCCTTAATTTTAAAAAAGAATTTATATATATATATATATGTATATATATATATTCAGTAATTATTTGTAGATTTAATTTCAAAATATCAATAAAATATATGCTTTTGTTGGGGGTACAAACCACGCCAAACAAGCTGACACCAAGCACCTTCGAAGGGACACATGGCAAGTCAGCGGCCCTTCGTGCAAGAATAATTTTGGGTTTAAGCGGAATTTGAAGGAGGACAAGGCAAGGGGTCCCCACACCTCCTCTGTCATTGGAACCTCTTTATTAAAAGCCTTCGAGATGGAACCATTGACGCGCTCGATTCGAGGAGAGCATGACTAATGGCGACCTCGGGTGGCTTTTTTGTCCCGTGGAAATATTACTGTCGTTCGCTCCATTCATGTCCAAAACATCTAGAGGCCTCACAATCTCGTCGTCACGTACGTTGTCCAATCTCGGTGGAGAACGTACGCATATCATGAAAATAAGTCAAGAAATAAATAAACGTATGTGCAAAGAACGTTTTTACAAGGGTGAGAACAGGCGAGTTATTGATTGGATATATGGGAAACATTGTCCAAAAAGTCCTAAACTTATCATATTTTTATTAATTTAATAATAAACTTTTTAATATTTCCATTTAAGTACTAAACCCCTTCAAGTTTTGCCAATTCATATCAATGATGACATAATATGATCGGTACTAAAGTGACTATTTTTAGTAATATTTTAATATTTTTTCGACTTTTTAATTTTTTTGTATTTTTTTATTTTACTCTCTATTTCATTATTTACTTTTACTTTTACTTTTTTTTTTCCTTCGTCGACCATGACGGTCCTTGTTGATGGCTAACAGAGGTCGCTGGCCCGAGTGAGGGGCACCCTCACTGGCCTAGCACAGGTCCGAGAAGGGTTGCCCTTGCTAGCCTAGGGCTAGGTGTCTCTCACCTAAGGCTAGAGAGGGCAGACCTCATGTGGTCAACCATCGGTGAGGCTTCCGTGGTGGTCAATAGAGGAAAAAAGGGAAAAAGAGGAAAAAGGAAAAGAAGAGGAAAAAAAGTAAAGAAGGAAAAGGAAATAAAAAATAAATTAAAAATTAGAAAAAATTAAAATATTATCAAAAATGTTTACATTAGTCTTTGGTCATCCTACCAGATATGCCATATAGGATGGCCGGCATTTGAATGGATGATTCAGTTAAAATTGTTTAGATGAACTTAATTAGTAAAGCGTGAAAAAATTTATGATTCAATTGATAAAATTGAAGGATTCATGACTAAATTGATAAAAATGTAATAATTAAAATTTTTGGATAATTTTCCTGATTTATGGATCCACATCCCAGCTGCCACGTCTTGTCCACACCAAAATGATGGTGGTGGACGAGAATAAGCAGCAAAAGTGGCACCTAACCGGCCTTCATACGTGATGATTTTTTATTTTTATTTTGGGTGGGGTGTTCTTGATATCGACCTAAAAGAAAGTTCAACATAGACAAAAACAAGAAGCTAAAAGCTTCTTTTTCTCGTACCACATAGGGGTCCTACAATATCTCTCGTTTCGTCCCAAGTCCTAGACCCAAATCCACTAGGCATGCCTTGTAATATTGGCAACTTCAGCCTTAGGACCAAGAGAGGAATCATGATAGATCACCCTCATTCGGATATTCTCCATGCCAGTTAGTGATCCCACCATGAGAAAGTCTTGTCACCATATCACATAGGTCACCATTTAGGTCCATGTTGTGCTAGCAAAACACAAGAGAATGATGGAACTGAAATCTACACGGCAGTAATGCAAATGACAACATTCATCTCCAGCCACCCAAAAAAAGGGGAGGCAAGGATAAGGCCACGTGATTTTTCATGCTCAAACAAATCACATTAGGATATTTTATTTTTTCGGGACAAGTTACTCTTGGTGCTATTGTAACTTGCCATTTCCTGATATTGACATAAAGAAAGTTCAACGTAGACAAAAGCAAGAAGCTAAACGCTTAGTTTTCTCGTGCCACATTGGGGTCCTACAATATCTTTTGTTTCATCCCAAGTCCTAGACCCAAATCCACTAGGCATGCCTTGTACTATTAGCAGCTTCAGCCTTAGGACCAAGAGAGGAATCATAATAGATCGCCCTCGGTTGAAAATTCTCCATGCCAGTCAGTGATCCCACCATGAGAAATTTTTGTCACCAAATCACATAGGTCACCATTTAGGTCCATGTTATACTAGCAAAATAGAAGAGAATGATGGAACTGAAATCTACACGGCAATAATGCAAATGGCAACATCCATCTCTAGCCACCCAAAAAAAAAGCGAGGCAGGGATAAGGCCCACGCGCTTTTCATGCTCAAACAAATCGCATTGGGATCTTTTATTTGTTTGGGATAAGTTACTTTCGATGTTATTGTGACTCGCTATTTTCCGTGATCCTCATGTTTCGCAAATATTTTCACAGAACCGTTAACTTAAGATAGTCCTCCTCCCCCATTGACTGGTTTCAAGGGCAATACTAAAGTAAGATACCAAATAGCAGAAAACCAGCACAAAATTATAGTGCGGAATATTCTACGAATCTGCATGAAGAGAACGTATTAAACAGAGCATTTTTGGGTTGAGCATTTTGAATTTTTTTCCTTAACATAGATCGTATTGTTATGTTTATGTTTAACTTCAACGGGACATATAATAGGTGATATCACTCTATTTGTACGGTACAAAGTATCAAGAGAATGCGCGGGTGTGTGTTTTATTGATTCAGTTATGTGTTTTATTGATTCAGTTATATATATTTGTTCTCTTATTGTCACCAAACGCTCATCTACTCTAAAAAATGTCCGTATAGATTTTAAAAAGAAGCAAAGGAGAAAAGAAGCAAAGCATGTACAGCCCTAATGAGAATCTTTTAGTTGAGTGGCATGTTCTCCCCCTACTTCTTTTGTGTTCCAATAAACAAAAGAAAACATAAGCAAAGCATGTAGAGCTATTTGCTTGAGTAATGTACAACTGCATGATAAAGTAATTAAAGAAAAGGATAAGCAAGAATGTAGACCGCGAGCTTGAGATTAACGAGCTCGAGGTTCGCCTAGCAAACTGCCGAATAACCACAACTGCCAAAAAGAAGAAGATGAGAAACAAAGAAAAGAAAAAGAAAAGAAAAAGGATATTAAAAATAATTCGAATTAAAAAGAAATAGAAAATTAAAAAATAATTCGAATAAAAAAGAAAAGAATAAGAAGAAAGGGGAGGATGAAGTGATGATTTGTAGATGTGTGAGATAAGAGAGATTAAGAGAGGAAAATGTTTTCCACTTTTCAAAAGTGGAAAACATTTTCCCCTAATTTAGAAGACTTTTTTTTCTTTCGTGGAAAATATTTTCTCAAAGGAATTCATTTTTCGTGAAACGAATCTTTGGAAAATCCGAAAACGTTTTCCCAAAAATTATTTTCCGCGAGACGAACGGGAAATTTTGATTAAAAGGACTTTCAAGCCTTTGGTCTGAAGTCTATATTAAATCTGGTGGTTATGAATTATGATGTGTGCTCTAATGTTAATTATATTAGGTTGATAGTTATCTCAACGCCCTTCTATTTCATAAGACATGCTCAAAGATGAAGGTTCGCTTAATGATATATCAGTATATAAATGAAACGCATTTCATAGTAAAAACCACGGATTATGTAATTTGGAGGCAAAAAGTCGAGTTGATGATTTCTCTATGTATCAACCAAGGCAATTCAGCCTTTGAGGTGCCAAAAGTGAATCACGAAAGAAAGGACTCATTGAGTTGGGATCTTGACCTCCCCAACTATAGGTAGGATCTTGATTGAAATGAAATTTAGTCATAACTCTCTTTTTTAAAGTTAATTTAATCCTAGACCTTTTTAAGATTTGTCATTTAATCTTAAACATATTATAAGGATATTTGGCCGAAATTACTATATTAACAAATAGTAACTAAATTGGCAAATCATCAAAAATTTTAGAATTAAATTGGTACAATTGGAAGGTTTATGATTAAATTAGCAAATTGTTAAAATATTTATGACTAAATTGACAAAATTTAAAAATTTAAAACTAAATTGATTTATGTATAATAGGTTTATAACTGTTAAGATAGTTTTCTCTAAATCACATAATTATTAGCTTTTTTTCTTTAAATTCCTTTCCACTAAATCAAGTCGATCCCAAATCCTACAAACAGAAATGTTTCTAAACATTTTCCTGGAGGACCCGCCTACGGAGTATTTCTTTGCTGACTTAGTCAACGTTATGCGCGAGGATTTTTTTTTCCTCCCCAATTGAACGATTTCGTTAACTTCACGCGCTTGCCGACGTCCTTCCAGTGAATGAGGATGAGGAGGAGGTGTTGCTGTGAATGGTCTGACAATGGTGACCCGGCATCAAAGAGACATTAAACCCCATCGCCATTCCCAAAACTCCATTAATTTACGATGCGATGCTCCAATAACTTCAGGCGCTTGCTCTTGTTTATGATAGTCCTTCCGTTTTGCTCCAGCAGCAGCAACGACACCCTAGGAGGCACAGTAAGCAAAATCACGTACCCAGGAGGGTCAGGACCAAACACTCTCGTGTCCGCCGGCAAGCGGTTCGAGCTCGGCTTCTTCTCTCCGAACAGGATCTCCAACTCGAGGAGGTACGTCGGAATATGGTGTTACAGGTCGGACCCTCTGATCGTCGTCTGGGTGGCCAACCGTAGTGCCCCGGTTGGTGGCCGCACAGCATCATTTGGCCTCCTGAACGGCGACCTGCAGCTGTGGAACGACGGACAACTGATCTGGTCGACCAGTGCCACGAGTTCAAGCTCTTCGACCCGAATTGCAAAGCTTCTTGATACGGGAAATCTAGTGCTGAAGGAAGACCATGGAAGCAAAATTCTGTGGGAGAGCTTCAATGACTCGACCAACACGTTCCTTCCTGGGATGCGGATGACCGACGACTTCAAGTTGACTTCTTGGTCAAGCCAGGATGACCCGAAAGAGGGCGAATTCACGTTCCAGCGGGATCAAGGAAGCGACACCAGCAACTACGTAGTGTTTCGGAACCAGACTCCTTACTGGAAAAGTGGGGTCTATGGGAACTTCGTGCAACCCGATAAGATACTTGAAGTCATCTTTTCCTTGCTCTCTAATTCGGCTGGCCAGAGGTTGCCCGAAAACTGCAGCAGTGCCCGGTTGGTCATGAACTATGACGGCCAGATTCAGTACTTCAAGCAGGGAGACGGATCAAAGCCATTTTGGTCCCAGCCGGCGAGCTGGTGTAGCAAGTTCACTGCGTGCCCCAAGTTCCAGAGCTGCAATGATGAGAATGGCAATAAGACCATGTGCAAGTGCTTGCCGGGGTTCGAGCTGCATAATGAGGAGTGCCTTAGGAAATCACCAACGTTCGAGCAGACCAGTAATTTCTTGAGTCTGAAGATGATGAAGACTGGGAATTCGGACCGTCAGTTCCCGGTAGAGGGCGAGGAGCAATGCCGGCAAAAGTGCATCGATGACAAGTATTGCCAGGCTTACTCGTTCGAGGAGCATCAGCGTAGAGGGAGCGGCAACTTGACATGCTATACTTGGTCAAAAGATCTAGAAAATATGCAGGAGCTTGCGCAAGATGGTCACAGCCTCTATGTTCGAGTCCCGCTTGCAGACATAGGTTAATTTCCTTTTGACCTGACATTTTTTCCTTTCCAAGATCATTTGTGTTTGTGACCTTCTGACTTGTGCTGTTACTTGTTTATTTTAACAATCTTTGGTGGTTTCTTGTATGCCTTCTTTGATGAACTTAGGAACTTTGCTCATATTTTGTGCTCTTGAGTGTCATTTTATTGCAAGCGTCTTCCAACCAAGTATTCTAGTCCCCTGCATATGGCAAGCAAATGATGCTATCCCAATTTCAGCCATGAATAATATGTACGATTAAAGTTCAGTTGCAAGTGAATGTGTATAGCGTTGACACTGATATTTGTTCAATGTTGACTTCTATAGGATGTAGCAGGAGCTGTGGTACTTGTGGCACTAATTTAGTCCCCTACCCTTTAAGCACTAGACAAAACTGTGGCGATCCGTTATACTCTGCATTTCACTGCAACAGCACAACTGACCAGCTTTACTTTGAATGGCACAAAAGTGACTACAGAGTCACTAACATCAATCCAGAAGATCGAACATTTACCATCCAAGTCAATTCATCCAATTGCACAAGTGGCGGTCTGATGGAAATCAATCAGCAGCCTAACCAGTCATTGCCATTTAATGTGAGTAGCAGGTGTGTAGACTTCAGCACTGGGTTGCGTGAAGTGAAAAGTGAAGTGAAAATTGAGTGGATCGCTCCAGAAGAGCCACTCTGCAATACGATCAAAGACTGCAATTGGCCAAATGCAACTTGCAAGGATGCATCAGATGGAATGACAAGGTGCCTCTGCGACTCAGGATTCAGTTGGAATTCTTTCAGCGTCAATTGTTCTCTGGGTAAGAATGTTGATCTTGCAAATTGACCCGCAACTTCAGCTACTGTATTCATGAATAACGGATTAGAAGGAAATGTAGCCATTAGGTTTTAAAGGTCCCCGTAGTAGTAGATTCTGTTGTGCCCCCAAATCAATATTTTCTATCTCCATGGTCTATCATTTAGAGTGCTCCTTGGATGATTTGCTCCTCCTAGAAGCAAACCGACAAATTCCATACAGTGAATGTCTATATTTTCAGCGTTCTGGAATTTATAATGGGTACGCTAGAAGAGCTTGAAACCAGCACAGACACAGCTATGGTTTGTCTCCTGCCCAAGATTCCCGAGATATGTCGACTCTGTCAAGGAGTCAAATAGCATCTGCCTTTACGGTTACTTGTATGGTCTATGCACGCAACGTAATGACAGAGTCCCGGACTTGCACCAACTAGAATTGCTCTTTTTCATCGACTATAAGAGGGAGTGTGACCATGCACTATGAATTCCTCACATCTGCCCTTAGCGACTCCCCGTGTCTACAATTTTTCGTTCACTTGTGTCCAAAATACAGTACTTACACTTTCTTTGCTTCCCTAGCAGTAGTATATAATAACTCTGAAGGAGGAGGATCATCGCAGAGAAGTCAGAAAGTGAAACCTGTGTATATAGTTGCTCCTGCCGTTGCTGCAATTTTCATTCTTGTATTCGGTGGCTTATTTTACATGAGAAGGCAGCTTGGTAGTACGCAAGGTAATCACAAATCAAACACATACTACTGTTTATCTATCATTATCAGATCTACGATAATAAGATAGCAAACAATTAGGGTGGGTTTGGTAACGCTTCTATTTCCGAGAACAATTTTTAAGCATTTTAAGCCATTTAGTCACTGTCCAACATTTCAATTCCCATAATAGAATCGCGTTTGACACAATTCTCAAAATTTTTATTTCAAATCATTTTCTTTTAATTTTTAAATGATTTTATAAATTTCTTTTCTTTTTTTTTTTTCCTTTCTCCTCTTCTTCTTCAAGATCGCCGGTCGCCGGCCTTGGGATGACCGGTGACCTCACCAGAGCGTCGTCGGCCGAGCCTTGGTTGGGTGAGCAGCCGAGCCCAAATTTGGTGAGGCCGAGCTCGCCCAATTGCCGGTGGGGCTTGACCTCGCCAGGCCACCGTGAGGTCGGCCTTACCTTGGCTGAGTGACGCCGACCTCGTGGTGGCCTAGCGAGGTCGAGTCCCGTTGGTGGTTGGGCGAGCTCGGCCTTGCTCGGTCGGGCGAGCTTGTGGCCGGGAGGCCCGGGCGAGGTTGACCTGGCCATTGTCGAACTTGCCAGACCTCGTCGAACTAGTCGGCAGCGGCGACGGCGGCAGTTGAAGAAGAGAAGAGAGGGAAGAAGAAAGAAGAGAAAAGAGAAAAAAATGGGTTGGCTTGATTTTGAAATTGTTCCAGGGAACAAAGAATCAACTTTTTTTTATTTCTCGAATCTATTCCAAATCTACTTCTAGGAACAAAAAAATAAAAATTTATTTCTAGGAATAAAAATTTTACCAAACGAATTTCTATTCCAAATTTACTCCCGAGAATAAAAGAATAGAAATTGTTACTGTTTGGCAAGTTGCTAAACAAAGCCTTAGTTACTAGAGTTGCACTTCAGGAAGCAGGGAAAGCACTCAGGAAAATCTCAACTTTCGTCTACACGACAGTGAGAGACGGATCAAAATGTGGATGGACTCATGCCAGTTCGGAGAGGAAGATAAGAAAGGCATAGAAGTGCCATTTTTTGATTTGGAAATTATTTTACAAGCGACCAATAACTTCTCGGACGAGAACAAACTTGGAAGAGGCGGCTTCGGCCCTGTTTATAAGGTAAATAAAATGGTTGCTTCTTTTACCATTTGGGGCTGTTGACGAGGTCACTGTGATTAAGTAATATGTTCCTTAATTTTGTTTTAGGCTACTTTTCCAGGAGGACAGGAAATTGCAATAAAGAGGCTATCGAGTGGATCAGGACAGGGTTTGGAGGAATTTAAGAATGAAGTCATCTTGATTGCCAAATTGCAGCATCGAAATCTCGTCAGATTAGTAGGATATTGCATCAAAGGAGATGAAAAAATGTTGCTATATGAATACATGCCCAACAGAAGCTTAGATTCCTTCATATTTGGTAAGCACCTCATTTCATGTTCTTGTTCCCTTGTATGCTTCAAGGCATAGCTGTAATAGGTAGTAGCACTCCAAGTTTCTTTCTCTCCATAACGATTTTAAGTCAGTCTGACGAAGTAAGATTAAAAGACTTGCTACCTTAACCGATTAAAATGAAAACCTTGCTAGATCGAACAAGGTGTTCCTTGCTAACGTGGGAGATACGCTTTGAGATCATCTTGGGAATTGCACGAGGAATGCTCTATCTTCACCAAGATTCTAGGCTACGAATCATCCACAGAGATCTAAAGACTAGCAACGTTTTGCTCGATGAGGAGATGACTCCCAAAATTTCCGACTTTGGTCTAGCACGTATATTTGAGGCAAAACAAACTGAAGCAAGCACACAAAGGGTGATTGGAACATAGTAAGTTTTTGTAGATGCACGTCTGGATAAAGAATTTGTTGGACACTACACAAGGCACTCACCACATTATCACGTTTTAATATCTGTAGTGAAACTTCGTTATTCCGACTGCAGCTTACTTAACTTATTGTTCTCATGCTCCGATGCAGTGGATACATGTCTCCGGAGTATGCTTTGGATGGATTTTTCTCATTCAAGTCCGATGTTTTTAGCTTTGGCGTTGTCGTATTGGAGATTGTTAGCGGGAAACGTAGCACGGGCTTTTATCAGTCTGAAGGAACAATGAGCCTTCTTACTCATGTGAATACAGTCCATTTGCTGTGGCTTTCTTTTGCTTTATCCACTTCTCGTTGCCCTTTTCTCTGAATGTACTAAAGCTTCAATTGTGCAGGCATGGAAATTATGGAATGACGATAAAGCATTGGACTTGATGGATCAAGTGCTGCACGAAACTTACAACAGAGATCAAGTTTTGAAGTGCATAAACGTGGCGCTTTTATGCGTGCAAGAAGACCCGAGTGATCGCCCCACAATGTCAAATGCGGTTTTCATGCTCGGTAGTGAAAGTGCGACTCTTCCAGTTCCGAAAAAACCGGCTTTTGCAGTTAGGACAGGCGTTTCTACAACAGCTTCTTCTTCCAGCAAACCAGAGTTGAGCATGGTGTTATCGACTACTCTGCAACAAGGACGGTAATGTCAGATCTTCCTCAAATCTATTCCACATCTTAGTTGCCGAAATCTTTAGCCATCATGCATTTGTTTAACTAGGAATGCCTCAATTTTTACCCTATGATATTCCTTTCTCCTCCGGCAAAATACAGTTTACTCTATGTTGATAGCTGATGCTTCTCCTCGGCCTTAGACTGTACAATACTAACATAGCGAATCGGCTCCTTGATCACATTAAAAGATTATTATTGTCAATTCTAGCACTGTTCCTTTTTGAGAATAAGTTTCTTGTGCTGCAATTGAGTTGTAAAATCAATTCCCTTTCGGGGCTATAGTCATCCTATGAAACTCGCAATCCACCCCACTATAGCATGATCCACAAAAATCTCACGTTTTGAATTGACCGAAAAATCCCTCAGTTCTCAGATATTACTATTATGTGTTAAAAATCTGTACATTTCATAGTGATGTATGGTCGGTCGCCTTAAACATCCGCTGCACAGCACAGGTTAGTCAAAATATTCACCTCAAGGGAAGGAAAGCCTACTTTACAAACAATAGAGAATTCCCTAATGCCTTTGCGCTCGGTAAAACTCATGCTGAGTTGCCGGTTGGATCTATGGGTCTACGTTTACTCACTCCGAGGCTTTCCTTCTTGGGTGGTGGGTTCTGATCTTGATATGAGAAAGTTGGCATTTTCTTACTTCAAAAGAAACTCAATCAAGACCAAAAAAAAAAAAGGCTTGAAGTTCTATTTCTCCCATGTACGATATAACTCCGTGGTGCTCATGATTCCAAGTGCTAGAACCGAACTGGTACTACCGTCTTCATCTCATCGATGCCATGTAGAATAGTGCCTTTTTTTCCTTCATGTTAAAAAGTTCTACTTTTCTTTAGAAGAAAATCAACTGACTAATTATATTTCATTATGCGGTGAAAATTTGTTAGCTGAGGATAGGAAGTTCGACAAATGTAGTCATTTTCCACATATTCATTAAGATTTTTACGATACTCTGACACTTCTATAAAGTCGAAATCTTTTCTTTTCCATTTTACCTGTTTATACTAAAAATGTTAAGATCCTTTAACACGCAATAGTACCAAAAAAGAAAAATTAACGGTTTTGAGTGGTAAAGGTCTACCATCACATCAAGGCAAAAGGTAGACCTTCACAAAAATAACTAGGAATGCTCATAATTCCTATGCAGTAGTCTAATAAAATAATATATCTTGTCAATTCATGTTAGAAAACATGAGTCTATAAAGAGGCAAGAATTAAAACAAGACTAACCTGGTCGAAGGCCAAATCCGCTGAGAATCCGGTGATATTAGCAACTTTAGCCTTAGAACGAGGAGAGGAATCATAAATCACCTCTCCTGGGAAATTCTCCATGTGAGAATTTCAAAAGGATGCCAGTGATCATGCCATAAGAAAGCTCTGCGACCATTACCAATCCAATCCCTCAACTACACCATTTCTTTTGCAACCCACTCTCTACAATCCTTGAAAAGATAAGTTTAAACTCAGGAGTCTAACAGGAGATGCCACAAAGAATGCAAACAATAGCCTTATTCCATTCATCAGGTCTTCGAATGCCTAAACCTCCTGTTGGGGAAAATCAATAAGGAAAAATGGAATTAGATTTCAAGGCATGAAAAAAAGAGGGGAAACAAACAACTAAAAATCTCAAACTTTGCTAATCATGACACATTTACCCTAAACTTTTTTTAGCGACACAAAAAACCCTAAACTATATCCGTACAACACATTTATCCTAAACTATAGTGCATTTTCGTCTTTTACTTTTTTTTTTTACTTTTTTTTTCTTCTTCTTCTCTCTTCCCTCCACTAGTCATGGCAGAGGGAAGCCGGACTCAAGCGAGGGTTGCCCTCGCCGGCATGGGGCGAGGGCCTCCCTCGCCGGCATCGGGCGAGGGCACCCCTTGCCTGATGCCGGTGAGGGCGGCCCTAGCTAGCCTAGGTGAGGGGTGCCAGATCTAGCAAGGGCAACCCTCACCCGACGCAGCAAGGGCGGCCCTCATTGGTGTCGCGAGGACGGCCCTCGCCCGACGTAGGTGAGGGCGGCCCTCTTTGGCGTCGGGCAAGGGCTGTCCTCACCAAATTTGGCCTAGGCGAAGGTTGCCCTCGCCGGATCCGCCAAGGGCTTTCCTCGCCTAGGCTAGTGAGGGCCACCTCCGCCCGACACCGGCAAGGGCCACCCTTGCCTAAGTCTGGCTTCCCTCCCCCATGGTTGGCGGAGGGAAGAGAGAAGAAGAAAAAGGAAAAATAAAAGAAAAGAAAAAGGAAAAATATAAAAAATAAGACGAAAATGCCATTGGTCATAGAGTTTGGGGAAAATGTGTCACGGTTATCAAAGTTTGGGGTTTTTCATATTACAAAAAAATTTTGAGGTAAATTTATCACTTTGAGCAAAGTTTGGGGTTTTTTTGTGGTGTTTTCCCAAAAAAAAAAAAATACTATCTTTAAGAAATTATTTGTGAACAATATTGCTAAAGGTTTCTAGCAAAAATCCTTTAGGATATAACAAAATCTTAAATGATAATACCATATAGCAATTCTGGTATTTTTTTTAGAAACTCTTAAAGGGAAACAATTGAAAACAATAGCTATAATTTTAGAAGGAAAATCAACAACTTAATATGAAATTGAGACAAGAACTGACGAATTTATTTTAGTCTTTAGAATAAAAGCAACCCTTCAGGAAATATTGCAAAGTGAATAAATATTTTCTCGAAAGACATGTTGAAAATTCGGATTAAGAAAAATGATAATAATATTTTTTTTTTTTGGAATTTCAAATTTTATAACTTCTGCAAAACGATTGAACAAATACAACATTTCAAAGGTTCATAAGTTTGTGGGAATAGACACAATATTCCAAAGGTTGTAAGTGCCCCTACCAACACTTAGGCAAATATAATAAAATTTGGAATTAAATAAAAATAACTATAAATTTATTACGAGCAGTTATGTTGTTTCAATATAACACAAATATTATTTTATAAATATAAATCTAAATCTTACTAAGCAAAAAACAATAATAAATAATAAATGAGGATTAGTTCCAATTATGATCAGCGAGTGTGTGAGTGCTAACTGTGCCTAATAATCTTGCACTCACACACAAGTATTATAGGATCGAGCCCACTTAGCCCATTATAATGTTAGAAGACTCATACATTTAAATATTGACCTACACATTCTGAATTTTTTTAGGATTGTGGAGTCAACTCCTTTAAGAATTTGTGGCTCATGATATGCTATTATTTTCACTGTAGTTCAAAAATTATTATGCTGGCAAAACCCTTTTTAATACATCACAATCCACCCACCGGTTGATTTAAGGAGACGAATTTCGCCGATGACGACCATGGACCCCCACTAGCAAGCAATGATTGAAGGTCCTAAATACTTCCAGAGGCATATGTCACGGCCCGTGAGAATGCCAAGCCAAGAGGGTTATTAAGGATGGGCGTGACACATCCGACCCTCGACCTATATTCCCGAGACTTAGAGTATTCTCAAGTCTTCTAGAGTACTCCTAGGGGCGGGTGATATGGTATTTGTACGTATACGATATAAATGCGAGTAGCTGGTAGTTGGGAGTAAATATGGGTAGTTGGGGAGGTGCAATCTCCATCATTAGATCTAAGGAAGATCTACGGATACGGTTTGCCTTATACTTGTACATAAAGGGGTCTCCTCCCTTTATTGTAATTCATTCACAAGCAATACGAAAACCAGAGCTTCTCTCTCTATATACGAGTCTTGTGAGTCGAGTGTTGAAAGGCTGCTTGGGGTAAAACCTTAAGGCTGCACGGGTCAGCCTACGTGTGAACGAGAGTTGATCGACCGGCCCGTGACACATATGTGTACCTTTAAAGAGAAAGATCGCTCCCTTTTTGCCCTTTGAAAAGCCCAACACGTACAAACATTAAAAAAAAAAAATGGTTCAAACATAATAATCTCCTGGTAAATTGGACAAAAACATTGTTTGACCGTAGTGATGGGAAGAGTTGATTACATGAAAAATGAAGGTCCAATTACTCAGGTGTGCTAGGGTCAATCGGGTCTAACGGGACAAGTGTAGCGGTCTTCTCTTACGACTGCAATTAAGAAATTCGATTGCGGACATAACTGGCTGGCTTCGATTATAAAACCCCATGGATGCTTCCGTGTTGGCTTTATTGCGACTAGGTCATCGTGCTTGATTTTAAGGGTATGATATGTAATTATTCCGTTTTTAGGAATAATTTTTATTAAGAAATAATTTTTTTATGTTGTTTTTTGAAGAAATTTCGAGCATTCAAAAGTATTTGATAACCTGCGTAAAATTTTTATTTCCAAAACAAAAAAGAATAAAAATGTGATTGGTAAGACCCTCAATTTTATTTTTTTTGCCATAGAATTACTTTTAATTTTTAAAATAAATTTATGAGATTTTTCTTCTTCTTTTTTTTTTTTTTTTTTTTCCTTTTTTTCCTTTTCCTCTTCTTCTTCCTCATCCAGCCAATCGCGCCACCTCACCGACCCTCAGCGAGGTTGAACCTCATAGTGGCTAGGGTAGATCGGCCTCGGTG
Organism: Eucalyptus marginata; assembly: GCA_014182565.1. Classification (NCBI taxonomy): domain Eukaryota; kingdom Viridiplantae; phylum Streptophyta; class Magnoliopsida; order Myrtales; family Myrtaceae; genus Eucalyptus; species Eucalyptus marginata. The sequence goes on along the minus strand of CM024585.1, from coordinate 26,746,866 downwards.
TGCCCGGGTGAGGCTTCGGTGACCAAGGGCGTGTTTGGTAATATTTCGTTTTAAAATTGTTTCTAATAGAAATAGAAAAAAGTGTTTCTATTCTAACAATTTTTGAACAAAAACGTGTTTAGTAAACTTGTTCCGGAATAAAAAATGAACAGAAACATATTTGGTAAATTTGTGTTCTTTTTTTGTTTATTTTAATTTTTTAATATTTTTTAATATTTTTTAATATTTTTTAATATTTTTTAATATTTTTTAATTTTTTTTTTTTTTTTCTTCTTTTCGCCGGCGGCCTTGCCTAGCCACGGCGAGGCTCGGCGGCCCCCGGCGAGGCCGAGCCTCGCCGTGGTTGGGCGAGGCTCGACCTCGCCTTGGGCGGGCGAGCTCGGGCTCGCCGGATTTGGGCGAGCCCGAGCTCGCCCGGCCTTGCCCCATGCCGAGGGCCGGCGACGCTCCAACGAGGTCGCCGGCCCTCGATGGCTGATCGCCAGCCATGGCCAAGACCGGTGACCGGCCAAAGAAAAAAGAAAAAGAAAAGAAGAAAAAAAAAAGAGAAGAAAAAGAGAGGAGAGAGAAAATTTGTTCTTAAATTACTTTCCAAAACAAGAAACACGTTTTTCTTGTTTTTTCTATTCCAAATGTGTTCCTTAACAAAAAAATAGATTTGGAACAAAAACGCAAACAAACACGTTTTTTTTTTTTTTTTTTTGTTCCCTGGAACAAAATAACAGAAATTTTTTTTATAAACAAAAATAAAGAACGTTAACAAATAGGGCCCAACTAAATAAGGAAGCAGAAGAAAAGAAAAATAAGAAATTGGTTTGATTCTAAAATTATTTTCGAGTTTAAAGCAATAACTTTTTTTTATGCTTTGATTTTGTTTCAAATTTATTTTCGAGAATAAAAAAATTAGCTGACATTATCAAATGAATTTTTATTTTTTATTTTTGTTCTGGAGAATAAAAGAATAGAAATAGTCAAGAATTAACTAGTTACTAAATAGGTCTCAAGAGTCTTTATAATGGCCTGGACAAAGAAGAGGAGCCAATAACTCTTTCTTTTTTTAAACAAAGACAGAAAAGTAAGCCTGCGGTATAATAGCATACAAAAAAAAAAGAAGTTACTTTTTGATACTTTGTTCTGTATACCAATAAAACTACGCTCTATTATATAAGTTGTAAATTTCTCGAAGAGAGAGAGAGAGAGAGAAATAAACATTAGTGCTCTTCCCTCCAATAGAATGAGTTGCGATCTAGGACACCCGTTATTGGTAGTGAAAAAGAACAAAGAAAGAAAGGGTTGACGAGGAGGAAAGAACAGCAAACTTCAATAGCGACAACCGTGAGCTCACGCCAGCTTGCAATGATTTAACGCCGCAGCTCCATAAGTTTAGCCGTTGTCATGGCGCATGCGTTGAATAATGGAAAATTTTCAGACCTCTCTACTCCGAAAGCCTGTACTAACTCTGGTAGTAACAATGTCTGCTTCATAGCTAATTGAATTAGATCGACGTGTTATCTCAATTCCCTTCTATTTCATTGGACATGCTCGAATAACTTAACGTTAACCTCGTCGCCACTTCAACAACTCCAATTATTACCATGCGACGCCCCAATAACTCAACGTGCCTGCTCTTGTCTGTGATGTTCCTTCCATCTTGCCTGAGCAGAGACACCATAACAGTAGGCACAATCATGTACCCGGGAGGAACCACTCTCGTGTCCACGGGCGAGCGATTCGAGCTCGGCTTCTTCTCTCCCAGTGGCAGGTATTACCCTCCTATCATCGTCTGGGTTGCCAACCAGATCGACCCGCTCGTTGGCCCCACCACATCCTTTGGGCTCGTGGACGGCACCCTAAAGTTGTGGAATGAAGGACGAGCAATCCAGTTGACCAATGTCGAGGGTTCAAGCTCTTCGACCTGGTTAGAGAAACTTCTTGATTCAGGGAATCTGGTGCTGATTGAAGACGACCGGAGAGTGAGAATTCTCTGGCAGAGCTTCGATCACCCGACCGACACATTCCTCCCAGAGATGCTGATGATCGAAAACTTTGTGTTGACTTCTTGGGCAAGCCGGGAAGACCCAGAACAGGGGGACTTCACGTTCCCAATGGATCAAGAAGGCAGCCACAACAACTACGACGTGATCCAAAAAGTGTCTCCTCACTGGAAAAGTGGGGTCTACGGAAAATCCATACAGGCCGATCAAATGTTGGTCGTCATCTCTTTCTTGCTCTCCAATTTTACCACCGGCGCCCCCACTACTTCGCCGCCAGCTGGGACAAGTCCGATTTCGGCCTACAAAACTACAACAACAGCCGGTGTGTTCAGTGCGTGCGGCAAGAAGAGGGGGCCCTGGGACCAGGCGGGGGAGAGGCTCCCCTCCGCCCGCTGGTCCACCGAGATCAGACGTCTCTCCATGGCATCAACCGCCCCAGCACCGAGCGCGCACAGAGAGGGAGAGGCTTTATATTTTCGTTTTGGCGGGGGGAGTTGGATTGAAAAGGATGGTTGCTTTTTTCTCCAGGCTTTCGTGGAATCATCGCGGGCTCTTGTGTATTTTGACGTGAAGCCCACTTAGGAGTTTGGTTTGGGCCTCTGTGCGTGCAGTTTTTGTGATCGAATGAGGGTCATAATTAATTAAAATTCGTTTTAAATGTTCTCTATTTTTTGCCCGCTTTACTATTGAAACATAATCGAGGAAAGAAACATTTTTTTAATGAGTGCCCTCACACGCATCTTGCCATGCCCGTCAAAATGGGTCATTTGCCCATTTATTAACCCATATTGGTGTTAATTGGGTCATAATTTGGTTACTTATAATAAAGTAGTAGGTCATAAATTTGTTTAAACATTATGGGATTGTTAATTGAGTCGGGTATATAGCTTATGCAAACCCAATCTACTTCTATGGTTTTCTCGTGACTCGATCTTGCCTTTGCTCACTTTCGCGCAGACTCCCCCGTCATTGAAACCTTTTTATTGAAGTCTTGGAGGTGGAACCAACCTTGGACGCGCTCAAATTCCAGGAGAGCACGACGAATGGTGATCTCTTCGGATGGCATTTCTTTCCCCGCGGAAACGTTCCTGTTCCTGTCGTTCGTCCCGCACATGTCCAAAACATCTAGAGGCCCACGCTCTTGTCGTCGTCGCCCACGTCGGTTTTGCATCTCCTGCCTGTTCCGTGTGGTACAATCTCGGTGGAGAATGTACGCATCATTAAGTCAATAACTAAAATGTACGTGCGAAGAAAGGGAATCACAAGCAAAAGTGACACCCAACTGGCCTTTTTACTTTATTTCCTTGCCTCAAAACTTTCTGCCCAAAAGACTTTTCAAGCAACTCTATTGACACATACAGTCTGAACGTCCTGATATTTCCTGTATTGGTCCCTTTTCTATTTCCTTTGAAAAGTCTACCTTGAATACACATTCCACAAAAGACATAGGTTTGTTGGTTCAAAGGCATAATTTCCTGCTAAATTGGACAAGAACATTGTGATCCTCCAAATCGATTAACTTTCACCTTTCCTTCCTCCATCACAGTTAATTAACTCTTCTCCTATGCTTGATTAGATCTATGGTTGTATGCTAATCGAGACAGGTATATCGAGTTAGTTGTCCTCGTCTCTAAATCAAGGAGATGAAAGCTTTAACCAGCTTAATGAACTTAGTTGGTCACAACAACACTATTTGAATATATCGAGCTTTTTCCTTTCATAATATTCTCTCGCTGGCCGTCGAGGAGGACTTTGATTTCGCTGACATGCCTCTGGTATTCGGCATTATTATTCGGGTGAATTTCAAATGATAATGTGGGTGCCACAATTTGGAAAGGCGATGTAGGCAACATACCACACAACGAGGCATGAGTCCACATAAAGAGGCATGAATGGAAACAAGACAATCTAACTTGATCAAAGGCCAAATCCACTAAGAATACCTGGTGATATTAATAACTTTAGCCTTAGAACCAAGAGAGGCATCATAAATCACCCTCCTTGGGAAATTCTCCATGAATTAATTTCCAAAGGATGCCAGTGATCCCATCATAAGAAAGCTCTGTGGCCATTATCAATCACATCCCTCAACTCCACCATTACCCTCACTCTACAATTCTTCAAAAGATAAGTCTAAACCCAGGACTGGAACAGAAGATGTCACAAAGGATGCAAAACAGTAGCCTTATTCCATTTATCAAGTCTTCGAACGCCTAAACCTCCTCCATTGGTAAGCTGATTCCTGGACCAACTCATCCTTAGCTGCATAAGCAAGAATTTCCATACGAGAGCTCTAATCCCCTTAAAAAAAAAAAAGACGAAGCAAATACCATCAAATCACCAGAAAAGGCAACCCAGAGAGGTCTTAAATTTGTGTGGTACATCGAACGGTACAATATATTTCTCTGTCTAGGCTCTCCAAACATCATTGCGGTCCATGTTATGCCACCTCAATAGAAGAGAACAGTGGAACGGAATCAGCATCGAAATAAGGCCAATGAACTACTGATCAGTGGGCGGTTCTAGGGGACCATCAACGTAGAAATCATTGCAAGAGTACATGCGAGTCGCTGGTTGGATCTATGTGTCCACATCCCTCCAGCTGCCACGTGTTATTTTATATAATTTTTTTCAAATTTGTTTTTGGTGTTTTTCGCTAAATAAGCTAACCTGCATTCCTTCAAAATCTGAACAAAAGTCAAAGTCGTCGGGGTAAAGACCACGTCCGTCGTCCACTACAAGATGGTGGGGGTAAAGACCACGTCCCTAACAATCCTTTCTTTTTGGTGGGTTATGATGTCCACCTAAGAAAGTTGGCGTCTTCTCACATCTAAAAGACAAAATTACTAGAAATGTCAAAATTTATGTACGGCACTCATTTTAATATAAAAAAAAATTTGTCAGCTCACTTAAGTGCAAGTCATAGAAAAAATAATAACTTAAGTACCTCCTTCGAAAAATTCCATGTATAGAGATTTCATGACCTTTATAATTAAAATTATTATCTAATGTGATATTCTTTTTTGCTTTGAAATGATCGCTTTTTCATTAAGATTGACATTAAGGTGATTATTCTTTAGCAACAACTAGGACTAAAATAATCACTTTTTAACTTGTTACATGATGCCGTTTAAGGGTTACATGCTGATTGCGCACACTAGCAAAATTTAATAAAATATGACAACATCGGATTTTCGATGATTTGTATCAAAGTTGTACTAAAATTATCATTTTTTCTTTAAAATGACACTTAAGTGATTCAAAAAATTCTTTAGGTACTAAATAACTTTTTATACTCCTAATGTCCTTTCCACTTCCAAACACATTGTGGAACATAGACAAAAAACAAGAAGTGGAGGATCTCTTTTTCCCCATACCGCGATGGAGTCTAAGCATACCTTATTACCTTAGCAACTTCAGCCTTAGGAGCAAGAGAGGAATCACATAGATTGCCCTTGTTGGGAAATTTTCCACACCAACGATCCCACCATGAGAAAGTTTTGTCACTATTACCAATCACATCCTTAACATGAGGTTTCGACATGATCAATATCAATGTTAACATCCAAGAGGAAACTAATCAATTCACCAGTAGAAGGTAAAATAGCTAGGTCTTGAACTTCTGCCGTACTTTGAAAAGTCTAGCACATCTCTCTGTCTAGTCTCTCCAAACAATGCTCACGTCCGTGTTATGCTAGCAAAAACAGAAGAGGGTAACGGAACGGAACGAACACAGGAATAAGGCAAATGACAACGCCTATTTCTAGCCATAGGAAAACAAAAAGGAGGACAACACGGCTCTTCATGCTCCGACAAATCACATTGTGATTCATTGTTATTTTTCCGGGACAAGTTGCTTTCGGTTCTATTATGACTCGCCGTGTCTTGTCTTCCTCACGGGTTGCCTATATTTCCACCAAAAAAAAAAAAAAAAAAAAAAAACCATTGACTCGAGATGGTCCTCCTCCCCGTTTGACTGGTTTGGAAGGCGGTATTGATTAACATCCCAAAAAGCAGAAAATCAGCACTAATTATTAGGGCGTTCACGAGCTGAACATTGAGAGATTTTTCCCTCAATTTTTTATGTAGGTCGAATTGATATCTCTACGTTTAACTTCCACTGTAAACATAATCGCTCTGTTTACTATATTTCTTCCCTCCCAAAATCTCTGCCCAAAAAGACTTTTTAGCAACTCCTTGCATACAGAGTCTTTCTATTTCTTTGAGTTTTTGACAGGGCACCCACCAGTTGCTTTAAGGAGACAACCAAGGCCGAAGTCGACTTTGGAGGACAATGTCGGTCCTTCATTTTCTTTCCTTTGAAAAGTCTTAACTTGTATAAACATAAAAAAGTGTGGTTCAAATCAAATGCAACATTTTCATCCTAAAATTGGACAAAAACATTGTTATCCTCTGAATCAATTAACTTTACTTTTCTTTTCCCCGTCACAATTAATTAACTCATTTCACATGCTTAATTAAACCTATGATTATATATTGATCTGAAATGGATATACCAAGTTAGTTTTCCTTATCGCTAAATCAAGAGAGTCTGGACTTTTAACCAACTCAATGGCAAGGCTAGATAAATGAATCGAGTTTTTTTCTTTTAGTATTCTTTCGCCAGCCGTCAGAGGACTACACCTTCGCCAACGTGCATCTCAAGAAAGTATTCTGCTTTTTCAATCTGGTAAATTTCGAATCATATGCGATGTTGGCAACATATAATCGTGCGTGTGAGTTACTGTTAATCGGTTTCATAGGACAAGTCTAAATATCTTTTCTCATAACTACAACTAAGAAATTCAATTGTGAATACAACTAGCTTTTGTTTATTTTCGGCTAAACTTATCTAGCTCTAACGTTGATACCAGGTGGATGCTGCCATGTTGACGTTACTCGGTCATCGTGTTTGTGATCAACGAGTCTTTTGCGAGGCCTATGCATAAGAAAGGACTCCAGACATCTCCTTCGTTAGACAGTGAAAAGCAGCCAAGCCTACGTTACAATATCAGATGAAACTACGTTCTCTTGCATACACTGGGGTAAGCACTGGTCCCGATTACATCCGAGAATCGAACTAAACTGGCCAGTTCTAGTGATTCTCATCCTAGTTCCACAAATTTAGAACTAGCAATTACTGATTCGGTTCCCAGTTATGAGGAACCGGATTGAACTGACGAAATTTCTCAATTACACCTACCTCACTTCTCGGTCACACTCTTGAACCCCTCATGTAATATATGGGCTTTAAAACAAGAAAAATAAAATAAAATAAAATAAAAAGAAAGGGTTGAAAAGTCAAAAATGGAAGTTGAAGGAAAGTGGAGGAAGCTTCGGCTGAGTTTAAAAAGGTAGAGAGAGGGAGAGAAAGAGAAGAGACCGGCAGAAGCAGGGGAAAAACGCGAAACAGGGGAGAAGAGAGAAAGAAAAGAAAAGAAAAAGATAAAAAGGGAAAATTTTGGCACGCTCATAATCCGAACGCCTCACCAAGCCGACCCAAGTGTGTTTTGCAACGCCGGTAAGGAATCGAAGCTTTTAATCACCTACTTCAAGCAATCGCCGCAATTAGGGCTCGAAATTCGGATTTTCTTGGATATTTGTGTGGCGAAACCCGATTTTTGAGTCATTAAGCTGTATATTTTTATAAATGGTTTGTCCGGAACGGAATTTTGAAGTTGGGGACGCAACACCGGTACTGTAGCGACAGTAGCTTCGAGCCTCTTTTTTTTTGTCGTTTTCGGTTCTGTTTTGGGGCAGCTGAGTTGGAGTTGTTGTTATACGTTAAAAGAGCTTTCTAAAGACTGTAAGATGGCTTGAAACGGAAATTTGTGGAGGGAGTTATGGTGTGACGAAGTTGACGCATGGACCGCGCCTAGCTGAAAATGTTGGGTTTCCGCTAATTGTGTGCTTTTGTGGCACGTAGGTGTCGTTTTATCGACTAATAGGCCTAGTTTAGGCGAGTCGTTATAAGAATATTCCTTTTTACTCGGCCTTTTGATATTGTTTTTCCGTTAATTGTTAGGGATCCGAGTGTGTGGTTCGAGTGAGCATTGTATTTGATTTTTGGCTTTTCCCTGGTGAGTGACACTATTTCTTCTTTGTATTTTAAACTCATATTTTGAGAAACGTGGTGGATTATATAATCCGTGAGTTGATAAAAAGCATATTTTGTTGCATAAAACAGGATCGAGCTATTACTGCCATCTTTGTTGTTTGAAAGGAGTTATATTTCGATTTCAATTGGAATGGTTGTTTGAAAATAGTTTGTGAAATTCTTCATTAAAGAATCGAAGAATGCTTTGATATTTATTTATCAAATTTTGAGTTGTGACATGACTTCCTTTCGATGTTGGATTACTTGGATATTGTGATTGGTGGTTGGTCTTTCAATGTCTTTGTGGACCTGGAGGGGTGTGGTATGCGCATACTTAATCTAGGATATCCTTTGTGGCCGAGCCACCGGCTAATAATAAAAAGGTGGAGGCACTTGCCAAAGGGAATCTTGGTCATTTTGTCATGGGCGTTACGCGTGACCATGGTTAGACATTTGAGCATGAATTGGTCAATGGAGTGGACCATTGACGTGTGATTTGAGTTTAGTCGATGGAATGGACCATCGATGTGATTTGAAGAGATTAATCAATAGAATAGATCATTGATACATGTTTTACGAGATTGACTAATGGACTCGACCTTTGGTACTTTCGGTATTTGAGTTATGTTTGTGTTTTTAAAATGTGCATAGTGATTTCTCAATCCGCTTAAAAGAAATGTGTTACTCACTGAGCCGTGGTAGCTCACTCCTCTCATCTTCTTGCTTTTCAGGTTCTTCAACGAGTCGTGAGTAAGCGTGAGCGTTCGTTCGGGGAGGACTTTTGTGGTGGAAATTTTTGGGTATGACTTGTGCATAGTTAAAAGGTTTATGTTTTGATTTTTTGTGGATTATAGATATACTCTGATATTGTAACCAAATGCCCTTTTTGTCATATATATATGTGGATGTATATATGTTGTTTTCAGGTTGAATTTGGGTTATGTTGAGGTTACGTCCTTTGGTAAAAGGACGGCCGTGTCATACCCCTTTTTCTTGTGAATCAGGGTGTGACACCTCACTAGGGGTGATCATGAGTCAAGGGTAGAACTAGGAATCAAACAGAACCGGTCATAGGAATTGGTCTTATTTTAAGTTCCCACGGTTACCGGTCTGGTTTTTATGAGTGTGTGCGGGCATAGAAGTAGAGTGCCGCCACCCAAATGTACGCTCTCTCTCTCTCTCCCTCTCTCTCGCACGCGCACTCACACGGAATGATAGGGACTAAATTTCACGACGACATTTTCCTTTTAGACGAGTCAATGGGGGTTTTCTTTTCTGACTTAATCAACGTTCTGCGTGGGAATTCTTTTTCATCGATTGAAGGAAAGGACGAAAATGATTTCACTGATTCATCAAACACAACGAAACGTGATATTCCTGAGGAAGAAAGAAAATAGAGAAACAATCCAGACAACCTCACGACCGATGAGGATGAGGACGAGGTGTTATCGCAGTGAATAGTCGAACAACCCTCGTCCCCATTCCAGGAACTCCAGTTATCACCATGCGACGCTCCAATAAATTTACGTGCTTGCTCTTGTCTGTGATGTTCGTTCCGGCTTGCTTGAGCAGAGACACCATAACTGTAGGCACAATCACATACCCGGGAGGAACCACTCTCGTGTCCGCCGGGGAGCGGTTCGAGCTCGGCTTCTTCTCTATGAATGGGAGATCCGACTCCAGGAGGTACATCGGAATATGGTATTACAGGTCGGACCCCCAGATCATCGTCTGGGTCGCCAACCGGGACGAGCCGCTCGTCGGCCCCAACGCGTCCTTTGGGCTCGTGGACGGCAACCTAAAGCTGTGGAATGAAAAACGACCGATCCCGTTGACCAATTTTTTAAACTCTTCGAACCGGTTACTGAAACTTCTCGATTCAGGGAATCTGGTGCTAATCGAAGACGGGAGAGAGGAATTTCTCTGGCAGAGCTTCGATCACCCGACCGACACATTCCTTCCAGGGATGCGGATGACTGAAAACTTCATGTTGACTTCTTGGGCAAGCCAGGATGACCCAAGACGGGGGAACTTCACGTTCCAAATGGATCAACAGGGCGGCGGCAACAACAACTACGACGTGATCCAAAACCTGTCTCCTTACTGGAAAAGTGGGGTCTACGGCAAGTTCATACAAGCCGATCGGATTTGCAGGTCATCTCTTTCTTGCTCCACCAGCACCACTTTTACTACTGGCGCCACCGCTACTTCGCCGCCAGCTGGCCAGCCTATGAAAACATAACCTGGCCTTCATTCAACAAGTACAACAACAGCCGGTTGGTTATGAACTACAACGGCCGGATTCAGTATTTCAGGCGAGGAAATGAGTCAAAGCCAGTCTGGTTTGAGCCGGTGAGCCGGTGCAGTGTGCTCGGCTTATGCGGCAAGTTTGGTAGCTGCAATGATGAGAATGGCAATGAGACCGTGTGCAGGTGCTTGCCAGGTTTTGAGCCGGCACAGCAAGATAAGTGGAGCTCAGGGGACTTCTCTGCGGGGTGCCGCAGGAAGTCGCCAATATGCACAAAGAACAGCGACCATAGAGCTCATGATTTCTTGAGTTTAAAGAAGATGACGGCCGGGTGGCCGTACGTGCAGATTTCAGTAGACAGCGAGGAGCAATGCAGGCAAAAGTGCCTTGATTTCTGCCGTTGCCAGGCCTACTCGATCGAGGAGGATCTGCTCCAAAGGGCAGAGAGGGGCAACTTGGTGTGCTATACTTGGTCGGGCGATCTCGAGAATATTCAGGAGTCTGCCCCAAATGGTCGCAACCTCTATGTCCGAGTTCCGCTTTCAGACATAGGTTAATTTCCTTCCAGCTCAACCTTTTTTTCCTTTCCAAAATTATTTGTGTCTGTGACCTTTTGACTTGAGCTGTGGCTGTCTTATTAACCATCTTTGGTGGCTTCTGATTTACCTTCTTTGATTAAGTCATTAGCTTTGCTCATACTTTGTGCATTTAAAAGTTATCTTGACTGCAAACGCCGTCCAATCAAGCGTTCTAGTCAACCAGCATATGGAAAACAAATGACGCTATCCCAATTTCAGCTATTAATATTATGTATGATTGGAGTTTAATTGTAGGTGAATGTGCATATTCACCATTGCTAATATTTATGCAATGTTGACTTTCATAGAATCTACTAGGAGTTGTAAAACTTGCGGCACAAATTTAGTCCCCTACCCTTTAAGCATGAATTGGAGCTGTGGCGATCCGGTATACACTGCGTTTAGCTGCGACAATGAAACTGCGCAGCTTTACTTTGAACGGCCCCAACGTAGCTATAGAGTCACTAGCGTCAATCCAGAAGCTCGAACATTTACCATCCAAGTCAATGCATCGGACTGCACAAGTATCGGTCAAATGGAAATCAATCTGCAGCTTAACCAGTCCTCTCCATTTCATGTGAGTAGCGGGTGTAGTGGAGAACAGAATGGCTCCAGCGCAGGAGACTCTTTGGGAAGGGTTTGGTCGAGCGAAATAAAAATTGTGTGGAGCAATCCAAAGGAGCCGATTTGCAATTCGTCCAAAGACTGCGATTGGCCACATGCAACTTGCAAGAAAGCATCGGATGGAATAAAAAGGTGCCTCTGCAACTCAGGATTCAATTGGAATTCTTTCAACATCAGTTGTTCACCAGGTGAGAATGTTGATCTTGCGAATTGACACGCAACTTTAGCTACTTTATTCGTGAATAACAGATTAGAAGGAAGCAACCGAAAAAAAAAAAACAGATTAGAAGGAAATATAGTCATTAGGTTTTACCGGTCGATATAGTACTAGATTTTCTCGTGCCCTCAAATGATTGTTTTCATCTCCGTCTAACATTTAGAGCACTGCTAGGATGATTTGCTGCTCCTAGAAACTGAAAATTTCCAAAGTCCATTTATATTTTCAGCTTCCATTTGGAATTATAATAGATCAGCCAGAGGAGCTCGAAACCAGAACAAATATACCTATCATTTGTCCAGGGCCCAAGATTCTCGAGATATGTTCACCCTGTCAAAGTGTCATAGCATATGCCTATACAGTTACCATCCCGAGTATGGTGTATGCGTGCAATGTAATGACAGAATCCTGGACTTGCCCCCAAATAAGCTTGCTCTTTTTTGTAGACTATAAGAGGGATTATGTCCATGCACTATGAAGTCCTCACATCTGTCCTTTTATCATATTGGCGAGTCCCCGTGTCTACAATTATTCGTTCAATTTTCTCTAAAATACAGTAGTTACTCTTTCTTTTCTTCTCTAGCAGTGGCAGGTTATAACGTTGAGCGAGCAAGACAGAAAGTGAGACTTGTATATATAGTTGTTCCTACCGGTGCCACAATCTTCATCCTTGTTTTTGGTGGCTTATTTTACATGAGAAGGCAGCACGGTGGTACGCTAGGCAATCCCTAAGCAAATACATACTTTTCATCTATCATTGTTAGAAATACGATAATAAGATCGAACCAATTAGTAACTAAAGCTGGCACTACAGGGAGCACGGAAAGCACTCAGGAAAATCCTGACTTTCGTCTATATGACAGCGAGAAGCGAATCAAAATGTGGATGGATTCATGCCAATTCGAGGAGGATAAGAAAGGCCTAGACGTGCCATTCTTTAATTTAGAAATTATTCTAAAAGCGACAAATAATTTCTCGGATGAGAACAAACTTGGAAGAGGCGGGTTTGGGCCTGTTTACAAGGTAAATAAAATGGTTTCTTCTTCTACCATCTGGGGCTCTTAACGAGGTCACGGTGATGAAGTAATCCATTCCTCAACTTTGTTTTAGGCTACTTTTCCAGGAGGACAAGAAATTGCAGTGAAGAGACTATTGAGAGGATCAGAACAGGGTTTTGAGGAGTTTAAGAACGAAGTCATCTTGATTGCTAAACTTCAACATCGAAATCTTGTCAGATTAGTAGGATATTGTGTCAAAGGAGATGAAAAATGTTACTATATGAATATATGCCCAACAAAAGCTTAGATTCGTTCATATTTGGTAAGCATCTTATTTCATGTCCTTATTCCCTTGTTTTCTTCAGTGCATAGTTGTAACAACTTGTAGCACATAGCAGTCTCTTTCTCTACATAAAGATTTTAAGTTAGTCTGATGGAGTTATATTAAAAGACTTTGCTACCTACACAAATTAAAATGAAAACCTTGCTAGATCGAACAAGGTGTTGGTTGCTGAACTGGGAGATACGTTTTGAGATTATATTGGGAATTGCACGAGGAATGCTCTACCTTCACCAAGATTCTAGGCTGAGAATCATTCACAGAGATCTCAAGACAAGTAACATTTTGCTCGATGAGGAGATGACACCCAAAATTTCCGACTTTGGTTTGGCACGGATATTTGAGGCAAAACAAATTGAAGCAAGCACGCAAAGAGTGATTGGAACATAGTAAGTTTCTATAGATGCGCATACAATTTTTTTTTCATTGGGATAGAGAATTTGTTGGACACTACACAAGGCACTCACCACATTATCACGTTTTAACATCTGCAGTAGAACTTTAGTATTCCAACTCTTGCTTAATTGACTTATTATGCTTCAATGCAGTGGATACATGTCTCCAGAATATGCTTTGGATGGATTTTTCTCATTCAAGTCCGATGTTTTTAGTTTTGGTGTCGTTGTGCTGGAGATTATTAGCGGGAAACGTAACAAGGGCTTTTATCAATCCCAAGGAACAATGAGCCTTCTCACACATGTAATATTTATTGTCCCTTACTTTTGTTTTATCCACTTCCTGTCGCCCTTTTCTCTGAACATACTGAAACTTCTATTGCCCAGGCATGGAAATTATGGAATGACAATAAAGCATTGCACTTGATGGATCGGGTGCTGCACGAAACTTACAACAGAGATCAAGCTTTGAAGTGCATAAACGTGGCGCTTTTATGCGTGCAAGAAGACCCAAATGATCGTCCCACAATGTCAGATGCAATTTTCATGCTTGGTAGTGAAACAGCGACCCTTCCAGCTCCAAAGAAACCGGCTTTCGCAGTTAGGATAGACGTTTCTACACCGTCTTCTTCTTCCAGCAAACTAGAGTCGTGTGCAGTGTTATCGACTACTCTGGAACAAGGACGGTAATGTTGGATCTTCCTCGAATCTATTCCACATCCTAATGGTCGAAAGCTTTAGCCATCAGGCATTTTGTTTAACTAGGAATGCGTCAATTTTTGCCCCTTGATGCTCCTTTCTCCTCCAACAAAAGACAGTTCACTCCCTATTGATTGCCGATGCTCCAATGTTAACATCCCCGAATCGGCTTCTTGATCACCAGAGCAGACTCTTTTCCTGTCATTTCCTGTACTTTTCTTTTGTAATCAGTTTCTTCTGCTGCAATTGAGTTGTAAAATCAATTTTCTCTCGGGTAATCGTCATCCTATCAAATTCACAATCTACCACACTCTAGCATACTCCGCAAAAATGTCAGTTTATGAATTGACTGAGAATTCCCTCTTACTTATCACTGAGATGTTACTGTTGTGTCTTAAAATTTTTGCATATTTCATAGTAGTGTATGTTCGGTTGCCTTAAGAATCCACTGCATAGCACATGTTTGTGAACATCCTCCTCGAGACAACAGATAATTCCATAATAACTTTGCACTCATTTAATCAGCATAGCAAAATAAAATTAGCTAACACTAAGGCTCTGCTCCTTATATGAAAAATAAATTCCACGAAAACGTTTTTCGGATTTTTAGCATTCGGTCCATGGAAAATGAATTGGTTGGGGAAAACATTTTCCATCAACGAAAAAAGGTCTTATAAAATAGGGGAGAGAATCGTTCAAATTCATCATGGACCCATCTGCAGAAACGAGAATTCAAGACAAATTAAGCAAAATTTCGATAGCTAGACATAATCACTGCTGACATCAGACTTTCCGATCACAACGACCGATGTGGCCAGTTCGATTTGCTAAGATTAGGAAAGGAGAGACCCGAATGCTTGATTACGCGATTTATAAACTCCAGGCCCATATTAGAAGAACATATGCCAAACTTGCGCATCCTTAAAATCCACGCCGTGAAATGAGAAATTGGAAGAATCGGTTGGGTGATACGAAGTACCAATTTTTGGGTCCCAAAACAGGCAGCTTTTTTTTTGTTTTTTTGTCAGTCATACTCTACTCCTATTCTAACTCTCACTACTTATTTAAGGTGCCAACTTGGAAGGTATATCCATGACTAAAATACATGACTAAAACGTCAAAAAGCCATAACGACGCAGTATCACAATCTTTCCTCAGGTCAAGATCAAGCACGACTGGAAACACGGGCAAGACTTTGGCCACCG
Organism: Eucalyptus marginata; assembly: GCA_014182565.1. Taxonomy (NCBI): domain Eukaryota; kingdom Viridiplantae; phylum Streptophyta; class Magnoliopsida; order Myrtales; family Myrtaceae; genus Eucalyptus; species Eucalyptus marginata. Next base: position 26,731,471 of record CM024585.1, on the reverse strand, counting down.
GGGAAACGAAGAAGATACTTTTGACCAGTCTTTAGTCAAGCAGTGGAGGAAGAAAACCGAGCGTCCGGTCATTCGCATGTTGGAAAGCCGGACCAGCAACGTAGACGATGGTGCTACGCCATTCATTGCCTTATCATGACCACTTCCTTCTATTCCCTTCAACTCCCCTAGGTAAACCCGATAGAAATTGCTTTCACGCGATAACTCAAAGGCTTCACACTGGTCTTACAGAATTGCTAATGACGACCCTGTTCTCACTGGCTAATTGCAGTTCATGAAACGATTGATAGAGAAGAAACTGTTGTAGTGATTTTGAAGTGCACTGTTCTTTTTCTATATCTCCGTTTTTCTGTACTTTGAATGAGCCTTCAGAATCTAGAAGCTTTTGATGGACCCAATAAAGATGAACGTCTAAAGGCTTTTGAGAGCATAAAATATTACTAACCATATTTTCCATCTCTTAGAGCTATACTAGAGTTAAAAGACTCGGAAAAAAGTCCCCAAGAACTAAGCAGAAGCTACCTCTTCATAGCATGTGAGAGATGAAAGATGCCTAGACAGAGGACTGCATAGCGACCCAAGTGGCAGTCAGTTGCTACAGGGATGCGGCTTCCAAATGATGGATTCAGACAAGATGAATGATCTCTTCATGAATGTGAATGCATATCTAAGGGGGGCAATATTCACACCATTTGATCAGGAATGCTCAGCCATTTCCATCTTAATGGCAGCGAGAATGATCCAAGCTGGAAGGATTGCTTTTGACCACAATTTAGATTTGGATACGTAACTTCACAAGTGAATTTTCAAGTCCAACTTGCGGAAGCAGCATCCGCTAAATAAGCATGTTCGCAGAAAGTGCCGCAAGATCAATCAGCATAGATATCCTCCATAATTTTCACACCATGCCGTGTTCGTCTCGAGTCTCGACGCACTTGCTCTACTCATATAAACACCAGAAAAATCCAACAGCACCACATTTTTGTCCTTTTCTCGTAGAATCAATGACTTTGACAGAGGATTCTGGCTGAACAGCCCTTACATGTTCCTTCCCACTTCCTTTGCGTTTATGCTGTACTCTCTGGAATGTTTGGTATACTCCGTCGCAGTAGCCAAAATAGTACAAGGGATCAATGTAACAGGATGACAATGAAACAATGCCCCTCATGTTAATAGGTTCGACAAGTTGTACAAATTCATGAAGCTCCATGAAACAAGAGTGATCGGGATATGGAACAGAATAAATTTCTGGATGCAACCATTCTTCCTTGGAAGCAACCTTATTTGCTTTCTTATTGTAGTATGACCTTGCTAGGGAATCAAAGAAATTCTCATTTCTATCAAGTGGCTTTGAGGCCCAAGGAAAAGCAGAAGGCATGATTCCTATGGTTGGATGCATCTTATTTAATCCCTCCAAAGTATCCAAGGTAAAGCTATAGCGAGGAACAGCTCGGACTCTGGCGAGAGAAGTTATAGTTGTGAATATTTAATCTAAACCAAGAATATGCATCGTTTGCAGCCGTTCTGGCCACACCCAAATCTTTAAGGAAAAAAGTCAAAAGACCAGAGTGAGCAAAGCATGCCAAAGAATGATCCAGCAACATTCTTTCTTTTACAACAATAAACTAGTATGTCCAATATCTGTTATAACAATTGCTATTTATTCGATCGTATATAAGTTATATATGTTATGTCTATTACAACAATTAATTATTCAACAAAAGAGACTGAATAACTGTTCCTAGAATATCAGGCCAGACGTGCTAAGAAATGCTTTCTGTGCTTCTCTCTACAACAATGTCTCAAGTTTGATTATATACTAAGACTAAAATTTTATGTAGCAGGTGGAGTAATTTAATGTGACAGTGTGCCTGATGAAAATTCAAAAGACATGATGAACTGGTAAATCATCCTTCATGTGCTCAATACTCCATAACATATGCGTATCATGTGAATCAGTTTACTCAACGCATTTTCAAGCAATAAAGTGGAACTAATTTGATAGTCGGCGTCATTTATTCAATCTAGCAGTTTTCCAAAGTAAAATCAAGCTATTTACAAGGTGTGCTCAAAAGAGAGCATCTTTAACATACCTTTGTTTTAAGCACGCCAGCAACGTGAACGAGAAGATCTTCTTTGCCCAACATGTCTATCCCAATGATCACATGGTGCTTAGGATGAGAAGCAATGATATCAACAACGTGCAACCAGGTTTTGACGAAGACAAAGATATGAGAAAACTATTCTTAAAGTACCAATAAATAATGAGTCATGACCTCTCAATACCATATCAGTGAACCTTGCACACAGGCGGTTTAAAGGAAATATACATCTTACAGTTTCCTTATGGATATGGGCACCAAAGGGGAATTTCTTGAGACTCGAAATTATTCTGTGGACTAACATTTTAATGGAAGAACATGAAACAGCAGTTTAAAAAGCTCATGCACTTCATCATCGTTTCTCTCCTAAACAAACAATCCCTATCCTCTGAGAACCCGAGAGGATCATATATTTATGTGCAGGAGCTCAACTATAGCCAGTATCTGAATAATCAGTTAGTCCGCACACAAGAGATTTCAGAAATTGATACTTTAAGGAGCTTCCCAAACTAAGGATGGGGCATTGATGAAAACCATGTTAACCAAGCAATGACATGTACGGGCTGGAAAGAAACCGCGCAGCTACTCTTGCTTATCGCAATTAATTGGTGATCACACGCAACAAACAAGCGAAAGATATGGAAATCCGTACAAAGAACAAAGCCAGAGCACCTGCTGAGCAGCATCTCTGCGAGAAGGAAAAGAATAGGAAGGATTGCAATAGGTATAGTCCAGATACAGAGTGTTCACTCTGCTTCCATCAAGAGCCTTAACGAGCATGTCCCGCGACCTGCTCGCCTTCTCACTCGTCGTCTCCCAGCGGAAATCTCCGGTGCAAAGCAATCTCCCGAAGTCACCACTAAACAAGTACATGACCGCACCAACCCAAAAGAAACCAATCGATCAAAACGCAATTCATGAATCAACGCCCGAGTCGATCGAGCCTCGAGGGCCCGATTGAGGAATTAAAAAGAGCAGGTGCGAGGAGGCAACGGGGCTCGAGCGAGGTTACCGGGGCAGTGGTGGGCGTCGAGGGGCATGACGCGGACGAGGGTCTCGGAGGCGGAGGAAGGGGAGAGGAGGGAGAACTTTTATGTATTCGTTTAGGCGGGGGACTGAATTGAAAAGGATGGCCGCTTTTTTAAGGCGCGCATGGCGGAAAATTTCTATTCCCTGACAAATTTCCGAAGAAAGTTAAAACCCGTTTGATAATGATTTAAAATTTCTATTTCTAATGTAAATCGGTTTGATAACGTAATAAAATTTATATTTCTAAGAATAGAAATTAATTAGATAACAACATAGAAAATCCTCAAATACAAAATAATAGTCCAAATAATAATAAAACAACATAGGAAATTCTCAAATACAAAATAATAGTCAAAATAATACTAATACATTACAAAATGTGAAAATACAATTTCATGAAATTTCCGGCATATTATTATCCCTTGCCATTTTATTGGCAATGATTTTCCTAAGTGTAGAGGGAGAGGGAGAGGGAGGGGGAGGGGGGGAGATCTCGAATCGGAGAGGAAGGAAGGCGCAATCCAAATCCAAACGGGGACACGAACGGAGAAGGTGAGTCCGACGGGACGACCAGAGCGACTGACTGTCCGAGGACGGCGACGACGCGAGAGATGAGCGACGATTTGACCGGCAAGAGGATTGGCGACGGTGAGATGAGCGACGCATCTGACCGACAAGAGGATGGTGACGACGTCGGAGTCAATAGTGGCAAGAAGGACGGATTCGGAGTCGGCGGCGAGGATGGACGGGTTGTTTGGAGTCGACGGCGCTAGGGTTTGGTTGAAGCGTTGAGAGGAGAAGGAGAAGCAACGCCCAAATAGAAAAGCTCGTGAACGAAGAAGGATGCCCAAATGGAGAAAAGAAAAAAATCTATTTTTACCTTACCAAAAAAAAAAATTTCTCTTTCTATTTCGAAAAATGAAATTAAAAATTTCAACTTCGATTTCTTCGTTTTCTATTTCTAATAGAAAATCTGTTTCGAAATGTAGAAATCAAATGCGTTACCAAACGTAATTGTTTCCAAACACGTTCTAACGAATGAAAAACGCAGAAAATCGATAAACGAAATTTTATCACGCGCGCCTAAACTTCGTGGAATCATCGTGGGCTTTTGTGTTTCAATGTGAAGCCTGATTCAGAGTTTGGTTTGGGCCTGACTGTGTGTGGAGTCCCTTTGTTGTGATCGAATGCGTCTCAATCTAAGAAAATTCTTTTTATAATTTCTCTATATTGCCCACTTTACTATCGAACAATAATCGAGAAAGGAAACATTTTATTAACGAGTGCCCTCACAGGCATCTTGCTAGGCCAGTCAAAATATGTCGTTAGCCTTTTTCTTAACTCATATTGGTGTTAAATAGGTTAGTTATATTAAGTAAATAAGCAATAAATAGGTTTAAACATAATATATGTGTTAAATGGACCGAGTTTATAATTTATTTAGACTCAACCCATCTCTACGACTTTCTCTTTATTCTTTCTCACCCTTGCTCACTTCGCACCCTTATCTTAGTTTGGGTGTGAATTTTTATAGATTGAGTTAAATATTGAAATATTTTAACAATATGGATCCGATTAAATATGGATAACTAGATTTGTATTACATAAAAATGGGTCAAAACACGTTAAATGGCTCTATTTGGGTCAAACTATTTCCAACCCAATCCACATGTTTGACGGGTTTGTGTCTTTTTTCCTATAATATCAAAAGTGAGCAAAGATAGCAAAATTGAACGCATTGGGACCGATTATGAGTTTCCATCTGCCTTCCAAAGGGACATGTGACGAGGTAATGGCGTTTGCACATGAATAAATTGGGGCTTAAGTGATTCATTCGGAAGAAGGACAAGGCAAGGAGGGTACTTTCCCGTTTTATTTAGCTTTCCCAAGGAGCTTGGGGAAAATACAAGGTGTTTAGTGAGTGTTTTTGAGATCTCATTGGCCAAATATCAATTATGGGCTTTCAACATTTTTAGAATGTTATTGTAAGGGTTTGATGACTTTTTTCTTTTCAATATTACCCTTGCTCATAATTGTTTTTATCATTTTTGCCCAAAAAATTACCTTCATCTTCTTTCTTGGGCTTGGTGGTTCGTCATTGAGGTGAGGTCCAGGTCAAGGTCACTGCCGTGGGGGTCAAGGTCAAGGTCGAGATTGAGAATCGCGCGTGTCGCCGAGCCGTTCGCCGAGGTTGCTGGCTTTGCTGGAGCTATTGTGGCCCGTGGGTCAAGGATCGAGCGACCCACATCTGACCCTTCAACTGTGGTCGGGCACCCTCGGTCATTGGAACCTTTTTATTAAAGTCTTGATGGAACCTTCGACGCGCTCGATTCCAGGAGAGCACGACGAAAGGTGATTTCCTCGGGTGGCTTTTTTTCATTTTTTTTTTTCCTTTCCGTGGAAAAGTTCCCGTCGTTGGCCCCGTACATGTACAAAACATGTAGACGCCCAAGCTCGTCGTCGTCGCCCACATTTTTAGGCATCTGCTTCCTGTTCCGTGGGGTCCAATCTGGGTGGAGAACGTACGCATATCGAGTCAACAACCCAACGTACGCGTGGAGATAGGGAATCGCAGGCTAAAGAGGCACCGACTGGCCTTTGGACTTAATTCCTCTCCTCAAAACTCTCTGCCAAAAAGTTTTAAGCAATATTTGGGTGAGCGATTCTAAAATTTATATAAATTTTATCTACTTTGCATATCTTAAAATGTGGAACTTATTCCAGATTCGGTTACATATTTTATCCAAATTCCACATTTAATGACCACCACTTGCTGCTATAATTTATTAAATATAATTTATATTTAGACACGCAAAGAATATGAAATATTAATAAAGTAAAAGTCTCGATTATAAAAGTTTCAAATTATATATTAATCATTAGATAGTCATGGAATACCGCGAGATCGCGCAAATATATAAATTAAGAAAATCACAAAAACTTTTTTCGGGTTTCAAGTTTTAGGTTTCAACTGTCTAGAACTTAGAACCTATTCGTTGAAATAATCTTCTCAATTTTTAGAACTTGAAAATTACTCTACATATCCTAAAATTACATAGGTTCCCATCGAATTGTTCACCCCTAATTCTATTTACGCATGCAGTCTTTCTAAAATCTTTTGAGTTTTTGACGGCTCCCCCACCACTCGCTTTAAGGAGACAAGCTAGGCCGACGACGACCCCGTTGACCCCAAAAAAAAAAAAAAAAAACGCTGCGACCATAGGCAATGCTTAAAAGTCCCCGGTATTCCCAGATGTCGGGCCCCTTTTATTTCCTTTGAAAAGTCTAACTTGAATAAACATTAAAAAAACAAAGAGGTCTGGTGCAAACGCCATAATTTCCTAATGAATTGGACAAGAACATTGCGATCCTCTAAATCAATTAACTTTCACCCTCCCTCTACCATCGCAATTAATTGACTCATCTCGTAGACTTGATTAAATCTATAGTCGTGCGTTGATCAAGACGGCTATTGATATCACAAGAGGGCAACAAACTTAGTTAGTTACAAAGAAACTATCTAAATATGTCGAGCTCTTTTCTTTCATAATATTCTTTCACCGGTGGTCATAAGAGGATTTAGACATCACCGATGTATTGCTAGTATTCCGCATTATTAGTTGGGCAGATGGAAAATGATAATGCGAGCATCGCAGTCTAGAAATGTGATGTAGGAACATACGTTACAAATCATTTTGCCTTTCATCGAAATTATTAAGATTTTGACGGAATCAAGAGGGGAATCATATAAATCATTTTTGTTGGGAAATTCTCCCACACCAGCGATCCCACCACGAGAAAGTTTCGTCCCCATTACCAATCGGATGCTTAACACGAGGCTTCGACACGAAAAAGAAAAAGTAAGATGAGCGAGGCCCTGAATTTCTGCTGTATATTGAAAAGTCTAGGACGTCTCTGTGCCTTGTCTCTCTAAACAATGCTTAGGTCCATGTTATAATGACAACGCCTATCTCTGGCCACAGGAGGCAAAAAGAAAAGGAAAAAGGAAGGACGACACCGTTTTTCATGCTCGTACAAGTCACGTGGCGATCCTTCAATTATTTGTCCAGGACAAGTTTCTCTCTCTTCTCCAAGGACTCGCCGTGTCTTGTCTTCGTTATGGATTGTCGATATTTCCACAAAACCGCTGACTCGAGATAGTCCTCCTCCCTGTTGATGGTTTGAAAGGCAGTATTGAAGTAACATACGAAAAAGCGGAAAATCAGCACAAATTATTAGGGCCTTCGCGAGCTGAACATTGAGAGATTTTTTTTTTTCCTCAATTTTTATGTAGGTCGAATTGAAATCTCAAATTTTCATGCCTCCAATCTAAAGTCTACTAAATCTGGTAGTTAGAATGTCCACTTGACATCTAATTATATTAGGTTGATGGTTATCTCAACTCCCCTCTATTATGTTAGACATGCTCAAACGTGGAAGGCAAAAAGTTAGGCAAATCTTTGCGTACCCAATTATAAGTAGGCTCTTAATTGGAATTGATTATGTCATGTGTTAGTCTACCTATCAGTATGAAATAAACAGGAAAATATATACACTCATCTCATTTTCTCTTTGATTTGCTACACAAATAGAGAAGCGAAGGGTGCGATTATTTGTGTTTTACATTCGAGGAATAGTTTTGGAACAAAAAAGAACGCGTTTGAAATTGTTCTCGGAATAAAAAATAAAACATATTTGGTAAATTTATGTTCTTTTTTGTTTCTTTTAATTTTTTAATAATTTTTTTTTATTTTTTATTTTTTATTTTTTTCTTCCTTGTGGCCGGTCACCGCCTCGGCCATGGCGGCGATCGATCGCCGACAAGGGCCGGTGGCCTCGCCCGCCATGGCGAGGCTCGCCGCCCGAGGCCGAGCCAGGTGCCGGCCACCACCAGTCGGTGTCGCCGGTGGCCGGGCGAGGCCGAGCCTCGCCGGTGGCCGGGCGAGCTCGGCCTCGCCGGGTTTGGGTGAGCCCGAGCTCGCTCAGCCTGGGCGAGGCCGAGCCTCGCCGGGGCCGGCGACGCCGGCCTCGCCTGGGCCAGCCCAAGAACGCCGGCGAGGTCATCGACCCTCAACGGCATCGCCGACCCTCGACGACCGGTCGCCGGCCATGGCCGAGGCCTGGTGGCGCCAAAGAAAAAAAAAGAAAAAAAAAAAAAGAAAAGAAAAGAGAGGAGAGAGAAAAGTTATTCTTAAAAATTGTTAAACAAAGAAAACAACTTTTTTTTTTTGTTTATGTTTACTTTTTTCGTTTCTTAACAAAAAAAAGATTTGAACAAAAACGCAACAAACACGTTTACGTTTTTATTTGTTCCCTAACAAAAAAAACAGTAATTTTGTTCTTAAACAAAATAAAGAACATAAACAAACACCCCCTAACCCACAGCCAAAGCCACCTCGGCTACCAAGCGACTGTGACCACCTCACGATCCCCACCATCGACAACAATCTTCAACAAATTTGGAGGTCTCTCACCGCCCCATCAATGGCAAGGGGCACAAGCTAGAGAGAGAGAGAGAGAGAGAGAGAGACTGCTTGACCAACGGTAGAGAGAGAGGAGGCAGAGCTGAAGATGGAGAAGATGACAGTGGCTGAACGGCAACATGGGGGTGTCGATTGGTTTGATGACGGGGACCATTGGTGGCTCCAACGGTGGTTGTTCAAAGGACAAAGTGAGAGATGGAACATGGGATGGGGATAGGGATTGATGGACGGATTAGTGTCATTTTTTAGTGAAAATTTTTCATGTCAGTTATTATGTGATGATTCTATTAATGGAGAGTCTGTAATTTAGTAGGTCCAAACTACTTGTCCAATTTTAGATTAAGGGTCCGTTCGTTTTGCGTAAAATAATTTTCGGGAAAACGTTTTCTGGATTTTCCGACGTTCATTTCATGGAAAATGAATTTCTTGAGAAAAAAATGTTTTCCATCAAAGGAAAAATGTTTTCTAAGTAGGAAAATGCACTTTTGAAAAAAAAAACATTTTCCTTACTTGATCTCTCTTATCTCACACCTCTACAAATCCCGACTTCATCCTCCCCTTTCTTTTTTTTCTTTTTCTTTTTCATTCAAATTATTTTTTAATTTTCTTTTTCTTTTTTAATTCAAATTATTTTTAATTTTTTTTTTTGTTTCCCATCTTCTTCTTTCTTGGCTTGTCGTCGACTGGCGTGAACCTCAAGCTTGTCGATCTCAAACTCACGCTCGTCGATCTGACAAGCCTTGAGCTTGACGCTCGCACTCGCCAATCTGGTGAGCGAAAAATATTTTCTTTATCGAACACCGGAAAATATTTTCCGAAAAGGAAAATATTTTCTGAAACATTTTCAGGTTTTTAGCAACATCGAAAAATATCATTGTCATTTTCCCGAAAATGACTTAAAGAAAAATATTTTCCCTAAATACCATTTTCCGCGAAATAAACGGACCCTGTGTATACATGACATGACTTACGAGCTTTAAAACCCATGTAAGGAGTTTCCCACTTCCTAGCCCCACCATAAACACAATTAGTTCAAGACTTTGGGCAGGTCCATAGTTCGCCAAGAGAGGAGTGCGAACGGAAGGAAGGGGAAAAAAGACAAAGGAGAGAGTAAGGACCATCTTTACCTCAATTAGCCATCTCTACTCTCTCTCTCTCTCTCTCATGCACACGCACAGAGAAAAACAAGCCCGACAACCTTACGCCAAATGATGATAAAGGACGCCGAATGATGATAAAGGATGATGTAACGACCCGGGCTCCACTGTGTAATATTGTCCGCTTTGAAAGCTGAGTCCTCACTGCTTTAAAACGCACGTTACATAGATTAAAGGGGCCCAAGCCTTTATAAACAAGCCCATGACTTCCCCCCTAAGCGATGTGAGACTAGAAATGGATCCCTTCCCCTTCCTTTATAAACAAGCCCAGGACTTCCCCCTAAGTTATGTGAGACTAGAGAGGGACCCCTTCCCCTTCCTTGCGCACGTCCGGGGACCGAGGCGCAAACGCACCACCATCCCTCCTCCCCGCGCACCGTCGTTTGGGCGGTCACACTCTCCACCCCTTAGGAGCACAGCGTCCTCGCTGTGGCCCTACACGCGGTCGGGAGTCGGCTCTGATACCATTTGTAAGAACCCGGACCCCATTGTGTAATATTGTCCGCTTTGGACACTGAGTCCTCACGGCTTTAAAACGCGTTGTCTGGGGACAAGGTTGCACTCGGCCATTCCTTTCCCATTTCACGTACGCTTCCGCTGCGCTGAAAACAAACCCGTGAGGGGCCCACTATGGGGCCGCCAAAGCGGACAATATTGGGTTGGGGAAATGAATGGCCGAGTGCAACCTTGTCCTCAAACAACGCGTTTCACGTACGCTTCTGTTGCGCTGAAAACAAATCCATGAGGGGCCCATTGTGAGGCCGCCAAAGTGGACAATATTGGGTTGGGGAAAGGAATGGCCAAGTGCAACCTTGTCCCCAGATAACGCGTTTCACGTACACTTCCGCTGCGCTGAAAACAAATCCGTGAGGGGCCCATTGTGGGGCCGCCAAAGCGGACAATATTAGGTTGGGGAAATGAATGGCCGAGTGCAACCTTGTCCCCAGACAACGCATTTTAAAGCCGTGAGGACTCAGTGTCCAAAGCGGACAATATTACACAGTGGGGCCCGAGTCCTTACATGAGGTATTATCACAGTGAATGGTGGAACAATGGCGACCCATAATCAAAGAGACATTAACCTCGTCGCCATTTGAAGAACTCCAGCTATTACCATGCGACGCCCCAATTGCTTTACGTGCTTGCTCTTGTCTTGGATGTTCCTTCCGTCTTGCTTGAGCAGAGACACCATAACAGTAGGCACACTCACATACCCAGGTGGAACCACTCTCGTGTCCGCGGGCGAGCGGTTCGAGCTTGGCTTCTTCTCTCCGAATGGAAGCTCTGATTCCAGGAGCTATGTCGGAATATGGTATTATGGATCTGACCCTCCGATCGTCGTCTGGGTCGCCAACCGAGAGCACCCGCTTGTCGGCCCCAACGCGTCCTTTGGGCTCGTGGACGGCAATCTGAAGTTGTGGAATGAAGGACAAGCGATGCAGTTGACTAATGTCTCAAGCTCTTCGAACCGATTAGTGAAACTTCTTGATTCAGGGAATCTGGTGCTGATTGAAGACGACGGGAGAGACACATTTCTCTGGCAGAGCTTCGATGACCCGACCGACACATTCCTTCCAGGGATGCCGATGACTGAAAACTTCATGTTGACTTCTTGGGCAAGCCAGGATGACCCAAGACGGGGGAACTTCACGTTCCAAATGGATCAAGAAGGCGGCAACAACAACTACGACGTGATCCAAAACCTGTTTCCTTATTGGAAAAGTGGGGTCTACGGCAAGTTCATACAAGCCGATCGGATGTTGCAGGTCATCTCTTTCTTGCTCTCCAATTTTACAACTGGCGCCACCGCTACTTCGCCGCCAGCCGGGACTAGTCCGGCTTCAGCCTATGAAAACATAACCTGGCCTTCATTCAACAAGTACAACAACAGCCGGTTGGTTATGAACTACAACGGCCGGATTCAGTAATTCAGGCGAGGAAATGAGTCAAAGCCAGTCTGGTTCGAGCCAGCGAGCCGGTGCAGTGTCTTCAGCGTATACGGCAAGTTTGGGAGCTGCAATGATAAGAATGGCAATAAGACTATGTGCAGGTGCTTGCCAGGGTTCGAGCCAGCGCAGCCAGATGATTGGAACTCGGGGGACTTCTCTGGGGGGTGCCTCAGGAAGTCGTCAATATGTGCGAAGAACACTGACGATGGTGCTCACGATTTCTTGAGTTTGAAGATGATGAAAGCTGGGAGGCCGGGCATGCAGATTTCGGTAGACAGCCAGGAGCAATGCAGGAAAGAGTGCCTTGGTGCCTGTAAATGCCAGGCTTACTCGTTCGGGGAGGATCTGCACCCAAGGGCAGAGACGGGCACCTTGCCATGCTATACTTGGTTGGACGATCTCAACAATATTCAGGAGTTTGCCACAAACGGTCGCGACCTCTATGTCCGAGTTCCGATATCAGACATAGGTTAATTTCCTTCTGACCTGACCTTTTTTCCTTTCCAAAATTATTTGTGCCTCGGACCTTTTGACTTGAGATGCTGCTTTCTTATTAACTATCTTGGTGGCTTCTGATTTGCCTGCTTTAATGAAGTCATAAACTTTGCTCATACTTTGTGCACTTACATGTTATCTTGACTGCAAAAGCGTTCTAGTCCACCCGCTTATGGAAAACACATGATGCTATTCCAATTTCAGCTATTAATATTATGTATGATTATAGTTCAATTGCAGGTGAATGTGCACATTCGCCAGTGCTAATATTTGTGCAATGTTGACTTTCATAGAATCTACTAGGAGTTGTAAAACTTGCGGCACAAATTTAGTCCCCTACCCTTTAAGCACTGGATGGAGCTGTGGCGATCCGCTATACTCTGCATTTAGCTGCGACAATAAAACTGCCCAGCTTTATTTTGAACGGGGCAAAGGTCGCTACAGAGTCACTAGCATCACTCCAGAAACTAGAACATTTACCATCCAAGTCGAGGATGCATTCAACTGCACAGGTAGTGGTTTGATGGAAATTAAGCAGCAACTTAACCAGTCCTCGCAATTTAGTGTGAGTGATGAGTGTATCGAAGGAAACAATGACTTCAGCGCAGGAGTTTCTTTTGGAAGTGTCGAAGTGAAAATTGAGTGGAGCACTCCGAAAGAGCCACTCTGCAATTCGTCCAAAGACTGCAATTGGCCACAAGCAACTTGCAAGAATGCATTAGATGGAACGACAAGGTGCCTATGCAACTCCGGTTTCAGTTGGAATTCTTTCAGCGTCAATTGTTCTCTAGGTGAGAATGTTGATCTTGTGAATTGACCCACAACTTTAGCTACTGTATTCATGAATGACAGATTAGAAGGAAACATAACCATTAGGTTTTGATGGTCACCATAATAGTTGATTCTGTCGTGCCCCCAAATCAATATTTTCTATCTACATGGTCTGTCATGTAGAGTACTCCTAGGATGATTTTGTTCCTCCTAGAAGCAAACTGACAAATTCCAATCAGTTAATGTCTATATTTTCAGCGTTCTGGAATTTATAATAGTTATGCCAGAAGAGCTCGAAACCAGAACAGTTACAGCTATAGTTTGTCTCCTGCCCAAGATTCCCAAGATACGTTTGCGCTGTCAAGGAGTCAATAGCGTCTGCCTTTATGGTTGCAGTCACAAGTATGGTCTATACACGCAATGTGATGACAGGGTCCTGGACTTGCACCAACTAGACTTGCTCTTTTTCATCGACTATAAGAGGGATTGTGACACATGCACTATGAAGTCCTCACATCTGTCCTTAGTGACTCCATGTGTCTACAATTATTCGTTCACTTTTGTCCAAAATACAGTACTCACACTTTCTTTTCTTAGTAAATAACGTTGAAGGAGAAGGATCACGGCAGAAAGGACAGAAAGCGAAACCTGTATATATAGTTGCTCCTGCCGTTGCTGCAATTTTCATCCTTGTATTCGGTGGCTTATTTTACATGAGAAGGCAGCATGGTAGTACGCAAGGTAATCACAAATCAAACACAAACTACTTTTTATCTGTCATTATTAGATACACGATAATAAGATAGCAGACAATTAGTAACTAGAGTTGCATTTCAGGGAGCAGGGAAAGCACTCAGGAAAATCTTGCCTTTCGTCTATACGACAGTGAGAAACAGATCAAAATGTGGATGGATTCACGCCAATTCGAGGAAGAAGACAAGAAAGGCATAGATGTGCCATTTTTTGACTTAGAAATTATTTTACAAGCGACCAATAACTTCTCGGACGAGAACAAACTTGGAAGAGGTGGGTTCGGGCCTGTTTACAAGGTAAATAAAATGGTTTCTTCTTCTGCCATCTATAGGGCTTTTGACGAGGTCACTGTGATGAAGTAATCCGTTCCTTAACTCTGTTTCAGGCTACTTTTCCAGGAGGACAGGAAATTGCAGTAAAGAGGCTATCGAGTGGATCAGGACAGGGCTTAGAGGAATTTAAGAATGAAGTCGTCCTGATTGCCAAATTACAGCATCGAAATCTCGTCAGATTAGTAGGATATTGCGTCAAAGGGGATGAAAAAATGTTACTATATGAATACATGCCCAACAAAAGCTTAGATTCTTTCATATTTGGTAAGCACCTTATTTCGTGTTCCTTTTTCCTTGTATGCTTCAGGGCATAGCTGCAATAGGTAGTAACACTCCACAATCTCTTTCTCTTCATAAAGATTTTAAGTTAGTCTAACATAGTTAGATTTAAAGACTTTGCTACCTTCACAAATTAAAATAAAAACCTTGCTAGATCGAACAAGGTGTTCGTTGCTGACCTGGGAGATACGTTTTGAGATTATCTTGGGAATTGCATGAGGAATGCTCTATCTTCACCAAGATTCTAGGCTGCGAATCATTCACAGAGATCTCAAGACGAGCAACGTTTTGCTCGACGAGGAGATGACTCCTAAAATTTCCGACTTTGGTCTGGCGTGTATATTTGAGGCGAAACAAACTGAAGCAAGCACGCAAAGGGTGATTGGAACATAGTAAGCTTTTGTAGATGACCATTTATCTTCGTCTGAATAAAGAATTTGTTGGACACTACACAAGGCACTCACCACATTATCACCTTTTAATATCTGCGGTGAAACTTTAATGATTCGACTGCAGCTTAATTAACTTATTATGCTTATGCTCCAATGCAGTGGATACATGTCTCCAGAGTATGCTTTGGACGGATTTTTCTCATTCAAGTCCGATGCTTTTAGCTTTGGTGTCGTCGTACTGGAGATTGTTAGTGGGAAACGTAACACGGGCTTCTATCAGTCTGAAGGAACAATGAGCCTTCTTACTCATGTGAATACAGTCCATTTGCTGTCCCTTTCTTCTGCTTTATCCGCTTCCTGTCGCCCTTTTCTCTGAATGTACTGAAGCTTCAATTGTGCAGGCATGGAAATTATGGAATGACAATAAAGCATTGGACTTGATGGATCAAGTGCTCCACGAAACTTACAACGGAGATCAAGTTTTGAAGTGCATAAACGTGGCACTTTTATGTGTGCAAGAAGACCCAAGTGATCCTCCCACGATGTCAGATGCAGCTTTCATGCTTGGTAGTGAAAGTGCGACTCTTCCGGTTCCCAAAAAACCGGCTTTTGCAGTTAGGATAGGCGTTTCTACAACAGCTTCTTCTTCCAGCAAACCAGAGTCGAGCACGGTGTTATCGACTACTCTGCAACAAGGACGATAATGTCGGATCTTCCTCGAATCTATTCCACATCTTAGTATTCAACAGCTTTAGCCATCAGGCATTTGTTTAACTAGGAATGCCTCGATTTTTACCCCATGATATTCCTTTCTCCTCCGGCAAAATAAAGTTTACTCTGTTGATAGCCGATGCTTCTCCTTGGCCTAAGACTGTACCATACTAAGATAGCGAATCGACTCCTTGATCACCTTAGGAGATTCTTCTTGTCAGTTGTAGCACTGCTCCTTCTTAAGAATAAGTTTCTTGTGCTGCAATTGAGTTGTAAAATCAATTCCCTTTTGGGACTGTAGTCATCCTATCAAACTCGCAATCCACCCCATTATAGCATGATCCAAAAATATCTCACTTTTTGAATTGACTGAAAAATCCCTCTCAATTATCACCGAGATGTTACTGCTATGTATTAAAGATCTGTATATTTCATAGTGATGCATGGTCAGTCACCTTAAACATCCGCTGCATAGCAGAGGTTAGTCAATATTCACCTCAAGAAAAAGAAAGCCTGCTTTACAAACAATAGAGAATTGCCTAATACCTCTGCGCTCGGTAAAACTCATGCCGAGTTGCCGGTCGGATCTATGGGTCTACGTTTCCGAACGGTTTCCTTCTTGGGTCGTGGGTTCTGATCTTGACATGAGAAAGTTGGCTTTTTCTTACTTCAAAAGAAACTTAATCAAGACCAAAAAATAAAAAAATAAAAAAGGCTAGAAGTTCTATTTCTCGTGTGCACGATGTAACTCGTTGGCGCTCATGGTTCCAAGTGCTAGACCCGAACTAGTACTACCATCTTTATCTGATCGACGCCGTGTAAAACAATGTCTTTTTTTTTGTTCATGTTAAAAAGTTTTACTTTTCTTTAGAAGAAAATCGACTAACCGAGTATATCTCGTGAAAATTTGTTAGCTAATAATGGTAGGAAGATCAACAAATGCAGTCATTTTCCGCATTTCCATTGAGTTTTTATGATAATCTGAAACTTTTGAAAAGTCGAAATCTTGAATCCTTCCCATTTTACCTGTTTATACTAAAATGTTAAGATCCTTTCACACAATATTACCTAAAGAGAAAAATTAAAGGTTTTGAGTGGCAAAGGTCTACCATCACATCAAGGTAAAAAGGAGACCTTCACAAAAATAAATTGGAATGCACATGATTCCTGCGCAGTATTCTAATACAATAATAAATCTTGTCAATTCGTGCTAGAAAACAAGAGTCCACAAAGAGGCTCGAATGGAAACAAGACTAACCTGGCCGAAGGCCAAATCCACTAAGAATCCTGTGATATTGGCAACTTTAGCCTTAGAACGAGGAGAGGAATCATAATTCACCCTTCTTGGGAAATTCTCCATGTAAGAATTTCGAAAGGACGCCAGTGATCCGGCCATAATAAAGCTCTGTGACCATTACCAATCCAATCCCTCAACTCCACCATTATTGCATCCCACGCTCTACAATCTTTCAAAAGATAAGTTTAGACTCGGGACAGTAACAGGAGATGCCACAAAGAATGCAAAACAGTAGCCTCATTCCATTCATCAAGTCTTCGATTGCCTACACCTCCTCTATTTTTCAGTAAGCCCATCGCGGGCCAACTCACCCTTAGTTCCACAAGCCTTCGCATCTCTCTTTCTAGAAAAACCAACATTATTTCTACTCCCCGTTTGAATAACCTTTTCCGAAGAATAGAACAGACTTAATCAACTCAACTCTGCCAGGAATGGTTTTATTAGTAGAAGGCGAGGGCCGGCGGCCTTGCCTTGGCAGGCCGAGCGTCGCTTGGCAGTGGCTCGCCTAGCCGGTGACTGGCCAAAGAAAAAAGAAGAAGAAAAAAAAGAAAAGAAAAGAAAAGAGAGAAAATTTGTTCTTAAAAATTGTTATAAATAATAAACAAGTTTTTTTTTTTTATTTTTATTCTTTTTTATTATCGGGAAAAACGATTTGGACAAAAACGCAAATAAACGCGTTTTCTATTCTTTTTGTTAGGAAAAAAAATAAAATCTATTTATAAACAAAATAAATGAAAACACAAACAAATGCCCTTTATGACCATTACCAATCACATCCCTCAACTCCACCATTTCTTTGCAACCCACGCTCTACAATTCTTCAAAAGATAAGTCTAAACCTAAGACTGGAACAGGAGATGTCACAAAGACTGCGAAACAGTAGCCTTATTCCATTCATCAAGTCTTCAAACGCCTAAACCTCCACCATCAGTAAGCTTATCCTAGACCGACTCATCCTTAGTTGCATATAAGCAAGAATTTCCATACAAAAGCTCTAATCCCCTTTAAAAAAAGCAAATATCATCAAATCACCAGCAAAAGGCAAGCCAGTGAGGTCTTAAATTTGTGTGGTCCATCGAAAAGTACAATATATTTCTCTGTCTAGGCTCTCCAAACATCATTGCGGTCCATGTTATGCTAGCTAAATAGAAGACAACAGTGGAACGGAATCTGCATCGGAATAAGGCCAATGAACTACTGATCAGTGGGCGGTTCTAGGGGACCACCAACGTAGAAATCATTGCAATAGTACATGCGAGTCACGGATTGGATCTATCTATCCGCATCCCTCCAGCTGCCACGTGTTATTTTATATAATTTTTTTCAATTTTTTTTTTTTTGGTGTTTTTCGCTAAATAAGCTAACCTGCATTCCCTCAAAATCAGGACAAAAGTCAAAGTCGTCGGGGTAAAGACAACGTCCACTACAAGATGGCGGGGGCGGACAAGAATAAGATGCGCAGAAGTGGCGTCCAACTGGCCTTCCTACACATTAATCCTTTCTTTTTTGGGGGGTGGTCCTGATGTCCACCTAACAAAGCTGGCGTCTTCTCACTTCTAAACAGACAAAATCATTAGAAGTGTTGAAAGATATGTAAAATGCTCACTTTAATACAAATTTTTTTTGTCAACTCACTTATGTGCAAGTCGGAGAAAAAATAATAATTTAAGTGCCTCCTGTGAAAAATTCCGTCTATAGAGATTTCGTGACTTTTATAATTAAAATTTTTATCTAATGTGACATTTTTTTTTTACACTGAAGTGATCGTTTTTTCATTAACATTGGCATTGAAGTGATTATTTTTTAGCAACAATTAAGACTGAAATAATCACTTTTTAGCTTGCTACATGATGTCGTTTAAGGGTTAAATGCTAATTGCGCACACTAGCAAAATTAATAAAATATGACAACGTCGGATTTCCGATGATCCATATCAAAGTTGTACTGAAATTATCATTTTTTCTTTAAAGTGACACTTAAGTGATTCAAAAAATTCTTTGGGTACTAAATAACTTTTTATACTCCTAGTGTCATTCCCACTTCAAAACACGTTGTGGAACATAGACAAAAAACAAGAAGTGGAGGATCTCTTTTTCCCCATACTGCAGTGGAGTCTAAGCATACCTTATTACCTTAGCAACTTTAGCCTTAGGAGCAAGAGAGGAATCACATAGATTGCCCTTGTTGGGAAATTTCTCCACACCAACGATCCCACCATGAGAAAGTTTTGTCACTATTACCAATCACATCCTTAACATGAGGTTTCGACATGATCAATATCAATGTTAACATCACAAGAGGAAACTAATCAAATCACCAGCAGAAGGTAAAATAGCTACGTCTTGAACTTCTGCCGTACTTTGAAAAGTCTAGTACATCTCTCTGTCTTGTCTCTCCAAACAATGCTGACGTCCGTGTTATGCTAGCAAAAACAGAAGAGGGTAACGGAACGGAACGAACACAGGAATAAGGCAAATGTCAACGCCTATTTCTAGGCATAGGAAAAAAAAGGAGGACAACACGGCTCTTCATGCTCCGACAAATCACATTGTGATTCATTGTTATTTTTCCGGGACAAGTTGCTTTCGGTTCTACTATGACTCGCCGTGTCTTCTCTTCCTCACGGGTTGCCTATATTTCCACACACAAAAAAACCATTGACTCGAGATGGTCCTCCTCCCCGTTTGACTGGTTTGGAAGGCAGTATTTATTTACCGTCACTATAACCATCAAGCATAGAAATGGATCGACGAAGTGTCAATATGTACACTTGTGAATCACAGCCATTGAACATACGAGTTAGCATCATGCTTTAGGTCTGAGGATCTTACACCAGACCAAAGTGTGAACGATCAGAAATTGACTTCACTAAAAGTTTTCATGTTGTCAATCGTTATATGCATGTCATGTTCAATAAACTTGTTCGAGACAAGCACATGTGTTTTACCTCAGATATCACAATACTAATGACTTGTGACTCATCATCTCCTCAGGTTTCCAATACTAAATAGCGAAACTTAAAAATACACTGGTCTCAACAAGATCATCAATATTCTCTCAATGATTTATTAACCGGAAAATCTTTAAAAAATCAGCATAATATAAATCTGTCACACATATTCTTAACGGTTTAAGAATAGGTTCAGTCGCAACTGATCTTATAAATTCATTCATATAAATAGGACGATAAATGAATATTTATTTGCCACTAAATAATCCCTAACATGTAACTATTACAATGTATTACAAGGTTACTTTAGGGCATATAGCTAACACTTAGAACTTGGACCACCGATCCGATTTTCAGATTTTTTATTTTACTCTGGAACCATGCTTCCCCTAACCAATGTTGTGAGGACCTTTTCTCAAGATGGAACCTTCGACGGGCTCAAATTCCAGGAGAGCAGGACGAATGGTGATTTTGGGTGGCTTTTTTTTCTTCCCGTGGGAATGTTTCTGCATTTCGTTCCTAACATGTCCAAAACATATAGAGGCCAACCCTCTTGTCGTCGTCACCAACGTTGTTTTGCATCTCCTTCCTGTTTTGCAGGGACCGATTTTGGCGGACAATGTTACATGCTATGAAGCACCGACACTCTCCAAGAGCTTTCGTGTTGTGTCGACATTCCCGACACGCGTCCAACACTCTCTGACACTTCCAACACTTTGATCAACACTTGTCAAAAATCGACACCTACCAACTTTCTCGACACTTTCCGACACTCGAGTCGGAATTACGACATACAAATTTCCGACATGTAATTCCAATATTGAGGTGAATTTTAAAAATTCAATAAATGAAAGGTCAACAAATATATATGTGAAAAAATAAAACATAATAATAAAAATAATAAATGGAGAAATAAGAAAGACCTAGTATTCTCTTCCGACTCCCACTTCCCATGATACACAATTTACCCCTTAAGTTTTTTTTCTCCTCTTCCAACATAACTAACATGCGAGTCCAGAATATGGATTCGTTTATTTTTTCTTTAAGTTTTATGAATTATTGAAATAGAGTTGAATTTGTCAAATTGAAATAATGAATAAAATTAATAGATTGCGGATTAATGTTTTTAGTGTATATTCATTCTAGGCTTTTTGAATTAATTATTTATTTATGAATTTGATTAAAATTAAAAATATATATTTAATATACAACGTGTCATAATGTGTCGGAATTCTCTATTTTTTTAAAAATGACGTGTCGGCGTGTCGTGTCATGTCGCATGTTGCGTGTCGGGTATTGGTGCTACTCAGGTTACGCATCATCAAGTGAACGACTAAATGTACGTGGGAAGAATGCTCGAACAAAGTCGCGGGGAAGAGGAATCACAAGCAAAAGTGGCAGCCAACTGGCCTTTTTACTTTATTTCTACCCTAAAATTCTGCCCAAAAAGACTTTTTAAGCAACTCTATCTACAGTCTTTCTAAAATCATTTTGGGTTTTTGACGGTCCCCCACCAGTCGTTGCTTTAGCGAGGCAAACTAGGCGGACGACGGCCATTGACTCCTCTCGCACTACCATGTGCAACGCTTGAACGTCCTGATATTTCTAGATATCAGTCCCTTTTTTTTTTATTTCCTTTGAAAAGTCTACCTTGAATAAACATTCAAAAAAAAAAAAAAAAAAAAAGAGGTTTGCTTCAAACGCAATAATTTCCTGCCATCAATTTACCGTCACTTTTGTTCCACAATATCAATTAATTAAATCATGTCTTATGCTTCAGTAAATTTAGGGTTGTATGTTGATTGAGGCGGGTGTATTGAGTTGGTTTTCCTCATCTCTAAATCGAGGAGATTGAGACTTTAATTAGCTCAACAAACTTAGTTACAGTGACGCTGTCCAAATATATTGAGCTTTTTCTATTCTCTCACCGACGGTTGCCGGAGGACTTCGACTTTGCCGACATGCATATAGTATTCCGCGTAATTAGTCAGGCGAATTTTGAATGATAATGTGAGTGTCACAATTTGAAAAGGTAATGTAGGCGACATGTGTCACAAAGCACTTCGCCTTTCCTCAAGATCCTGAAGATTTTGGCAGGAACTCCGTAGGCCAATGGGTCCTCTTCAAAGCCGTCTCATTACACCGCTAGTCCGGTCATTGTCTTTGTACTCGAAGAGTCTTCTTGAAAGGACTACGCAAGAACAGGCACTGGACAGAGAAAAGGAGCCAATAAATCTCATACTTTTCCGAAGAAGAAGACAGAAAAATAGAAAAAAGAAGAAGCCTGCAATATAATATCATACAAAAAAGACTAATTAGTCTAGAGAGAGAATTTTCTTTTGGGAGGAGAGAGAGATAAAATGAACAAAGTATCCTTTACTCTAGCTAATAGAGACAACCATGGGCTCACACCAGCTTTCAATGATTTAACGTTGTGCCCTTATAGATTCAATTGTTGTGAATTTGCAATTTCTTCTTTTATTATGCACAGCCCAGAACTAGAATTGTGTAAAGAGCAAACTAATGTTTCCTTAAATGGCTTTAGAAACACTTGATAAAAAATAATCATTTGTAGCTCTTGAAAAATGTTTTACAAATCGTTTATTTTTTTGAAAATATATACACCCTAAAAGGACTTGCAGGCCTCCGATCTTGATCTGCCTAACTATAGGTAGGCTCTCGATCGAAATTAATTATGCCATGTGTGTTAATCTACCTATGGTCATGAAACAAACCTGAACAAAATGAACATCTCTCTCCCTCTCATTTGCTACCCAAATAGAAAAGCTCACCATCGCCCATGCTCACGACCACCTTACGGGTCGCCACCACTAACAACAATCTCCACTTTCGCTTGTGTGGGGGTGCCGTCGTAATTGTCGACGAGGTTACCACCCCGTCCACGGTGAGTGGCTCATGCTTGGAAGGACGTGGGAGGGAAGAAAGAGAGAGTCACCATTTCGCCAACGATAGCATGAGAAGATGCGGAGATGAAGGTCAAGATGACGACGGCGAATGAACGGGGACATGGTGGTGCCGATTAGTTCGGCAACAATGACGCGAGACGGACCCAATGGTGGTAATGTGGTGGTTGCTCATAGGATAGAGGGAGAGAGGGAGAGCGTAGGTTCAGAATTCGTGGAGGATAAGTGCAATATTCTATTTCAGGAAATTTTTCACATAAATCATTATGTGATAATTTTTTAACCGAGGATGGACGCAAAATTTGGTAGGTCCGGACCTACTTGACCATCCGCCTAGTTTGCATTGAATGTGGACATGACATGATTTTCTAGCTTGAGATTAGCATGTGAGAAAAGTTCCCGGCCACGCCATCCACATAACTTTTAGCGTGATTTTCTTTAAATTTCCTTTCCACTGACTAAAGAGATAAAGTCGAACGCAAATCCCAAAAACAATAATGTTTCTAAACAGTTTTTTTGTTTTTTTTTGGGGTACTTCTTTGCTGACTTAGTCAACGTTCTGTGTGAGGATTCACTTTTCCCGATTGGCAAAAAGACGATGACGATCTCGATATCTTCCCGTGCTTGCAGACAACCTTCCGGTGAATGGTGTGATGAGGATGAGGTATTATTGCAGTGAATGGTGACCAGGCGTGCGAGAGACATTAAACCTCGCGGCCATTGCAAGAACTCCAGTTATTTACCATGCGACGCTCCAACAAGTTCACGTGCTTGCTCTTGTCTGTGATAGTCCTTCCATTCTGCTCAAGCAGAGACAATATAACAGCAAGCACAGTGAGCTGGATCACGTACCAGGGAAATGACACTCTCGTGTCCACCGGCAAGCAGTTCGAGCTCGGCTTCTTCAAGCCGAACGGGAGCTCCGACTCAAGGAGGTACGTTGGAATTTGGTATTACAGGTCAAACCCTCGGATCATCGTTTGGGTCGCCAACCGTGATGACCCGCTTGTGGGCCGCACGGGGTCGTTCGGCCTCATGGACGGCAACCTGCAGTTGTGGGATGATGGACGAGTGATCTGGAGGACCAATGTCACGGGTTCAAGCTCTTTGACCCGGTTTGCGAAGCTTCTTGATACAGGGAATCTGGTGCTGATGGAAGACGATGGAAGCGAGAGCATTTCATGGGGGAGCTTCGATAACCCGACCGACACGTTCCTTCCTGGTATGCGGATGACCGACGAATTCAATTTGACTTCTTGGGCAAGCCAGGATGACCCGAAAAGGGGCGACTTCACGTTCCAGCGGGATCAAGGAGGCGACACCAGCAACTACAAAGTGGTGCAGAACGTGACTACTTACTGGAAAAGTGGGGTCTATGGCGAGTTTATACAAGCCGATGAGATGTTCTATTCTATCTCTCTCTTGCTCTCCAATATCCCCAGTACCGCTAATCTGAGCGTTTACAGCCAAAGCATCACCAAAGCCCGATTGGTCATGAAATATGACGGCCAGATTCAATACTTCAGGCAGGGAAACGGGTCAAAGCCGGTCTGGTACCAGCCCATGAGCCGATGCAGCGTGTTCAATGCATGCAGCAAGTTCAAGAGCTGCAACGATATGAATGGCAATGAGACCATGTGCAGATGCTTGCCGGGGTTTGAGCTGCATCGTGGGGAGTGCTTTAGGAAGTCGCCGTTGTGTGGGAAAGATACTTTTTTGAGTCTGAAGATGATGAAGGCCGGGAATCCCAATCAGTTTCGGGCAGAGAGCGATGAGGGATGTAGGCAAAAGTGCCTCAATGACTGCAAATGCCAGGCTTACTCATTTGAGGTGGATCAGCTCCAAGGGAGAGAGAGCGACAACTTGATATGCTATACTTGGTCAGAAGATCTTGAGAATATGCAGGAGTCTGCCCCGGACGGTCGTAACCTCTCTGTCCGAGTGCCGCTTTCAGACATAGGTTAATTTCCTTTTGGCCTAACCTTTCTTCCTTTCCAAGATCATTTGTGATTGTGACCTTCTGACTTTGCATCGTGACTTCTTTATTTTAACAATCTTTGATGGCTTCTTGTATGCCTTCTTTGATGAACTTGAGAATTTAGCTCATGTGCACTTACATGTTATCTTGATTGCTAGTGTCTTCCAACCAAGTGTTCTAGTCCACCTGCATATGGCCGGCAAATGATGCTATCACAATTTCAGCCATGAATATAAAGTTCAATTGCAGGTGAATATGTATAGCATTGATGCTGATATTTGTTCAATGTTGACTTTTGTAGAATCTAGTCACTGGAGCTGTCCAACTTGTGGCACTAATTTAGTCCCCTACCCTTTAAGCACCAGAGAGAGCTGTGGCGATCCGCTATACTTTGCATTTCGCTGCGACAATAAAACTGCCCAGCTTTACTTTGAACGGGGCAAAGGTGGCTACAGAGTCACTAGCATCACTCCAGAAAATAGAACATTTACGATCCAAGTTAAGGATGCATTCAACTGCACAGGTAGTGTTCTGATGGAAATTAAGCAGCAACTTAACCAGTCCTCGCCATTTAGTGTGAGTGATGAGTGTATCGAAGGAAAGAATGACTTCAGCGCAGGAGTTTCTTTTAGAATTGTCGAAGTGAAAATTGAGTGGAGCACTCCAAAAGAGCCACTCTGCCATTCGTCCAAAGACTGCAATTGGCCACAAGCAACTTGCAAGGATGCATTAGATGGGATGACAAGGTGCCTATGCAACTCAGGATTCAGTTGGAATTCTTTCAGCGCCAATTGTTCTCTAGGTAAGAATGTTGATCTTGCGAATTGACCCACAACCTTAGCTACTGTAGTCATGAATAACAGATTAGAAGGAAACATAGCCATTAGGTTTTGATGGTCACCATAATAGTTGATTCTGCCGTTCCCCTAAATCAATATTTTCTATCTCCATGGTCTATCATTTAGAGTACTCCTAGGATGGTTTTGTTCCTCCTAGAAGCAAACTGACAAATTCCAATCAGTTAATGTCTATATTTTCAGCGTTCTGAATTTATAATAGTTATGCCAGAAGAGCTCGAAACCAGAACTGTTACAGCTATAGTTTGTCTCCTGCCCAAGATTCCCGAGATATTTTTGCCCTGTCAAGGAGTCAATAGCATCTGCCTTCACCGTTACAATCACAAGTACGGCCCATACACGCAATGTGATGACAGAGTGTTGAACTTGCACCAACTAGCTCTTTTTCATCGACTTAAGAGGGATTGTGACCATGTACTATGAAGTCCTCATCTCTGTCCTTGGTGACTCCATGTGTCTACAATTATTCGTTCACTTTTGTCCAAAATACAGTACTTACACTTTCTTTTCTTATTAAATAATGTTGAAGGAGGAGGATCATCGCAGAAAAGACAGAAAGTGAAACCTGTATATATAGTTGCTCCAGCCATCGCTGCAATTTTCATCCTTGTATTCGGTGGCTTATTTTACATGAGAAGGCAGCATGGTAGTACGCAAGGTGATCACAAATCAAACACGAACTACTTTGTATCTGTCATTATTAGATATACGATAATAAGATAGCAAACAATTAGTAACTTGAGTTGCACTTCAGGGAGCAGGGAAAGCGCTCAAGAAAATCTTGACTTTCGTCTATACGACAGCGAGAAACGGATCAAAATGTGGATGGATTCGCGCCAGTTTGAGGAGGAAGATAAGAAAGGCATAGAAGTGCCATTTTTTGACTTAGAAATTATTTTACAAGCGACGAATAACTTCTCAGATGAGAACAAACTTGGAAGAGGGGGGTTCGGGCCCGTTTACAAGGTAAATAAAATGGCTTCTTCTTCTATCATCTGGGGCTTCTGACGAGGTCACTGTGATGAAGTAATCCGTTCCTTAACTTTGTTTCAGGCTACTTTTCCAGGAGGACAGGAAATTGCAGTAAAGAGGCTATCAAGTGGATCAGGACAGGGCTTAGAGGAATTTAAGAATGAAGTCGTCTTGATTGCCAAATTACAGCATCGAAATCTCGTCAGATTAGTAGGATATTGCGTCAAAGGAGATGAAAAAATGTTACTATATGAATACATGCCCAACAAAAGCTTAGATTCTTTCATATTTGGTAAGCACCTTATTTCTGTTCCTTTTTTCCTTGTATGCTTCAGAGCATAGCTGCAATAGGTAGTAGCACTCTTCATAAATTTTTAAGTCATTCTGACGAGTAAGATTTAAATACTTTGCTACCTTCACAATTAAAATAAAAACCTTGCTAGATCGAACAAGGTGTTCGCTGTTGACCTGGGAGATACGTTTTGAGATTATCTTGGGAATTGCACGAGGAATGCTCTATCTTCACCAGGATTCTAGGCTGCGAATCATTCACAGAGACCTCAAGACGAGCAACATTTTGCTCGATGAGGAGATGATTCCTAAAATTTCCGACTTTGGTCTGGCACGTATATTTGAGGCGAAACAAACTGAAGCAAGCACGCAGAGGGTGATTGGAACATAGTAAGTTTTTGTAGATAACCATTTATTTTCGTCTGAATAAAGAATTTGTTAGACACTACACAAGGCACTCACCACATTATCACCTTTTAATATCTGCGGCGAAACTTTAACGATTCGATTGTGGCTTAATTAACTTATTATGCTTATGCTCCAATGCAGTGGATACATGTCTCCGGAGTATGCTTTGGACGGATTTTTCTCATTCAAGTCCGATGTTTTTAGCTTTGGTGTCGTCATATTGGAGATTGTTACTGGGAGACGTAACACGGGCTTCTATCAGTCTGAAGGAACAATGAGCCTTCTTACTCATGTGAATACAGTCCATTTACTGTCCCTTTCTTCTGCTTTATCCGCTTCCTGTCGCCCTTTTCTCTGAATGTACTGAAGCTTCAATTGTGCAGGCATGGAAATTATGGAATGACGATAAAGCATTGGACTTGATGGATCAAGTGCTCCACGAAACTTACAATAGAGATCAAGTTTTGAAGTGCATAAACGTGGCACTTTTATGTGTGCAAGAAGACCCAAGTGATCGTCCCACGATGTCAGATGCAGTTTTCATGCTTGGTAGTGAAAGTGCGACTCTTCCGGTTCCCAAAAAACCGGCTTTTGCAGTTAGGATAGGCGTTTCTACAACAGCTTCTTCTTCCAGCAAACCAGAGTCGAGCACGGTGTTATCAACCACGCTGCAACAAGGACGGTAATGTCAGATCTTCCTCGAATCCATTCCCCATCTTAGTTGTCAAAAGCTTTAGCCATCAGGTATTTGTTTAACTAGGAGTGCCTCAGTTTTTACCCCATGATATTCCTTTCTCCTCCAGCAAAATACGGTTTACTCTGATAGTTGATGCTTCTCCTCGGCCTAAGACTGTATAATACTAACATGCTCCTTGATCACCGTAGGAGATTCTTCTTGTCAATGGTCATACAATCATTCTTAAGAATAAGTTTGTTCTGCTGCAATTGAGTTGTAAGATCAATTCCCTTTCGGGTTTATAGCATCCTATCAAACTCTCAATCCACCCCACTATAGCATGCTCCACAAAAATCTTACCTTTTGAATTGACTGCAAAATCCCTCTTAGTTTTCACCGAGACGTTACTGTTATGTGTTAAAGACCCGTATATTTCATAGTTATGTACGGTCAGTTGCCTTGAAAATCCGCTGCATAGCACATAATAGTCAAGAAAGCCTACTTTCCAAACAATAGAGAATTGCCTAATACCTTTGCGCTCGGTAAAACTCATGCTGAGTTGCCGGTTGGATCTATGGGTCTACATTTACTCACTCCCAGGGTTCCTTCTTGGGTGGTGGGTTCTGATCTTGATATGAGAAAGTTGGCCTTTTCTTACTTCAAAAGAAACTTAATCAAGACAAAAAAGAAAAAAAAAGGCTAGAAATTCTATTTCTCGTATGCATGATATAACTCCGTGGCGCTCGTGGTTTCAAGTGCTAGACCCGAACCGGTGCTACCGTCTTTATCTGACTGATGCCATGTAGAACAGTGTCTTCTTTTTTTTTTTCCCTTCATGTAAAAAAGTACTACTTTTCTTTAGAAGAAAATCGACAAACTGAGTATATTTCGTTATGCGGTGAAAATTTGTTATAGGAATACCGACGAATGTAGTCATTTTCCACATATTCATTAAGATTTTTATGATACTCTGAAATTTTTGGAAAGTCAAAATCTTGACTCCTTCTCATTTGACCTGTTTATGCTAAAATGTTAAGATCCTTTCACACACAGTATTACCAAAAGAAAATTAACCGTTTTGAGTGGTAAAGGTCTACCATCACATCAAGGCAAAAGGTAGACCTTCACAAAAATAAACAGGAACGCTCATAATTCCTACGCAGTAATCCAGTACAACAATAAATCTTGTCGATTTGTGTTAGAAAACATGAGTCTATATAGAGGCTTGAATGGAAACAAAGACTAACCTGGCCGAAGTCCAAATCCACTAAGAATCCTGCGATATTAGCAACTTTAGCCTTAGAATGAGGAGAGAGAATCATAAATCACCCCTTCTTGGGAAATTCTCCATGTAAGAATTTCAAAAGGATGCCAGTGATCTGGCCATAATAAAGCTCTTTGACCATTACCAATCCAACCCCTCAACTCCACCATTTCTTTTGCAACTCGCGCTATACAATCTTTCAAGAGATAAGTTTAACTCGGGACTGTAACAAGAGATGCCACAGAGAATGCAAAACAGTAGCCTTATTCCATTCATCAAGTCTTCGATTGCCTAAACCTCCTCTATTTTTCGGTAAGCCGATCGCAAGCCATCTCACCCTTAGTTCCATAAGCCTTCGCATCTCTTTTTGCTAGAAAAAC
Organism: Eucalyptus marginata; assembly: GCA_014182565.1. NCBI lineage: Eukaryota > Viridiplantae > Streptophyta > Magnoliopsida > Myrtales > Myrtaceae > Eucalyptus > Eucalyptus marginata. Next base: position 26,702,021 of record CM024585.1, on the reverse strand, counting down.
CAACATTATTTCTACTCCCCCATTCGAATAACCTTTTCCGAAGAATAAAAATGCTGTGCCAATAGTTAACCGAGCTCAAAGGAACAAACTGTCAATCCAACTCTACCAGCAATGGTTTTTGTGACAGCCCAAGGAAGGAGAGGGGTCCTCTCTAGTCTCACATCGCTTAGAGGGAGTCCTTTGGTTGCTTTAAGGCGCCTGGGGTCCCTTTAACTTGTGTGACGCGTTTCACGTATGCTTCCGTTACGCTGAAAACAAACCCGTAAAAAGCCCACTGTGAGCTCCTAAGGGGTGGAGAGTGTGACAGCCTAAGGAAGGGGAGGGGTCCTCTCTAATCTCACATCGCTTAGGGGGGAGTCCTGAGTCTAGTTTATAAGACTTGAGGAGAGTCCTGAGCCTATTTTGTAAGACTTGGGGTCAACCGCACAGTGGGGCCTGGATCGTTACAATTTTATTAGTCATCTTCTCAATAAAGGGCTTGCAATGTTTGACATCCAAAAATTCCTACATCGTTATTAATATGTAGGAAATGAAGACGATAAATGTTAGAAGTAGAAATTCCAATTGGATTATTGACTTTATAGTGCGTGAAAGATCTAGAATGTATTTTTGCACCTGTGACTTTTGGAATGTGATTTCATTAGGATGTAATTATTGAGCATTTGCACATAGGTTCATTTTTTAGAGTGATGGTTAATAATGTATCATAATAATGATTGTTATTAGGGACTGTTATACTTCGAGTATGCATATCGAAGGATTTTCATGTTAGAAATTTACTAAGTCAAGATCCTTCTAACGTCCATTACCTTAAACCGATAATTTTAGTGAGTTCAAAATATTTTTTGGATTTACTGGTATTTACAATGGACACTAGTTTTCTTGGTCATTTACCCAAATACAAACTATATTGATGACTTATGAAATATCTTCATCAAGCAACCTAAATGTGGCCATATATAGTGTTTTTCCTTGATCACATCTTCCTCATTTTTAACGATAAGTTTAACATATAAATTTACATCATGCATGACCTCACCCTTTTGCTTCAATGATTATATATCAAATAATTATTCTTATTCACGCATCTACTTAGGAGATCATATGCTCTCTCTAGTAGTTATATTCATTTAGCTACTCGAATTTTATGCCACTTATAACCTTTTGATTTGTATACTTCTCTCTTGTTCCTCACCAATAGTTTTTAAACTCAAATATCATCACGATTTTTTAACTTAGTGTCGCGACCTACCCCTCAGGAGAGGGAATATAGGTTTAGGGGTATTGTTTAAAGAACGGACCTAAAGTCCATAATTAAGCACGGGCTCCCAAGCTTATATCTCGCGCGACATTGGGGTGTTCTTAAGAATTTCGCAATGAGAAGTCGCCACTAGCCTATTGGGGTCGGCTAGAAACCAAGTGAGGCAGGGAGTATACTTCACTTCCTACGCAATTAAAAAATTTAGGGTCGGGGACTTAATTGCACTAATTAACCAATTAGTCACATTTTTTAGGCACCTGCTTCCTGTTCCGCGGGGTCCAATCTGGGTGGAGAACGTACGCATCATCGAGTCAATAACTCAACGTACGTATGAAGATAGGGAATCGCAGGCAAAAGAGGCACCGACTGGCCTTTGAACTTAATTCCTCCCCTCAAAACTTTCTGCCAAAAAGTTTTAAGCAATATTTGGGTGAGCGGTTCTAAAATTTATATAGGTTTCATCTACTTTGCATATCCTGAAGTGTGAAACTTACCTGTTATAGATTCCAAATTTGGTTACATAGTTTATTGAGATTCTACTTTTAATGACTATTACTTGCTTCTATAATTTACTAAATATAATTTACATTTAGACACACAAAGAATATGAAATATTAATAAAGTAAAAGTCTCGATTATAAAAGTTTCAAATTATACACTGATCATTAGATAATCATGGAATATCGCAGGATCGCGTAAAAATATAAACTAAGAAAAACACAAAAGCTTTTTTTCGGGGTTCAAATTTTAGGTTTCAACTACCTAGAACTTAAAACCCATTCGTCAAAATAAACTTCTCAATTTTTGGAACTTGAAAATTACTCTGCATATCCTAAAACTAGATAAGTTCCCATCGAATTGTTCTTGGGTTTCCGATTGTATCTTGACACCATGTTCACCCGTAATTCTATTTATACATGTAGTCTTTCTAAAATCTATTGAGTTTTTGACGGCTCCCCCACCAGTCGCTTCAAGGAGACAAGCTAGCCCCCCAAAAAAAAAAAAAAAAAAAAACGGCTACCAGAGACAATACTTGAAAGTCCCCGGTAATTCCAGATGTCGGTCCCTTTTTATTTCCTTTGAAAAGTCTAACTTTCATTAAAAAAACAAAGAGGTTTGGTGCAAACGCCATAATTTCCTGCTAAATTGGATAAGAACATTGCGATCCTCTGAATCAATTAACTTTCACCTTCCCTTTACCATCGCAATTAATTGACTCATCTCGCACGCTTGATTAAATATATAGTCGTGTGTTGATCAAGACGGCTATTGATATCACAAGAGGGCAACGAACTTAGTTGGTACGATGAAACTATCTAAATATGTCGAGCTTTTTCTTTCATAATATTCTTTCACCGGTGGTCATTGTTGCGATTAAGGGCGAGCGATCGAACAATAATATAGACAGAAGAAAAAATAAATCGGACACCGCATTTACGTGGTTCGCCGTAAAGACCTACGTCCACGGGAGAAAGCAGCAGCGAATTTCACTAGATCAAGCGATACAAGGAGATTACACACTCAAGTCACTCAAACACTCTCTCGGTGTTTCCTGTGCAAGCCCCAATTACAACCAATAACTCACACAAATAAGTGTTTAGCCCCGAAAATTCCTCGAAAATAATCTCTCAATCTCACGAAAGAATTATACGCAAATCTTACCTCAAGATTTAATCGGCTACAAACACTAAACTTCTTGGATGTAATTCACGAGTAAGAACGACAAAGAAAAATCCCTCCCAAGCACTCGACAACTAGACGGCGCTTCAAGACCAACTCTTCATGATCAACGGCGGAACACCAAGCACTCACACGGCGCTTCAAGACAATTTGTGATCAACGTCTATCACCCACGGCCACAAGTCTATATATAAGTAAAACCCTTATTATTATGCCAACTTCTAATAGGATTCTGTTTCTTATCTAAAACGATTTTATCCAAAACATATCTCTATATATTTTAAACAAAATCCAAATCCAAGTCGAAGTTGAACTCTCCTATTTCAAAGAGCCGAATTCTCCAATGTAGATTCAAACTTTGGGAAGTTGATCTTCGGATCTTCTTTACTCAATTTCGAACGTCCGCAACATATCTAATTCGGAATATTCTGAATTTCATATTGGACTCAAACTCGAGACATATTTTAATAGTCATAAGAGGACTTCGACATCACCGACGTACTGCTAGTATTCCACATTATTTGTTGGGCGGATGGAAAATGATAATGCGAGCATCGCAGTCTGGAAATGTGATGTAGGAACATACGTCACAAATGTATTTTGCCTTTCATCGAAATTATGAAGATTTTGACAGAATCAAGAGGGAATCATATAAATCATTTTTGTTGGGAATTCTCCACACCAGCGATCCCACCACGAGAAAGTTTCGTCCCCATTACCAATCGGATGCTTAACACGACGCTTCGACACGAATATTATTAATATCACAAGAGGGCACTAATCAAATCACCAGCAAAAAGTAAGATGGGCGAGGCCCTGAATTTCTGCTGTATATTGAAAAGTCTAGGACGTCTCTCTGTCTAGTCTCCGCAAACAATGCTTACATCCATGTTATAATGACAACGCCTTTCTCTGGCCACAGGAGGGGGAAAAAACACGGAAGGACCACACCGTCTTTCATGCTCGTACAAGTCACGCGGCGATCCTTGAATTTTTTGTCCGGGACAAGTTTCTTTCGCTTCTCCAAGGACTGGCCGTGTCTTGTCTTCCTTATGGATTGTCGATTTATCCACAAAACCGTTGACTCAAGATAGTCCTCCTCCCTGATGGTGGTTTGAAAGGCAGTATTGAAGTAACATATGAAAAAGCGGAAAATCAGCACAGATTATTAGGGCGTTCGCGAGCTGAACATTGAGAGATTTTTTTTTTCCTCAATTTTTATGTAGGTCGAATTGAAATCTCAAATTTTCAGGCCTCCAATCTAAAGTCTGTACTAAATCTGGTAGTTAGAATGTCCACCTGACAGCTAATTATATTAGGCTGATAGTTATCTCAACTCCCTTTTATTTTGTTAGACATGCTCAAACGTGGAAGGCAAAAAAGTCGGACAAATCTTTACGTGCCCAATTATAAGTAGGCTCTTAATTGCAATTAATCATGTCATGTGTTAGTCTACCTATAATTATGAAATAAACATGGAAAAGATATACATTCATCTCATTTTCTCTTTGATTCGCTACACAAATGGAGAAGCTAACCCACCGCCCAAGCCACCTCTGCTACCAAGCGACTGTGACCACCTCACGGTCCCCACCATCGACAACAATCTTCAACAATGCCATGGCCACCACCCGAACGCTCTCCCAAACGCTCTCTCTTTCTCTCTCTGTGCGCACATGAATTTGCGGGGCACAAGTTTGTGTGAAGATATTGTTATACTTATCGACGAGGGTCCTTGACGCAGGGATCGCTCCAAATTTGGAGGTCTCTCACCGCCCCATCAATGGCAAGGGGCACACGGTAGGAGGGATGGGGAGAGAGCGAGCGGGAGAGAGACGCTGCTTGGCCGACGGTAGAGAGAAAAGAGGCAGAGCTGAAGGTGGAGAAGATGACAACAGCTGAACGGCGACATAGGGGCGTCGATTGGTTTGATAACGGGGACCCATGGCAGCTCCAATGGTGGTTGTTCAAAGGATAGAGTGAGAGATGGAATGCGGGACAGGGATAGGGATTGATGAACGGATTAATGTCATTTTTTAGTGTGGTAAATATTTCACATAAGTTATTATGTGACGATTCTGTTAATAGAGTCCATAATTTAGTAGGTCCAATCTAATTGTCCTATTTTAGATTAAGTATGTACATGACATGATTTACTAGCCTTAAAACACACGTAAGAAGGTTGCCACTTCCCAGCCCCACCTAAACATAATTTGTTCCTGACTTTGGGCAGATCCATATTTCGCCGAGCGAGGAGCATGAATGGAAGGAAGTATTTTGTGATTTTGGACTTCTCTCATTTCAAAAATTAGCTCAAAATTTTCCCTCATACAGAAAAAATGGTTGCGGAACTCCTGCTGCTCTGAAAGGAGTGATAAGAGTTAGAACAATTGATGTGGGTCTCAACAATTTTCTCCTTATACATTGGGCTTAAGCGCAACAATCTGTAACTCTCCCGTGTTGAGTGATTTTGGACTTCTCTCACTTATAGCCGTATCATTACACCGCTAGTCCGATCATTGTCTTTGTACTCGAAGAGTCTTCTTCAAAGGACTACGCAAGAACAGGGACTGGACAGAGAAAAGGAGCCAATAAATCTCATACTTTTCCGAAGAAGAAGACAGAAAAATAGAAAAGAAAAGAAGCCTGCAATATAATATCGTACAAAAAAAGACTAATTAGTCGAGAGAGAATTTTCTTTTGGGAGGAGAGAGAGAGATGAAATGAACAAAGTATCCTCTACTCTAACTAATAGTGACAACCATGGACTCACGCCAGCTTTCAATGATTTAACGTGGTACCCCTAAAAATTCAATTGTTGTGAATTTGCAATTTCTTCCACCATCCCCCTTTTATTATGCATGGCCCAGGCCTAGAATCGTGTAAAGAGCAAACTAACGTTTCTTTAAATGGCTTTAGAAACACTTGATGAAAAATAATCATTTATATCTCTTGAAACATGTTTCACAAATCGTTTATTTTTTTGAAAATATATACACCCTAAAAGGACTTTCAGGCCTCCAATCTTGATCTGCCTAACTATAGGTAGGCTCTCGATCGAAATTAATTATGCCATGTGTTGATCTACCTATGATCATGAAACAAACCTGAAAAAAATGAACATTTCTCTCCCTCTAATTTGCCACCCAAATAGGAAAGCTCACCATCGCCCATGCCCACCACCACCTTACGGTCGCCACCACTAACAACAATCTCCACTTTCGCTTGAGTGGGGGTGCTGTCGTAATTGCTTGGAAGGACGGGGGAGGGAAGAAAGAGAGTCACCATTTCGCCAACGATAGCATGAGAAGGTGCGGAGATGAAAGTCAAGATGACGACGGCGACTGACGGCGAATGAACGGTGACATGGTGGTGCTGATTATTTCTGCGACAATGATGCGAGATGGATCCAATTAGGGGTGGCGATGGTCCTGGTCAGCCATTCCACTCCCAACCCTGGATAACACGCACAATCTTTATTTAATTTTTGAGATCGATGACCACCATATCAGAGCCGAACCGAGAACCTGGACCGAACCTGGACCGATGGTGGACCGACCCAATGGGTTTGGTCCAGTTTCAAGGTCAACTTGAGGTCAACCGATAATTTTTTATTTCATTTTTTATACTCCTTGAAGAAGCGATTGAGAACAGGACTAACCCAATGAGTTTGGTTCGGTTTCAGGGTCAACCCGAGACTAACTAATAATTTTTTCTTTTATTTTTTGTACTCCTTGAAAGGGCAACCGAGGATCGGACGGACCCAATGGGTTCGATGAGAAGCGAGGTCAACTAAGAAAGGCAAGCAGTGAAGATCGAGTGAGGTGAGCGCTGAACAAAGTGAGCATCGAGTGTCGAGCGAGGAGCAACAAGCCAAGCGAGTATCAAGCGGCGAACGGCACGAGTGACCCAAAGCAAGTGAGGCGAGAGTCGAATGGCAAGCGGAAAGGTTGTTTCTTTTAATTTTGGCAAATTGAAAACTAAGATGACAAATAAGATAGAAGCGAACGAATACTAGAGGAGGATGTTGTAAGAAGCTATTTATGCCTTTTTGGACACCGTGAGGACTCTTTACAAAAACATTTTCTTCCTTCGTAAATTATGACTATTGATACCGTAAAATACATTAAAAATTTAAGTTATTAAAGAACAATTTAAAATTACTTGAACTCCTCACTAAATAATTGTTTAATATTGTTGACGCCATTATTTTAAGATTTTCTTTATATAAAAAAATTATAAATAATATATTAGATATAATATATATATATATAGTCAGGGTTGGTCCGAGTTGGACCAATCTTAAATCTCTAGGATCGAGCGCCAACCCGCACAGTACTAGTCTAGAAATCCTATGACCAAGGACTGACCTAGTTTCCCTAGGAACCGGACCAAGACTAACTGGATTGGACCGGTCCAGGGTCAATCCAGAGTTGACCCTGAACCAATGCTCACCCCTAGATCCAATGGTGATCATATGGCAGTTACTCATAGGATAGAGGGAGAGAGGTGGAGCGTAGGTTCAGAATTCGTGGAGGATAAGTGCAATATTCTATTTCAGTAAATTTTTCACGTAAATCATTATGTGATAATTTTTTAACCGAGGATGGACGCAAAATTTGGTAGTTCCGGACCTACTTGACCATCCGCGTAGTTTACATTGAATGCGTACATGACATGATTTTCTAGCTTTAGATTAACATGTGAGAAGGTTCCCGGCCACGCCATCCACATAATTTTTAGCGTGATTTTCTTTAAATTTCCTTTCCACTAACCAGTTTTTTTTTTTTTTTTTTGGGCGGGGGGGGGGTGTGGGGTGTGTGGGGCGGCGTATGGGGTATTTCTTTGGTGACTTAGTCAACGTTCTGTGCGGGGATTCACCTTTCCCGATTGGCAAAAGGACGATGACGATCTCGATATCTTCCGTGCTTGCAGACAACCTTCCGGTGAATGGTGTGATGAGGACGAGGTATTATTGCAGTGAATGGTGACCAGGCGTGACAAAGACGTTAAACCTTGCGGCCATTGCAAGAACTCGAGTTATTTACCATGCGACGCTCCAACAAGTTCACGTGCTTGCTCTTGTCTGTGATAGTCCTTCCATTCTGCTCAAGCAGAGACACTATAACATCAAGCCCATGGAGCAGGATCACGTACCAGGAAGATGACACTCTCGTGTCCGCCGGCAAGCAGTTCGAGCTCGGCTTCTTCCAGCCGAACGGGAGCTCCGACTCAAGGAGGTACGTTGGAATTTGGTATTACAGGTCAAACCCTCGGATCATCGTTTGGGTCGCCAACCGTGATGGCCCGCTTGTGGGCCGCACGGGGTCGTTCGGCCTCATGGACGGCAACCTGCAGTTGTGGGATGAAGGACGACGGATCTGGTGGACCAATGTCACGGGTTCAAGCTCTTTGACCCGGTTTGCGAAGCTTCTTGATACAGGGAATCTGGTGCTGATGGAAGACGATGGAAGCGAGAGCATTTCATGGCGGAGCTTCGATAACCCGACGGACACGTTCCTTCCTGGGATGCGGATGACCGACGACTTCAAGTTGACTTCTTGGGCAAGCCAGGATGACCCGAAACCGGGCAACTTCACGTTCCGGAGGGATCGAGAAGGCGACCCCGACAAGTACAAAGTGATCCGGGGCCTGTCTCCTTACTGGAAAAGTGGGGTCTATGGCAAGTTCATACAAGCCGATGAGATGTTCTATTTCATCTCTTTCTTGCTCTCCAATTTCAGTCGGAGGTTGGCCCTCCAAAGCATAATCAGTGGATTCAGCAAAAACGTGTCGGTCTCGGACCTCCAAAGCATCACCGAAGCCCGATTGGTCATGAACCATGACGGCCAGATTCAATACTTCAGGCAGGGAAACGGGTCAAAGCCGGTCTGGTCCCAGCCGATGAGCCGATGCAGCGTGTTCAATGCATGCAGCAAGTTCCAGAGTTGCAACGATATGAATGGCAATGAGACCAAGTGCAGATGCTTGCCGGGGTTCGAGCTGCAGTTTGGGGAGTGCCTTAGGAAGTCGTCGTTGTGTGGGAAGAACGATACTTTCTTGAGTCTGAAGATGATGAAGGCCGGGAATCCAGACAATCAGATTCCGGCAGTCAGCGATGAGCAATGTAGGCAAGAGTGCCTCAAGGACTGCAAGTGCCAGGCTTACTCATTTGAGGTGGATCAGCACCAAGGAGAGACAGCGGCAACTCGACATGCTATACTTGGTCAGAAGATCTTAACAATATGCAGGAGTCTGCCCCGGACGGTCATAACCTCTCTGTCCGAGTGCCGCTTTCAGACATAGGTTAATTTCCTTTTGGCCTAACCTTTCTTCCTTTCCAAGATCATTTGTGATTGTGACCTTCTGACTTTGCATCGTGACTTCTTTATTTTAACAATCTTTGATGGCTTCTTGTATGCCTTCTTTGATGAACTTAAGAATTTAGCTCATGTGCACTTACATGTTATCTTGATTGCTAGCGTCTTCCAACCAAGTGTTCTAGTCCACCTGCATATGGCAGGCAAATGATGCTATCACAATTTCAGCCATGAATATAAAGTTCAATTGCAGGTGAATATGTATAGCATTGATGCTGATATTTGTTCAATGTTGACTTTTGTAGAATCTCGTCACTGGAGCTGTCCAACTTGTGGCACTAATTTAGTCCCCTACCCTTTAAGCACCAGAGAGAGCTGTGGCGATCCGCTATACTTTGCATTTCGCTGCAACGATAAATATGCCCAGCTTTACTTTGAACAGGGCAAAGGTGGCTACAGAGTCACTAGCATCACTCCAGAAAATAGAACTTTTACCATCCAAGTCAAGGATGCATCCAACTGCACAGGTAGTGGTCTGATGGAAATTAAGCAGCAACTTAACCAGTCCTCGCCATTTAGTGTGAGTGATGGGTGTATCGAAGGAAAGAATGGCTCCGGCGCAGGAGTTGTCGAAGTGAAAATTGAGTGGAGCACTCCAGAGCCACTCTGTAATTCGTTCAAAGACTGCAATTGGACACAAGCAACTTGCAAGGTTGCATTAGATGGAATGACAAGATGCCTATGCAACTCGGGATTCAGTTGGAATTCTTTCAGCGCCAATTGTTCTCTAGGTAAGATTGTTGATCTTGCGAATGACCCACAACCTTAGCTACTGTATTCATGAATAACAGTAAGGAAACATAGCCATTAGGTTTTGACGGTCACCATAATAGTTGATTCTGCCGTGCCCCCAAAATCAATATTTTCTATCTCCATGGTCTATCATTTAGAGTACTCCTGGGATGATTTTGTTCCTCCTAGAAGCAAACTGACAAATTCCAATCAATTAATGTCTATATTTTCAGCGTTCTGAATTTATAATAGTTATGCCAGAAGAGCTCGAAACCAGAACTGTTACAGCTATAGTTTGTCTCCTGCCCAAGATTCCCGAGATATATTTGCCCTGTCAAGGAGTCAATAGCATCTGCCTTCACGGTTACAATCACAAGTATGGTCCACACACGCAATGTGATGACATAGTGCTGAACTTGGACCAACTAGCTCTTTTTCATCGACTTAAGAGGGATTGTGACCATGCACTATGAAGTCCTCATATCTGTCCTTGGTGACTCCATGTGTCTACAATTATTCGTTCACTTTTGTCCAAAATACAGTACTTACACTTTCTTTTCTTATTAAATAATGTTGAAGGAGGAGGATCGTCGCAGAAAAGACAGAAAGTGAAACCTGTATATATAGTTGCTCCAGCCATCGCTGCAATTTTCATCCTTGTATTCGGTGGCTTATTTTACATGAGAAGGCAGCATGGTAGTACGCAAGGTGATCACAAATCAAACACGAACTACTTTGTATCTGTCATTATTAGATATACGATAATAAGATAGCAAACAATTAGTAACTTGAGTTGCACTTCAGGGAGCAGGGAAAGCGCTCAGGAAAATCTTGACTTTCGTCTATACGACAGCGAGAAACGGATCAAAATGTGGATGGATTCGTGCCAGTTCGAGGAGGAAGATAAGAAAGGCATAGAAGTGCCATTTTTTGACTTAGAAATTATTTTACAAGCGACGAATAACTTCTCAGATGAGAACAAACTTGGAAGAGGGGGCTTCGGGCCTGTTTACAAGGTAAATAAAATGGCTTCTTCTTCTATCATCTGGGGCTTTTGACGAGGTCACTGTGATGAAGTAATCCGTTCCTTAACTTTGTTTCAGGCTACTTTTCCAGGAGGACAGGAAATTGCAGTAAAGAGGCTATCGAGTGGATCAGGACAGGGCTTAGAGGAATTTAAGAATGAAGTCGTCTTGATTGCCAAATTACAGCATCGAAATCTCGTCAGATTAGTAGGATATTGCGTCAAAGGAGATGAAAAAATGTTACTATATGAATACATGCCCAACAAAAGCTTAGATTCTTTCATATTTGGTAAGCACCTTATTTCTGTTCCTTTTTTTCCTTGTATGCTTCAGAGCATAGCTGCAATAGGTAGTAGCACTCTTCATAAAATTTTTAAGTCATTCTGACGGAGTAAGATTTAAATACTTTGCTACCTTCACAATTAAAATAAAAACCTTGCTAGATCGAACAAGGTGTTCGTTGTTGACCAGGAGATACGTTTTGAGATTATCTTGGGAATTGCACGAGGAATGCTCTATCTTCACCAGGATTCTAGGTTGCGAATCATTCACAGAGATCTCAAGACGAGCAACATTTTGCTCGACGAGGAGATGACTCCTAAAATTTCCGACTTTGGTCTAGCACGCATATTTGAGGCGAAACAAACTGAAGCAAGCACGCAAAGGGTGATTGGAACATAGTAAGTTTTTGTAGATGACCATTTATTTTCGTCTGAATAAAGAATTTGTTGGACACTACACAAGGCACTCACCACATTATCACCTTTTAATATCTGCGGTGAAACTTTAATGATTCGACTGCGGCTTAATTAACTTATTATGCTTATGCTCCAATGCAGTGGATACATGTCTCCGGAGTACGCTTTGGACGGATTTTCTCATTCAAGTCCGATGTTTTTAGCTTTGGTGTCGTCATACTGGAGATTGTTAGTGGGAAACGTAACACGGGCTTCTATCAATCTGAAGGAACAATGAGCCTTCTTACTCATGTGAATACAGTCCATTTGCTGTCCCTTTCTTCTGCTTTATCCGCTTCCTGTCACCCTTTTCTCTGAATGTACTGAAGCTTCAATTGTGCAGGCATGGAAATTATGGAATGACAATAAAGCATTGGACTTGATGGATCAAGTGCTGCATGAAACTTACAACAGAGATCAAGTTTTGAAGTGCATAAACGTGGCACTTCTATGTGTGCAAGAAGACCCGAGTGATCGTCCCACGATGTCAAATGCAGTTTTCATGCTTGGTAGTGAAAGTGCAACTCTTCCGGTTCCCAAAACCGGCTTTTGCAGTTAGGATGGGCGTTTCTACAACAGCTTCTTCTTCCAGCAAACCAGAGTCGAGCATGGTGTTAACAACTACGCTGCAACAAGGACAGTAATGTGAGATCTTCCTCGAATCCATTCCCCATCTTAGTTGTCAAAAGCTTTAGCCATCAGGTATTTGTTTAACTAGGAATGCCTCAATATGATATTCCTTTCTCCTCCAGCAAAATACGGTTTACTCTGATAGTTGATGCTTCTCCTCGGCCTAAGACTGTATAATACTAACATGCTCCTTGATCACCATAGGAGATTCTTCTTGTCAATGGTCATCCTATCATTCTTAAGAATAAGTTTGTTCTGCTGCAATTGAGTTGTAAAATCAATTCCCTTTCGGGGTTATAGTGTTGGTAATTTGTGGAAGCGTGTGTTTGATGTATGTGCAAGGGAGTGTTAGAAGAGAGTACAATGGAACAAAAAAGAACTTTTTTATTATTGATTATAGTACAAAGGGAAGGGAAGGAGCTTGCTTACATTTGTTGGTTTGCTATGCTCCCCTTCTTTCCTATTTATAGGGACTAAATACAACATTTTAGATTTATGTGGAATGTTGTCCACTTAGGCTTCTTCTAGGAGATTCTAGTTTGTAGTTTATCCTCTCTTCTTCTAAAGAGTTCACTTAGGCTTCTTCTAGGAGATTCTAGTTTGTATTTTATCCTCTCTTCTTCTAGAGAGTTCTACACATGTGTTTCTACATTTTTCTTTGCCATCTCAGATAGATTTTCTTTTTTTTTAAAGATTTTTCTTGTCTTTTCTAGCTATCATCGATCTTGAAGTTTCTAGAAATTGGATCAACAATTCAACATATAGTCATCCTATCAAACTCTCAATCCACCCCACTATAGCATGCTCCACAAAAATCTTACTTTTTGAATTGACTGCAAAATCCCTCTTAGTTTTCACCGAGACGTTACTGTTATGTGTTAAAGACCCGTATATTTCATAGTTATGTACGGTCAGTTGCCTTGAAAATCCGCTGCATAGCACATAATAGTCAATATTCACCTCGAGGGAAGGAAAGCCTACTTTCCAAACAATAGAGGATTGCCTAATACCTTTGCCCTCGGTAAAACTCATGCTGAGTTGCCGGTTGGATCTATGGGTCTACATTTACTCACTCCCAGGGTTTCCTTCTTGGGTGGTGGGTTCTGATCTTGATATGAGAAAGTTGGCCTTTTCTTACTTCAAAAGAAACTTAATCAAGACAAAAAGTTAAAAAGGCTAGAAATTCTATTTCTCGTATGCATGATATAACTCCGTGGCGCTCGTGGTTTCAACTGCTAGACCCGAACCGGCGCTACCGTCTTTATCTGACCGATGCCATGTAGAACAGTGTCTTTTTTTCCTTCATGTAAAAAAGTTCTACTTTTCTTTAGAAGAAAATCGACAAACCGAGTATATTTCGTTATGCGGTGAAAATTTGTTATAGGAAGACCGACAAATGTAGTCATTTTCCACATATTCATTAAGATTTTTATGATACTCTGAAATTTTTGGAAAGTCGAAATCTTGACTCCTTCTCATTTTACCTGTTTATGCTAAAATGTTAAGATCCTTTCACACACAATATTACCAAAAAAGAAAAATTAACCGTTTTGAGTGGTAAAGGTCTACCATCACATCAAGGCGAAAGGTAGACCTTCACAAAAATAAACAGGAACGCTCATAATTCCTACGCAGTAGTCCAGTACAACAATAAATCTTGTCGATATGTGTTAGAAAACGTGAGTCTATATAGAGGCTTGAATGGAAACAAAGACTAACCTGGCCGAAGGCCAAATCCAATAAGAATCCTGCGATATTAGCAACTTTAGCCTTAGAATGAGGAGAGGAATCATAAATCACCCTTCTTGGGAAATTCTCCATGTAAGAATTTCAAAAGGATGCCAGTGATCTGGCCATAATAAAGCTCTTTGACCATTACCAATCCAACCCCTCAACTCCACCATTTCTTTTGCAACTCGCGCTATACAATCCTTCAAGAGATAAGTTTAACTCGGGACTATAACAAGAGATGCCACAAGGAATGCAAAACGGTAGCCTTATTCCATTCATCAAGTCTTCGATTGCCTAAACCTCCTCTATTTTTCGGTAAGCCGATCGCAAGCCATCTCACCCTTAGTTCCATAAGCCTTCGCATCTCTTTTGCTAGAAAAACCAACATTATTTCTACACCCCCATTCGAATAACCTTTTTCCGAAGAATAAAAATGCTGTGCCAATAGTTAACCAAGCTCAAAGGAACAAACTATCAATCCAACTCTACCAGCAATGGTTTTATTAGTCATCTTCTCAATAAGGGGCTTGCAATGTGTGACATTCAAAAATTCCTACATCAGTTATTAATACGTAGGAAATGAAGACGGTAAATGTTAGAAGTAGAAATTCCAATTGGATTATTGACTTTATAGTGCGTGAAAGATCTGGAATGTATTTCCGCACTTGTGACTTTCGGAATGTGATTCCATTAGGATGTAATTATTGAGCATTTGCACATAGGTTCATTTTTTAGAGTGATGGTGAATAACGTATCGTAATAATGATTGTTATTAGGGACTATTATACTTTGAGTATGCATATCGAAGGATTTTCATGTTAGAAATTTACTAAGTCAAGATCCTTCTAACGTCCATTACCTTAAACCGATAATTTTAGTGAGTTCAAAATATTTTTTGGATTTACTGGTATTTACAATGGACACTAGTTTCCTTGGTCATTTACCCAAATACAAAATATATTGATGACTTATGAAATATCTTCATCAAGCAACCTAAATGTGGCCATATATAGTGTTTTTACTTGATCACATCTTCCTCATTTTTAACGATAAGTTTAACATATAAATTTACATCATGCATGACCTCACCCTTTTGCTTCAATGATTATATATCAACTAATTATTCTTATTCACGCATCTACTTAGGAGATCATATGCTCTCTCTAGTCGTTATATTCATTTAGCTACTCAAATTTTATGCCACTTATAACCCTTTGATTTGTATATTTCTCTCTCGTTCTTCACCAAGAGTTTTTAAACCCAAATATCATCACGATTTTTTAACTTAGTGTCATGACCTACCCCTCAGGAGAGGGAATATAGGTTTAGGGGTATTGTCTAAAGGACGAACCTAAGGCTCATAATTAAGCACGGGCTTTCCTAAGCCCATACCTCGCGCGACATTAGGGTGTTTATAAGAATTTCGCAATGAGGAGTCGCCACTAGCCTATTGGGGTCGGCTAGAAACCAAGTAAGGCATTGGAGTATACCTCACTTCCTACGCAACTAGAGAATTTAGGGTTAGGGACTTAATTACACTAATTAATAATTAGTGCCATTTCGGTACATAATCTTGTTCATTTTAAGAAGAAATTTTGTCAAGTAGTTTGGATTAATTTTAGACCAATCCACTAACACGTGAGGTGATCATGCGGGTACGCAATCATTAAAATAACAGTTAGTAGCCAAGGAAAGCATTTAAATAAATTGCATGGGAAAGCAAATATTTAACATTAAGGCAAAGATAAATGCTAATCTTAACTGGAGTAAATGGACCAAAACAGCAAAAGCATGCAAACAAAGTAATTGTCTTTGAAGACAATTGAAACCCTAAGGAAGAGCCCTAAGGGCTTACTCAATTTTTTAGCACACTTTAGAGTTAAGAAACTCTCATTTTTTAAGAAAATAGCTCAGAAAGTTTGTTTTTAAAATTTTTCAAATGAAATTCTGAATTTTCTGACATTTTTTTAATTTTTTTAATTTTTCAATTTTTTTTTTTTTTTTTTAATTTTTTAATTATTATTAAAAAAATCGAATTTTCAATATTTCTGAAAGTTTTAAAGTTCTCTGAAAGCTCTTGAATTTTTGGAAATTTTTTTGAATTTTTATTATTTTTGAATTTTTTTTTTAATTTGTTTGAATTTTTTTAATTTTTTTTAATATATATTTAATATTTAATATTATATTCGGGAAAACGGGTCCCGACCGAGAAAACCAATCCGGCCCTTTGACTCGACGACAACCTGGACCCGACCCAATTCGGTTAAAAAAGGAAACCTTTTAAAAAATTAAATTTTTAATGATTTTCATAATTTCATTTATTCTTCACCATTTTGTCTTTTTCACATTTTGGGCCCATTTGGTTCGGTTTGGGGAAATGCCATTGGGAAAATGCAAATACCTTTGAGATAAATGGGTTTTGAAATGTTACACCGTTTGGTAAATTG
This sequence comes from Eucalyptus marginata, assembly GCA_014182565.1. Classification (NCBI taxonomy): domain Eukaryota; kingdom Viridiplantae; phylum Streptophyta; class Magnoliopsida; order Myrtales; family Myrtaceae; genus Eucalyptus; species Eucalyptus marginata. The sequence continues at coordinate 26,685,398 of CM024585.1, read as the reverse complement.
TAGCATTGAAAGGTAACTTAGCATAAACACCGTTTGGCAAAATTCACATTTGTAATTGACTTTTGCTATTTTTTATTTTTTATTTAAGTTTGAAAATCAAATTCCGGCGGCTAGCTAACCGCCATCTAATCGTCGGACGGCCAGATCTGGCCGCCTGAGGTCGCGGAGGCCAAATATGGCCGTCCGGCAGCTAGATTTGGCCTCAAGACCGCCAAATCTAGCGGCCTCAGGTCTCGACCTCAGGCGGCGTCACTTGGCTCGTGCGAGCCGGCGACGCCTCGGGTCTCACGCGTGCCGAAGGCGACACCGCCTAGGTCGCAGTCGCGCCACCCCGAGTGGTGTTCACCGGGACGTGCGACCCCCACGCGGTGGTGGCGGCTGCCAGAGAAGCCGAACTCTTAGGCGGCAGGGAAGACGAAGACGAACGGGGAAGAAGGGGGAAGAAGATGAACAGTAATGGCGATGAACAGTGAACTTGCATTTCCGAAATGCCCAATGCTCAAAGCTAGTCTGGACCTGCATTGAGTTTTAAGCATTGTGAATGCTGATATTTGGCCAAGGTGCTTTCGAAAATGGTTGCCAAACACAAAATATTTTCCCCTTGAGAAAGCTGAACCAAACGAGTTTGTCTTTTCCACTGCACCTTTTCTCTACACTCCCCCTTCCTGAAGCAAACTTTTGCTTTCTTTTTCCATATTTTGTTTTCCTTTTTACTTTTTATGTACTTTTCTTTTTCTTTTGTTTTTTCTTTTATTTCTAATTTGTCTTTTTTCCTTATGGTCTTCTTCCCCACGTATTTTTCTTCTCCGTGCGTCTTCTTCTCCCCGACATCTCCTTGCACGTCTTCCCCCAAAACTTCACCCAGACAACAACACCAGCATAGCAACCAGCGACCCTTCCACCACCGAACCACTACTATCTACCAGTTGTCCACTCCGACCGGCGACGACCACCGTCGGCCACGAACATTGGCGGCCAAACCATTTTCGGGCACAAAAATCCCCCTCGGCTCAAGGACACACGATTGCTCCACGAAAATCGCATGAAATCGCAATGGAAACATAAAAGACAGGCACAGTCCGACGTATATAAGAGCAAGCACGAACCAAACCAAGTTTCAACCCGAGTTGCTTATCGGTTCTCTGTAGGACATTTTGTCAAACACATGAGGTGCGCTACTATAACAAGGTGTTTTTGGCTCAACCGAAGCTCGAACCATAACGGGATCTTTGACACACGACAAACAAGACATCGGAAACAAAAAGTAAGGCGTGATGCGGCTGGAGCTCGCGCGGACCGAATGGCCACGAGATCCGGCCTAGTGTACCCGAGAAAGAGAGCACACATAGAGGCCCAAGGGACTTACCTGGTTCGGGTGGGGGTGTTGTGGCGAACGGCGGCTCTCGAGCGGACAACTGACGATGGCGAAGCTTTCCTTCGAGCTCTCTCTCTCCCTTCGGCTCGTCTTCTCCTTCTCTCTTGCTCTCTCTCCTGGACTCTCACTGAAGAGCTCCCAAACAAAACGACCGAGAACCCCCCTCCTCTTTTTTGGAAGATACACAAGAATATTCTGGATATCATTCAAAGATCAATCGTGATCAATTAGTATCGGATCCAATTTGTAATATATTTAGTTGCTTTTCTTATACATGCTTTTGTATTATAACAATAGTGGTCCTGTACATTGAAACATACATATAGAGAATACAAAGAAAATTCCTACACTTTTCCTCTCGACTTCTTCCCCTTCATCTTCTTTCATGGTATTAGAGCTTCTAAAGTTCTGACATAGCTTCCGCTCCTTTTTGATTGCCTAAAGGAACTCTAACCTGCAAGGAGAGTTACCAAAGGAATCACAATCTTTTGAAGGGGAATTTTTTTCATTATGAGTAAACCGGAAACTTTTACCTCAAGTCTAGATGATCAGCCGACGAGGGATACGACGCCTCATACCTCGCTCAACCCAGATTCATCCATCGTCACTTCCATGGCTGAACAGCAACTCAGTGAAGGCCAAACCCAAGCACAACACACGCAATGGCAATCTTTTCCGGCTCAGTTTAATCTGGGGCAGTCTTTCTCAGGCTATCCTTACCAGTGGATGCCATATCCATGGATCCATGGATCAAATCCAATTACATCACAGTCGGGCTACCAGAGCAGCGTGCAAACTGATGGAGGCCTACCAACCAACAGTGGGGCAGGCTCAACCATCGGCCCAAAGCAGACGGGCGGATCAGGAAATTCAAATGCAGGAACAATAGGCGGATTCAATCAGGGTTAGACTACAAACCCCAATTCGGGATTCCCAACCGGGTTTCTGCCCTTTCCTTTCGCGGCCGTCATGGGTCGCCCAGAACCTGGCGACGCGATGTACGTCTCCAACGCCGATGGACTTGAGTTGCAACTTATCAACCACTCTCTCATAGGATCGAAGAATTACTCAAATTGGGCGCGCGAGTTCTAGTGAGCCCTTGTAACAAAAGATAAGGAGGGATTTATCGACGGGACCATTCCGGTTCCGATTGACGAAAAATTAGGGCGACAATGGAGAAAATGCAATCAGTTGATCATAACGTGGATAGGAAATTGTATTAGCCCAGAAATAGCTGCCAGTTTGCCTCCCACAGAGGATTCCAAAATTTTTTGGGATAATATAAGAGAGATGTATGGAAAACTAGATCAGGCGAGAATCTTCTCGCTGCATCAAGCTCTTACCGAACTGAAGCAGGGAAACATGTTTGTGACGACGTGCTTCAACAAGCTTTCAGCTCTCTGGAATGAGCTGGAAGCAGTGGAAGAGAAGCTCGATGGACCCGAAGCCACCCTCCAACAATACAAGGCGATAAAAGACAGAGAGAAGGCAACACGGTTCCTGCTTATTCTTAACGAATCTTACTTCCATTTCAGGTTGCAGATTCTCGCTATGGAACCTACACCTTCGATCGGCCGCATATTCCAACTCGCGGTACAAGAGGAAAGCCAGAAACTTACCTCAATGGAGGGGAAGGGGACTGAAACCCTAGCTCTGGCCGCGAGAAGTGAAAAGGGACCGCAAACCCTAGAGAAGAGGCGCAATGCGAACATAGGGTTCGCGGAACAGAGACAGAGACCCTTTAAAGGGTTTGCATCCGACGGTCGGGATCGAGCACAGCGATTCGACGGCTCAAAAGGGGCGCATAATCTAGGGGATCTGGACATTGAGATGGCTTCGGATCTATAGGATCCAACGGTGCTCATTTTTCGAAGAATTATGGGCCAAAACCCTATGGGCCGAATTCTTATGGGCCGAACTCCTATGGGCCGAATTCGAAAAATAAAAGGAAATTGTATTGTGATTTTTGCAAACGGCCTTACCACACAATTGAAAATTGCTGGAAGTTGCATGACAGACCTAGAGAAAAAAAGGGAAAGGAATATCAGCAGTAGCATATCAACTTACAAAACCAGCAAATGAAAATCAACCAATCACTCATGGTGAATATCAGCAATTGATGCAAGCATTACAAAAATTAGACGTTCCAAAAAGCGGGAGCAGCTTTACAGGTATTTCTCATTGTCTGATAAACACTATATCAAGAAATACTTGGATTATTGATTCTAGAGCCAGTGATCATATTGCATGTGACAAGAGGTTATTTACCATTATTAATGAAGAACTGGATAGCCCTATTATCATGCAATTACCAAATGGGAATGTTGCTCATGTTACTATAACAGGGACAGTTAATCTTAGTTCTCAAATTATTCTCACAAATGTCCTCTATATCCCTGAATTCCAATTCAATCTTATTTCTGTATCTAGAGCCTGTAAGGAAAATTCATGTTGAGTTTCTTTCAATGTTGATAGCTGTCTATTTCAAGCCCTTTCGATTGGAAAACTAATGGGCTGGGGTAATCTATATGAATGACTATTTTTCTAGAGAAGTTCATCAAAAAATCTTGATCAATTTCCTTGTAATAAACAATCATTGTGTAATTTGACTACCAATGATAAAAAATTCCTTTTGCATTCCAAAATGGGTCATAGTTCCTTATTTCCCTATTCTCCATGTCATATTTGTCCCCTTGCAAAACAATCACGTACCCCTTTTCCATTGAGCAAAAATCGTGCAGCTGATATTTTTTCTTTACTTGATATTGATGTTTGGGGACCATATCATACACTGAATCATGATGGTTCTCGATTCTTTCTCACCATTGTGGATGACCATTCAAGAGCCACATGGATCTTCCTTATGCAATCTAAAGGTCAGGTTCTGTCACATTTAAGGACCTTTCTTTCTCTATCTAAAACTCAATTTGGGAAAAATGTCCAAAGAATTCGGACAAACAATGGGAAAGAATTTTTCAATCATGAGTGTACCACTTTATTATCATCTCAAGGGGTCTTACATGAGAGTTCATGCACATACACACCACAACAAAATGGAATAGTGGAAAGGAAGCATTGTCACTTGTTGGAAGTTGCCCGGGCTTTAAAATTTCAGGCCTCTATTCCAGATAATTTTGGGGAGATTGTGTATTGACTGCAGCATATTTGATAAATCGTATGCCGACCAAGATTCTTAACCGTCATAGCCCCTTCGAATTGCTTTTTGGGAAGAAACCATATCTGAGTCATCTGAGGATCTTTGGGTGTCTATGCTACGCTTCTATAGTAGGACCTAAGGATAAGATGGGTCCACGAGCTCGACGTTGTATATTTATGGGATATCCTACCTTACAAAAGGGGTATCGGATGTTTGATCCCTCTACAGAGAATTCTTCGTTAGTAGAGATGTTCGGTTCCCAAGAAGATTTTTTTCCTTCTGCTGTCCAGGAATCAGGCATAGATAGCCGGGGATATTCACATGGTCCTCATGTCGAGGAATCCATTAATAATCCAGGATATGCTCTACTTCCGTATTCAGAAGATACAGGGACTGATCCTACTTCTACTACGGACCTAACACCTTTAACAGCAGTCACTAATCAAAACCTGGATGATGTAATTACAGTCGAGTCATCTCCTGTGGAGACTCCACCAACTCAACCATCTTCTGAGGACAACCCACCAAGACGTTCGGGACGAGCCACACGTCCACCAACTTGGACCAAAGATTACATCTGTGGAGTAAGAAATCCACCAGGTATTCTTTTCCCTATTTCTTCTTATGTTTCCTTCGATCGATTATCCACAGAGCATAGATGTTGCATCGCTCGCATTTAAAGAGCGAGAGCCGTCAAACTATGATGAGGCAAGCACTAATCCGCGATGGTAGAAGGCTATGGAAGCGGAATTGCAGGCACTGGTGGATAATCAGACTTGGGAACTTGTTAGTCTGCCTCCACATCACAAGGCAATTGGATGCAAATGGGTCCACAAGATCAAATATCGAGCTGATGGTTCAATTGAAAGGTACAAAGCCTGATTGGTAGCTAAGGGCTTTACACAGCGGGAAGGTTTTGATTATCACGAAACCTTCTCTCCAAAGCCAAAGATGTTACATCCGCTCATTTCTCTCTCGTAGCGTCTTATCGGATTGGTCATTGCACCGATGGATGTTCATAATGCCTTCTTACATGGAAATCTAGATGAAGAGATTTATATGGATGTACCACGGGGTTTACGGAGACAAGGGAAGAATAAAGTATGTCGTCTTCGCAAATCCCTATATGGGCTTAAGCAAGCTTCCAGACAATGGTATGCAAAATTTTATGAGTCCCTGATAGCTATTGGTTTTCAACAGTCCAGATTTGATTATGCTGTTTTCACATGGACCAAAGGTACGTCATCTATATACTTATTGATATATGTAGATGATATACTGATTATGGGCAATGATGAAGTAGCTATCAAAGGTTTCAAGCAATACTTGCACTCTACTTTCCATATAAAAGATTTAGGATCGTCAAAGTATTTTCTTGGAATCGAAATTGCTCGATCAGACCAAGGAATATCCCTCAGCCAAAGGAAATTTGCCTTGGAAATCATATCAGAAGCAGGATTGTCAAGATGTAAGCCAGCTATTATTCCAATTGAGCAAAATGTCAAACTAACAACAGTAGATTATGATGCTGGAATCTCTCAAGAAGCCGATCCTATACTGAGAGATCAAATGAGTTATCAGAAACTTGTTGGGAAGCTCATATATTTGACTATGACCAGGCCAGACATTACTTATGCAGTGCAAACTCTCAGTCAGTTCATGCACAATCCAAAGCAGTCCCACATGAACGCTGCACTCAAAGTGGTAAAGTATTTGAAAAGATGTCCTAGACTTGGGATTCTTCTCTCCAAGAAATGTGATATGAGGATGACCGCATATTGTGATGCGGATTATGCGACCTGTCCGATAAGCAGAAGGTCCATAACCGATTTCTGTATTAAGTTAGGGGATTCTTTACTTTTATGGAAGACAAAGAAGCAACCAACTGTTTCACTATCCTCAGCAGAAGTAGAATATCGAGCCATGGCAAAAACTACATGTCAGATAGTGTGGTTACGTGGGTTACTTCGAGATCTTGGAGTACAAGTTGAAGGGCCAACCAGATTATTTTGCGACAACGATGCGGCTCTCAAACTTGCTTCAAACCCCATTGTTCATGAAAGAACGAAACACATAAAAGTGGACTGCCATTTCACACGAGAAAAAATCTAGCAAGGAATAATCAAGACACGGGGGATTCGAACGAAAGAACAACCAGCGGATGTCTTCACCAAGCCTTTATGTCAAAAACAGCACGCGTATCTCTTAAGCAAGCTTGGCGTCTTAGATATCTACAAGCCACCAGCTTGAGGGGGAGTGTTGGAAGATATGCGAGAATATTCCGGATATCATTCAAAGATCAATCGTGATCAATTAGTATCGGATCCAATTTGTAATATATTTAGTTGCTTTTCTTATACATGCTTTTGTATTATAACAATAGTGGTCCTGTACATTGAAACATACATACAGAGAATACAAAGAAAATTCCTACACTTTTCCTCTCGACTTCTTCCCCTTCATCTTCTTTCATCTTTGCTCTCTTCCTTTTAAGCTCGGCCAACGACAGGCGCGCATGGCTTCTGCCACCGCTAGCCTGTCGCAACCGCTCGATCTTCGACCTTGGGATTGCGCCGTCCTCTGCCTTCGCGATCCTCTGCCCTCGCGATCCTCTGCCTCACCCCTGGCTTGTACGTTTCTCCTCCTTTCTGCCGAATGGGTGAAGGATAAAGAGAGAGGGGAAAAGAAGGCTGGGCTCATCTTGGGCAAAATAAAAGAAAAGTGGGCCAACCCAAGCGAAGAGAAAGAAAAGGGAAAGAGAAAGGTGGGCGAGCCCATGCACGAAGAAAAACCCTATACTCGGCCCATTCAACTTTTCTTGTACCTTTTAATAAATAAATAAAAAGTTACTTTTTTTTATAACAATTTTGGAAAAATAAAGACCATTGAATATGCGGTGCAATGATGAAAACACGATACATTTTAATAAAATAACAAAAAAAAACTTTTCTTTCTTTCTTTTTTTTTTTTTTTTTTTAATGACTAATTCCTAATTTTATATGCGATTAAGTCCTAAATAAAATGGTAAAATTTAGGTGTCAACACTTAGTTAACTAAAACGTATTGTTTTTAACTCATGAGAAACACAAGTCAAGGTAATTTCTATCCCTCGTTAATACTTGAAATGATTACAACTCAAATAACGCATTCTCATTCATGCATTGTGCTTGGCCTATGATGTCCCCTCCCTCCCTCCCTCCCTCTCTAATGAAGGAGATGTGGTCAAGTAAAAACACTATATATGGCCACATTCGTGTTGTTTGGGGAAGATATTCTATAAGTTACCAATATATTTTTTATTTTAGTAAATGACCAAGGAAATTAGTGTCCGTTCTAAATGCCGATATATCCAAAAAAATATTTTGAGTTGACTAAAATTATTGGTGAAAGGGAACAAACGCTAGGAGAATCTCAACTCAATAAATTTCTAACATGAAGATCCTTCGATATGTATACTCAAAGTATAATAGTCCCTAATAATAATCACTATTGCGATAGGTGATTCACCATCACTCCATAAAATCAATCTATATACAAATGCTCAATGATTTCATCCTAATAGAATCATACTCCAAATGTCATAAATACGGAAATACATTACGGAAATACATTCTGAATTTTTTGCACACTATAAAGTCAATAATCCAATTGGAATTTCTACTTCTAAAATTTATCGTATTCATTTCCTACATATTAATAATTTCATGTAGGAATTTATGGATGTTACATAATATTTGTTAGATAATCTCAAATTGAAGGCACCTTTCTAATGCCACTTATCTAAATCTATTCATCTATATATAAGTCATCATAACTATCAGCTAGGACCATCGAATGAGTGGGTTGTTGGGAGAATATAGTAGAAATCCAATATTTTCACTAAGGAGATCACTAAGAGGAAGCTCAAGTCGGAGCCTATCAATATATTTAGTTGAACTTACCTTCACTTGAAACTTAAGTCAATGAGTTATAAACTAATTAGGATATATTAATTTCTCCAGCACACCAATTCATTGATGAGCAAGTTCTCTAACACAACTCACACGTTTATATCAACAATATCCCTCTCACATGTGAGCTTGTTGTTAGGTCGGCTCTCCATTGATTTAGGTATCATTCTATATTAAGATATCTCAACTTGAATATCCATTAGTGCCCAACTTCATCCGTGGTCTCTTTTTCTAGATCTTACCATGAAATCTGACATCGAGCCCACGTTGTTATTCCACAACGTACACCGCCTGGAAATTGCATTGGTCACCAAATTCTTTTTTTGAGAGATTCATTAAACATCGTAATAGAATAGGGGCCAACCAATTTACCATTTGCTTTAATACCATTTGTTGGGAATAAGTAGCAAAAACATGATACCTTTACTAGGGGAGATCGTCAATAAAGAGCTCAAGTCCAAGTCCATCAACATATTTAGTTAAACACACTTTTACTAAAAAAAACTTAAATTAATAAATTATGAGTCAATTAGTATATAACTACTTCACATCGTACCAATTTTCTAATGTGGAATTCTATAACACGACTCATTGAGTCATATTGGGTTTTTAGGTTGGGTTAAAAAATAGTCTAATCCAAATTGACTCATTTATATGCAACATTGGAATAAGGCAAATGACAACCAACCAAAAAAAAAAAAAAAGGGATAAGTGTATTCAAATTCCTAAAACTTGTCATGCAAATGTAATTAAGTTTTAAAACTTTTAAAAAGTGTAATTAAGTCTTAAAATTTGTCACGAAAATGAAATTGAGTTCTAAAACTTTAAAAAAGAACATTCAAGACCTAAAATTTATTAAATTGGTCAAATCAAGCCATTCTATTAATTGTATTTTTTGAAAGTTTTAGAATTCGATTGCATTTTTGTGACAAGTTTTAGAACTTGATTATACTTTTTGAAAATTTTTTGACTCTATTATATTTTTATGATAAATTTTAGGATTTTTAATATACTTATTCTGAAAAAAAAAAAATTTCACAAGGCCTGTTCGAGCAACAGCATGGTCAACATCTGTCTTCCCTCAAAAAATTGGACGGGCCACCGTGAAACCGTGTGCCGACAGAGTCATTCCTGTACATGGGGACATGTGAATTCACATTGGGCCAAGTCCACTTTTTCAAACGTTACTCACACCTACTTCTCAGCACACCAATCGATTACTTTACAAAATTAGACCGACGACCACCGTTGATCCCCTGCACCAGAATGCAATGGTTTAATATCATTCCCTTTGAATAATCGTATCATTCAATTTTTTATTTTTTATTTTAGCTTTGAAAAGTTCAACATGCAGAAACTTTAAAAGTGTGGTTCAGATGCAATAATTTCCTGGTAAATTGGACAAAAAAATTGTAATCCTCTCAATTAATTGAGGCTCCATTTATTTCGTAAAAAATAAATAATTTGAAATTTATTTTTCTTAAAAATTATCACTTATATCGTTAGAAATAATTAGTCAATTGAAATTGTTTTCATCATCAACGGCAATTTATGCCTAATTTTTTTTTTTTTTTTTTTTTTGTAAACAATGAAGATATTCTTCGCTCATTCATTTTTGTAAGGAATTCAAGTGATAATTTTATAAAAAAAATTCAAATCATTCATTTTCCATTAAAGAAATGCACCTCACTAAGAAATTTATGATAAAGGAATATATTTTCCATGCAAATCAATTTCAACAAAAATAGTTAATTTTTCATTTGATTAGTAATTTAGGGAAACTGATTTTCTTCTTACTAGAAATCTAAGTTTGTTGTTTTCAGTCCTTAAAAACGTTTTTTTAATAAATTAATTAGTTTTTAGTCATCCAAACATCAAAAAGTTGAAAAATAATTTCTCGGAAACAGTTTCACAAACGGATCCTAGAGTTTACTTTTCTTTTCCATTACAATGAATTAACTCATCTCACATGCTTACTTAAACACATGGTTATATTTGGGATATAAAATTGATATATCGAGTTTGCTTTCTTGGTCTCTAAATCAAGAGGATCTGGACTTTAACTGGCCAAATGAAGTTAGTCAATGATGGTAATCTAGATACATAAATCAATTTTCGTTCTTTCAATATCATTTCGAAGGCCTTCACCTTTATCATTGTGCCTCTGAAGAAACTATTCAAACTACACAATAGCCTTTTCCTTCGGTTGGATTAAAAACGAAGGTCCAACTGGTCTCGCGGGTCATGGATAATTGGGTCTAATGGAACAAGTCTAAAGATCTTTTCTTAAGACTGCAATTAAGAACTTCGATTGTGAACACAATGAAGGTCCAATATATCACGCGTCTTAGGTTAAGCGGGTCTAATGGGACAAGTAGAAAGGTCTTTTATTACAACTGCAATTAAGAAATTCGACTGCGAACATAACTAGCTCTTAACAAAAAAAACCCATGGATGCTTCCCTGTTGACTTTAATGCGATAGGTCATCGTGTTCGTATTCAAAGAGAAGCCAGTGACTCCTTTTTTCCTTTTTCTTTTTTTACAAGGACAGAGAAAAATAAGCCTGCAGTATAGTTTCATACAAAAAGTAATTATTTTTTAATACTCCGTTCTCTATACCAATAAAACCACGTTCAATCACATATAGTTGTAAATTTCCTGGAGAGAGACAGAGAGAAAGAGATTAAGAAAGTATTATTCCTTCTAGCTAAGAGCGACAACCTTGAGCTCACGCCAGCTTTCAATGATTTAACGTCGTACTTCCACTAGTTTGGCTGTTGTCGATTTCGATTTCTTCAAAAACTTTCAGACCTCTCTAATCTGAAAGTCTGTGTTAACTCTGGTAGTAATAATGTCTGCTTCGTAGCTAATTGAATTAGCTCGATATGTTTTTTCAATTCCTTTCTATTTCATCGGCATGCTTGAATAACCTAATGTTAACCTGGTCGCTACTTCAATAGCTCCAATTATTACCATGCGACGCTCCAATATCTTAACGTGCTTGCTCTTGTCTGTGATGTTCCTTCCGTCTTGCTTGAGCAGAGACACCATAACAGTAGGCACAATCACATACCCGGGAGGAACCACTCTCGTGTCCGCAGGCGAACGGTTTGAGCTCGGCTTCTTCTCTCCGGATGGGATCTCCGACTCCAGGAGGTACATTGGAATATGGTATTATGGGTCGGACCCTCCGATCATCGTCTGGGTCGCCAACCGGGACGACCCGCTTGTCAGCCCCACCGCGTCCTTTGGGCTCGTGGATGGCAATCTAAAGTTCTGGAATGAAGGACGAGCGATCCAGTTGACCCATGTCGAGGGTTCAACCTCTTCGACCAGGTTAGCGAAACTTCTTGATTCAGGGAATCTGGTGCTAATTGAAGACGACGGAAGAGAGAGAATTCTCTGGCAGAGCTTCGATCACCCAACTGACACATTCCTTCCAGGGATGCTGATGAGTGAAAACTTCATGTTGACTTCTTGGGCAAGCCAGGATGACCCAAAACAGGGGAACTTCACGTTCCAAATGGATCAAGAAGGCGGCAACAACAACTACGACGTGATCCAAGAATTGTCTCCCTACTGGAAAAGTGGGGTCTATGGCAAGTTCATACAAGCCGATCAGATGTTGGACGTCATCTCTTTCTTGCTCTCCAATTTTACCACCGGCGCCACCACTACTTCGCCACCAGCAGAGATTATTTCAACTTTGGCCTACGAAAACATAACCCAGCCTTTGGACGACAACTACAGCAACAGCCGGTTGGTTATGAACTACGATGGCCGGATTCAGTACCTCAGGCAGGGAAATGGGTCAAAGTTAGTCTGGTTCGAGCCAGCGAGCCAGTGCAGTGTGTTAAGTGCGTGCGGCAAGTTCGGGAGCTGCAATGATAAGAATGGCAATAAGACCATGTGCAGGTGCTTGCCAGGGTTTGAGCCGACACAGCCAGATAATTGGAACTCGGGGACTTTTCTGGGGGTGCCTCAGGAAGTCATCGATATGCGCAAAGAACAGCGACGATAGTGCTCATGATTTCTTGAGTTTGAAGATGATGAGGGCCGGGAAGCCGGACGTGCAGATTTCGGTAGACAGTGAGGAGCAATGCAAGCAAAAGTGCCTTGATGTCTGCAGTTGTCAGGCTTACTCGTTCGAGGAGGATCTGCACCAAAGGGCAGAGAGGGCCACCTTGATGTGCTACACGTGGTCCGACGATCTCAACAATATTCAGGAGTTTGCCCAAGATGGTCGCGACCTCTATGTCCGAGTTCCGCTTTCAGACATAGGTTAATTTCCTTCTGACCTGATTTTTTCCCTTCCAAAATTATTTGTGTCCGTGACCTTTTGACTTGAGCTGCGGCTTTCTTGTTAACTATCTTTGGGGGCTTCTGATTATTGCCTCCTTTGAAGAAGTCATAAACTTTGCTCATACTTTGTGCACGCACAAGTTATTTTGACTGCAAGTGCCGTCCAACCAAGCGTTCTAGTCCACCTGCATATGGAAAACAAATGATTCTATCCTAAATTCAGCTATTAATATTACGTATGATTATAGTTCAATTGCATGTGAATGTGCATATTCACCGGTGCTGATATTTGTGCAATGTTGACTTTCATAGAATCTACCAGGAGTTGTAAAACTTGCGGCACAAATTTAATCCCCTACCCTTTAAGCACGGGATGGAGCTGTGGCGATCCGCTATACTCTGCATTTAGCTGCAACAATGAAACTGCGCAGCTTTACTTTAAACGGCCCCATGGTGGCTATAGAGTCACTAGCGTCAATCCGGAAGCTCGAACATTTACCATCCAAGTCAAGAATGCATCGGACTGCACAAATAGCAGTCAAATGGAAATTAATCTGCAGCTTAACCAGTCCTCGCCATTTCATGTGAGTAGCGGATGTAGTGGAGGACAGAATGACTTCAGCGCAGGAGAGTCTTTGGGAAGGGTCTGGTTGAGTGAAATAAAAATTGTGTGGAGCAATCCAAAGGAGCCGATCTGCAATTCGTCCAAAGACTGCGATTGGCCACATGCAACTTGCAAGAAAGCGTCAGATGGAATAAAAGGTGCCTCTGCAACTCAGGATTCAGTTGGAACTCTTTCCACGTCAATTGTTCTCCAGGTAAGAATATTGATCTTGCGAATTGATACGCAACTTTAGCTACTGTATTCATGAATAACAAATCAGAAGGAAATAAGTCTTTAGGTTTTACTGGTCGACATAGTAGTAGATTTTCTCGAGCCATCAAATGATTGTTTCCCATCTCCATGGTCTAACATTTAGAGCGCTACTAGGATGATTTGCTGCTCCTACAAGCTGAAAATATAAAATTTTCAGAGTCCATATCTATATTTTTAGCTTCCGTTTGGAATTTATATTAGATCAGCCAGCAGAGCTCGAAACCAGAACAAATATAGCTATCGTTTGTCCAGGGCCTGAGATTCTCGAGATATGTTCGCCCTGTCAAAGTGTCATTAGCATCTGCCTTTACAGTTACCAACCCAAGTATGGTGTATGCATGCAATGTAATGACAGAGTCCTGGACTTGCACCGACTGAACAAGCTCTTTTTCATCGACTATAATAGGGATTGTGACCATGCGCTATGAAGTCCTCACATTTGTCCAAAATATAATAGTTATATTAATTTCTCTTGTCTGGCAGTAAGTAATGGCCTTGGAGGAGGAATATCATCGCAGAAAAGACAGAAAGCAAAAGCTGTTTATATAGCTGCTCCTGCCGCTGCCACAATTTTCATCCTTGTTTTTGGTGGCTTATTTTACATGACAAGGCAGCATAGTAGTACGCAAGGTAATCACTTAGTAGATACATACTTTTTATCTGTCATTATCAGAAATAAGATAATAAGATAGAAATCAATTAGTAACTAGAGCTGGTACTTCAGGGAGCAGTGAAAGCACTCAGGAAAACCCTGACTTTCGTCTATATGATAGCGAGAAGCGCATCAAAATATGGATAGATTCATGCCAATTCGAGGAGGAGGATAAAAAAGGCATAGATGTGCCATTCTTTGATTTAGAAATTATTCTACGAGCGACGAATAATTTATCGGATGAGAACAAACTTGGAAGAGGCGGGTTTGGGCCTGTTTACAAGGTGAGTAGCATGGTTTCTTCTTCTACCATTGGGGGCTCTTCGCCTGGTCACGGTGATGAAGTAATCCGTTTCTTAAGTTTGTTTCAGGCTACATTTCCTGGAGGACAGGAAATTGCGGTAAAGAGGCTATTGAGTGGCTCGGGACAGGGCTTGGAGGAATTTAAGACTGAGGTCGTCTTGATTGCTAAACTTCAGCATCGAAATCTTGTTAGATTAGTAGGATATTGTGTCAAAGGAGACGAAAAGATGTTACTCTATGAATACATGCCCAACAAAAGCTTAGATTCATTCATATTTGGTAAGCACCTTATTTCATGTCCCTATTCCATTGTAAGCTTCAATGCATAGCTGTAATAGGTAGTAGCATTCAACGGTCTCTTCCTCCTTATAAAGGTTTTAAGTTAGTCTGACCGAGTTAGATTAAAAGACTTTGCTACATTAACAAATTAAAATAAAAATCTTGCTAGATCGATCAAGGTGTTCCTTGCTGACTTGGGAGATACGCTTTGAGATTATCTTGGGAATTGCGCGAGGAATGCTCTATCTTCACCAAGATTCTAGGCTGCGAATCATTCACAGAGATCTCAAGACAAGCAACATTTTGCTCAATGAGGAGATGACTCCTAAAATTTCCGACTTTGGTCTGGCACGAATATTTGAGGCAAAACAAACCGAAGCAAGCACGCAAAGGGTGATTGGAACATAGTAAGTTGTTGTAGATGTGCATGCCATTTATTTATTTATTTATTGGATAGAGAATTTGTTGGATCCTAGATAAGGCACTCGCCACGTTATTACCTTTTAATATATGCACCGAAACTTCAAGTATTCCGACTGTGGCTTAATTGACTTGTTATGCTCTAATGCAGTGGATACATGTCTCCGGAGTATGCTTTAGATGGATTTTTTTCTTTCAAGTCCGATGTTTTTAGCTTTGGCGTTGTGATACTGGAGATTGTCAGCGGGAGACGTAACACATGCTTTTATCACTCCGAAGGAACACTGAGCCTTCTCACTCATGTGAATACAGTCCATTCGCTGCCCCTTTCTTTTTTTTTATCCAACTTTTTGTGGGCCTTTTCTCTGAACGTACTGAAGCTTCAACTGTGCAGGCGTGGGAATTATGGAATGTCAATAATGCATTGGACTTGATGGATCAAGTGTTGCATGAAACTTGCGACAGAGATCAAGTTTTGAAATGCATAAAGGTCGCGCTTTTATGCGTGCAAGAAAATCCCAGTGATCGTCCCATGATGTCAAATGCAGTTTTCATGCTCGCTAGTGAAACTGCGACTCTTCCAGCTCCGAAAGAGCCGGCTTTTGCAGTTAGGACAGGCGTCTCTACAACAGCTTCTACTTCCAGCAAATCGGAGTCAAATGCAGTGTTATCGACTTCTCTGGAACAAGGACGGTAATGTTGGATCTTCCTGGAATTTATTCCACATATTAACGGTATAAAGGTTTAACTACCAGGCATTTGTTTAACTAGGAATGCCTCAATTTTTGCCCCATGATAGTCCTTTCTCCTCCGACAAAGTACAGTTTGCCCTATGTTGCTGGTGCTTCTCCTCGGCCTGAAGACTGGGCTATACTAACATCACGAATGGGCTTCTTGATCCCAGGAGCAGATTTTATTCTTGTCATTCTTGTACTTTTCATTCTTAAGATTAAGTTTCTTCTGCTGCAATTGAGTTGTAAAATCAATTTCCTTTCGGCTTATAGTCATCCACTCTAGCATATTCAACAACAATCTCTTTTTTTGAATTGACTGAAATATTTATTTTTATATATCACTAAGATGTTACTGTTATGTGTTAAAGATCTGTGTATTTCATAGTAGTGTTTGCTCGGTTGCCGTGAAAATCCGTTGCATAGCACATGTTTGTCAATATACTCCTCAAAGGAAAGAAATCCTACTTTGCAAAAAATAGATAATTGCCTACAGATATGGTATTTCTTATTATTTGAATTATTTCATAATAGTGCGGAAATGATTTGAATGATAATGACTTACTTAAAGATAAATTACAATTTATTTGCTATTAAACATCACCCTCGTTATATCGAAATGGTGGCCAAGTTGAGTAATCCAAATAACAATTTAACTAGTACAAAAGTAATTTATTTAGGCAATGTATAAATCAACTTCATTAAAAATTGGGTTCATGTTACTTATATGGTAAAATGGTATTAACAATAAAAATATCAATGATATATTTGTTTTAATACACAAATTAATTGGACATATTGAACGGTTGTTGTAGTTATTGAAATAGACTGCTTCCTCAATTACGCGCCAACTATTGAGGGAGCAGAGTAGATGACACTTCGAAATAATGATCATGATTGAATACATCGATAGCTATCAAGGTAGTCTCTCTCTCTCTCTCTATCTCTCTACTAGTAGATTGAAAGCTCCTACCGCTATTCTTGTCGAAAACTGCCAGCACAGGCCTAAGTATGGAGACAATTCTGCATAAATGGCAAAAATTTTATGCACTAACATAGAGCAGCTGGTGGTTCTAAATGAAGCAGGAGGCGAACATCTGCTGCTCGACAAGTCTACGAATCAGACTCAATTCAGGCGAAAGAGTTGCATTGGGACATCACCATAACTTTCCATCCCAAATGTCTCATTTCTCATAAGAAGATTATGAAGCTTTAACATGAAAGTATGGCCATGACTTTACCTTGCAAGATCAACCATAGACCTGATAGCACTTGGTTTTTAATTGCCGAAAAAGAGTGCATAAAGGGCCTCAACTGCAATTTCCTTGATTGCTATGCTTAACTGATTCATATGTTTTTAGTCACTCGAAAATATAGCATTCTAAAGCGAATTCTCTGGAAGAGAGGACCCCTGGACCAGGCGGGGGTGATGCCGTGGGTGTGGTCGGTGTGCAGGTGGGTCAAGAAGTACGCTTGCCTCTCTTCCGCCCACCGATTTACCGAGATCAGACCTCTCTCCATGGCATCAACGCCCAAGCACCGAGCGCGTGGAGAGAGAGAGAGAGAGAGAGATTATGTTTTCGTTTTGGCGGGGGGAATTGGATTGAAAGGATGGTGCCTTTGGGCTTCTTGGAATCATCGCGGGCTTTTGTGTTTCAATGTGAAGCCCGCTTCGGAGTCAGGTTTGGGCCTGACCAGGCGTGCAGTTCCTTTTTTGTGATCGAATGTGTATTAATTTATGAAAATTCTCTTTATAATTTCTCTATTTTGCCCGCTTTACTATCGAAAAATAAAACATTTTATTATCGAGTGCCATCACTGGCGTCTCGCAATTTCAAAATATCAAAAGTGAGCAAAGAGATAGCAAAATTAAACTTATTGAAATCGATTATGGGTTTCCATGTACCTTACCGTGGTGAGCTAGTGGCCTTTCACGCAGGATTAAATTGGGGCTCAAGTAATTTATTGGAGAATCTAAAGGCAAGGGGGGCACACATAGGGGTTAGTAGTTTCAAGTTCTATTCAGATTCCAACTAAAACTCGGAACCTACCTATCGAAATATGTTTCTTGATTTTTGGAACTTGAGATTTACCCTATCACAAGTTCCAAGGTTTACCTAGGTTCTTTATTTATTTTTAATTGAACGATTGCAGTGGATCATCACATTTAATAATCACCATTTATTACAATCTATTTATCATAACTTATATTTGGATATAGGAAAATTATTAAACATTAACAGAAAAAAAAAATTTAGTTATGGATATCGCTGGAAATGAAAACTCAAATTAGTGATTTTAAATTACACACTTATTATTAGACACCATAGAATGTCGCAAGATAATGTGAAAACATAGAATAAAAAAAACACAAAAACTTATTTCAAGTTTTAATCTGGAACCTATTCGTCGAAACATGCTATCTAATTTTTGAAATCCAGAACTTACCTAGTATATCTTAATCCTTGGAACCATACCGATTCCCTCCGTTCTGATTCTTCAAGTCTTGATCTTGCTTTGGAACCATGCTCATCCTAGGCACACGTCTGTCGTTGACACCTTTTATTAAAGTCTTGGAGATGGAACCTTCGCGCTCAAATTCCAGGAGAAAATGACAAAAAGTGATTTCTTCGGGTGGGATTTTTCTTCCCGTGGAATTGTTTTCTGTGGTTCGCCCAGACATGTCCAAAACGTGTACAGGCCCACACTCTTGTCGTCACTTACGTTGTTTTTGCATCTCCCTCCTGTTCTGCGCGGTCCGATCTCGGCGGAGAACATGCATCATTGAGTCAATAACTAAATTGACGTGTGAAAAAGGGAATCACAAGCATCTCTATTTACACATACAGTCTTTCTATTTCTTTGAGTTTTCGAGGGGCCACCCGCCAGTCGCTTTAAGGAGACAAATCCACAATATTAGTTGGACCAATGGCAAATGATGATGTGGGCATCACAGTTTGGAAAGGCGATGTAGACGATATACAACACCAAAGCATTTTGCCTTTCATCGAGATTATGAAGTTTTTGGTAGGACCAAGAGAGGAATCACACGATCACTCTTGTTGGAAAATTCTCAAAGCCAGCGATCCCATCATGAGAAAGTTTCGTCACCATTACCAATCACATGGTGACCACGAGGCATCGACACGAGTAATATCAATATCACAAGAGGGCTCTAATCAAATCACCAGCAAAAGGTAAAATAGTGAGGTCTTGAATTTCTGCTGTATATTGAAAAGTCCAGTACATCTCTCTGTCTAGTCTCTCGATACAATGCTTAGGCCCATTTTACGTTAGCAGAAGCAGAAGAGGATAATGCCAATGGAACGGAACAAACATGGGAATAAGGCAAGTGACGACGCCTATTTCCAGCCACTAAAAAAAGGTAGGGAAGGATGGGACAAGTCCTGCACGTCTTTTTATCCTAGGACAACTCACTCTGTGATTCACCATCATTTGTTCGGGACACATTTGCTCTTGATTCTATTGTGATTCGTCTCATGTCTCATGTTTCTCACGAATCACTGATATTTTCACAAAACCATCGACTTGAAACAGTCTTCCTCCCTGTTGACTAGTTAGAAAGGCAGTACTGAAGTAGCATACCAAATAGCGAAATGCCTATATTTTACTAATTAGCATCAAGCAGGGTATCCATTATTAGAAAAATCCTCTTAAGGTGTTTTGAAGTCGACAAAACGTTTTCATCAGTCTAGTCTGAAGACTTGCAGACTCTATTAACAAAGTCTGAAGACCTCCAGACTCAAGTTTCAAAGTCTTCTCTCATGGACAGTTTCCAAACCGACGAAGTTAAAATTCTATCCTGATTAATTCAAGTATGGTTTTGATTCTGACGGTTAAGGAATTTCTCACGACTGGATTTAGCACTTCAAGATCTTTTATTCGTATTCGAATAATCTAGATTCTCTAGATCCGCAATTTATACTTAGAAGGTTCTACTTATGGAAACCGAGATCCTGATTGTATGGGCGAGCAGGATTAATGAGCTATCGTCATTTTCCTTGAGGAGCTCGAGATCTCTTTAATTGATTCTGTCCAACGGGTTGATTGGAATAACTTCTTTGGAATGTGCCAACGGTAATGAAGGCATGAAAAAGTATTTAAGGGAGACGCTCAAGTTGTTCAAAAGTGCCCAATAGAAGAATTTCAAAGTCTGAATCTTTTTGTTCTTTTGTAATCTTATTCTTCGAGCTATACTTGTAATCAAAAGAGAGACTGAATTTTGGTGAGATCTTGAGGAAGTGTAGTAGAGTCTCTACACTGTGGAATCAATGGCGTGAGACTATAAATTCTCTTTTTGATTCTTGAAATGAAATCCAGGTAGTGGGCTGTACGTGCGGGAGAGTAGACGTAGGCTTGGCCTAAGCAACCACTATAAACTTGGAGTCTTGATTATCTATCTCTAATCTTTTTACTTTACATTGCATCCTCATACGTCGATTATTGTTTTCAATCTCTTAGTCCATCATTCAGTAAAAAGTCTATATATTCTGTTACGTTTTATAAAATCATCTTAATCACCTATTTACCCCCCCTCTAGGTGCTCATACTAGTTCTATCATCCATGAGCTAACCATTTAGAGATTTTTTTCACAATTTTTAATGTAGGTTGAATTGTTATCTCTATGTTTAACTTTTACTATAAACAGAAGAGGTGATATCACCCTCTTTGTATAGTATGAAGTTTCAATTGTATGTGCCCGTTTTATTGACTCAGTTATCTGTTTTTACTCTATTTCTTCCCTCCAAAATTTCTGCCCTAAAAAGACTCTTTATGCAGCTCCTTACATATAGTCTTTCTATTTCTTTTGAGTTTCTGATAGGGCACTTGCTAGTCGTTTCAAGGAAACAACTTGGCCAGAAATGATTAAATTGGCACAACGTAAAAATGTTTAGGACTTAATTAACATAAAAAAAAGTTTATGATTAAATTGGCATAAATATAAAAGATTTAGGATTTTTTTTAACACTTTTCCACGGCCGTGGACACCCCCGCACTACCACATGCAATGATCGAAGGTCCTGATGTTTCGAAAGCTATACGTATACCTTTGAAAAGCTATGTCAGTCCTTTTTTTTTTTTACTCCATTTCCTTTGAAAAGTCTAACTTCTATTAACATAAAAATTGTGGTCCAAATGCAATATTTTTAACGTAAATTGGACAAAAGTATTGTTGTCCTCTGAATCAATTAACTTTACTTTTCTTTTCCCATCACAATTAATTAACTCATCTCACATCCTTAATTAAACCTATGGTTATATATTGATCCAAAATGGATATACCGAGTTAGTTTTCCTTATCACTAAATCAAGAGGGTTTGGACTTTAATCAGCTCAATGGTGAGGCTAGATAAATAAATAAATTATTTTCCTTTTAGTATTCTTGCACCGGCGGTCAGAGGACCCCTACGCTTATCCTAATCTAGCCGAGACTTTATGCCCTTATGCCCAGTCGAATTTACTTCGACTCGTAACTTTCGGTAGGGATTTAAGTTATTTTCTCTTCTAATGGGAGTAGTTTCTTTAATTGGGGCACAAATTCGAAATTATATAAAACTGAAACTACGAGATTCAATTTAGGAATTGCTAAGGTGAGAACCTGCGGGGATTAATAATTTAGGGTATTATAGGATTTAATAGAACTCAATTCCGGCTTATAGTTTGTGCAAAACAAATTTTTGAAGTTTTATGTGTGTACTCAACCAGCAGATTTTCGACCAAATTTCATCAGTTGTCGACTTAATTTTAAAACAACCAAGTTACGGGTCTTCTACAATCGGGGGGCCTAAACAGTTTTCTATGCTTGGACAAATCACGTTGTGATCCATTATTTGTTCTAGACAAGTTTCTCTCAATTCTCTTGTAATTCGCCATATCTCATCTTTTTCATGGATTATCAAAATTTTCACTAAATTATTGACTCAAGATACTCGTCCTCCCCATTGACTAGTATCTTTTACAAATCAATATGAAAAGAGCACATCAAGCAGGGCATCCACAAGCTGAACATTTAGAGATTTAGAGATTTTTTTCCTCAAATTTTAACGTAGATCAAACTGTTATCTCTGTGTTTAACTTTACCGTTAACATAAGAGTGTGACATCACTCTGTTTATACAGTACGAAGTATCAAGAGAGTGCGCGCGTATTTTATTGACTCTATTATCTATTTTACTTTATTTCTTCCCTCAAAATTTCTGCCCAAAAGACCTTTCTTAAGCATCTCTATACGTACATTCTATTTCTTTGAGTTTTGACACGTCGCCCACCAGTTGCTTTAAGGAGACAAACTAGGCCGACGACGACCGTTGACTGACCATAACGTGGGCGGCATGCAATACAAATTATGCTCCGCTCGTTTCACTCAAAATTATTTTCAAAAATATTTTTTAAACTTTTCAATATTCATTTAATAAAAAATGAATTAATCAAGGAAAACGCAATCCGCTATTGAAAAAAAAAAAAAAAACACATTTAAAAGTGGAGAAAATATTTTTCACTTTTCAAAAGTGGAAAACATTTTCCATACTTACTTTTTCACCCAAAAAAAAAAAAACATTTTCCATAACTTCTTTCACCTCATTTTCTCTCACCAAACATATTTTCATTTATTTTTATGTTTTCTTCTGCTTTTTTTTTTTTTAAATTCAATATTTTATTTTTCCTTTTTTTCTTTTCTTTCTTTCATTTTCTTCTTCTTCCTTGGGCTTGGCTAGTCGCTGGCCAAGGCGGCCACTAACGACCCCAACTCGGGCATTGCCCTAAGGCGATGAGGCTTGAGTTCATCATATTCCAATAAGGTCGAGCCTCGCCAAAGCTAGCGAAGCTAAGCTCACCCAAGGCTGGCGAACTCAGGATTTGCTAGATCCAACAAACTAGGTGGGGCTTGGGCTTCGGGCCGAGCTCATTGGCCTAGGGCGAGACTCGACCTGGCTTGTGGCCGGTCACCACTGTCGCCGTGGCTAGCAACTAGCCAAGCCCAAGGAAGAAGAAGAAAAAGAAGAAAATGAAAGAACAAAAAGAAAAAAGAAAAAAAAAAGAAAGGAAAGGAAAATTTAAAAAAAAAATCAATTTTCATAAAAGTAAAATAATAAAAAATTATTAAAAATGAGTAAATGCATAAAAGATTTTCCTTACTAAACAATGGAAAATACTTTTGGTTCATTTTCAAATTTTAACCAAATATAAGAAAATATAGTTATTTCCTTGAAAGCTTCTTGGAAAACAATTTTTAGAAACGCCACATTTTCCACGAATCAAATGTAGCCCTAGATTATGACGATTTTGGCAAAAATTCGGCAGGTTAAAGAGACCTCTCTAATGTAGTCTCTCATTATACGTCTAGAGTGATAGGAAGAATTAATCATGTGATAGGAATATATTCGAGATCTTTCCTTTGGCCGGATGGAAAATGAATTCCAGTTAATTGCGGGTGACGTGTGTTTTGGTTCATTGGGTCTACTAGAACGAGCCTACAGATCTTTTCTCGTGAATGCATTTAAGAAATTCGATTTCCAATATAACTAGCTCTGATAAGAAAAGGAGCCAATAATTCTTCTTTTTAACAGAAAATGGCAGAAAAAAGGAAAGAAGCATGCAATGTGATATCACACAACAAGAATAATTAGTCTAGTCAAGGTGTTATATCTACATAAGAGAACGATAAAATGTTGACCAAAGTTTACAGAAATTTTTCTGCACTTTCTTCTCTATACCCAAAAAACCACGTTCACTTATATATACTTGTAAATTTTTTGGGGAGACAGGGATAGAGAGGGAAATGAACATAGTGCTCTTCCCTCTCATTGACAGCGGCTATCAAGAGCTCACGCCAGGTTTGAATGATTTAACGCGACAAATGACGATAAGGATGAGGTATAAGTGAATGGTCGAACAATGGCCACCCTGAATCAAAGAGACATTAACCTCGTCACCATCTCAAGAACTCCAGCGATTACCATGCGACGCTCCAACAACTTCACGTGCTTGCTCTTGTGTGTGATGTTCTTTCCGTATTGCTCAAGCCAAGACAACATAACAGAAGGCACGATGATCAAGTACCCGCAAACTCTCGTGTCTGCCGGCAAGGAGTTTGAGCTCGGCTTCTTCTCTCCAAATAGGAGCTCCGACTCCGGAAGGTATGTCGGAATATGGTATTACAGGTCAGACCCTCCGATTGTTGTTTGGGTGGCCAACCGGGACGCCCCGCTCATCGGCCTCAATGCATCATTCGGCCTCGTGGACGGTGACCTGCAGTTGTGCCACGAAGGACCAGCGATCCGGTTGACCAATGTCAAGGGTTCAAGCTCTTCAACTCTGGTTGTGAAGCTTCTTGATACAGGGAATCTAGTGCTGTTGGAAGACGACAGGAACGAGACGGTCCTGTGGCAGAGCTTCGATCACCCGACCGACACCTTCCTTCCTGGGATGCTGATGATCAACGACTTCAACTTGACTTCTTGGTTTAGCCAGGAAGACCCGAAACAGGGGACGTTCACGTTTCAGAAGGATCAAGAAAGTGGCAGTAGCGGGTACAGAGTAATCCAAGACCAGTCTCCTTACTGGAGAAGTGAGGTGTATGGCGAGTTCATACAAGCCGATGAGAACATAGATGAGATCTTTCTTTTGCTACCCAACGGTTCTCTGGGTTTAGCTTACGGTCGGTTGGTCATGAACCACGACGGCCATATTCAGTACTTCAGTTTGAAAAATGGGGCGGAGCCAGTCTGGTCCGAGCCAAAGGACAAGTGCAGCATGCTCAATGCGTGTGGCAAGTTTGAGAGCTGCAACATTATGAATGGTGACGAAACCATGTGCAGGTGCTTGCCAGGTTTCAAGCCGGCACCAGCGTTCCCCAGCGGGTGCCTCAGGAAGTCGTCAAAATGCTGCGGGAAGAACAACAACGGTGCTGATCATTTCTTGAGTCTGAAAATGATGAAGGCCGGGAAGCCAGACTTGCCGATTACGGTCGACAGCGAGGAGCAATGCAGGCAAAAGTGCCTGCGTGACTTCAGATGCCAGGCTTACTCGTTCAAGGATAATCAGAGCCGAGCGACAGAGAGAGGCCCCTGCAAATGCTACACTTGGTCAGACGATCTCGACAATATTCAGGAGTTTGCCCAAGATGGTCACGACCTCTATGTCCGGGTGCCGCTTTCAGACATAGGTTAATTTCCTTTTAGCCTGACCCTTTTTCCTTCTTGAGATCATTTGTGTTTATGGCATTTTGACTTGTCCTGTGACTTCTTTGTTTTAGCTATCTTTGGTGGCTTCTGGTTTGCCTTCTTTGATGAAGTTAGAAACTCGGCAATATTGTGTGCACTTACATTGTCATCTTCATTGCAAGCGTCTTCCAACCAAGTGTTCTAGTCCACCGGCATATGACAGACAATCGATGCTATCCCGATTTCATCTCTAAATGTTATATAAGGATAAGTATACTGAAAGTCCTAAAACTTGTCATAAAAGTGTAATTGAGTCATAAAATTTTCAAAAAAATGTAATAAAGTTCTATAACTTGTTACAAAAGTGCAATTGAGTCCTAGAACTTTCAAAAAATGTAATCAAATTCTAAAACTTGTTAAATTTTTCCGTTTGTCAAGATAGATGAAGTTAATGGAATGACTTAATTGTAACAACATGACTTGTTAAAGTCCTATAACTTGTTACAAAAGTGTAATTAACTCATAAAACTTTTAAAAAGTGTAATCAAGTTCTAAAACTTGTTAAGTTTTTCCGTTTGTCAAATTAGATGAAGTTAATGGAAGGACTTAATTGTATAAGGACTTGATTGCACTTTTTAAAATTTTAGAACTTAATTGACCTTTCATAATAAGTTTTAGGATTTCTGGTACACTTTTTCCTATTATTTATAAATAGAGTCCACTTGCAGGTGAATGTTTTTTTTTTTTTTTTGGTAAGACACTTGCAGGTGAATGTTGATATCCATTGATGCTGATTTTTGTATATTGTTGACTTTCATAGAATCTACTAGCAGGAGCTGTGGAACTTGTGGCACTAATTTAGTCCCCTATCCTTTAAGCACGGGACAAAGCTGTGGCGATCCACTATACTCTGCATTTAGCTGTGACAAAATAACTGCCCAGCTTTACTTTGAACTACCCATGGATCGCTACAGAATCACTAGTGTCAATCCAGAAGCTCGAACATTTACCATCCAAGTCAACGAAAGATTCAAATGCATAAATGAGGATCTAGAGAAAATCAGTCAGCAGCTTGAGCCCCGGCCATTTGCTGTGAGTAGCAGGTGTATTGGAGGACAGACTGATACCCCGGGAAGTGTCGTGGGGAGCGAAGTGAAAATTGTGTGGGATGATCCAAAGGAGCCACTCTGCAATTCATCCAAAGACTGCGATTGGCCAAACGCAACTTGCAATAGTTCATCAGATGGAACTACAAAGTGCCTCTGCGACTCAGGATTCAGTTGGAATTCTTCCAACGTCAGTTGTTCTCCGGGTGAGAATGTCGATCTTGACAATTGACCCACAACTTTAGCTACTCTATTCATGAAAAAACAAATTAGAAGATAATATAACCATTAGGTTTTAAAGGTCGCCATAATAGGAGATTCTGTCGTGCCCCCAAATTAATATTTTCTATCTCCATGGTTTATCATTTAGAGTACTGCTAGGATGAGTTGCTCCTCCTGCAAGTAGACTGACAAAACCCATACAGTGGACGTCTATATTTTCAGCATCAATCTGAAATTTATAATAGGTCAGCCAGAAGAGCTCAAAACCAGAACAGATACAGCTGTAGTTTGTCTCCCGCCAAAGATATGTTGACCCTGTCAAGGAGTCAATAATATCAGCCGGGGATTGTGACCATGCACTTGAAGTCCTCACATCTGTCCTTTTATCAAATTAGCGAGTCCATGTGTCTACAATTATTCGTTCACTTTTGTCCAAAATACAGTACTTACACTTTCTTTTCCTATAACGTTGAAGGAGGAGGATCCTCGCAGAAAAGACAGAAAGCGAAACCTGAATATATAGCTGCTCCTGCGGTTGCTGCAATTTTCATCCTTGTATTTGGTGGCTTATTTTACATGAGAAGGCAGCAGCATGGTAGTACACAAGATAATCACAAATAAAACACATACTACTTTTTATCTGTCATTATTAGATATACGATAATAAGATAGCAAACAATTAGTAACTAGAGTTGCACTTCAGGGAGCAGGGAAAGCACTCTAGAAATTCTTGACTTTCGTTTGCACGAGAGCGAGAAACGGATCAAAATGTGGATGGATTCATGCCAGTTCGAGGAGGAAGATAAGAAAGGCATAGAAGTGCCATTCTTTGACTTAGAAATTATTTTACAAGCGACAAATCACTTCTCAGACGAGAACAAACTTGGAAAAGGCGGGTTTGGGCCTGTTTACAAGGTAAATAAAATGATTTCTTCTTATACCATCTGGGGCTTTTGACAAGGCCACTGTGATGAAGTAATCCGTTTTTAACTTTGTTTCAGGCTACCTTTCCAAGAGGACAGGAAATTGCAGTAAAGAGACTATTGAGTGGATCGGGACCGGGCTTGAAGGAATTTAAGAATGAAGTCGTCTTGATTGCCAAATTGCAGCATCGAAATCTCGTCAGATTAGTAGGATATTGCGTCGAAGGAGATGAAAAAATGTTACTATATGAATACATGCCCAACAAAAGCTTAGATTCTTTCATATTTGGTAAGCACCTTATCTTGTGTTCCTGTTCCCTTGTATGCTCCAGGGCGTAGTTGTAATAGGTAGTAGCACTCCATAGTCTCCTCTCTTCATGAAGATTTTTAAGTCAGTTTGACGGAGTTAGATTAAAAGGCTTTTCTTCCTTCACAAATTAAAATAAAACCTTGCCAGATCGAACAAGGTGTTCCTTGCTAACTTGGGAGATACGCTTTGAGATTATCTTGGGAATTGCACGAGGAATGCTCTATCTCCACCAAGATTCAAGGCTGCGAATCATTCACAGAGATCTCAAGACGAGCAACATTTTACTCGATGAGGAGATGACTCCTAAAATTTCTGACTTTGGTCTAGCACGCATATTTGAGGCAAAACAAACTGAAGCAAGCACAAAAAGGGTGATTGGAACATAGTAAGTTTTTGTAGATGCACATACCATTTATTTTCGTCTGGATAAAGAATTCGTTTGACACTACACAAGGAACTCACTACATTATCACCTTTTAATATTTGCAATGAAACTTCAAGTATTCCGATTGTGGCTTAATTGACTTATTATGCTCTAATGCAGTGGATACATGTCTCCGGAGTATGCTCTAGATGGATTTTTTTCTTTCAAGTCCGATGTTTTCAGCTTTGGCGTTGTCATACTGGAGATCGTCAGCGGAAGACGTAACACATGCTTTTATCACTCTGAAGGAACACTGAGCCTTCTCACTCATGTGAATACAGTCCATTCTCTGCCCCTTTCTTCTATTTTTATCCACTTTTTGTGGCCCTTTTCTCCGAACGTACTGAAACTTCAATTGTGCAGGCATGGAAATTATGGAATGACAATAAAGCACTGGACTTGATGGATCAAGTGTTGCACGAAACTTGCAACAGAGATCAAGTCTTGAAATGCATAAACGTCGCGCTTTTATGTGTGCAAGATAACCCCAGTGATCGTCCCACGATGTCAAATGCGGTTCTCATGCTTAGTAGTGAAACTCCGACTCTTCCAACTCCGAAACCAGCTTTTGCATTTAGGATAGGCATCTCTACAACAGCTTCTACTTCCAGCAAATCAGAGTCAAATGCGGTGTTATCGACTACTCTGGAACAAGGACGGTAAACTTGGATCTTCCTGGAGTTCATTCCACATCTCAACTGTACCAGGCATTTGTTTAACTAGGAATGCCTCAATTTTTGCCCCATGATAGTCCTTTCTCCAACAAAATACACTTCTCTCTATGTTGATTGCCGGTGCTTCTCCTCGGCCTAAAGACTGCGATACTAACATCGCAAATCGGCTTCTTCATCCCAGGAGCAGCTTCTTTTCTTGTCATTTCTTGTACTGTTCATTCTTAAGAATAAGTTTTTTGTGCTAAAATTGAGTTGTGAAATTAATTCCCTTTTGGGTTATAGTCACCCTACCAAACTCAAAATCTACCACACTCTAGCATACTACTCAAAAATCTCACTTTTTGAATTGACTGAAATATTACTTTTTTATTTATCATTTAGATGTTAGTGTTATGTGTTAAAGATCTGTATATTCCATAGTAGTGTATGTTCGGTTGCCTTAAAAATTTGTTGCATAGCACATGTTTCTCAATATTCTCCTCAAGGGCGAGAAATCCTACTTTGCAAAGCAATAGATAATTACCTAATACCTTTGCACTCAATGAATCAAAATAACAAAATCAAACTAGCTAACATTAAAATGATATATTATGTTTTATTTACAGATATGGTATTTCTTATTAGTTGAACTATCTCATAATAGTACGAGAAAAGATTCGAATGATGATGACTTACTTAAAGATAAATTACAATTTAACAAGAAGAAAAGTAATTTATTTAGGCAATGTATAAATTAACTTCATTAAAAATTGGATTCATGTTACTTATATAATAAAATGTATTAACAATAAAAATATCAAGCAAATATTTGTTTTAATACACAAATTAATTGGAAATATTGAATGTTCGTTGGAGTTATTGAATTAGACCGCTTCCTCAGCTGTGCTCCAAATACTGAGGGAGCAGAGCAGATCACTCTTCGAAGTCATAATCATGTTCGGATACATCGATAGCTATCAAGGTAAACTCTCTCTCTCTCTGGCACACTTAGGAATTAGTAGTAGATGGAAAGCTCCTACCACTGTTCTTGTCGAAAACTGCCAGCACGGGCCTAAGCATGGAGACATTCTGCATAAATGGCAAATCTCGCGAATCATTTGCTTTCGCTTTCCCTTTTCACAGATAAGATTAGTCCTTTTATGCACTAACATGGAGCGGCTGGTGGTTCTAAATGAAGCCGGAGGCGAATGTCTGCTGCTTGATAAGACAACCAATCAGACTCAATTCGGGCGAAAGACTTGTAATGGGACCTCACCATAACTTTCCTTGCCAAAAGTCCCTTTTCTCATAAGAAGATTATGAAGCTTTAACAGGAAAGCATGGCTATGACTTTCCCTTGCAAGATAAACCTTAGAGCTGATAGCACTTGGTTATCAGTTGCCGAAAAAGAGTGCATAAAGGGGTCTCGACTGCAATTTTCTTGATCACTGATTCATATGTTCTGTTACTCAAAAATATAGCGTTAAAGCTCCGTTCGTTTCACTGGAAAATAATTTTCGGGAAAACGTTTTCTGATTTTCCGGCGTTCGTTTTACGGAAAATAAATTTCTTGGGAAAATATTTTCCATCAGAGGAAAAAAGTTTTCTAAAGTAGGGGGAAAATATTTTGCACTTTTGAAAAGTGGAAAACATTTTCCTCACTTGATCTCTCTTATCTCACACCTCTACAAATCATCACTTCCTCCTCCCCTTTCTTCTTCTTCTTTTCTTTTTTTATTCGAATTATTTTTTAATTTTCTTTTTCTTTTTTAATTCGAATTATTTTTAATTTCTTTTTTTCTTTTATTTTAATTTTCTTTTTTTTTCTTTTATTTGTTTCTCATATTCTTCTTTCTTTGGCTAGTCGTCGAACCACTCAAGCTCGTCGATCTCAAACTCGCGCTGTCGATCCGGCGAGCCTCGAGCTTGACGCTCACACTTGCCAACTGGTGAGCAGAAAATATTTTCCTTACCGAACACCGAAAAATATTTTTCGAAACATTTTCGGTTTTAGCCGAACACCGAAAATATTATCATTTTCCTGAAAATGACTTTAAAAATATTTTCCGGAAATGGCCAATTTTTCGCGAAACAAACTACCCTAAAGTGAACTTTACATGAGTCATCTGATATGCAAAGGGGACCAAGCGAATCCGAAACAATCCATAAGGATACCTAACAAAAGGAAATTTTAGCATTAGAAGCCGCCTTGGAGAATTCCACGATTCGGGATCTGATTTTCTTTTTAAGAATAGAATCTTTGACCTTGCCAGCCTCTAACCACAGGATCATCTTGTTCAAGGACTTCCCATGCCTGAGCAGAAACTTCGTGAGGCTCACTTCCTCCTCGCAATCCAAAAGCCCCGTTATCTTCACAACGTTCAGGTGATCAAGAAAGGATCCTACGGCTTTACTGTGGATTTCCCACTGCTTCTCTTCCTCAGAGACAGACACATCCCATAAGTGTGCCAACTTTCCATTCAATTGCTGAAAGAAGGGGTAAAATGCAGAGTTTAGTCGAAGAACTATATAATCATCCTAGGACAAAAATTCTGCACAAAGTCCAACGCTGCAGGAACAATCATTAATCATCAGGTGTGCATAAATGGTACCACATTCTTGCGCATGTTGTGGTCCGGAACCAACTTGATATGGAGACATTCCACGAATGGAGCGTTCATGAACAGAGAAACTAGCCGTGGGATATAGGCTCTGCCGGTAAAGGTAGAAAGCTCCAAATGGGCAAGGTTTTCAAATGGCCGCAGAACTTCTAAGCCGTCCATGTTTCCTAGAATCTGGAACAGTTGTGTGTGCACCGCAACATCATAAATTGCATTAAAGCTACTTATAATTGCATAAAAGTGCAACTATTAGACCCCGTGTAAATCACATATTAGTAGTTGACGAAACAAATAATGGATTCTAATTAAAGACAACGCTGTCCATTTCATCATCCTAGAAACTTCTATCCAATGACTTTGTCGACCACTACACCCCGAGAAATGCCGATGCACAGAGAGAGGACCAACCTTGATGGATAGTGAGTCCATTCGCAAGGACCGAGCATGAGATATCCTGGACAAGAATCTCAATAAACTCCTGGCCGGCTTTTCATCAATGTCCTCGACCTTGATGCTCAAAAAACCAAGGGAAACCCTAATAGCGGGATTCGAGTTATGCACGCAACAATGATCGGGAACATCGCTGCCTTCCCAATCAAGAACATCTAGTCGAGGCGCATAGATGTTCAACACGCACTTATGCCTTCCTCTAGGAAAACAACCCGACACTCTTAATCTCTCCAATTTTGGACCGCGAACTTCCAAGAAATTCATCTTGGAACAATTCTTTACTACTACACTCTCCAAAGCCCCACACTTTATGCTGATCTTCTCCAATCCCAAACACCTCGAAAGGCTCAACTTCCGGAGTGCAGGAAATGAGGATTCCGTGAACAAATCCAAGAGAAAGGGTTGGTTATATAGGATCACCCCCGAGAGGTGCAACTTCCACAGTGACCGGAAACCGTTCTTCATCGTTGACAGCGGTGGCAACCGGAACCCTGGGAACCGCGACACGAACCTGAAGGCCTGCAGGTGCTCGCTCGTCGCGATGCGCTTTGGCAGATTGAAGTAGTCCTTAGTTGCCACCTCGATGTCGAGGGCTTTCACCTTGTGCCTGAAGGCATCACGCATCAGGTTGTTCAGGCGTGTGAAGCTCAAGTATGCACAGAACCTGAGAAGTCTCAGGCCATCCCTGGGCTGCGGTGATCGGCTGCGGTGTCTCAGGACCTGCCTGATGAAATCCTGCTCAGGGTCGACGATGTAGAGGAACTTCAGGAACCCTTGAGGGAACTCAAGGTTCGGGCGGTTGGACATTATCAGCTTCTCGAGGGCGGATATGCCTCGGTCTGATGATTCAATGGTCGTGAAGTCGAGATCTGGCAAGGAGCGCCAGAGAGCAGCCCAACGTTTCGACACGAGGCTTGTCCTCGCAATGGACTTGATGGGCAAGAACGTGAAGATGTGGCGAAGAACATCATCAGGAAGATCACTGATCTGACGACGATGACGAGTTGGCAGACCTGAGGATGCATCGTGATCTCCAGTTCCGTCTTGAAGAAGCGAGAGCCTTCTTCTCTTGGCCGATCTGGTCTCCATGGTTCTGAAACGTGATGGAGCATGTGTCTGTTATACCAGTGGTGAGATATTGTCGTGAGATAGTTATGCTAGGGTTTGAACTTTTCAATGAGTGATGATAATGCCCTGAGCAACGGCCACTAGAGTATATATTAAGATCCTCTCAAACTCTGAGAGCAAGCAATAATCTTCATGGGCAGTTCCTTTGATACAGTGAGGTATACGTACGTATACGTATCTTAGGTATAAAATGTTGGGATACAGAATATATTCTGTACGCCAATCAAATGAGGTGAAAGGGGATACACATAGATGTTCTAGATTTGCAACCTTGACAACTAAATCACGCATACAAATTGTAAAAATCGCTGTGATTTTACACGGCAAAAATGCTCTCATTGAAGATAAAATAATTTGTGCATTAGGGTGTAACCCACCAATCACATATTAACAATATGATATGCATAATCAATGCATAACCAATTAACGTTGAAGTAATCGATTAACGTTTGGCATGTGAGAGTGAGAGAGCGATAACAGCAATGTTACCGAAATTTTATGGTGAAAATCAGCTCTTTCAACACAACCTACTTATAAGACATGTAATTGTGATTAAGCATGTTAGATTAGGGGTGAGCATCTGTTTAGGGTCAATCCTGGACCAACCCTGGACCAACCCTGCACAGCAAGACACAAGGCATAATTATTTTTGGATTAGTGATTTGTCATTTGTTGGTTTATATCTCTTATTTGATTTGAATTTCAAGAAATTCACAGAGAGAAAGAATACAAGGATTTTATGTCCTATTGAGTTTGAATCGAAAAGCACAACATATTAGAGAAAATGTTCTCAACAGTACTATATCATATCCAACTTTTCATTTGAGATTAAGGGTGGGATAATAGATTTGAAACTTGAACAACCATATTAATCGATTGGATTAGTTGGATCAAATTAGCATTCTACATATCAAATTTAAAATGGATTTGATAGTTGTTTAAATCAAAGTGGGTGTTGGTCAAAATACAAATTATGGATAGATAATCTTAAAGTTAATAAAACGAAGCGATCACGAAGATTAAAAGTCATTCTCATCATCTCTATTAATTTTGGATGGACAGACGAGCACTCTGGTTTTTTGTAAAGCTTTTGCCGAGAAGTTCTGGAAAATTAATAGAGTTAATGGGATCTAGACTATCAAGAACTCAATCAAAATTTTGACCATCAAAACCTCATTAAATAATAAGGTTATCAAGATCTCGACCATCTATGATTTGAGATCAAGCTTTTGAGGTCCTCACGTTCACGAAAAGAAATAAAAAAAATGTGCAATCATATTTGACATCAAGCCACTAAAGCTCTTATATTGTGCTAACGTGAATAAACTCTCGAATCGTGTCGAAATAAAGAAAAAAAAAAAAAAGAAAAGCAAAAAGTTTCGTGCGATAAAAGATGACACCGTCAAGGCCGTTAAATTGTCTTTTCATCTCTAAAGGAAAAGAATCAGAGAAATTCTTTATTTCGTTGGGAAATTTGCATATTTGTTACATTGCTTTCTATTCTTATTTTATACTGCGGACTTAGTTGTTTATAATCTTATGGAATGATATAAACGTCAGCAAAATCGCTTTAACCAATGAAAGAATAGAATAAATTATATACAACTTTAAATTAAAAGTAAAGAAAAGCAGCTTAGCAAGGAATATACAAAAGTGGAACAAACTAAATATATATGCATTATATATAACTCACTATATTTCATATAATTAGATACAGTCCCAACAAAGTTACGTTGAAAAGAGAAATTCACTTAATTTAGTATTTTAAATATGTAGATAAGAACACGGTTCATCAACTTTAATTCAGCACAGCTTCTATCTTTTTTCATCTGCACATTTATATATTCGAAGTTTCAAATTGATAAAATTGATAAGGAGAAAATATATATGAATATATTCTTCTACAATACTATAAAATTGATTTTATATATAGTATAGACAGAATCAATCAATAGCACAATTTAATTTGACGTCTCAAAATTTGTTCGTATTGGCTCTTTTCCCCCTACGTGAGTCTCAAATGGGACCTGCTTATTTCCCCCTTCTAAATGAAAACGTTATTCACAAGGCAAAAATATTCTAAGATTTTTGAATTTGGTGCTCCACATGTTTATGAAAATATTTTCGATAATCCGATTACTTGGTATTTTATTGAAATCTATTACCCATGATCGAACCCTTATCACCTGGGAAAAAAAGTCAAAACGGTTAAAGAAATGTATGTCGCGCATATGCTAATTTCAAATAAGATAACTACTAAGACTTTTGGAATTGTAGCTAATCATATTTTGTGCAAGAGCTTTCTGACTGCTCTTGAACAAAATTTCAATCTACCACGCGAAAAATTTAACGATTCACACGTTGCTCGATCTGATTGCTCACGTTCATATGGACATTTTTTGGGTGTCGGTAACAATTGCGAAAATTTTAAAGAGCACAAAATCAATCACACACATGATTGAGATCCTGTCAATATAATGATTATGAGAGTTAATATCACAAAAAATCCTAAATAATTACATATGTGATAAATTAACTCAAGATTAATTTTTGCCATAAAAAATTTCAAACTAGTATACATTTAATAAATTTTTCCTAGGCTAATTTTTTTATCATAAAAATCTAAACTTATACATTTGTGGCAAATTTATCATTTGTTAATTTTCATTAAATTGGATTAATACCACAAAAAATAAAAATAAAAACTAATACACATGTGACAAACGATGGGTAAAATCTTAAATTGGTACACCCATTAACTTTGTCACATGTTATCTAATTCAACAATTTGACAAGTAAAATTTAATAAAAACTAATAAAGTTAAAATTGTTATAAGTGTACTAATTTGAAGTTGTTAAATTTATCATGACTATATTAGTTTGGGATTTTCGTGGTATCAACTAGGGGTGTGTAAAAAAAACAAGGAGCCAGATCAAATCGGCCCAGAATCACTGGTTCCCATGGGAATCAATTCGGTTTCTAGTTCCAATTTACTAAATCCGATAAGTATCAATTCGGTTCCCAGTTTTAGGCGTGAAAATCGCCTATCCACCCACTCGAACCTAAACGATACATACATATATATTTAAAAAAAGAATTCCAATTCAATTATTTAATTAATTTTTAATTTTTTGACAAATATAAATGTACATATATATTTGTAGTATTGGATATTATTGATTAATTTTGTCGAAGTAAGGATCCTTTCAGGAAGTGATTGGTCTGCCCGGAAAAGGGGGTTAAACTCCAGTTCTTCCACTTTCATTCATTGATTCACTCCTTCTTCAGATGAGATAGAAGTATCTCTATCTCACAACAAGCTAGGAAATTAACAAACGCCCCATTTTGAAATCTGGGGAGGG
Organism: Eucalyptus marginata; assembly: GCA_014182565.1. NCBI lineage: Eukaryota > Viridiplantae > Streptophyta > Magnoliopsida > Myrtales > Myrtaceae > Eucalyptus > Eucalyptus marginata. Next base: position 26,648,966 of record CM024585.1, on the reverse strand, counting down.
GGATCAAGATCAAGAAGTTATCGAAATTTTTTCTTTAAGAATTTATTTGATTCAAGGAACAAATCTTTGGGGTGTAATAATATTAACACTCCACTTTTTATTCATTCTAACAATCCATTTACTTGCTTTCTCAATCAAAACAAAATAAACAAATAAAGATGATGGAAGAGATCAATTGGAGATGTCCGTAAATATTGCAACATTTTGTCGTCATGTTACAAAATAAGAGCTAATAGCGTGTTTTAAGAGCATAATTAGGTTTTTCCTTTGTCATCCCGTAATTAAATTAGATTGATGTTGAGAAAAGATGGATTAAACAATTAATGTTTTTACTTCTATGAAGGTTAGGATTTCTAACGTAGAGTTTAATTCTCCACGTGTTTCGAGAAACCCTAAGAAGACCACACCATGATCTTTGGAGAAATTAAGTTCCTAACTGAGTATTGTTGATTCATTTTGCCCTATAGTTTTCAATCCTTAATCAAAATCACTGACTCATAATTCAATTTGGATTTAAGGCCGAAAAAGTGTTAGTGCTTTACATAGAAATTAGGTTTATTATGATATTAATTGATAAATACAATTTTGTAGAATTTGGAGATCGGTTCCACGGACCTATTTAATAATTGGACCACGGTCCAATTCTCGAGTGAGGTACCATTCTCAAGTGGGTCTATAAAATCAATGTGCGATTTTCAATTCTAATTTTTCGGAATCGATCTTTAGTTCTCGCTCATCCGGATTTTGCTCACCCCTAGTATTAACCTTGATTATGAGCAGAGAGACTTAAAATTCGAAGTACTTAATGTAAATGGTGAAAAATTAAAAGCGACTAAAAAACTGGGTTCGCATGAAGACGCATTTCCTCGAACAGCTCAGCTGCAACATCATCATCATCTCTTCTCTCTCCATCTCTATGGGCGTGAAGAAGATGCAGAGGGCTCGCCCCGCCGCTCCACGACTGCAACATCCCCACTGAAGAACGATGGACAGGCACGTCCAGGCGTTCCTCAACAAGCTCTCCCTCGCCTCCGTCGCCGTCGCCACCTTCACCCTCCTCCTCCTCTTCCTCCGGCCGCCCCCGCAGACCTGCCTCCCCCACCGCCGCCGCCCGCCACCGCTTCCCCAGGTCCTCCTGCGACGCCGCCGCCCGCCGCGAGTTCCTCCCCCTCGACAAGAAGAACAAGCGCCTCTGGTCCTCCCGCGCCTTCCGCGGCCAGGTCCTCTCCTACCGGACCTTCTTCGTCTCGATCCGCGACCTGGGCCTCCTCCGCAACGACTCCAAGGTCCTCTGCGTCTCCGCCGGGGCCGGCCACGAGGTCATGGCGCTGTCCGAGTCCGGGGTCGCCGACGTCACCGGGGTCGAATTGATCGACTCGCCGCCGCTGGTAAGCCGCGCCGATCCGCACAATTTGCCCTTCTTCGATGGGGTTTTCGATTTGGCGTTCAGCGGGCATCTGGAGGAGGCTCTGTTCCCGTCGCGGTTCGCGGCGGAGATGGAGAGGACGGTGAGGGTGGGCGGGGCTTGCGTGGTGGTCGTGGCGGAGTGCGGGGACGCGGAGGTGGAGGAGATTGTGGCATTGTTTAGGAAGTCGATATTTTTGGGTGCTGCTAATGTTACTTTGATTGGATTGAAGATGACTAGAATCGTAATGAGAGTTAAAGCTGCTTCCTGATCATTTTGTTGTGCCTGTTGCTTCATCATCTGTGTCGATTTAGATGATTTGTTGGGCATGTTTCCTATCTTTTTCACCTTCCCTCTTTCTTGATTAAGAGTCTCTTCAATTGAAAATCATCAAAGTAGTAAATCTGTTGCCAATTGAAACTTCAGTTGGGACAAGTTAGTTTTTTTGGTGGGGATGAAAGCACCTTGCCGCCATTAGACTCGTGGACGGTTTGTCTTTGGTAATCAAAGATTGTCCAAAGAAAAAATGGGAGAAACTGTTCGTTCAAACCTAAGCAAGATCGATGGGATGACATGAGGTGTGCCTATAGTACTAATCCAAGTAATAACACCATGATTGAATGGCGACCGAATTGTTTGTTTTTTTCTTTTGGGCTTTTGCCTCTCATTTGTGACCTGCTGCCATAAAGTGTAGCAACTCCTTATAGTCTGGGTGAACTGGTTTCAATTCTAGAGTGTAGCAACTTCTGGCTGTCTAGGTGGAACTGGTTTGAAGTGTGGAGTATAGTAATTCTGTTGGATCTGGAATCTTAATATTTGATGGTGTGGTTAGGATTTGTACACTAGCGGAGGTTCATAGCTATCTTCCTCAGAGTAAATTTACTGTTCACCGTTCAGGATTATGCATTAGATCACTAATGTTCCTGTAGATGGTTGTAGCCTTAGTGTGAGAATTTGTTCGTTCCTTGTCGGATCCTTTGCCAACTGCTCTAATGTATGATTAAAACTTTGCGTGAGAACTGTGATAATCCTGGTAGCTTTTTATCATCAGAAAACTGTGTGATTTCTGCTTCCATGCCTTTTGCACCAACAACTTACTTTATGCGAAGTTCAGTTCTGCAGGTTGCACTTGTGTGTATCCTGATGAACTAAAACAAGAGGGATGATCGAAATAACTACTGATGATGATGTATGTTCTTCTCTGCATTCCCATCTGCTTACCCGTTGGCTGTTGGCTTGCCAAGCAATGTCATCCTGAAAGATAACTTGTTTAACGTTCTCAACTTCTTCCCTCTCGGATAATGTCGATGATGGTGAAACCCAGTTTTAGTGGTTAAAATGATTTTTTGCTCCTGTGGTTACTTAAGGATTTTCATGCTGGAAAAGGGGTAGGCCTCACTATTTAGTACTTTGATGTGTCGTGCCAGTGAGGATACTGGTTGATCTCTTTTCATGACGGCATATTTTTCCCTCAAAAATATTGTTCTCCTGACTTTCCTATCAGACATGTTCTCTTTTGAAATTGCAAATGGAGGGATCACGGAGTTTTCTTTCTCCTGTCTTTAGTTTGTGCATCAGTATGCTAGTACTTACAGATCAAACCACTTATCACCTCGCAGTTGATTCCTGAAGGGCTTAATGGAAGTTTTGGAGTTTGTTATTTATCTTTGCAGACCTGCATTTTCTGTAATCCAATCAACTGCTCTTAACTTATTCTCTTCTTGAATTCAAGATCTCTCTTTCTTAATCAGATCTCTACTATGAGGTCATTCTTTCATTTATTGACTAATTCCTTTTTTTTTTCCCAAGTGACATGGTGGTTTTAATGGCCACTTTATGCTGCTACCACGGTCATTTTGTTTGACCTATTCATTAGATCTTACTAAAAACAGAGCTGGATCTGTGGATTGGACTTAAAATTTTTCTCATTTAAGGTTTTCTTGTCATAATATGTGATTAAGTTAGCCAATTCATTAGCTGAAAGATGTATATGCTGGTTTGAAAGTAGGTTGGAATCTCTCTGCCCACTCTTCCTGTTATCCTCAGTTCTGTAGGTGTCGGATCAACAGAAAATGGGTCGCTAGGTAAATGTGAACTTTGTATTTCATTTCATCAAATAGATCCTGCGACGTGTTCAACTCAAGAAAGTGAGCACACAGAGCAACATATGCAAAGTGAGAACCAAAGTCAGTACATGAGCAAAATGAACTTGTATAGCAAATGTTCTGTAAGCACCATCGAATTTGATTTCTACCATCAACAGCAATCAACCGGAAGTCTACTGTCACCACCACTTTCTTGAATTTTCTGCTTCTGCTATTTCCAATGCTCTAGCTATTCCATGGATCACGAAATTTCTCGATTTGTAAATATCTGGCGCTCCAATCTCTAATCCGTTAATGGCCACTCTAGTTCTTTGGTTCCTATCGATGCTACAAGAAGCATCTTTTCTGCCAATCTCAAGATCCCTACCAGGAACAAGCGTCCTAAGAGACGCTCTGTCGGGCAATCTCGCGAGTTCTTCGTGTGTGTACTTGTGGGGCAAGATGTGGAACCTAACCATCCTCTCAAGAATTGCGGAGTTCGAAGTTACGAACCCAAAATCAGCTGGTGCAAAGACCGTCACCGAAGCCAAGTCCGCATTGTCGTCAAGAATACCATCAAGAACAGACTGCAAACCAATTGCAAAGGAAACGAATCCACTGGAGCTCAGCGATCGGATTACTCGACCCCAATCGACAAGACTGCGCTCCTTCCCAACCACTGACAACGATCTAGGATCACGGTTGCGTTTGGACGACTCGACCAAACACAATTCCTGTTCTTTGTGCAGTAGTGGCTGAAGAACTCCATGAATCGCGAGTCTCTCTCCAAGAAAAACATTAGGATGTGTTATCACGACCCCATTGATCTCAACAAGTCTATGTTCGGCATCGCTTCTGGTAACCGTGACGTTCTTCTTAGCAAGCAATGTGGGCAAGCAGCTTCCTCGGGGCATCTTCAGGAGATCGTCCACCGAGAGCTTCAATGGGGAGGTGTGGTACCGAAGGACTTCTTCCATGAGCCATGGAGACGAAGAGAGGTTGGCCATGAACAAGTCCTTGATCACGAAGATGGTCGCCCTAGGAGAAGAAAAGAACAGCTCAGGAGCGATGGGGAGGAGTGCCGCCATCGCGGTGAACCCGGCTCTTCCGAGAGCTCTTGAGGCGTTCAGCGGGACTTGGTGCAAACCGGGGCTGCTCGAGGGAGCGGCCAGACTCTCGTTGGTCGAGTGAAGCGATGAGGAGATGGCCATGAAGGCCAAGACTGCCGAGCCGACGGAGTAGATTGGCAAGCGCCACCCCGAACAAGAAGCCATTGATGCTGACGGGAGGAGAAACGCAGTCTTCTTTGTATTTGAGAGTTAACCGAATGTAGTGAGGCCGATTCTTTTCAAAGCACAAGATTATGGAATTAGTTTTCGGTAACTCTTTGTGTTTCTCTCATAACTGACGAGGGGCAACAGGTCAAAGAGGTTTGTATATTTCTTGAAAAAGTAGCGAAGCCTCTCCAAGAAATTATTGTTATTATTCTCATTATGAGCAAGGATCATGACCAAATTAAAACTTCATTCGTTTCACTAAAAACGAATGATTTGAGAAACATTTTTATAAAAATCATTGATTATATTACTTGAAATTATTAATCATTAAAAATATTTACATTATCGATAACAATTTATATCTAAATATTTTCGTAGATGATAAAAATATTTTTTGTTCATTCATTTTGGTGAGCGATACAAGCAATCTTTTTAAAGTTAATATTTTCTAAATCATTCATTTTTCGTAAAACAAATGCATTATAAATCACAATGTATTTGCACAAGTGACGTAGCCATAATTCAAAAGTTAGAAAATTTATTTTTGCTCGGGGACAGAGGAAAAAAAGATCATGAGGTTTGCACGTGACCAAATTAAATCACATTGTATGCATAATTGTGATAGATAGACCCCAAGATGACAGGAGGACATCTCCGAAATTTAGTTTATGCGCAAAAATCAAGATAAAAAATTGATTCTATAGAGCACATTCGAAAAGTGGCGACTAAACCCTCAATTTTTAGCAATTTCAATGGTGGAGTGGATCTATAATTTGCAGCTCTTTTTGGGTAACTTAGAAAATAGAGTTTATTGCTAAGATGACTTACAATGGTTCGTTTCGGCCATCTAACTTTCGATGGTTCGAACACACAAACGAACGGGCTCTAGGCAAATTGATTAATTATCACAGGAGTTGAGGGAAAAAAAATTAAATACACCAAATTGTAATCATCTCGTTTCCATTTATTTTAATGTTCACTTATAATCCTCCACATTATTTAGCCTTTATCTCAGCAATTTACAAATACAGATTAAAAGTACGAGATTATTGAGCAAAACCGACTTGATATATTACCAAGCCCACAAATTATGAGTTATTTCCTTCCCCATCCGACTATTGTCAATCCATTCGAACTTCGTTTAAGCCTCTTGCAGATCTAGATCTCGACAGATCTCGACATCCTTGGATGTAAAACACCTAAAGAATATTCCCTCTTTCTGGGGAAAATAAATGGACAAAGGCGTGTGGAGACTGACACATTAATTATGTAAAATGTAATTTTGTCAACCCGCCCAATGGTATATCTATTGGATAAGTGGGGCAGCCCTTAATTGGAATCTTCTGGCTCCTATGGTGAGGAACCCTGAAAACAGTTAAGATCCATGGAGTACCCCCGTTTCCAGGGGGTATAAATTACGTGCTATTTCCTTTACCCATCCAACCATTATCAGTCCCTGATGCGATTGATTGCGCCATTCACGGAAAAGGAGTTGACTCCTTACCGCATCGAAGGACGATCTGCCCTTTTCCTATTTTCTCCGGGGAAGAAGGATCGAGCCGTTCGCTGCCCTCCCCCATCGAGGGTCGCTGCCAAAGCCAGTGGGTCAAAATCTCAAAAAGCCGAAGGACCCCTCCGCTTTGCTTCTCTACAGCTACTTCCATTTGATCTTTGGCGCATTCGTGCTTCTACTTTGCTTTTACTTCACGTCAAGAAATTGCCATTTCATGATGATAATGATAATAAAGTGTCCGATTAAAGCGAGTCGCGCGCATTTGAATGATGAAAGCGAAATCGACATCTCGAGCAGGGCTCATCCGACCGATATGGTCTGATCGAAATTTCATGAACAACACATCCATTCGTTCACAAACTGATCATCAAAGAATTTAATTAATCGAAAGCATATACAGATTTCTTCCACCCCGTAAACTGTCGCTATGCTAAGCTTTGTTCTCCTAAACCGCTATGCTTTTTTTTAACTGCTCACACACAAAAAGGAACTCAGCGTTGAGCAAACTCAACGAGCTGCGCCGTCTCTCTTCCGGGTGACTCTGATGTAGCAGAACACCGCGGCGAAAATGGCCGTCACCAGGCCTCCGATGATGACCCCTCCGCCAGCCACGGACTTACCCGAGGACCTGTGCTTCGTCACCGTCGTAGCAGCGGTCTCTGCTCCCACCGGCGCTTCAGCCACCGCCGCCGCCGGGGACCGTTCCTTGTCTTCCGACGCCTCGGCGACGCTAGAGGCAGGCTCGGCCGCGGCTTCCGTGACCAGTTTGCGCGATCGGATTGCAGCTCGGGCCGCGACCCTAGACGAGCTCGCGCCGGAAGCCTCCGATGGATCCGCCATCGCCGCCGTTTGCAGCAGCGAGACCTGAGCTAATGACAGTAGGCATAGCCAAGCAAGGGCAACCCTCCTCATTTCTTGAGTAGGGGGTGCTCTCCTCCTCTTCTGCCTCTTCTTCTTCTTCTTCAGGAAAGGCCGCTGAGCATTTGAGTGAGGACTGCTCGTGCGCTTTATGTGCAAAAGCTGGCGAGGGTCTTAATGTTCATGGGGCAGGTATTTATGCGGGGTGGTGGGTGTGTGCGACAGAGGGCGATTAAAAGAAACGTGTGGACGGCAGCGGAAGCGGGGCAGAAGATTCAAATCGAGTGGGACTGGGCGGTCGTAGCACGAGTGGGGCCACCACATTCGGTGGTCAGCGTTTTCAATGCTGCAAGTAATGGTTGTGCAATGCACCCTGATGATGCACAGGTAGCTTGTCCTCTTCGCGGAACTACTTTTTTAGTACATGCATAAAAACGGTAGAGGAGAGCGAGGCCAAAATGATAGGGACGAGGCGTTGGGAATAGAATGACAGGCTGACTCCAACCGGATATGTTAGTGTATTAGGTTTTGACTTCGGGACCAGTAGCTTAGGATAGATACTCCCAAGTCCACGACCGTCCATGCTTTCTCAGTTCGAACTACAAAACAAAGACTGGTTTGTACACAACAAAGCGACAAGGTTCGTTGTCCAAAAGGGTGGACTGTACGCCTTTAATGATCCTAAATGCGAGGGAATTCATGTATTCAACCACTTGTTCCCTTTTCTTTTCTCTTGCATGGACTCTTTATACTTGGGAAAGCATAGTAAGCAAGATTGTCGTAGGGTAAAATACTTGCTTCGGTCCGCATCAAAACAGACGACAGGAATAGAAGCGCGATAGATAGAGCAACGATTAAAACGGAATGGTGATGAGGAATGCTAGTATTTGAACTCATAGAATATGCGTAGTAATATTGTCATGACTTCCCCAAAAGAAAATTTAAGCCAATAGAATGAGAGTCTAATATGTACATGTAATATATTTTCACACGGGGCTTTATAGTTCCACATCGATGGCTAAAACAATTATATGGACGTAAAGCTGTACGATTTGATATGTATCAAGCGAGCTTAGACTAGATGTTCCAAGTGGCCTGGATTGTGCAAAGGACGAGGGAGTGCCATTCAAATGATCAATCCCTTGTCTGAGCAAGGTTAGGTGCATTGTCACAATCATCCCGGCCTGGGTAGGGATTGAACAAGGGGATAGGGCTTGCTCGTCCCAATGGAGGTTGGATGGGGCAGCACATTTCACCAATTAGGAAGCACACTGAATCGACGTTACGTACATAGATATGATCGATTTTTCAAAGGATCGATTAACTTGCTCTTGGGGACACTCAATCTAGTCATTTTATCGAGAGTTCACGATTCGTCCGCATCGTCCACTAGCGCAGTGGGACCTAACAATAAACATGGGGAAGAGCTAGCTAGTTGGTATTAGGAAGAACCGACACAAAAGTCCTCCGGAAGAACAGTCTCCGGATTGCTTACAAGTAGTCGCCTAGAGAATTAGATGAAGAGAGAGAGAGAGAGAGAGAGAGAGAGAGAGAGAGATGAGCTTCCTTTTTCTTTTGGCGACATAATCAGGACGCATGTTCTCTTGCAAAGAGTAGCTTAAAGTTAAAGAGGAATTTTTTGGTCATTTTTAATGTGTCATTTTCATGTTTTTTCGTGTCACCTTCCTTTGGTTTATACATTAAAAATAAGAAACATAATGAACAATTTAAGGGGTAAAAATGATTAATCCCAACTTCTGGACCTCTAATAAAATGAGTCCAGCAATTTAAGTGTCAATGAAAAATCATTCTTCGTGCAATAGCACCACGGAGACTTATTTGTCTACGTATATATAAAATTTTAAAACACTATTCAAGTTTAGATAATTATAAAAAAAATAGATGTGAATTTACGTGATTATTTTTATACACTGCCAAAGTTTTGGGTGCTTCGATGTATGAAATAGAAAGCGAAAAATAAAAGTTTCTCTGGGTTTTCATATATGTGCTTGTGAAATTGTTTTTGAATTTTCTCCCACCTGGAAAGAGGCCAGGTCAAATTTTGCCAGTTACCTGGGCGGCGCCACCTTCCCCCATCCCTACAGCCCACGGCCTGCAGGCTTCCACCAATTCACACAGCCAGCTGCAAAATCTCCTCCGTCTCGAAATGAGTGGGATCCTCCTCGATCGCATCCATGTTGACGCTGACGCCTTGACGCCGACCGCAAGCTTCTTCCTCGTTGCTGGGGAAAAAGGTGGGATGCATATGCATTTACTCACGAGCGTATCCAACTGTCCACAGCCTGAGCACTCGCCCTGTTGCCACCTTTTTGCATGGAGATGCGGTCGTGCACGGGGCTACCGTGGGACGCGTGTTACCGCTTTTGACTCCTCGCTCCAAACCCCCGTGCTTTTCTTTTTTGACCGGCCGCGGTGGCGATTCGCGAATTTCCCACCTAAGACTTCGGACCGGACTTTGGTATGGAGTAAACGAGGAAACAGCCATGCATCCGCATGTGACAAAAGCGATCAGGGCTGCTGTCTGCTGGGTGGTCGGCGTCGTGCAGATACTCGCGCGGTCGTATCGTATCTAGGGCATCATTCGTCCTTCTCTATTTTTCTCAATAATAATAATCAAACATAACTCACCGAAACAATCTATCCAAACATACATATCTTTTAGTGTGATCATATAAAATCTTACAAATCATACAAAATCTTAATACAATCATATATCTTATTCCTAATTATTTTATTCAATTTTTCAATTGTACTTATCATATCATATCTGCAGGAGTTGATTTAGGATATTTAGTTGCGAATTGTGTACAAATATGTACATTTAGAATACAACAAGAATTCAATAGGTTCACGTTGGGATCTTCAATTTTGTCCTTTCTCTTCTGTGCAAACAAGAACTAAGAAAATAATACTCGTCGAGGTGTGGAGAGAACGAGGTTTTAGTTTTGTGCTCTTGCGGTAAGCGGACGGTGCTTTTGGCATCTTCCGTTGGATACAGGAATGTCGGCCGATGTCATTGAATGAAAAGCCCCGGATCCCTGCGAGCTTTTCCGTCCCCTAAGCCCCCTCTTAATCGAGATTTGGATCTTTCATTAGTTGTTAAGTTTATGCAGCAAGCACATCTCTTTCTATGAATATTCACAGTCGAATGTCGTCCAGAAAATCCCGAGGGGTCCAATTGTTAATGGAGCTTCACATGCTTATGTTTGTACTGGGACATACTAACATAGCCACCATTCTAATAATGGTGTTTTGATGCTGAACTTGGTAGGATAGAGCCATCGGATGTGTCCGTTCTTGCTGCAGTTGCTGGGCTCTAGTTGCAAGGATGACCTATGTTGTCTGCAGATCTTGTTGCAATATTTGTTGATACTCACGTTCAAAGTCATGTCCCTTTCATCTATGTATACATGTTGTTGAATGGTATATTCTCGAACGTCTCCTACATCAGTGACCCTTCTTCCATCGTTTCATGTCCGAACCTTGCCTCCTTTCGGGTCTTTGTGCCGTCCATCATTGAAGGGAAGGTAGCCCCGCTTGCAGCCATGCGATTACATGAACCATCGCGCGGGCACTCTTAGAGTGTGTTTGATAACGATTCTGTTGCAACATTTTGACGATAAATTATTATTTTTATTTTGTTTTAACCGATTCGAGTAAAAGAACACGTTTGAATCTGTCCAAAATTTCTAATTTTGGAATAAAATTGCGTTTGGTACCGCGCTCATTGATTCCTCGTTCCAAATCAATTTCTTTTAATTTTTAAATAATTTTTTTTTTACTTTTTTACATTTTTTTATTTTCTTTTTTCCTTTTTTCTTTTCTTTTTTTCCTTTTTCTCCTATTATTCTTCTTCTTCTTGTGGCCGGTCGCCAACCTCACCGGAGCGTCGCCGCCCTTGCCGGTGGCCGGCAAGCCTCGTTGGTGCTACGTGAGGCCCGCCCGCCACCGGCGGGGTTGGGCGAGCATCGCCGGGGCTAGGCGGGCCTTGCGGGTGGTCGGGCTTGCCTCCGGCGAGCTCGCTAGACCTCACCTGGCCTGGCGAGCCTCCGGCGAGCTCGCCGGACCGGCGGACGACGACCGGCGGCGGCGGATGGCGGCGGGCGATGGGCGTGACGGTGGCAGCGGCGGCGGGCGGTGGTGGACGGCGGTCACGGGATAACGGAAGGGAAGAAGAAGACTTTCTAGGTTCTAATTCTCTTTTTGATTCTCAGACCAAGAATCATATTTTTTTTTTAATTCTCAATTTTTGTCCAAAACTGATTCTAGGAACAAATTTGTTACCGAGAACAAAAAATTTACCAAACGTGATTTTGTTCCCAAACCGATTCTAGGAACAAAAATCAGAATTAGGTACTGTTTGGATGGTTACCAAACAGTGCCTTAGATTCAACATTGTAAGTTCTTCTTCCTTGTAAATTAGATCGTAAGACACCTAACAAAAAGAGCAAAGCTAGATTTGTTGATAATAAACTACAAAATTCAATTTACTTTAAGTGATTTGTATGAGTGATCCTTTAGCCAAATGTATCGTGCTCAAGATGAAAAGTGGATTGACACATAACTTGATAAACCGATTCTAATAGCTAGTTTTAGCAAGTCGAGAATCTCATGATAAATATCGCAATGATGCTATCTATACTAAGATTCCATATATCGACACATTAAATGATGCAACATACTGCGATTGAACATTGAATATGGTTCGGTTTTTAAGTATCATCACTTACTGGTGCGTTTGGGGAAATTCTTTAGGAAAATGCAAAGACCTTTGACTTAAAAGTGTTTTTCAAAATGCAAACTGTATTTGGTAAATTGCAGTTTGAAACCCTTTGTGAAGTATCCTTGAGCAAAATAGTGTTTAGGGGACAAAAGACTTTTGTGATAAAAAAAAATTATCAAAAGAAAAATAAAAAAATTTGATCGGCAAGGGCAGGCGGCCATTGGCGCTTGGATCTGGGGCGACGAGGTCGCGCAGCCTAGATTTGGTCGCCGCTCAAGCTTCCGGCACCAGATCTAGTCGCGACCAGACTTGCGACCAGATGGGTCGCGCGACCCCGGCGAGCTCCTTGCGGAGGTCGCGGTGCGGCAAGCGACGGTCGCTAGCAACGCCGTAACTCGCGGAGGTTGCCCGACTCTCCGACGATGATCACCTATGTTGTCACGACCACGCCGGCGTCCCTCTAGCAGTCGTCGGCCCGAAGAAGATGAACAGTGTCTCATACAAGGGCAAAAAACGGAAAAACAAAAAATTCGTGAGGACAATTTCGGAAAAAAAAAAATGAACAGTGTTGCATGGCCTTCTGAGAAGGCCGAATGCCTAAGGCAGCCCCCAACCTGCCTTGGGCTTTCAACCTTGGGAAGGCTTTGCCTTTGGCAAATGCAAGTAAAAAAACATTGCCAAACACTAAATATTTGGCCCAAAGGCCTTTAGCCCTCCAAAGCTCCTTGGGAAGGTAGTTCCCAAACGCAGCCTACGTAGTACATAGTGAGCTGACGGATGCCACACATTATCTGTTGATAAAATAGTTATTTTTCTTTTGCACGTTTTGTTAATTTGGTTTTTCAGTTATTAGAGTTAGTGGAGTCATGTGTGTTGGTTATCCTATTTTGTAGGTGTTAGTGGGGCAAGTGCTTTATGCAGAACATGGGTAGTTATGGTGTGTTTTACGTGATGTATTTTGTCTTTTGTAAAAGACTTGGTTGTTCTGTACGTAAGATGAAGTTTCAACCAAATCTCTTCTCCCTTTGCAATTTATCGTGGTATCGAGCCCGAGAGAAGTGTGAGAAAGTTTTTTTTTCGTGAGAAAATTGCAGCAGTAATATTTCCAATGGCCACTGACAATTTTGTTCAACCAGCAATTCCACGCTTTGATGGCCACTATGATCATTGGAGCATGCTGATAGAGAATTTTTTACGATCAAAGGAGTATTGGTCGGTTGTCGAATTTGGAATTCAAGAGCCACCAGCAGGCATGGCTTTGACAGATCCCCAGAAAGCGGAATTGGAAGCTAGAAAGTTGAAGGACCTGAAGGCAAAAAATTATTTTTTTCAGGCTATCGATCATTCCATCTTGGAGACTATTCTTTGCAAAGAAACTTCCAAGGATATTTGGGATTCTATGAAGAAGAAATATCAAGGCTCTGTTAGGGTGAAGCGTGCACAGCTTCAAGCCTTGAGAAAAGATTTCGAGACACTAGCGATGAAGGATGGAGAATTTGCCACTAGTTATTGTGCCAGAACAATGGAAATCAGCAACAAGATGCGATTCCATGGCGAGAAGATGAACGGCGTCACCATTGTGGAGAAGATTTTGCGTTCCTTGACACCAAAGTTTAATTATGTTGTCTCGCTCAATTGAAGAGTCGAAAGACATAGATGCGCTATCTCTTGATGAATTGCAAAGCTCCTTATTGGTCCATGAACAGAAGATGAACAGAAGTTCAATAGTAGAGGAGCAAGCGTTGAAGGCTTCTACCTATACTCATTTCAACAATTTCAAAGGAAGGGGTAGAGGTAGAGGTAGAGGAAGGGGAGATCGAGGAAATAGAGATGTTAGCAGAAATTTCAATGCCAACAATGACCAATTTCAAGGCAAAGGCAGAAGATGGGATCCTAACAAATCCAAGGTAGAGTGTTTTAGATGTCATAAATTTGGTCATTATGCATCTGAATGTTATACTAGGCTGCCTAATAATAAAGAAAAGGCAGAGTGTTCAAATTTTGTTGAAGAAAAAGAAGTTGAAACGTTGTTGATGGCTATTCAAGATGAAAAGAAGCGCGAGTCCGATATTTGGTATGTGGATACAGGCTGCGGAACCACATGAGTGGAAGTAAGTCTTCTTTTTCTCATCTAAATGAAGATTTTCATTCCACTCGTGAGTTTCGGGATCATTCTACCGTGAAAGTGATGGGAAAAGGTGATATTAAGATAAGAACCAAGAATGGTTTTGTGGAAACGATCTCTAATGTGTTGTATGTTCTTGACTTGAAAAGTAACCTCTTGAGTGCTGGCCAATTACAAGAAAAGGGTTATGTAATCACTATTCATAGAGGTGCTTGTGAAATTTATGATTTTGTTAGAGGTGCTATTGCGCTTGTTCCTATGAGTTCAAACAGATTGTTTCCATTAAAGATTGAAAATATTCAATCTTGTTTGATGGCTGAAAATAAAGATCCTGGTGAAAAGAAAGATCCCTCATGGCTATGGCATTTTCGCTATGGTCACTTGAGTTTTGGTGGATTGAAGACCCTCCAACAGAAAAACATGGTGACGGGTCTTCCTCAAATTACTGTTCCTTCCCAAGTCTGCGAAGAATGTGTTGTTAGCAAACAAAGATCGTTCTCAATTTTCAAAAGAAAAGTCATGGAGAGCAAAGGATGTTTTGCAGCTGGTGCATTCGGACATTTGCGGTCCTATAAACCCATCTTCTAATGGAGGTAAAAGATACTTAATTACCTTCATTGATGATTTTCAAGAAAAACTTGGGTTTATTTTTTACAGGAAAAATCGAAGCTTTCTCCACATTTAAAAGCTTCAAAGCTCGTGTTGAAAATGAAGTAGGAAAGACCATCAAGACTCTTCGAACAGATCGTGGTGGTGAATATTGTTCAAAAGAATTTGAAGTTTTTGTGCGAGCATGGCATTCGAAAAGAGCTTATCGCTGCATATACACCACAACAGAATGGTGTATCGAGAGGAAAAATAGAACCATTCTCAACATGGTGAGAAGCTTATTGGCAAGAGGAAGAGTTCCAAAGACTTTCGGCCGAAGCGTAAATTGGAGTATTCATGTTTTGAACGAAGTCCAACTTTTGCTGTTCGAATATGACACCCGAAGAGGCTTGGAGTGGGAGAAGACCGGCCGTAGATCACTTCTGAATCTTTGGATGCATCGCATATGCCCATGTCCCGGATGTGAAAAGGAAGAAACTTGATGACAAGGCTGAAAAATGTGTCTTTCTTGGTGTAAGTGAAGCATCCAAAGCATATAAATTATTTAATCCACTAACAAAGAAGATTGTGACTAGCAGGGGATGTTGTTTTTGATGAAGAGAACGCTTGGGATTGGAATAGGCAGCAGCCTACCCAAGTCCTTTATGATAATGATGCTGAACAGAGCAGATTTCAGCACCTTGTATGCCCCAAAATTCATCAAATACAACTTCTACAGCTGCTGGAATTTCACCAACAGGCGATGAAGTCAATGAAGAAGAAGCTCAATCTCTTCGCCGCGTTAGAAGAAGGCCTGCTTGGTTGGAAGATTATGAGGTAACTGGAATTGGAGATTCAATTACTCACTTTGCCTTGTTTTCAGACTATGATCCTACAACTTTTGAGAATGCTGTCAGAGAAGAAAAATGGCGAAAAGCGATGGATGATGAAGTTAATGCCATCGAAAGAAATGATACTTGGGAGCTATCCGATCTTCCGGATGGACAAAAACCATTGGTGTAAAGTGGGTCTTTAAAACAAAACTGAAAGAAAATGGTGAAGTTGACAAATATAAAGCATGTTTGGTAGCCAAGGGATACAAGCGCAATATGGAATCGACTATACAGAGGTTTTTTCTCCGGTTGCAAGACGGGACACGATCGATTGGTGGTTGCATTGGCGGCACGAGAATTCTTGGCCTATTTTCCAGCTAGATGTCAAATCGGCATTCTTGTATGGATACTTGGAGGAACAGGTATTTGTTGAGCAACCCCTGGTTATGTCAAGATTGGAAATGAGCATAAAGTTTATAGATTGAAGAAAGCTCTTTATGGGCTAAAACAAGCCCCTCGGGCTTGGTATAGTCGTATTGAAACTTATTTTCTTAAAGTTGGTTTTTCAAAATGTCCTTATGAGCATACTCTTTTTGTCAAGATTGGAGATAAAGGAAAAATGCTTATTGTCTGCTTGTATGTTGACGATCTTATATTTACTGAAGTTGTGATGGCATGTTTGAAGAATTCAAGAAATCTATGATGGATGAGTTTGAAATGTCGATCTTGGTATGATGCATTACTTCCTTGGCATAGAAGTGATACAATCGGATGATGGGATCTTTATTTCTCAAAAGAAATATGTGGGAGAAATTTTGGACAGGTTTCAGATAAAGGATTGTAATCCTGTAAACACTCCAATTGAGTTTGGTTTAAAGTTATACAAGGATCATGAAGGGAGGAAGGTTGACAGCACACTTTATAAACAAATTGTGGGCAGTTTGATGTATTTAACTGCAACAAGACCGGACATAATGTATTACGTGAGTTTAATCGGTAGATATATGGAGAATCCTACACAAATGCATTTGTTAGCTGCCAAGAGAATCATTCGTTACTTGCAAGGAACTAGAGACTTTGGGCTATTTTACAAGAAGGGTGAAAAGTCTGATTTGTTGGGATTTGCTGATAGTGACTATGCAGGAGATCAAGATGATAGGAGGAGCACTTCGGGTTATGCTTTTATGTTTGGAACAGATGCTATTTCGTGGTCATCCAAGAAGCAACCAATTGTCACATTGTCAAGTACAGAAGCTGAATTTGTTGCTGCAACAGCTAGTGCTTGTCAAGCTATTTGGCTAAGGAGAATTCTTGAGGAGCTACAATTCAAGCAACCGGGACCTACTGAAATTTTTGTGACAATAACTCAGCAATAAAACTCTCCAAGAATCCGGTGTTACATGGAAGAAGCAAGCACATTGATGTGAAGTTTTATTTCTTGAGAGATCTTAGCAATGATGGAACAATTGATCTAATCTACTGCAGGAGTGAAGATCAAGTTGCTGATATATTCACCAAAGCCCTCAAGATGGAGTCATTTGTGAAGCTCAGAAGGTTACTAGGTGTTTGCACGGTGAAAAAAGTCAAGACTTTAAATTGAATGTTAGCAAACATCAGTTTAAGGGAGGGATTGTTGATAAAATAGTTATTTTTCTTTTGCACGTTTTGTTAATTTGGTTTTTCAGTTGTTAGAGTTAGTGGAGTCATGTGTGTTGGTTATCCTATTTTGTAGGTGTTAGTGGGGCAAGTGCTTTATGCAGAACATGGGTAGTTATGGTGTGTTTTACGTGATGTATTTTGTCTTTTGTAAAAGACTTGGTTGTTCTGTACGTAAGATGAAGTTTCAACCAAATCTCTTCTCCCTTTTGCAATTTATCATTATCAGCTTCTGTCAACATGGGAAAATCACAGCCATTGACGTGATCAAAGCCCTTGCGTGAGACAGTGAAGGTTCCATGGACCTAGTCGGTCTTAACCCACCCATCCTGCATGGCCCAATCAATGTCCATGGGCTGGTCCTTTTGGAGATGGCTTTCTCTCGTGCACCGAATAACGGCGCACTTTGGACTCTCTCTGATCGATGTGTCAAAGCTCCAAGAAATCCGGACTGACCCTTGACATATCTCATGAATCAAAGCACGGTTTCATAGGCTGCGTCCGACGAAGAAGCAGATTCACAGTTGGTACGTGGTTGAACTGGTTCAAATCGGCCAAATCACTGGACCGATACCGGGTTGAACCCGTTGACAATTTCTTTCGAGTGCAAATTATATACTTACACGACACGTTGTTGGTGCTGCCGGTGCTGCTTTCTGAAGAACTTGAGGTCGAACTTTTGGACCCTCTGACGACATCTAGGTCTATAACAGAACACAGTCACGAACTTGTGGACGGTCCGGCAACATCTAGGTCTTACTGATAGACTCTTTTTTAATGATCGGACTCATGAACCCTAGCAGTAACCCTTATTACGAACTCAGCTAGATAAAACGAATTACCAATAGACTCTTTTTTAATGATCAGACTCATGAACCCTAGCAGACCCTTATTACGAACTTAGCTAGATAAAATGAATGAGTTTAGATGTCCAACTTTATAGTTCTTGTATCCTTACTAACCTGAAGGACGGCGAGTTGGATATTTAAGAAGCTGTCTGAACTCCTGAATCTCCTTTCAGTGTTCAGGCTCTTAGTTCAGTAGGAACAAATTTGTTCCTCGAAATAGATATGGAACATAATCAAGAAATAGAAAAAAATTTATTTCTTTATTCCCGAGAACACTTTCATGATGTGCTTTGACGTGTGATTGGTTGATTAATTAACGAAAATAATATGTTGATTAAACGTTCGCAAGAATGGACCGATAGGGTGTACACCGTCCAAGTGACGTCCTTATCTTTTTCTTATGGTCGTGTATTCTATAGATTTAGTCCATTCCCAGAGCAACTCATTGTATATGAAGATGTGTGGCAAATGTTTCAGGTGGTGGCTTGAGCTAGGCATCAACGAGATGGGCTTTTCCAGAGATAGATTGGTGGGACATTATATGGTCCGCCATGATGGTTCATGAACCACAATTCGGATTTTTCAGGGTTCTGTCAACCAAGATCATTTCCATGATAACGCTCATAGACGATGTTTATGACGTGTTTGGCACTTTGGAAGAACTCGAACTCTTGATGGACTTTGTTGAAAGGTTTGTTAATGACCATGTATACAAATGTAAATCATATTTCATAAGCACCCAGAAATGAAATGAAATGACTAGAAGTGTCTCTGTTTATGATGCTCGAGACTTTGGTCATTTCCAGATGGGATATTACCGACATCGACAAACTTCCCCTGACAATAAGGACTTCTTTCCTAGCTCTGTACAACACGACCAACAACGTCGGTTTGGGGATACTGAAAGCGCGAGGCTTCAACCCCATACCTTACATTTGGAGAATGGTAACATTGTTTGTTTGCTTATACTGTACTCGAACTCATATTTGTATTCCTATTCGTATTCTTACTAGGTTTTAGTTTATAACATCATTTGTTTCCGCACAAGATGCTTTTCTGATGAAATTAATGGTAAAAATTTATTGGGTTATCACTTTTAGAATCACCATGTGCAAAATTCACTCTCCATATTCATAGACCTGAAGTGGTTCACTAATATTCTTTTTTTTTTTTTTTTTTTTTTTTTTTTACTTTTTTGCGTCATTAGTGGGTGAATGAATGTAGGATACACCTAAAAGAAGCCAAGTGGTACCACAAGAGCTGTAACCCAAAATTAGAGGAATATCTCCGCTTTTCAGTAACTTCAAGTGGAGGGCCCATGATGTTGTTCTGTTGTTTCCTCATGGCCACACACGAGTTAATACATGAGGCGTTAACACATGAGGCCATGTGCAGCGGAACTGGGGCATTGACCCGGTCATCTTTTCTGGGGAGCGTTAATTCCCTTCCTTTCATCCTGAGGATGGTTCACTCCCTACCGGAAGGCGTTTTGTATCTGTTCGCCGGTTGTTCATGCCGTGCTTTTCCATTCTAGTTGTTAATGGGTTGCCGCGACTGTGGCTTTTATATCTTAGCATCCTTCCACTCATTATGATATGTTGTTTTGAGTGTAGGTTTTGATGCCGTGATCTTTTTGTTCAGTTGATCTTTCTCAATATATTTATTACCTTTCACAAAAAAAAAAAAAAAAAAAAAGACTCGCCCTTCGAGTTAGCTTTTGAAGTGAGAGAGATCCAAGACCACCCAATACTGGTATCAGAGCTCAAGTTACCAATGACTCTAGGCCCAACAATCACGCAAGAGAGATGTGTTATTACTACTCCAATCCCCCACGTCAATTATGGAAGGATTAGTGATTAGTTTATAAATATGAGAGAAAATCTCTCTTTCAATTAGTTTTTATGGCGAGAGTGCCCAAAACTACCTAACAAATAGGTTCATGGGCAAGAAGGGAGGTTGAAAGGCGTTGTTGGTTGGGAAAATGAAGGGACTGTTATATTGGAGTTATCCCATATCATTAATGGAAAAGGCTAGTGATCAATTTATAAATGTGAGGGAAAATTTCACCCTTTGAGCTATATTTGTGATGAGAAAAGCCCAAAACCACCAAATATATCAAGTCTATACGAAGCTTGTTTTCATGGGTTGAAGCAAAGGGTTTCACATGCAAGCAGAGGTTGAATCATCTCCTCTTGCATGGGTAGAAAAATAAGGCGTGCCATAGAATTGCCTATCTATAGGAAACCTAATAGATTGGAAGCTAGCTGGTTCATGGACATCTGCGAGGAAGTTCCGAACATGAAGTGAGCGCAGGGTATCAACCCCATCCCTTACATGCAAAAAGTGGGATTAAGCAGAAAGTGACGTTTCTCCTCCTTTTTCCCTTTCGTTTTTTGGGTTTGAAGCAGAAGTTGATGTTCTTTTCTTTTTCTCTTCTTTTTCATTTTTGGTTCAACGTAGAAAGTGGTAGTCTTGACTTGCTGATACTTTCACCTAATTTTGTTGGATTTCATCTAGTAAATCTTGACTGCGGACAGCCACTATCCCACGTGAATCTCGCCAAAAGTGGATACTTCACAAATTAAAGAGTGTCTCACTTATGGGCAGCAAGTTGCCACTCCCGACCCGAATGACCTGTAATGATTATTTCTTATCACCTGTAATGATTATTTCTTATCTTATCTCGCTTTTCTCAAGCAGAAATCACAATATATGTCAACTCGTGATCCATCATGAATCACTAATGCTAAATGCCAAAAACACAAGAAGCATGGCTATTCGAGCTCCTAGCCCAAGCTGCCTTCCTTCTCCTCTCCACCGCGGGCGACGACCCTCGGTCCTGCTCTTCAAATTCCCTCGCCCCACCCCCTCCTATTCCATTGCCGATGTCGCAACCACTGCGGGAATTCGGCGCATCAGCTGCGTTGATCCGAATACTAACGAGCAGTCACCAGTCGCTAGGCGTTCGGCAAATTACATGCCAAGCGTTTGGGATTACGACATTCTGAAGTCGCTAAGTGCGGACTTTGTGGTCGGTCTTGATATGTTCTCTTGCTTATCATGAATACCTTGCGAAGCCTTTCAATTACTCAAAACTTACGAGAAGGCTATAATATGCTTAAATTCTTTATGAGCTTAAAAATGTGAAATCAAATTGTAGGAGGAGAGATGTACAGAGCCAGTCCAGAGGATGAAGGAAGAGGTGAAGGACACATTGGAGAGGGAGAATCATTTGTTGGCGAAGCTCGAGCTCATCGATGCAATTCAAAGGCTTGGTTTGCAATACCATTTCGAGAACGACATCAAAAGGGCATTACAAGTTATTCATGATGATTCAAATGATGCTTGTTTCTCAAATGATCTCCACTCGACCGCCCTTCGATTTAGACTTCTTAGACAACATGGCTATGATTTATCTCAAGGTATGATGTTTTTTATTTTCCATCTCATCCCATTTATAACCTTTAATTCATGAAAGGTTTAATACGATAGTTTCAAAGAAAAAATCAGCCTTTAGAATGAAATAAAATTTTCATCCTCAGATATATGGTATTTAAAATAATTACATGTTGAAAGAGACTAAACTTCAATATAAAAAGCTAGGATGCGTAGTTTGACCGAATCTTCATTAAGTCTCCTTTTACAGATATATAATCCAAGAAAAGGGTTCACAATATTTGTAATCCCATTATTTGGTCGGTGTATTACATATACTAGTTACAATCGTTTGTCTACTGACTTCAATTAAAGCGATTACCAACTTGGCTAAGTTACCAACTAATCGTGCATCACAAACTCTTATTTAAGTTAGTTACAATCGTTTGTTTAGTCTTATTCTAATTACTATATCCTCTTATCTAACCAAAAAAAATTATGATTCGTTTTGTTGGACATATAGATGCGTTTCAAAGTTTTATTAACAAGACGGGTACCTTCGAGGAATCACTCAAGAAGGATGTGAAGGGACTTCTAGGTCTTTACGAAGCTTCTTTTCACGGATTGGAAGGCGAAAACATACTGGATGAAGCTCAGGATTTCGCTTCTAAGCATCTGAAGAATCTAAACCTCGATGAAATTCCAACTTGTTTGGCCAAACAAGTGCTTCATGCATTAGATATGCCTATCCGCTGGAGGCCAAACAGGTTGGAGGCTCGATGGTTCATGGACATGTACGGGAAACAGCAAGACATGATCCCCTCTTTGCTACGATTGGCTAAATTAGACTTCAATTTAGTGCAGACAATCCACAGAAAGGAAGTAAGCAATCTGGCAAGGTATTAACAAGCACTCTGTAGTTTATAGATGCAATCTGGCAACGTATGAGTGCATTTTTATTGACTAAGTCATCACATGACAACTGTTTCAGATGGTGGGTTGAACTTGGGGCGAACAAGATGACCTTCTCTAGGGACAGGTTAGTGGAAAACTATTTTTGGGGCTGTTTAATGGTTTTTGAACCTCAATATACAGCTTATAGAGAAATGACGGCAAAGATCGGTTGTATGGTGACACTTATCGATGACGTTTATGATGTATATGGAACGCTGGAAGAGCTTGTGCTGTTAACAGATTTCATTATCAGGTTCGTGTAAAACTACCACCATCATCATTTTTCCTTGTAACTATTATCACCAAGAAAAAAAGATAGGGAATTAATTAGTCTCCAAATGCGATGGATAAATCATATCCTAAAAATCATAAGTTATGAAATAAATTCTTTAATGTGTTTTGGACATATATCATGTTTTTGTGTAAGCTTGTTTTTCCTTTTGGGCTAATAAAGTAATGATATGCACTAATTTTCACTGTTATTATTAAAAGCATATTGAGTGTCAGTTAAAGATATAAGATTGTTCTTTTGTTTTGTTGAAATATAAAATTGCTAAAATGGTGGCAACTTATCTAGGTGGGACATTACAGATATTGATAACCTTCCTCCAACAATAAGGGATAGTTTCATGGCTTTGTACAACACGACCAATGAAATTGGGTATTGGACAATGAGAGAGCGAGGAATCAATCCCATTCCTTACATGCGAAAAGTGGTAATCTCCGCTTGCTAAACGTTTCAACTAGTAATTTCTAGACTGTGTTGGACAACTTATTTTTCTAGGGAAAACTATCTCAAAAGTTCTAAATGTATTGTACTTTTGTCAAATTAGTCATAAACATCTTAATTGTGCCAATTTAGTCATAAATTTTTTTTATATTTTACCAATTGAGTTCACCTAATCAATTTTAGTTGAAATTGCTAACATAGACGCCAACCGTCTTTCGTGACATAGACAATTGTTATTAATATTTTTTTTTTGGATTTTTTTTTTCCTTTGCTTTTTCTTCTTTTGTTTCCCTTCTCTTTTCCTTCTTTACATTTTCCCTTTTTCCCTTTGTCGGCCATCACCACACCTCAAAAAATGGTCGCCCTCGGGCAAAGTTAGCCTTCACTAGCGAGCCCCCCTTGAGGGCAGCCCTCGCCTAAGGCTGCCCAAGGAAAAAGAAAAAGGAAAGAAAAGATGAGAAAATAGATTAAAAAAGGGAAAAAATAAAATAAAATTCAAAAAATATTCAAATATTATTTAAAAAATTCTATGATGACCAGCATCCACGTCGCGACTTTCAACCAAAATTGATCGGATGGACACAATTGACAAACATGAAAACGGTTTATGACTCAATTGACATAATTAAAAGGTAAAAGTATAATAGGTTTAAGACTTTATGGACAATTTTCCATATTTTTTTACTTCTAACTTTCGATGACTTCTTATAACTCCTGAGAATCTAAAAAACTACGAGCAAAAGAACATCCCTCGACTTGGTTATTGACATTATTCTCTAATTTCAATCCTGTAGTGGGCGGATGAATGCAGGGCGTACATAGAGGAGGTCCAATGGTACAACGAGGGCATTAAACCGACGCTGAAGGAGTACATGAGCAATGCGGTGGATTCTATCGGAGGGCTGATTATGCTGCTGCATAGCTACTTCCTGACCACAGACAATTTGACGAAGGAGGGACTTGATTACGTGTCGAAAATCCCGAGAATCATGCACTGCTCTGCCAAGATTCTTCGACTCAATGATGATCTCGGTACATCATCGGTAATTTACTTTGATATTTTAATTTCTTTGATATGAATGTGACATGAATCTCCGGACTTATATTTGTGACCCATCAATTTCGTCCATGCTTAGTATGAATTGGCACGAGGAGACAATTTCAAAGTGCTAGAATGCTACATGAATGAAACCGGCGCTTCGACGGAGGCCGCACAGCAACACATCAAGCATCTAGTGCGGGAGACGTGGAAGACAATGAACAAAGATGCGTTCGAAGATTACCCGTTTCCCGGGTTCAAGCCTTTTCTAGGGGCATGTTTGAACTTGGCGCAAGCTTCTCAGTGCTTTTACCAGTATGGAGACGGACACGGCCTTCCTGGTCACGAGACCAGGGACCATATTGTGTCGACTTTATTCAAACCCGTGCCCCTCGACTAGGGATGCCTCCTTTTGGAGAAAGCCTTTGGTCTCATACATTAGTGATGGGTGTTTGTACAAGCTTTATAAAACTCGTCTAAGAAGCATATGCTATTATGTGCTTAGTTCATGGCATTTCTTAAGCGGAATCTGTCGTTATTCACATCAATATGATTGTCTTTTTGGTAGTTTTCCCTTATATTCCTATCGTTGTATGTAGGATTCATGTTTACGGAGAATATTAACATTGTTGGAGGAATCAAACACTTATAATAGATGCTAATTTCGTTGATATGGATGCATTAACAGGACGGCGGCTAACTAAATTTTCACGACCCTAATTCTCATGCCACTACTTAAGTAGTGCTTGTTTTGCATCTACATAGTAGCTACATTAAATTAATTTATGTCTTGCCTAGTTGTGTTGCCTGGGTCCACCTTCACGTGGGGCCCAGCCAGCATTAAAAGAAAAGAAAAAAAACAAAAAGTAAAACAAAAAGAAAAGAAAAGAACAAAAGAAGTGGAAGTTGGGGTCGTGCGGTGCGCGTCCGGAAAAAGAGAAGTGAGAGAGAGAAAAGAAAAACTGCCGAAGGGAGAATAGAAGAAAAGAAGAAGGCTGCAACTCTGCGGCTTTGATTTGAAGGCCAAACATTGACAGAATCGGCTCAAATTTCAGTATGTTGTTCGTGAGACCGAGGGCTACAAGTTGATGGTTTTTGTTCGTCGAGAACCGTCTCCGAATTCTCCAGTTGCGGTTAAGGTTTTCTTACTTCAAACTTGTTTATCCACCTACGTGGTGAGGAGAAGATGATTGTAATGTTGATGTTGAGCCTCTAGTGTGTGACTAGAAAAGAATACTTTGTGTATCCTACTATTCTTGATGATTAGTGGATGTTTTTGGGCGGTCCGTGGTTTTTCCCGTATCGAGTTTTCCACGTTAAATCCTTGGTGTCGTTATTTGCGTTGTCTACTTATCATTTCGGCATTATATTTGCATTTTGTGAGACTATACATTGCTGGTTGTTGCTGGAGGTTAAGAGATTTTAGGTTGATTTAGTATCGGGGGAGAAATTGATCTTGGATTGTGTTTGGCCGTGGTGAATTGTTGTACCCGAGTTCTCCCCAACAAGTGGTATCAGAGCTAAGGTTGAAATTTTAGTGTTAAATGGAAGAAATCAGCAACACCATGTTTAAGTTAAATGCCTCGAATTATTCTAATTGGAAGTCTCGGATGGAAGATGTGTTATATTGCAAAGACTTATTTGATCATATTGAGGGTGATGAGGCCAAAGGCGATAAGGAAGACAAAGAATGGGAGAGAATGAATCGGAAAACTGTTGGGTTTATCCGACAATGGATTGATGATGGTGTGTTTCATCATGTTGCTCAAGAAACGAAGGCGGACACTTTGTGGAAGAAACTACAAGATCTCTATGAGAGAAAAACTCCACAAAATAAAGCTCTTCTAGTTAAGCGACTTGTGAATTTGAGATGCAAGGAGGGGAGTAATATAGCGGAACACTTGAGTGAATTTCAAAATGTTGTAAATCAATTGACAAATCTTGAGATTGATCTTGGTGATGAATTGCAAGCATGCTTATTACTTGGTACTCTTCCTGATAGTTGGGACACATTGGTTGTGGCATTAAACAACTCGGCTCATTTTGGTGTGCTTTCTATGAGCATGGTTAAAGAAAGTTTGTTCAATGAAGAAACAAGAAGAAAATGCTTGAATTATGCTTCTACATCGGATGCTCTTGTTATAGAAAACAGGGCGAGAAGTCAATCAAGAAGGTTTCAAAGAAATGATACCCGAGGCAAGTCAAGAGGAAGGTCGAAATCAAGACCGAGGAGGAGTGTCAAGTGTTATAATTGCGGCAAAATGGGACATTATGCAAAAGAGTGTTGGTTGCCAAAGAGAAATAGATTCCATGATAGAAATGGAGATCAAAAGAAAGAAGAGAAATAAGGTACAACGGCGGTTCATCCGATGGCGATATTGTGTTCGTATGTGACGACGGATGTGTGAATCTTACATGCCAAGACTCTACGTGGGTTGTTGATTCTGCGGCTTCTTTTCATGTCACCTCACGGCATGATTACTTTGCTTCTTATCGCAGTGGCGACTTTGGTTATATTAGGATGGGAAATAGCGATGTTTCCAAGGTTATTGGCATGGGAGATGTTTATTTGGAAACCGATGTCGGATGTAATTTGCTCTTAAAAAATGTGAGACACGTTCCGGATATTCGACTTCACTTTATCTCTACGGGTGCCTTAGATGATGATGGTTATTGTAATTCCTTCTTTGATGGCAAATGGAAGTTGACTAAAGGTTCCATGGTAGTGGCAAAATGTAAGAAGACAGGCTCTCTCTACGCCATGCAAGCTGACTTGATTAAAGAAGAGGTAAATGCAATGGAGGATCCCTCGGTTGATTTATGACATATGAGGCTGGGTCATCTTAGCAAGAAATGACTTGAAACTCTTGCTAGAAAGAACCTTTTACCTTTGAAGGAGAAAAATCTAAAGGAATGCACTCATTGTCTTACAGGTAAGCAACACAGATTCTCATTTCATAGTTCCTCTCCACACACTAAATCAAATGTATTTGATTTAGTTCACACTGATGTTTGTTGCATGGATGCTAGAACTCTTGGAGGTGCATTATACTTTGTGACATTTATTGATGACTGTTCTAGAAAAATGTGAGCTATTGCTTTGAAATCTAAAGATCAGGTACTTGCGGCTTTCAAGCAATTCCATGTCAATGTGGAGAGAGAAATCGAGAAGAAGCTGAAATGTGTTCGGGCTGACAACGGTGATGAATATAGAGGCCCATTTGAACATTATTGCAGGGATTATGGTATCAAGCTTGAGAAGATTGTTCCAAAAACACCACAGCATAATGGAGTAGCAGAGAGAATAAACCGGATAATTAATGATCGGATTCGGTGTATGCTTTCTCATGCGAAGTTGCCTAAGTTATTTTGGGGTGAAGCGATGAGAATAGCAGTGGACTTAATAAATCTATCTCCATTGGTTCCTCTTAAGGGGGATGTTCCTCAAAGAGTTTGGAGTGGCAAAGACGTTTCCTACAGTCATCTAAAAGTGTTCGGTTGTCGTGCTTTTGTGCATGTTCCAAGATATGAAATATCCAAACTTGATGACAAGTCTAAATAGTGTATCTTCTTAGGTTATGGACATGAAGAGTTTGGCTACAGGTTATGGGATCCAGTTGCAAAGAAAGTCATTAGAAGCCGAGATGTGGTGTTTTGTGAGTATCAAACTATTGAAGACATTGACAAGGCGAAGAAACCAAAGAATACAGCTCAACATTCAGTTAGTTTCAACCCAAATCTTTCTAATGTTGATAGAAATCATGGGGAAGAAGTGCATGAAAATCATGAAGATGGTGAGTCCTCACATAATGTTGATTGTTCGGCTGAGACAGGTGAAATAGTTTAGCAAGAGCAATCTATCCTACCTCAAGTTAGAAGATCTGAAAGAGAGCATAGGCCTTCTCAAAAATATTTGCCACATGAGTATGTGTTACTCACTGATACCGGAGAGCCAGAAACTTTTGAAGAGGCTATACCATGTGAACAAAAGAATGAGTGGCATGAAGCCATGCAAGAGGAGCTTAAATCCTTGCATGAGAACCACACATTTGAATTGGTGAAGTTGCCTAAGGGTAAGAGAACACTCACAAATAAGTGGATGTACAAGTTGAAGACGGAAGAAAATAGTTTACAACCACGATATTAGGCTAGACTTGTTGTGAAGGGCTTTCGTCAAAAGAAGGGCATAGACTTTAAAGAGATTTTTTCACCGGTTGTAAAGATGTCTTCTATTCGAGTTGTTTTTGGGTTAGCCGCCAGATTAAATTTAGAAATTGAACAACTTGATGTAAAGACAGCTTTTCTTCATGGAGACCTAGAAGAAAAGATATATATGGAGCAGCCGGAGGGTTTTGAAGTTAAAGGCAATGAGCACCTTGTATGTAGATTGAGGAAAAGCTTATATGGTCTCCAGCAAGCGCCAAGGCAATGGTATATGAAGTTTTAGTCATTCATGAAAGAACAAGGATACGGTAAGACAAACTCCAATTCTTGTGTTTTTATGAAAAGATTCTCAGATAATGATTTTCTTATTCTCCTACTTTATGTGGATGATATGTTGATTGTTGGGCATGATGCCAAGAAAATCAAGAGCTTGAAGAATGAGTTGAGTAAAGCTTTTGCAATGAAAGACCTAGGCCCGGCTAAGCAAATCTTAGGCATGAGAATTACTCGTGACAGGAAGAATAAGAAACTGTGGTTATCTCAAGAGAAGTATATTGAAAAGGTGCTTGAAAAATTCAACATGAGCACATGTAAACCGGTGAGTACTCTACTTGCAGGCCATTTCAAGTTGAGTAGTAATGTGTGTCCTTCAAGTGAGAAAGAAAAGGTTGAGATGATGAATATTCCTTATGCATCGGCTGTAGGTAGTTTGATGTACGCCATGGTTTGTACAAGACCCGATATTGCTCATGCAGTTGGTGTTGTGAGTAGATTTCTCTCTAATCTAGGTAAGGAGCATTGGATCGCTATTAAATGGATTCTGAGATATCTTAGAGGCACTTCTACACTTTGCCTGTGTTATGGAAATGCGGAGCCTGAGTTGAGTGGCTACTCGAATGTGGACTATGCTGGTGATGTTGATTCTCAGAAATTCACATCGGGTTTTATAATAATCTTTGCAAGGGGAGCTGTTTCATGACAATCGAGATTGCAAAAATGTACCGCTTTGTTTATAACTGAAGCGGAGTATATTGCTATTACAGAAGGAGGTAAAGAACTTTTGTGGATGCAAAAATTCCTACAAGAGTTGGGCTTGAAGCAAGAGAAATTTGTTCTATATTGCGATAGCATGAATGCCATCCATCTTAGCAAGAATCCGGTATTTCATTCAAGGTCGAAGCATGTTGATGTGAAGTATCATTGGATTCGAGAAAAGCTAGAAGAGAAGCTCTTCCTACTTGAGTAAGTTCATACCGACAACAATAAGTCCGACATGATGACCAAAGCCTTGCCCGTAATGAAGCTTGACACTTGTAGAAGAAAAGTGGGCATGACAAACCTTCCCACATGAGGTGGAGGGGGAGATTTGTTGGCTGGATCCACCTTCATGTGGGACCCAGCCAGCATTAAAAGAAAAAAAAACAAAAAGAAAAGAAAAGAACAAAAGAAGTGGAAGTTGGGGTCGTGCGGTGCGCGTCCGGAAAAAGAGAAGTGAGAGAGAGAAAAGAAAAACTGCCGAAGGGAGAATAGAAGAAAAGAAGAAGGTTGCAACTTTGCGGCTTTGATTCGAAGGCCAAACATTGACGGAATTGGCTCAAATTTCAGTATGTTGTTCGTGAGACCGAGGGCTACAAGTTGATGGTTTTTGTTCGTCGAGAACCGTCTCCAAATTGTCCAGTTGCGGTTAAGATTTTCTTACTTCAAACTTGTTTATCCACCTATATGGTGAGAAGAAGATGATTGTAATGTTAATGTTGAGCCTCTAGTATGTGACTAGAGAAGAATACTTTATGTATCCTGCTATTCTTAGTGATTAGTGGATGTTTTTGGGTGGTCCGTGGTTTTTCCCGTATCGGGTTTTCCACGTTAAATCCTTGGTGTCGTTATTTGCGTTGTCTACTTATCATTTCGACATTATATTTGCATTTTGTGAGGTTATACATTGCTGGTTGTTGGTGGAGGTTAAGAGATTTTAGGTTGATTTAGTATCGGGGGAAAAATTGATCCTGGATTATGTTTGGCCGTGGTGAATTGTTGTACCCAAGTTCTCCCCAACAAGTTGCCCCCTTGCCGGCCGTACTTTCGAAATGTAAATCCTTTAATGGTGGAAGAAATTCCACCTATTCCTGGCTTCGAGCACGCCCCACAATCACGTTCCTTTCAAGATCGTGATATCTCTTTTTTTAAGCCACTAATCCAGCCGTTATCCATTATCCTCCATTCCTTATCGGCCAAATTTAGAGTCCGATTCGGGTTGCCATGCCGAAAATCCTATTTCAGATTGCGACGTTGATCCTTCAATCAATAAAAAACTTTCGCTTAAAATATGTCGATTTCAATGGGCGCTGGTCAATAAGAAGGATCCGCGTGGCACGTAATACTCCACTCGTGGGTTTTCAATGAAATAAGTAAGTAAATTTAATCCGGTTGTTCTCAAAGGAAAAGATCGAGTCAACGATTCCCTTCGTCTTCTTCTGAATGTATTTCTCTCTCCCTCTCTCTCTCCCTAAAACTACTATAGAAACAACACGGAGCAATATCAAACAGTTGAACCGGGCGTGTTTACGTCGCGACTTTGACGGAACGCTCGTGTGTGATTAGCGATAAGTGGACCGTCACCATCAAGTCCACGATGTTTTACCTTGTACTTCACACCAATCATCAACCAACAAGGAACATTTGCCTTCTCGCCCTCCACATTCTCTCTTGCTTCCTTAAAATCTTTCAACCACCGCCTGATTCATGGCAGCTTGCGGTGTAATGGGCGATTTAGCAATCGACGGGTCAAAGAGGCGGACGGCAAATTTCCGGTCGAGCACTTGGGGCTACGACTTTGTTCAGTCACTTAGAAGTGAATACCAGGTAACCACGACACTACACTAATAGAATGCTAATAGGGTGCTTTTTTCCATGTGGTTGTTTTGCGTTCTTTTGCTAAAAGTACAAATGGGAAGAGAAGAAACGGTGAAATCGTCGGCCATGCAGGAGGTGAGATACATGGAACGGGTCAAGAAGATGAAGGAAGAGGTGAAGGATTCCATTCGCAGCGAAAAGCCTCAAGTGGAGAAGCCCAAGTAGATCGATGCGGTTCAACGGCTAGCACTGGGATGCCACTTTGAGGTGGAGATCAAGAACGCATTGCGAGCCATTATAAATGGCACAACAATGGCACAACAAATAGGGCCGGGGCTTTTGATGATGATCTTTACGCCACGGTGCTTCGATTTAGGCTGCTCCGCCGAAATGACTTCACTGTGGAGCAAGGCAGTATATATACATATGCCAATTATCAATGGAAGATATAAATACCATTTGGTGACGCTTATACACAAAACACGCTGTTCTTATGCACAGGCCTATTTGAAAGATTCATGATAGAAGATGCAAGCAGTTTCAAAGAATTCCTGAATAAAGATGTCAAGGGTTTATTGAGCCAATATGAAGCATCCTTCTATGGATTTAAAGGTGAAGCCATCATCGATGCAGCCAAGACTTTCCCTTCTACATGTTTGGAAGATCTCAAGGAAGACGACATTTGGGCGAAAAAGAAAGATCACTTGGAGGCCCAACAGATTGGAGGCCAGATAGTGCATGGACATGTATGAGGAAGATCAAGGCGATCGCTTGAACCCCGTCTTGCTCAATTTGGCTAAGCTCGATTTCGACATAGTGCAGTCAATTTATAGAGACGAGGTCAGCAAATTAGCCGAGTACTTGGTCTTGCACCACATGCACTAAGGAGGTAGCAGTCTTTGGCCCACTAAATCCGATTTTTTCTAAATAAATCAAGTCAAACTGACCCGATTTGTATATAGCCCAAAAAAGGTAAAACCCAATAACAAACAAATTATCTGTAGGTGGGCCTTGTAAATGAATATTTTGTAGGCCTTCCTCATTCTAATGAGCCCAACAGGTCCCTTCCAATTTACATGGGTGACTTTCTTTCTGACATAAATAACTTTAATTTCAACTAATGTTTTTATACTTTATGTATCAAGCCCGTCCTTTGAGCAATCAACGAATACCAACCTTAGTAGTTTCTTTTTCCGTATGTTCTTATCATGTGAACTCCAATCTATTTCAGGTAGTGGGTGAATTTAGGGTTGAACAAGATGGATTTTTGCTAGGATAGACGGATGGAACATTACTTATGGAATACTTTGATGGTACATTACTTATGGAATGCTTTGATGGTCTATGAACTGCAATTTGGAGCTTTCAGGAGATGAGCACATAGATCACGTGTATGATCACGTTGACGGATGATATCCATGACGTTTTTGGCTCATGGGAAGAACTTCAGCTGCTGATGAAATTCCTCAAGAGGTTTGTCCGCTATTTTTTTTTTAAAGTTTCCTTGAGATCTTACGCTTACACTAATATAAAATCAATACTAATATCATGCTCGTAATGGAAATGTTGCACGGACAACACTACCAATGAAATTGGCTATTGGACCATGAAAGAGCGAGTGGACCATGAAAGAGCGAGGCTACAACTAAGGGTGAGCAAAGAGAACTATCCAACTCGTAACCTCCCGGACCGGACCAATTGATTTGTTCCGATTCTCAAAGACACCTCAAAGACACCAGGCAGACACCAGGCCGCTTGCTGGTTCCATGAAAATAAAACCGACAATGTTCGGTCCGGTTCCTCTACTAATTTTTTTGAACTTTAGTCTAATTACTCAAAACGTGCTTTAATTGTGAGTACTCGCAACAATTGAAGTACCATTTGAAGGTCCTCAATGCTGTGTTTCCAACATAAAATAGGACACTAGCCGAAAGTCTAGGAAGGGCTTGACACGTCCGTCCCTCTTCTATGTGGTCGATGTGGGACTCTCACACCCTCTCTCTCCCTCTCCCTCGCTCTCTCTCTCTCTCTTTCTCTCTCTGCCCCTCACGCAAATGCTACTCCAGACCTCCAAGAGTCCCGCATTGAATAACTACTCCAAGAGCATTTGAGAGATTGCCTATAAAACCAAGCAAGCTTGGTAGTCTTTATGACCATACTAGTTTGGCCTTTCCGCAAAAGTATGGTTAGTAAAAAGTAGTGAGAGGTAGTCGCCAGTCAAATCTGTCGGACCGCTCGGGAGCAGAACAGGACCAATACCTCTAGGCAGTTTTCGGTTCCAACATTTTTCGGTTCGGTTCCCACGAGAGACCGAGAGCTAATCATCCCTAGCTACGACATGATTACCTATCTACACAAGTTGGTACATGTCACTCCTCACTAAGTTAGGCCATCATTCTTGAATTTGTAATTCCAAGAGATTACAACATAATTCATGGTGTCTTCGTTTTAATGACGACTCACATCTTAACAGGCAAGACTTGGTTAGAAGAAGCAAAGTGGTATCACGAGGGCCACAAACCAACACTCAAGGAGTATCTCAATGCTTCGGTGACATCAATAGGAGGACATGTTGTGTTGTTCTGCTCTTACTTCACTTCAGACAAACTATCCAAAGAGACCCTAGAATATCTATGCAACATCTGCAACGTTATGCATTGCTCCTCCCTAATTCTTCGGCTCACGAACAATTTGAGCACCGCATCAGTAAGTATCCATTAGGTTAACCATCCAATTTTGCAGTTCAAGTTATGACACCTTAGATGATCAGGAACATACATATTGCAGGATGAGTTGGCAAAGGGAAATGATTTCAAGTCACTACACTGTTACATGAATGAAAGCAGAGCTTCCGAAGAAGCAACTCGACAGCACATCAAACGTATGGTGCAAGATGCTTGGAAAGATATGAACGAAGATGCTCTCGGTAATAACCCATGCCCCAGGCCTTTTCTCAACGCATGTCTGAACCTTGCAAGAGCGTCTCCATTGTTCTATCAGTACGAGGACAATCATGGGATTCTAGATCGCGAGATTAAAGATAACTTGAAGTCGATCTTCATCCAAGCAGTCCTGATACTGAGCAGCTAAATGTGCCTTTGATTAATTATGCTAATTATGTCGCAAATAACAAGTGGCGTTGATAAGCTACTTGGCAATTATACCTAATTTAGGCCAATTGTGTTCTCATATAATGTAAGCTTTTCCATCTTTCCTTTCCTTTTTGGACTGCAATGCCAATCATGGCCATGTTGGGCTTCCTACAAAACAGTATGTAACAAATA
This sequence comes from Eucalyptus marginata, assembly GCA_014182565.1. NCBI lineage: Eukaryota > Viridiplantae > Streptophyta > Magnoliopsida > Myrtales > Myrtaceae > Eucalyptus > Eucalyptus marginata. Next base: position 26,614,636 of record CM024585.1, on the reverse strand, counting down.
TTACAAGATTTTACCTTAGAAAGTTTCAATCTCCAAAAAAGGGGCTTAAGGATTTCCTAGGAGAGCGGAAGTACTTCCTAAAATATATTAAGTTACTCTTGTCAAATCGTGCACCAAAACCATATCAAATTACCAAATTTCTTCACAGTCTCCCAAACATATCCCGGAAAAACATGGCGCGAGCAGACAGATTGAGAATTGTGGGCAATACAGCATATTGAGCTTCTTATTTTCTTTTTTCTTTTTTTGTGGCGATTAGGTCTAGGCTCAAGATGGTGAATCTCAGCCATGATCTTAAAATAATGACTCTTGTGCGTCTCACTATGAATTTTTAGAGTGATAAGGAACTTAGGGACTCATATTGGTTTTTCTAGTAAGGCCATCTGTCCCTTAATGTTAAAAAACTCAAACATCCCCTCTATATTGGACAAAACTACTCCGGTGCTTTGTGTCTAAAATGAAAAATAAAGTGTAAAGGTCTTGCGACCTAGATTAAATTAAATAAATAAAATCTGTTTAGAAATAGTTGTGAATACTGGAAAATGTACTCTAAAATATGAAAGGTTTCCTTGAGCATTTTGTTATTTTAAATATGCAACTGACAAGGCCTTGGAATAGTTCTCAGAAACGAGTCACAGTAATTTATCAAGATAGCACTCCTTTTTTAGGACAAAAAGTCGAGACAGTTCCTTTTGCACTAGGTGCTTTTGCTCCGCATGATTTCATACCATCGTGCAAAGTTCCAAGAGAGGATCTTTAAAAAAAAAAAAAAAAATCTAGGCTGATTTGACAATTGATAGTAGCTAGCGACGAATCTATGCAATATTAATAGCGACTAGGACTATATATTTTGGGTCTTACTGGTGGAATTTCTCCGTGAATATCAGTGTTGCAACCTCGTGCCTTTGTCGATCATCGAAACCAGCCATTGTCTTATCGAACTGTATATTCTTGCTCCCTTGAAACCTTTGACTCCCGTTCATCGCCACCTTCGCGGCCCTTACTTTTTATACAAGATCGACGGCTCATCATGGATTAATCATCCTGCAAGTTTCCGACCGAGCGTTTGGGACATGCCCGTTCACTCGAGGTCCAACAGATTGGAGGCCGGATGGTTCATGGAAATGTACGAGAAAGATTAGTGTGATCGCTTGCTCGATTTCAACATAGTCCAATCAATAAATAGAGACTACGTCAGCAAATTAGCTTGGTGCTTGGTCTTGTAGCACATGCACTTTGATGGTCACAGTTTTCGGCCCATGATGTGGACATCGAGCCATATCGAGGAGGAGGTGCTAAGGACCCATTGTCTATTCCTACTGGTTCGATCACTCGAGCGCGGGCCAAGCAATTTAGGCAAGCTTTGTTGGTGTCGTGTTCGTGATCTTCAGCGTGGAGATAACCTTGGATCAAATCTTGAAGAATCTTGAAAATCTTGGCGCAATTTGATTATATGGACACCAAATATTTGACCAAGTCAAATATATATAGATATATATCTATAGAGATATATATATATATTCTTGTTTATGAATATTTTAGAATATGACGCATTATATTTCTAGGGTTGGTTTTAGGGTTTGTGTGGCAGCTAGAAAGGCCTATATATAAGACTGTCAAATTTCTTTGGAGACAGATATATTTTACTTTGAGAAATAATTGAGAGATTCTCTTTTACTGTTCTTTTGAGGACTTGACCTAATCAAGATTCCCTTGTGACGGTTGATTTGACTTATCGAGCGAGATAGCGAATTCTTTCGTTCGTGGCGTCTATAACGTTGGTTGGTTGACACGTGTTCGTCAACGGTCACGTTCATACCGAGGTTGCCAATCACGGGTTTGATTGGAGGTCGAGGTTTGCAATTCGCGCCATCTAGGCCTTCGTAGAACGATCCTTCCGCAGCAATTCACATCGTTTGGTATCGAGCTTGCTTCTACAAGGTCTATTTATCTTTAATTTTCTATTTATATTCAGCAATTTGATATTTATTGAGCTAGGGTTTCGATTCTAGCCAATTTAGGGATCCGATTGGTTTTGTGCTTCCATACGTAGTTGTTTGCTGTTAGTTTTAATTTTTTTCCTAGCATCTTAAATTGTATCTGAGTTCGTCAAAAAAAAAAAGAAAAGTTCTTCAAAGAAAAAAAAAAAGAAAAGAAAGAAAACGCACAAAAAAAAAAGTGCGCAATAAAAAAAAAAAATTCGGCAAAAAAAAAATATAGCCGAACAAAAAAAAAATCAAAAAAATCAAGAAGGCGACTCGTTTGTTAGTGGACCGAATTGAAACAAAATCAGTAGTGATTTGCGTTTCAATTGGAATTTTGAAAGTTGTACTTGTTGGTTTGAAATTGTTACTTGCTGAAACAAAATCAACAAAGTGATCTAATCTTGTCCGATTAGTTTGATTGATTTTCGTGAGGGGGTTGAGAGATAGGTTTTGAGTCCAATAAAGAGCTTGTGAAAAGAGAATACGAGAGGAAAAAGGCAGGAGTGTGTGAGTTTAATTGAGGGTAAAAAAAAAAAAAGCCTAGACTTGAGTTAAAACACGAGGGGAGTGACAAACACCTTGAGAGAAACACGTGAGGGAGTGATTGGTGAGGATTTTTGTGACTAACGTTTATTTGCAGGTCTAAAATATGTCGCGTGAAAAAGCGTGAATCAAAGGGAGGTTGACTCCATACGAAGGGATGAAGCGCTCGTGGAAAGCATCCAACAATTGAGGGTCGTAGTGGAGGAGCTTAGTGGCCGAATGATGGGGAATGTCATGAGGGTTGATGGTGACCGAGAGATACCCCGAGGAAGGCCGCAGCATCAACGAGATGCCTCTAGAACACAACCTAGAAGACAGCGGCATTATGATGATGATGAGGCTGGCATGGAGGATGATCGAGATGCTCGATTTGGAAGGTGGAATGGAGCCCGAGGGTTTAGACATCGAGAAGATAATGAACTTGGCAATATCAAGATGAAGATTCCTTCTTTCCAAGGAAAGAATGATCCCGATGCGTATCTAGAGTGGGAGAAACGCATGGAGATGGTATTTGATTGCCAACGATACTCGAGCTCAAAAAGGTAAAAATTGCAGCTGTTGAATTTACTGATTATGCTATAATTTGGTGGGATCAATTTGTGACTAGTAGGAGGCGCAATGGTGAAAGACCGATAGAGACGTGGGATGAGATGAAAGCGGTGATGAGGAGGCGTTTTGTGCCAAGTCATTACCATCGAGATTTATTTCAAAAGTTACAAAATCTCACACAAGGCAATAAGAGCGTGGGAGAGTATCACAAGGAGATGGAGATTGCCATGATCCATGCTAATGTGGTGGAGGATCGTGAGGCCACAATGTCAAGATTTTTGAGTGGTTTGAGCCGAGACATAGCAAGGGTGGTGGAGCTGCAACACTATGTTGAATTGGAGGAATTGGTTGACAAAGCCATCAAAGTTGAGCGGCAATTGAAGATGGACCGAAATCACAAAAGTGGAGGAGGTTCAAATCAAAATTGGAGATCCAATTGGAAGAGAGATGAAAAGCCAAATTGGAGAGGAAACAACACCAAAACCGAAACCTCAAAGGAGAAGGAGAGGGACGGTAAAGTTGGAACGAATCCGGCTTCAGGTAAAACCGAAAACCCTAACACTAGAACTCGTGAAATTAAATGTTTTAAGTGTTTGGGCAGGGGTCATATGGCGAATCAATGCCCTAATAGGAGGGTGATGATCATGACTGGACATGGTGATGTTGAGTCCGAAAGTGAGAGGGAAGAAGAGGATGATGAGATGCCACCGTTGGAGGATTGTAGTGATGGAGAAGTGGCTATAAAAGGAGACTTATTGGTGGTTAGGCGTTCTCTGAGTGTGCAAGTAAAAGAGGAGGAGCATCATCAACAAAGAGATAACTTGTTTCATACAAGATGTGTGGTGAATGGTAAGATCCGTAGTATGATAATTGATGGAGGTAGTTGTGCGAATGTGGCAAGTTGTACTATGGTGGATAAGTTGGGTTTGAAAACGACAAAGCACCCTAGGCCTTATAGACTTCAATGGTTAAATGATAGTGGTGAGGTGAAGGTGTCGAAACAAGTTCGAATTCCATTTGAGATAGGGAAATACAAGGATGAGGTAGAGTGTGATGTTGTACCTATGCAAGCGGGTCATGTCTTACTTGGAAGACCATGGCAATATGATCGAAAGGTACATCATGATGGATATACTAATCGTTATTCATTGGTGATGAATCAAAAGACTTATACCTTGGTACCAATGACACCTAGTGAGGTGTATCAAGATCGATTAAAGTTACAACGAGAAGCCGAGAGAGAGAGAAAAGGTGAGAAATGAGGGCTTGCGTGGTGTGTCCGAGACGCAAGGAAAAGGAGAGGCCGAGAGAAATATTGTGGTAAAAACCGAGGGAAAAAAAGAGAGAAAGAAAAGAGGCAAAATAATTTTTATGCAAAATCAAGTGAAGTGAGGAGAGCCTTAGTTCTAGATCGACCAATGCTTGTACTTGTGTACAATGAGGTTTTGTTTTCTACTAACGATCTTGACCCAAGTTTGCCTAGTCCTATTGTGTCTTTATTGCAGGAATTTGAAGACGTCTTTCCCGATGAACTTCCGGAGGGATACCACCGATTCGAGGCATAGAACATCAAATTGACTTGATTCCCCGGTGCGCCATTACCTAATCGACCCGCATATCGAAGCAATCCCGAGGAGACAAAGGAACTTCAGCGGCAAGTTAGTGAACTATTGGAGCGAGAGCATGTGAGAGAGTCTTAGCCCGTGCGCCGTCCCCTGTTTTGTTGGTGCCAAAGAAGGATGGAACTTGGCAATGTGTGTCGATTGCCGAGCAATCAATAATATTACGGTAAAGTATCGACATCCTATTCCTAGGTTAGATGACATGTTGGATGAGTTGCATGGTTCTTGCATTTTCACTAAAATTGATTTGAAAAGTGGCTATCATCAAATTAGGATGAAAGAAGGTGATGAATGGAAAACTGCATTTAAGACCAAGTATGGGTTATATGAGTGGTTAGTCATGCCATTTGGATTAACTAATGCACCGAGCACGTTTATGAGACTTATGAATCATGTTTTGCGTGCTTTTATTGGTCGATTTGTGGTTGTCTATTTTGATGATATCTTGATATATAGTCAAAGCCTTGATGACCATATTAAGCATGTGCGAGCTGTCTTGCAGGTTTTAAGGACCGAACAATTATACGCTAATCTAAAGAAGTGCTCTTTTGTTACCAACAAATTAGTATTTCTAGGATTTGTTGTTAGTGCTGATGGTATACAGGTTGATGAAGAAAAGGTCAAAGCAATTCGTGAATGGCCAACGCCTAAGACAGTAGGAGAGGTGCGTAGCTTTCATGGATTGGCGAGTTTTTATCGGCGATTTGTGAGAAATTTTAGCACCATTGCCGCACCTTTAACTGAGGTTATCAAGAAGCACGTGGGTTTCACGTGGGGAGAAGAGCAAGAGAAAGCATTTAATTTGCTAAAAGATAAGTTAACTAATGCTCCTTTGTTATCTTTGCCAAATTTCAGTGCTACTTTTGAGATAGAGTGCGATGCTTCGGTACAGGAATTGGAGCCGTGTTGATGCAAGGAGGGCGTCCCATAGCTTATTTCAGCGAAAATTGAGTGGAGCAACATTGAATTATCCTACCTATGATAAGGAGATGTATGCTTTAGTGCGAGCTTTGGAGACTTGGCAACATTATTTATGGCCAAGGGAGTTTGTGATCCACACCGACCACGAGACCTTGAAGTACTTGAAAGGGCAGCAAAAGTTGAATAAAAGACATGCCAAATGGATGGAGTTCGTTGAGACTTTTCCATATGTGATCAAGTACAAGAAAGGTAAGGAGAATGTGGTAGCCGATGCACTTTCTCGAAGGTACGCGATTCTAACTATTTTAGAAGCAAAGTGTCTAGGTTTTGAGCATATCAAGGGCTTATATACTGATGATGATGACTTTGGGAGAGTATATGAAGCATGTGAACACGCTGCATTTGATAAATTCTATAGGCATGAAGGTTATCTTTTCCGTGAAAACAAACTATGTTTGCCTAAGTGTTCTTTGCGTGAATTGTTGGTGCGAGAAGCGCATAGTGGTGGTTTAATGGGACATTTTGGCATTAGTAAGACTTATGAAGTACTACATGAACATTTTTATTGGCCACATATGAAGAGAGATGTTACACGTGTCTGTGAGAGATGCATTGCTTGTAAGCAATCAAAGTCTACAACTAAACCACATGGCTTGTATACACCAGTACCTATTCCAACGCATCCTTGGACTGATATTTCTATGGATTTTGTGTTAGGATTGCCTAGGTCTAAGAATGGTAGAGATTCTATTTATGTGGTTGTTGATCGGTTTTCAAAGATGGCTCATTTTATACCTTGTCATAAAACTGATAATGCATCTCATGTTGCTGATTTGTTCTTTAGGGAAGTTGTACGTTTGCATGGCATGCCTAGATCGATTGTTTCAGATCGAGATTCTAAATTTCTTAGCTACTTTTGGAAAACATTGTGGAAAAAAATTAGGAACACGGTTGTTATTTTCTACTACTTGTCATCCACAGACCGATGGTCAAACCGAGGTAGTTAATAGAACTTTAGGGGTATTGTTGCGAGCTATTATTAAAAAGAACATAAAATCTTGGGAAGATTGTCTACCACATGTTGAATTTGCATATAATAGGAGCATGCATTCTGCTACTAAATTTACACCATTTGAGGTTGTCTATGGTTTTAATCCGTTAACTCCGTTAGATTTAACCCCTTTACCTATTGATGAGCGTGTGGATTTAGATGGAGCAAAGAAAGCTGAATTTGTCAAGATGTTGCATGAGAAGACGCGCGCAAATATTGAGCGCAAGACTAAGCAATATGCAAGGCAAGCCAACAAAGGGCGCAGGAAGTGGTGTTTGAACCCGGTGATTGGGTTTGGGTTCATATGCGCAAAGAGAGATTTCCGAGCAGCGACATTCTAAGTTATTACCGCGAGGGGATGGACCTTTCATGGTTTTGGAAAGAGTTAACAATAATGCCTACAAGCTTGGTCTTCCAGGTAAGTATGATGTTAGTGCCACATTTAATGTTTCTGACTTGACTCTTTTCGATGCCGTGATGATTTGAGGGCAAATCCTTTGCACGGGGGGGAGGGAATGATGTGGACATCGAGCCATATTGAGAAGGAGGTGCTAAGGACCCATTGTCTATTCCTACTGGTTCGATCACTCGAGCGCGGGCCAAGCAATTTAGGCAAGCTGTTGGTGTCATGGTTCGTGATCTTCAGCGTGGAGATAACCTTAGATCAAATCTTGAAGAATCTTGAAAATCTTGGCGCAATTTGATTATATGGACACCAAATATTTGACCAAGTCAAATATATATAGATATATATCTATAGAGATATATATATATATATATATATATATATATATCTATATATATATATATATATATATATATATATATATATATTTCTTGTTTATGAATATTTTAAAATATGACGCATTATATTTCTAGGGTTGGTTTTAGGGTTTGTGTGGCAGCTAGAAAGGCCTATAAATAAGACTGTCAAATTTCTTTGGAGACAGATATATTTTACTTTGAGAAATAATTAAGAGATTCTCTTTTACTGTTCTTTTGAGGACTTGACCTAATCAAGATTCCCTTGTGACGGTTGATTTGACTTATCGAGCAAGATAGCGAATTCTTTCGTTCGTGGCGTCTATAACGTTGGTTGGTTGACACGTGTTCGTCAACAGGTCACGTTCATACCGAGGTTGCCAATCACAGGTTTGATTGGAGGTCGAGGTTTGCAATTCGCGCCATCTAGGCCTTCGTAGAACGATCCTTCCGCAGCAATTCACATCAGCCCACTAAGGGCATGTTTGGCAAGTTGCCAAACAGTGCTTATTTCTGTTTTTTTGTTCCCAGGAGTAGATTTATAACAAAAATGTATTTGGTAAAATTTTTGTTCCCGGGAACAAATTTCTATTTTTTTCTTCTTGGAAGTAGATTTGGAGCATAATTGGAAAATATAAAAATTGATTCTTTGTCTCGAGAACAATTCTAGAATTAAGTCAACCTACTTTTTCTTTTTCATCTTCTTTCTTCTTGTTCTTCTTCCCTCTCCCTTGTTCTTCTAGTGCCGTTGCTGCCACCATTGATGTTTGCCACCACTGCCGCCGCCCCCCGCCGTTCGCCGTCGCTAGTCGTCGGCGAGCTCGCCGGAGGCTCGCCCAGCCACTGGCGAGGCAGGCCTTGCCCGGGCCTCCCTTGGCCACCGACGAGCCTCGCTTGGTCGGGCAAGGATCGACCCAACCCCCGGCGGGGCTCGACCTCACCAGGGCACCGCAAGGTTGGCGTCGCCCGGCCAAGGTGAGGCTGACCTTGCGGTGGCCTGACAAGGTCGAGCCCCACCGATAGTTGGGTGAGCTCGGCCTCGCCAAATCTGGGCGAGGCTGCTCGCCCAACCAAGGCTCGGTCGATGAGGCACGGCCTCGCCAGGGCTGGCGACGCTTTGGTGAGGTCGCCGGCCCTCGTCTAGCCGGTCGCCGGTCATCCCAAGGCCGGTGACCGACCACCTTGAAGAATACTTCAAGAAGAAGAAGAAGAAGAAGAAGAAGAAGCTTCGGTGAGGAAGAGGAAGAGGAAGAAGAAGCTTCGGTGAGGAAGAAGAAGAAGAAGAAGAAGAAGAAGAAGAAGAAGAAGAAGAAGAAGAAGAAGAAGAAGAAGAGGAAGAGGAAGAGGAAGAAGAAGAAGCTTCGGTGAGGAAGAAGAAGAAGAAGAAGAAGAGGAAGAGGAAGAGGAAGACTTCAAGAAGAAGAAGAAGAAGCTTCGGTGAGGAAGAGGAAGAAGAAGAAGAAGAAGAAGAGGAAGGAGAGGAAGGAGAGGAAGAGGAAGGAGAAGAAGGAGAAGAAGAAGAAGAGGAAGAGGAAGAAGAGGAAGAAGAAGAGGAAGAAGAAGAAGAGGAAGACGAAGAAGAGGAAGAGGAAGAAGAAGAGGAAGAAGAGGAAGAGGAAGAAGAAGAAGAAGAGGAAGAGGAAGAGGAAGAAGGAGAAGAAGGAGAAGAAGAAGAAGGAGAAGAAGAAGAAGAGGAAGAAGAACAAGAAGAAGAAGAACAAGAAGGCTATATATAGAATACATATTTAATTTTGTATTTTAATTTGTTGTTTAGTATTTATATTTATAGTTTATACTATAGTTTATTATTTACTATTTAATAAAAATTTGATTTGTTAATATTTTTATTACTTAGTATAAATATAATTAATCAATAGAATTTCTATGATTTGATAGAATTTTAGAATGAAATATAATCCTAAATTCGAATTCTTTTGAAATTGAAAATATAATAAATTATAATATGATTTCTTCACTCATAAGAAGACAATTTTATTGGTGAATGGTTCATGAGAATTCAATATTAAATTTACATTCATCTAAAAATGTAATTGAAAAAAATTGGAATAGAAATTTTATGTAGTTACCAAATGCATTTATGTTCTTTTTTATTCCAAAATCAGAAATTTTGTGCAATTTCCAAATGTTTTCTTTTGCTCAGAAATTGTTCTCAATGACAGAATAAAAAAAAAAAATCATTTTTGATCAAAAATTGTTTCCAATAACAAAATGGTTACCAAACGCGCCATAAATCTTCCATTTTCTCTTATTAGATCAAGTCAAACTGACCTGATTTGTATAGCCCGAAAAAGATAAACCCAATATCAGACAAATTATGTATAGGTGGGCCTTCTAAATAAAGATTTTGTAGGCCTTGCTCATTCTATTGAGCCTTGTAAATTACCGATGATCTCAGTACATCATCGGTAATCTACTTCGGTATGTGTCCTTCTCCTTGTAAATAATTGCTTATAAAAGAAGTACATCATTAATGTTCATAGCAACGTGATACTCATTTTTATTTCTTTGATACGAATGTGAGATGAATCTTGGGACTTATGTTTGTGACCCATCAATGTCGTCCATGATTGGTATGAATTGGCACGAGGAGACAACAACAAGGCGCTAGAATGCCACATGAATGAAACCGGCACTTCAGAGGAGGCCGCGCGGCAACACATCAGACATCTAGTGCACGAGATGTGGAAGAAAATGAATAGAGATGTGTTCAAGGACTACCCGTTTCCTGGGTTCAAGCCTTTTCTCAGGACATGTTTGAACTTGGCACGAGCCTCTCAATGCTTTTACCAGTATGGAGACGAACATGGCCTTCCCGGTCATGAGAGCAAGGACCATATTGTGTCGACTTTATTCAAACCCGTGCCCCTCGATTAGGGATGCATTGTTGGCCAAGAACTTGCTTTTGGAGAAAGCCTTTGGTCTCATGCATTAGTTATGGGTGCTTGTACAAGCTTCATAAAACTCGTTAAAGAAGCATACGCTATTCCGTGGTTAGTTCATGGCATTTCTTGAGCGTAATCTGTCGCTATTGTAGTATGTAGGTTCATGGTTACGGAGAATGTTAACATTATTGAAGAGTAATCAAACACTTACAATAGATGCTAATTTCGTCAATATGGATGCATTAACTTAATGGCAGCTAACTAAATTTTCAAGGCCACTAATTCTCATGCCACTACTTAATTAGTGCATGTTTTGCATCTACATAATAGCTACATTAAATCAGTTTATACCTACTGCTTACGTTAATGATTTGTCATGAAAAATACAAGATGACACGGATTATTGTGGTAGAGGGAATTGCAATTACAAGACTCAAAAGAACAACTTGTGAACAAACGCTTTATGACGCGATGCAATTGATTTTACTTATTTATATTAGATTAGGTAGTAGATGAGCAAACTCATAGGGCATGCGAATTTCGTACCATCGAGCAAGTTCTAACAAAGCGTTTTCTAGAAAATTTTCTAGGCTGATTTGATAACGATACCAACCACGAATCCATCCAAATTTTTGAAGTATGTTTCGAGTTTAAGCCCATTAAAAAAAAAAAAAAACTCGGCCCAGATCGAAGTGGTTAAATTAACTGGTCACGTAAAAGTGAACTAGGTGGATTCTTGTCGTGGAAATTGAAAAGCCAAAAAAAAAAAAAAAAAAAAAAAAAGATGGGCACGTAATTTCACTTAAATAATTAATTTCAATATATGTAAAGGAAGCTATTGCAATGGCGGTAGATATGTAGTAGAGCCGTGAGACTCAATGAAAAATTAGGTTTTAGGGAATAAAATTTTATTCTTTTTTTCTATACATAATTGTGTTGCAAGTATAATGTATATAAAGGACTTTAAGAGATAAGATACAAAAGGTAACAGAATAACCAATATTCCCTAAATATATGCTGCCTAAGGCTGTGTTTGATTGACCGGATAAAACTCCGAATAGGATAACTTTTATCTTATTCGGTGTTTAGAGTGATGCGAAATCCAGATATAGTTCTAATAAAAAAATCCCACCTAGAAGGTATGATAGATCTGGATAGGATATGTGAAATTTGGAAAACAAAATTTCTCTCTCTTCCTTCCCTCTCCCTTCGTTGCTACAGCTCCGATCTGGCCAGAGTCGTGGTGGCCACGGAAAGACGGAGCCAACCAAATCTGGCTGGTGACGCCGCTGGTCTGTGATTGACGAGGTGAGATCTGGAGACAAAGTCCATGGTCGAGCCACCATCTTAGTCGTAGCAGCTCACGGTCGTTGGCCGTCCATGGCTAAGCCCCTTGTTCATGGTTGCCCACATAGATATAGGATGAGAAAAGCGGGGATGGATAGAAAGGAACAAGCAAAAGGGTCAGGCGTTGCCTGAGATTGTTTCAATAATCTCCAAGGAAAACCTGCCCCCACCCCCTTCATTTCTCCAAATCCCATCCCGTGCTCTCTCTTCTCTGTTCAACACGTGCTAAACACCCAGATTTGAGAATATCATCCTTAAATGATCAGCCCAGTAACTTGACATCTCCGGCAAAGTGCAAAGCTGGGTGTTTTCTCGAGTTCATTTATTCATTGAAGATCCACACAATTTTTCAGTTCGCCTCAATTTTTCTGCCTTTTTTTTTTTTTCAGAGTATTGTTTTATCTGTGGAAGCTGAGTTGAGCGCTTACGCCCTCCTTTTTCACTTCACAAGAAAGAGAGATTGTTTTATTTCCCCGGTTTATTTTTAATTTTAATTCTGCTAAATCAAATATTTATTTGGATAATATTTATTTGAATCCATGTTTATATCCATTGGATTGGATATTTAAAATCCTATTTTATCATTATCCTATTCGACATTATCCTATCTTGTAAAAATGTCCGCACGACCAAATGCAACATAAGAGATAAGATAAAAGAGATAACAAAATAACAAATATTCGCTAAATATTTGTCAAATATTTTTTCCCTTAACAATTTCCTTTAGCTGGTGGAGTCACGCAAGCTATAAAGGAGAAATAAAATACTCATGTTTTCCTTGTCCACGTAGAAGTCGGCCTTGATCGTCCCTTTTTGGCAATATCCATATTTGTTGTTGGTCTTTGGTGTTCGATAATTGGTTGAGGCACCGTTTCATCAAGGCGAGCCTAACCAAATCCAGTGAAGTCGAGCGTTGCCTAGCGATGGCCTTACCAGGGGTTGGTGAGGTCAATCTCACCGACCTTGCCTCTGGCCCGTCGTTAGCCATCATTGAAGCTTAGCCATTGGTTAGAGGAAAAGAAGAAGGGAAGAAAAAAAAAAACATATAAATATAAATAAATTCAAAAAAATATTAAAATTTGTCAACGTTAACATTGATCGCGCCATGTGGAATGGCCGGTGTCCATGTCAGTAATTTCCGATCAAAATTGACTAGAATGACTCCATTGGCAAAATGTGAAGATGTTTAAAACTTAATTGACATAATTAAAAAGTTTGTGACTAAATTGACAAAAATGTAATTGGTATATGACCTTTTGAACTATTTTTCCATTAAATGTGCTTTTAGGTTTAACAGATAGCATAAGCTATACAGGCCGTAAGTTCACTGATTTTCGGCTATAAAAAGCATTTCTTCTCCATTTTTAGGTTCTCCATAATTTGTAATTCAGATTGAACCATCTTTTCCTCATAAACACTGGACCGCTTACATTATGTCTTCCCTCTCGTGTCAATTTCAAGTTTCGTTGGCCCTCTTTCGTCATCAATAATGCATTTTTTTAATTAGTTAACGCAATTTCGCGTTAAAATTTAAAGGACTTGCCTTTAAAAATGTATTACGTTGTTTGTTCAAAGTTTAGATAACCATTATGGAAAACTAATGGCTAGCATAGATTCGAACTCGTAGTGTTATTCGATGTCATGGATTGATGACCATTTCATGAAATTGATATTAAAATCCAGTTCAACTTTTGAATGATTCATATCATCATTGCTCCACAAAAGGGAAAAAGGAATGAATTAGTAACAAGTCATTAGCGAGCGTCGATTTTGGTCAAAAGCACCATTTATCAGCCGGTCTTTCAAATTTAGGATAATATTTCTTATCGCCATCAAACATGGACCTCATAGAAAGTACTCAATTATTCTGGTCCATTATCTCCGCTCTTTTAAAATTAATTATGTTTAGAATTCATCTCACGCACATTATTACCATCCGATAATTGACATTTTTCTAATTATTAACTTGTTTATCAATAATAAGATTCAACTTGCGAATGTGCTTTCAGAGCCTATCTCCCGACAACTCTGACGAAAACCCGCTTGGTCCATCCCCATTTTCGCCAACATTTTTCGGTCAAATGGCTATGGGTCGATTTTGGTCAAAAGCATCATTTCTTAGACGGTCTTTCAAATTTAGAATGATATTTCTTATAGCCATCCAAGATGGACTATTCCACAGTACAATAACATGTCGCATATTGCGGTCATCCAGCGGCTGAAATTTGTCAAATTAACAACTTGTTTATCAATGACAATATGCAACTTGCCCATATGTTTTCAGAGTTTGCGTCGCAATAACTACATTTATTGATAGACCTAGATCTAGTGACAAAGGTCATTTTGGTCCATCTTTATTTTCGATCACATTTATGACCAAGTGGCTCTACCAAAAATGTACCTCATAGAAAGTATTCAATTCTTTCGGTCCATTATCTCCAGTCATTTAAAATTAATTATGTTTGGAATTCATCTCACGCACATTATCATTATTCGATGACTGACCTTTTCTAATCAGCAACTTGTTTATCAATAATAAGATTCAACTTGCGAATGTGCTTTCAGAGCCCATCTCCCGAAAAATCTGACGAAAACCCGTTTGGTCCATCCCTATTTTCGCCAACATTTTTTGGTCAAATGGCTATGCCAAAAATGTACCTCGTAGGAAGTACCTAACACTTCTGGTCTATCATCTCTGCTCATTTAAGATTAATTGCATTTATATAGCTAGGGAGACGATTACGATTATGAGAGCACACTTTGGTTACGTGAGTTTCTTCATAGACTCTCATTAACAGAAAAGGATAGATTGTGCCTTTTAAAAAAAAAAAAAAAAAAAATTGGTCAGATAGATTGTGCATTTGACTCGATGTATTTCGGTTATTTATCGAGCAATCCATGGATCATGATTTGGACGAAAATGCCATTGTACTTTGACCAATTGGTAAAAGAGAGACCACTCTATTTGGCTTTCATTCCACTTTTGTTGAATTATTCTTCGCAATGTAACGACTGATGACCGCTCATTTCGACTCAAAAACACGCCATAGGTTCCGATAGTGTTTTTGAGACAAATATATTAATACATAAAAACGGTAACCGAAATATGGCTGCTCTTGTTGTTGGAAAATATTAAGAAAAATCTGTGCATTATGGTTCGGATGAAATCAAAGCGACAAATTCTACAATGTTGTTTAACACGACCTATAAAGAAAACTTGGACAAGGCGTGACTACTAGAAAACTTTTGAAACGGGTAAGAATTAAGGGGGCTACAATCAAATCAAGTGAGTATTAATCAACATCATCAACTTGTTAATTGGGGGAGTTTGTCACATCCCAAGTCTCATATTAGACGAGAGAAGTTAATAGAATATTTAAATATTAAACCACATATTCGTCTAACAACTTAAATTTTTAAACATGTAAGTAGTAGTCCCATAAAATCTCACATCCTACTAAAATAAGAGGTCCTAAGTTCAAATATTTCAAGGCCCCATTTGCCTTCAATGTAGCAATCTATATTCGTGGTGTACTCATGCAGGTCATGTCAAGATTAACTTATTAATTTAAATAGGTTATATAGGACAATGTTTTGTCAAACATGACCGATCAATAATCGTATATTGTGGGCTAAATCGAAATTGGCTGAACACTTTAAACTTCCCAACTAAAGTCATGTCAAAAATTGCCACCTCTAATAAATATAGACGAGATTAGAACAACCTCTTCGTTCTTTTTTCCGGTTTCAAAACTCATCCGAAAGCAAGGTAAGTAGTATTTGTCTTGTGCATAGCTCATACACCGTATCTGATTTGTATCCCCTTTTACATCCTAACAGATTGGGCCATTAAATATCAAACTATCTATACTTTATACAAAGCCAACTTTCAAACTCGGTATCCGTCTCATGGGACCAGAATCTCATCTACTTCGTCTAGAAAAAGTACAGTAAACATCATATCGACAAAAAAAGCCAGTATTTTCAGGTGATTAACTAACGAATCTTCTATTTATATGAGCATATATTTCCACTTTTGAAGCTCATTTCCATGGAAGTCTTATCATCAATTGTTTAGGGCGGCGGCGTGGGAGAGCAGGTCACTCTTAGGAAACGGTTGAAAACGAAAGTACTTCAATTAAAGCTTTTCACGTAGGGAATAAAAACTTAATAGAGAATCCACCGGGGGGTTAATGAAATAAATAAAGAACTTTTCTAGGACAGCAGCACCGCTGTTTACAATTAATAACGGTGCATTTCTCACCACATATTCTTCGAAATAAATAAAGAACTTTCCTAGGACAACAGTGCTGCTGTTTACAATTAATTTGATGTCATATGCGATCCAATCATGACACTGCATTGAAATCCTCGGCCGGCGTTATAACCGAGAATAAATTGTTTATATCTCAAATAAAATGCATGTCAATTAGATTTGTGCATATTATCGAATTGATGACTTGACAAATATTTCATGGTCTTTGTTTGATCGGGACATAGTAAGACAGAGGGATTGAATTACATTGTAGTCAAAACTGACAGGTTCATTATTTTCTTAAAGCATCCACACTATCTAAGTAGCCATGACATAGCAATCATGGCTTGTAGGACCCAAGATTAATCGGGAGAATTAATTCTTTTGGGAGTACTAATATGTTAGTACAAGTATTTCTCACATATTCATCTTACAAGTTTATGGCAATTGGAGGGACTTGTAGATGAATTTAAATATAAGTTTTATAAGATACGCGTCCCTTATTTACTTCTAAAGCCAATATTTCAATTGTTTTTTCATCTTTGAACTTTAATTAATCTTTCTAATGACTTGAACGATTTTTTTTTTCTAGTGATGATATTGATGCTTGTAATTATCTATGTTTAGATATTTAATTTGCTCTAGAATTATATGTTTCCTTATACTGTTTTTTTTTTTTTTTCATATTAAAGAAATCTCACTTAGTGGAATTCTAAGAAATTCCTCACGATGAGACTTTTCAATTTTGATTTTTCCAAAAAAACAAAAAAAACCGTTGAACAAGTCAACAGAAATCTCACTTAGTGGAATTCTAAGGAATTCTAAAGCCACGTTTGTTATTGAATGCTAACGGTACTGTTAGGTTGTCATTTTCCATGAACAAAGAGATTCAATGCCGTTGTTCTACAAGGAAAAGATCAAGTCACCGATTCCCTTGCAATGTCGAATGACTTTGAAGGAACGTTGACGTGCGATTCTCGATAAGTGGACCATCGCTATCGAGCACGCGCTGTTTTACCGTCATTAGAAGTTCAGTGGGGAAGTCTTCTGAAAATACTTTTCTGCGCTTATTCAATTTGATAGCAGAAATCAACGTCTTTGCTGGCCTGTAGCAAGTGA
Source organism: Eucalyptus marginata (assembly GCA_014182565.1). Lineage (NCBI taxonomy): Eukaryota > Viridiplantae > Streptophyta > Magnoliopsida > Myrtales > Myrtaceae > Eucalyptus > Eucalyptus marginata. The sequence continues at coordinate 26,597,579 of CM024585.1, read as the reverse complement.
AGGGCTAAGCAAGAATGCAAAGGAATTAAGGGCGGCTATTACAAAATATTCGGGTCCTTCGCGCGGAACAACTCTATAAATAGAAGTGTCGAAACCTCGTACTTCACACCGATCATCAACCAACAACAACGTTTGCCTTCTCACGCTCCCGCATTCTCTCTCGCTTCCTTAAAATCTTTCAACCACCACCGCATCAATTCATGGCGGCTTCTGGTGTCACGACCAATGGGTCGAAGAGGCGCTCGGCGAATTTCCGGCCGAGCACTTGGGACTACGACTTTGTTCAGTCGCTTAGAAGTGAATACCGGGTAGCCGCAACGCTACGCTACTAGAATGCCAATAAGCGTGCTTTTTCACGTGATTGTTTTGTGTTATTTTGCTAAAAGTACAAATGGGAAGATAACAACCAGTGAACTCGTCGGCGATGCAGGAGGAGAGATACATGGAACGGGTCGAGAAGATGAAGGAAGAGGTGAAGGATTTCATTTGCAGCGAAATGCCTCAGGTGGAGAAGCTCGAGCATATCGATGCGGTTCAACGGCTAGGATTGGGATACCACTTCGAGTTGGAAATCAAGAAGGCATTGCAAGCTGTTATCAATGGCAAAACCAATGGGTCCGGGGCTTTTGATGATGATCTCCACGCCACGGCGCTTCGGTTCAGGCTTCTCCGCCAAAACGGCTTTAATGTGGAGCAAGGTAGGTATTATACATATGCGAAATATGATTTGAAGATATATATATATATCATTTAGGAATGCGTGTGCACAAAATATGCTGCTTTTATGCACAGGCATATTTGAAAGATTCATGACGGAAGATGCAAGCAGTTTCAAAAAATCCCTGAGGGAAGATGTCCAGGGTTTATTGAGCCTGTATGAAGCATCCTTCTGCGGATTCAAAGGTGAAGCCATCATCGATGAAGCCAAGATCTTCTCTTCTACGTGTCTAGAAAATCTCAAGGGAGACCATATTTGGGCGAAAAAGATAGATCACGCTTTGGACATGCCCGTTCACTGGAGGCCCAACAGATTGGAGGCCAGATGGTTCATGGACATGTATGAGGAAGATCAGTGCGATCGCTCGAACCCCGTCTTGCTCGATTTGGCTAAGCTCGATTTCAATATGGTGCAATCAGTTTATAGAGACGAAGTCAGCAAATTAGCCAGGTAATTGGTCTTGAAGCACATGCCCTTAGAAGGTCACAGTTTTTGGCCCACTAAATCTTTCATTTGCTCTTATGACCCGATTTGTATAGCCCAACGATAAAACCCAATATCAGACAAATTATGTGTAGGTGGGCCTTGTAAATGAAGATTTTGCAGGCCTTTCTCATTCTAATGAGCCCGACAGGTCCATTCCAATTTAAATAGGTGACTTTCTTTTGGATATAAATCATAGGAGTGAGCAATTCGAAATTTTGGTACAAGTTGCATATAAAATCTAGAACTTACCCGTTGGAATAGGTTTCTCATTTTTTGGAACTTGGAACTTACTTTGCATATCCTAGAACCTAGAATCTACCATGTTATAGATTCTAGGGTCGATTCCAAGATCTACCTAAGTTCCACTGTAATATTAATTAAACGATTATAGTGAACTATCACATTTAATAATCATCACTTACTAATACAATTCACTGATCATAACTTATATTTAAATACATGAAAAATATGAAATATTAATAAGGTAAAAGTTTCAAACATAAAATGAAAGCTCAAACTAATGATTCCAAATTATACATTTATCATTGACGCCATGGAATACCGTAGGATTCACGAAGACATACAAAAACTTGTTCCAGATTTTAAGTTACAAGTTCCAAGTTGCATTAACCTAGAACCTACAACTTATTTGTCAAAACTAATTTCCCAATTTTTTGAATTTAAAACCTACCCTACATACCTTAGAATCTACCTAGAACCAGACAGATTCCCACGAATCTGGTTCTTAAGTGCTTGTCCAATTTTAAGGTTCCAGGTTCTACCTTGGAAACATACTCAACCTTAGAAAATAACTTTTATTTTAACTAAGGTTTTTATACGTTTTGTATCAAGCCTGTCCTTTGAGCAATCAACCAATACCAACCTTAGTAGTTTGAGTTCTCGTAGGTTCTTATCATGCAAACTCCAATCTCTTTCAGGTGGTGGGTGAATTTGGGGTTGAACAAGATGGATTTTTGTCGGGACAGACTGGTGGAACATTACTTATGGAATGCTTTAATGGTCTATGAACCACAATTTGGAGCTTTCAGGGAGATGAGCACCAAGATCACTTGTATGATCACATTGATGGACGATGTTTATGACGTTTTCGGCTCATGGGAAGAACTTCAGCTGCTGACGAAATTTATCGAGAGGTTTGTGCACACTATCATCAAGAGATCTTATGCTTACACAAATGTAATATGAATACTAATGTCGTGCTTGTAATGGAAATGTTGCAGATGGGATATCTCCAAAATCGACAAGCTTCCTTTAACAATAAGGACCTGTTTCCTTGCCATGTACAACACTACCAATGAAGTTGGTTATTGGACCATGAAAGAGCAAGGCTTCAACATCATTCCCTACTTACACAAATTGGTACATATCACTCCTCACTAAGTTAGGCCATCGTTTTTGAATTTGTAATTCCAAGAGAATAGCGCATAATTCATGGAGTCTTCGTTTCAATGACTACTTACATCTTAACATATCTCAGTGGGTAAATCAAGGCAAGACTTGGTTAGAAGAAGCAAAGTGGTATCACGAGGGCCACAAACCAACACTCAAGGAGTATCTCAATGCTTCGGTGACATCTATAGGAGGACATCTTGTGCTGCTCTGCTCTTACTTCACCACTTCAGACAAATTATCCAAAGAGATCCTAGAATATGTATGTAACATCCCCAGCATTATGTATTGCTCCTCCCTGATCCTTCGACTCACGAACGATTTGAGCACCTCATCAGTAAGTTTTCTTTAGATTAACCATCCAATTTTGCAATTCAATTTGTCACACCTTTGATGATCGGGAACATACATATTGCAGGATGAGTTGGTAAGGGGAGATAATTTCAAGTCACTGCACTGTTACATGAATGAAACCGGAGCTTCCGAAGAAGCAACTCGACAACACATCAAAAGTCTAGTGCAAGACGCCTGGAAACAAATGAACGAAGATGCTTTCTGTTACAATCCATGCCCCGGGCCTTTTCGCGGTGCGTGTCTGAATCTTGCGCGAGCGTCTCAACTGTTCTATCAATACGGGGACGGTCATGGGATTCCGGATCGCGAGACCAAAGACAACCTCAAGTTGATCCTCATCCAACCCGTCCTGATAAAGCAGTAGCGAGCAGCCAATTGTGCCTCTAATAAATTACGCTAATTATGTCGCAAATAACAAGTGACGCTCATGAGTTACTTGGTAGTTTTACCTAATTTACAACCATTTTATTCCCATATTATGCAAGCTTTTCCCTCTTTCCTTTCCTTTCCCTTTTGGACTGCAATGCCAACTATGGCCATGTTGGGCTCCCTACGATACAGGAGTGTAACAAAATTTATTGGATATTTTCTTGAAAAGTTTGGATCTCCAAAACGAGCTTAAGGGAGAACGCAACTACTTCCTAAAAGATAATAATAACTCAAGCTCAAATCATGTGCCAAGACCATATCAAATTACCAAGCCTCTCCCTGGTCTACCAAACATATCCAGGTTAAACCACAGCATCAATAGACAGATTGAGAATTATGTGATACGGCCTATTGATCTCAGTTTTTACCCCTTTTGTGGCAATGGATCCAGGCTCAATATGTGAATCTCAGCGATGATCTTAAAATAATGACTTTTATCCATCATACAATGAATTTTCAGAGTAATAAGGAACTTAGGTAATGACTTTCATGTTATATACATATGTGTGTATATATAATGTGATCCCACATTTTCGGACCGATGTTTTTTCTTTAAAATAGCGGTTATTCCACCACAATTTTTCCATGATTCATACCTCTTCATGACAACCGTCCATTTGGTAACTGCCTTGATGAGAGACGATACATAAAAGAAATGATCGTTCATTTCTTAAGGGCAATCATAAGGTCTAACGTAAACCCTCTCATTGAGAATACACCATCAATATGCGAGGGGATTGGGTAGATAGAGTGTGTCCGTAATTTCACCGAATCTCCATAAATTTTGTACGAACAATAGTTGGAGGTTTGTTTACATTTGATTTTGTTTTTCCGTATATAATTTTTATGTCTAACATTTGGTATCTTAGCATGTTTAGTGCCTCTGCCTTGTTTTTGTCGAATTTTTTGTGTATTTTTTAGGGCTTTTTATGTGAACAGTAATTCGGCCATTTTGGGGTTGAGAAAAATCGCCGATTTCGGTCAAATTCCGGGGACCCATCGCTTGACTTCGAACCGATACGGTCGCACCGCCATGAGGAAGAAGGCGCATGGCCCCACGTGCGCGGAACAATTGGCACATGGGCGCCGCGCGCCTACAACTCCCAGCCACCCCCACAACTGCTGGGGTGTGTGACCCACACGCTAGGGCAGTTGCAACTTGCAAGCATGTGAGGGCCATGTGCCCGCTCGTTGAAGAGGGCACGTGCCATTACAGCACACGCCCGTTAGCCGTTTTTCCGTTTATTTACCATTTTGCCTCATTCTTGGCTGTTATTGCAATTTTGCCCCTCTCTTTTTGCTATTATTATGATTTTTTCTCTTGATGTTAAATTTACGGTTATGTCCTTGGCCGAATTTATTTTATTATTCTGCCTCTTGGTGCATTTATTTATATTTTTGCCCTTTCATGCATTTTTGTGAATGTTTTATGCATGAAATTAAATGTCCAATGATCCATATATTTTGATTAATTAGAGAGTAGCCACAACATCTTTAATTAATTAAATTATATATTAAGAGCTTCCAAATCATATTTAGAAATTGATATTGATTGTAATTAATTATATTAATATGATGAATTTTATCTCACAAGAATTTCACTATATTAATATGATTAATTAGGATGAAATATCATATTATTTTTCTTAATTTACCCATAGAAATTAACAAAAGGTATATAATATGGTAGTTTCTTCATGATGTAATTATGAATCTATTTAAATTAAAAAATTAGCTATAGACAGTTTTTATGTTATGTGATTTATATTTGTGACATGTTTACAATGGTAAAACATGATTTATGTATATTTTGCCTCATATTTTGTGACATAAGTATGACTATTTGATATTCAGTTTTGCAACCTATGAATTTCTCTGAATTTAAGTATGATGTTCCCATACTTAATTGTGTAAAGTTTAGAATGAGTTAATTTTTCTTCAATTAGGGTGGATAGACATTGACTATATTATAAGAAAAGACAAACTATTTGCTCCTACTAATTTGAGCACTGTAGCTGAGATAGCCATTTATGATTAATGGGAGCGGTCCAACTGTCTTAGTGCGATATTAGGGCTAAAATATCTCCTAGTATCCATGGTTCAGTTGCTCAGCATAGTAATGATAAGGCTTTATTGGAGGTCATTGATGCGTAGTTTGAGACTTCTGAAAAGGCACATGCCATGACCCTAATTATAAAGTTTTCATCGTTGAAGCTCATCAGTGTTAGAGGTGTGTGTGAGTACATCATGAAGATGAGGATATTGCAGCTTAGCTTAAGAACCTTGAGATTGAAATATCCAAATATTTTCTTGTGTATTATATTTTGAATACTCTCCCGCAATAGTATGCATCTTTTAAGATCTCTTATAATATACATAAGAATAAATGGTCAATTAATAAACTCATGATCATGTGTGTTCAAAAGAAAGAAAGATTGATTATGGAATTGGGAGAAAGAACTTATTTGGCAATACAAGAAAAGAATAGGAGTCATGGTAAGCAGAAGGGAAAGAGTAAGATACCTCCCCAAACTGACATTAAGAAAGAATCCAAATATTTCTTCAGTGAAAAAAGGGGAAATATTGGGAAGAATTACTTTAGATTTAAGGCCTGGCTCGAGAAGAAAAATAATCCAATTTCTTGTATTTATTGTGAATCTAATATGGAGTAACAACACTTGGTGGATTGATTCTGGATCTACAATTCACACTTCGAATTCCTCATAAGGTTTTTAAAACCATAAGAAGCTATTGGGAAGTGAATAAAGCATCTATAGAGAAAACAAAATGCATTCATCTATGGAAGCTATTAGGACATATAGACTAATTCTCAATAGTGGCTTTGTTTTGAATTTGGAAATGACCTTTTATATTCCTAATTTTTTAGAAACTTAATTTCAGTTTCAAGATTTGTACCTTTAGGTTACTCTTTTAACTTTTCAGATTCAAACTTCCGTTTATCATTTAAATCTGAAATTGTTATGAGTGGTACTTAATCTTATGGTCTTTTTTCGAATTGATTTACAAGACAATGCTCATTATACTGCGATGAACATTGGTATAAAACAATGTGTTGTAAATGAAAATTCCTCTATATTATGGCACCGGAGATTGTGACATCTCTCCATGTCGCGACCCGATGATTTAGTTATTTATGACAACCTAAAAATAGACGGGAGTCGCCACTAACCTCGTTTTGGGGGTCGGCTAGAAAACTCAATCGAGGGTTGGGAGTGTTCCCTCGATTCCTTCGTAACCAAGTATCTAGGTTCGGGGACTTGTGTTATGCTAATATTTCTATTAATGCCCTTTTGGTACCTAACAGTATGTTGTGTTTTTCCTAACATGTCCATGCGTCTCTTTTTTATATTTTCGGGATTATCAGTTCTAAACTAAGTGATCACGCGTGATTGGTTATTTTCATTCTATTCTATTTCTAAAAAAAAAAAACATGAAAGGAAAACAATCAATGAATTTGAAATTGCGATATAACAAGTAAACAATCAAGGAAAGCGGTAAATCTATCATGCTATCCTAAAAAAAATATAAAAGAGAAATGTATGCGAAAAAGAGAGCAAAACCCGCAACTCGTCGGGTTTTATACAACAAATGAAACCCGAGACATATATCGGGAAAATGAGTATTACATAATAACGGTCGGAGTGGACATCGACCTCCACCATCTTCAGGGTCCTATTCTAAACCCTGGTTTTCTTGTTTGCCAGGCTCAAACGATCTAACCGGACACGTCTAGACTTCAAGGAATGGTCGAACGCAACTCCTCAAGAAATGCTTCGAAGAACCAGATAACAAATGGTATCCATCTTCTATATCCAGCAATTTCCCATCAGCGAGCCCCACCAACATCCATTGGAATATGAAATGAAGGGAAACATAGAAAAAAAAAATACAAAAAGGCATGCTCAGATTTGTATTCATGGCGAAATGAGTCCCAATCTCGACAAAATTCAGCAAATTCTAACACGTTCCTCTACACAATCGAGGTCCAATCGTAGAATTTCATGATCCATCTCGCAATGTGAAGACAATTAATCACGTAACCACTTTAAGACCAAGTGTCAGTAGAATCTTTCGGTAAATATAATCCTATGATAAACTTCCAATAACACAACAAGGCTGTAATCCAGCATCAAACAAGATCTCAATTCTCACAAGTTCAGATTATGTTACATGGCCTGAGTGCTCAAAATTCATCACCAATTCACTACAACATTGTCCTGCATCCCCATACATAAATGTATGAATAAAGTGGCATCGAATCAAGTTCGATACCGAATTGAAACGAGACAGTCAAGATCAGCATCTCTGTCCCTAGATTTACTCCAAAACACTTTCAATCCATGTAAACCAAGAGCACAATAGGAACGACTAACAATTTCTGAATGACATCCGATGATGCGTGAATCGAGAACAAACAAGTATAACATGCCATGAAAAACTTCCAAGTCAAGCAAGAAACAACAATCATCCAAACACCAGAAACCATCATGCTTCTACGGTTTAGAAACTTAGTCGAACAAGTATTGAGCATAATGAGCATAGTGTTCGATAGACAGAAATAGCAAACAAAAAAGAGCAATATGACATGAGACGTTCAGCTAAGCATCAATAGAAGGAAATCAATGAATCCGAAACTAATAGCAAACAATCAAACCATAAGACTCTCTCGATCAAACAACGCAGGACAGCCAATGAATCAATTCTCGTTAGAATGCAGCGACGATATCCTGCGATGAAGTTAGTCAATAGATGTATTCGTCTGTAATACGCTCCAGCTGAAGATAGCAACCAGTGAAGAAGAAGACAAGTAATAATGTTCACTAACCGGCGGATTGGCTTAGCGTGGAAATCTCCGGAATTGAACGAGTACGTCTCTGTGAGCCTATCTGAGACGAAGCTCCATAGATATAAAGAAGTTAAGAAAATTGATTCCTCAGCGCCATTCCCGAGTGACGCGAGAACGAAGGCATCCGTGACGGCTACGCTTTCTGCTTGCAGGACGATAATGATCGCTTCTTCCTCGCAACAGATTGATTGATTGCTGGCTCGCTTTCTTGGCGTGTGCTCTGTTTTCTGGAGTTCAGATGCGAAGAACCGTGGCGGCCGGCGATCGAAGACGAACGGCGGCCCCTGGCCGACTGAGAACGACGAAGGAGGAATGAAGATCGAGGAGGCCGGCCGTCATCTTCTCCGGCGAGGGGCGGAGGGGAGGAGCGCCGAAAACATAACAGAGGACATGTCGCAGCGGCGCAACGTGATCACCGGAAAAGCAGAACGAGGGAACGATCGGAAGCCGTCGCCGCCGCCATTGTCGCCGATTGGCTTCGGAGCTCGATCTTTGGAACCGAGCCGATTCCTCTGAACTCGGCGCGAATCTGAGCCCTGCACTCCGAGCTCCTCAACCGGCCGTTCCAGCGAGTCAGATCGAGCAATCGAGAAAGAGATCCCTAGATTTAGGGTTTCGTCGGTTCCTCCACCGAGGAGCGCTCGACCCCCATCTTCCCAAAGAGAGAGCGTCCGGAGGGGAGAGAAAGTGCCAATCCCCCATAGACCATCCGCAAGCTGAGAGAGAAAAACCTCTTTTTGCCGAGAGCGAACGAGAGAGAGCTCAGAGCCAACGTGCTCCCTCCCTCCTCCCCCGAGAGAGATGGAGTCCGTCCGTGAGAGAATCCCCTCGCGAGAGAGTCTTCGAGAGAGAGATTGAGATCCTCCTTTTTTAGAGAGAGAGCGAGTGGGAGCGAAAGAGGCAGAATTCCCGAGAGCGTCCCGCGGGAAAGAGAGAGTCCTTCCTCCAAAAAATGCACCCCCTTTTTTATTTTGTTTTCTTTTTTTTTTTGTTTTCTTGTTTTCTTTTCATTTTTTTTTTTATGTTTTCATTCATTCATTTTATTTTATTTTATCTTTTTGGCTCTTTATTTTTATTTTTTATTTTGCAAAAAGAAAGGAAATTAAAAATGTTGACAAAAATTTCGGGTGTCAACACTCCATAGATAGAATTAAGTGATTGATAAATGATGGAGTATTCAGTACTTTAGATTTTATTGATTGTGATACTTGTGTGAATTGCATAAAGGGGAAACAAACTAACAAGATGAAGAAATGTGCCAAAAGAAGTACAAAAATATTAGAAATCATACATAGGATATTTGTAGTCTAGATATGGACTCGTATGGTCGAAATATTTCATCTCTTTCATAGATGACTACTCACGTTACATGTATATCTACTTGCTTCATAATAAACATGAAGAGTTAGATGCATTTAAAGTATTTAAGGTGGAAGTAGAAAAATAATGCGACAAACAAATTAAAAACGTGAGATCAGATAGAGGTGGGAAATTCTATGGTAAATACACCGAAAATGGACAAGCACCTAATCCATTTGCAAAATTTGTTGAAGAGTATGAGATAGTTGCCCAGTATACTATACCTACTTCTCCTGACCAGAATGGTGTAGCGGAAATAAGAAACCGAACTTTATTAGATATGATGTTTAAGATAGCAGTATACATATTAAATCGAGTTTTGATCAAGGCTGTCCCAAAGATCTCTTTTGAGTTGTTTAAAGGTTGGAAATAGAATTTGCGACATGTACGCATTTGGGGATGCCCGTTTGAAGTGAGAGTCTACAATCCACTAGAAAAAATAGTTGGACTCAAGGAGCATAAGTGGATATTTCATTAGATATACCGAAAGATCCAAAGGATGTAGGTTTTATTGTCCATCTCACATCATTAGGATTGTGGAATCAAGAAACACTAAGTTTCTTGAAAATGATTTAATCAGTGGGGGTGATCAATCAAAGGACTTTATTCCTAAGAATGATCATTCAGACACTCAACCTTCCACCTCAAATATAAGGTTGGTTGTTGTTCATAACACCCATTCAGTTCAACCGACTATTGAACAACCAATCATTGAAACTCCATAATCTACGATATTAATCTAGTAAATCCAGTTGTTCAAAGAATCATCGAAACTATTAAACAACCAATTAATCAACACGCTTCTTAAGAGAATGTTGACGAAACATTAAAAAGATCCACTAGAATAAGGAAATCAGCAATTCCTAGTAATTATATTGTGTTTTTATAAGAATCTGACTATAATATTGAAGCTGAGAATGATTCTAAAACGTTTCCACAAGCCATAAATAGTGATAAATCCAATTTGTCGTATGATACCATGGAAGAAGAGATGAGTTCTATGGCATCTAACGAAGTCTGGCGTTTGGTTGAGTTGCCTAATGGTGCGAAGACCATTAGTTACAAATGAGTCTTCAAAATCAAAAAGGATTCATTGGGCAATATTGAAAGATATAAAGCTAGATTCGTTACTAAATGATTCACTCAAAAGGAATGAATCTATGTTGACATTTTCTCCTGTATATAAAAAAAATTATCTTCAAATTGCTTTGGCATTGATTGCCTATTTTGATATGAAATTATATCCAATAGATATGAAAACGACGTTTCTCAATAGGAAACTAGAGGAGAAGGTTTACATAAAACAACCTAAAGGATTCTCTTCTAGTAAAGGTGAGGAATTGGTGTGCAAGCTTAAAAAATCTATATATGGCTTGAAACAAGTATCCTGCCAATGGTACTTAAGATCTCATAAGGTCATCTCTTCATTCGATTTTGTAGAGAATGTCGATTCATGTTTTCTCTTTAAAGTAGCGGTTATTCCATATGCAATTTTTTCACACTTCGTACCTCTTCGTAATAACCATCAATTTGATAATCGCGTTTATGGGAGACAAAGATATAAAAAGGAACGACCGTTCATTTCTTAAGGACAATCACAAGGTCTAATGGAAACCTTCTCATTTGGAATATACTATCAGTACGCGAGAGAATTTGGTTAGTAGAGTGTGCCCGTAATTTCGCCGAATCTCTGTGAATTTTCGACGAACAATGGCCAGAGGTTTGTTTACATTTGATCTTGTTTTTCCACATATGATTTTTATATTTAACATTTCATTAGTTTGATTATCAAAGACATTTGTCTCTTTATGTTAAAAACTCAACATTCCCTCTTTATTGGACGAAACTACTCTGGTGCTTTTCGTCTAAAATGAAAAATAAAGGGTAAAGATTTTGAAATCTAGATTAAAATATATAAATAAATAATCAATTCAGAAATAGTTGTGAATAGTAGAAAATGTACTCTAAAATATGGAAGTTTTCTGTGAGCATTCTATTTTTTATTTTTTTTTAAAAGACATTGCAAAGAGAAAGGCATTGTCATTCAAAGGGAATAAAGATCATGTGGACCATAAATTCCCATTCAATGGAAATGGGCAACCGGTTGAACCAATAAGGGAAACAAATTTTGATAGAAAATTCTCGATTGTCAATGATATTTATTTTCATAAAGAAATTGAAAATTCCTTCTTAGCCCATTTAAAACTTTGAAAAACTACTTAATATAAAACTCAATTTTGTTGCAAAGTACTCGCGAAAACAATTTCACCAATTCTAGATATAGTAAAAGTCAAATTAGCAACTCACACATGTATTTTAACCTTATTTAATGAGATTTCAAAGAATGACTAAATAACTGAAAAATTTGGAAATTGGCATGTTGAAAAAATGGGGTTGTACAAAAGGAAAAAGGCATTGAGGTAAAAAAATTTAATCAAACAAATCCAATATACTTAAATTGTTAAATAAAATTCATTTTTAGTTAGTCACAAGAAGATCATAATTTTAATTTTTGAATTAACTTGGATCACCATGACTTGAGCAAAATTTATTAAAGTTTTAAGTTATGTAAATTAGGTATTCAACTCTTTATTTTGACAATTGCATTCATTTTGTTCAGTGTGAAAATATTTAATCGTAAAGGTGTTGTTAATAAAAACAAGTCACAGTAGTTTATGAAGATAGCACTCCTTTGTAGGACAAAAATCGAGACATATCCCTTTTCACGGTAGTTTTGTGTCCTTTTGCTAAAAATACAAATGGGAAGAAAAGGTCGAGAAGATGAAGGAAGGTGCGAAGGATTTGATTTGTTGCGAAATGGTGGAAGAGCTCCAGTAGACCGATGCAATTCGACAATTAGGATTGGGATACTACTTTTGAAGTGGAAATCAAGAATGTGTTGCAAGCCATTTTAAATGAAACAACCTAGGGGGTTGGACTTTTTGACGATTATCTTCAATACTAGAATGCTTCTATTTCCATACAGGAGCAAAAGATTATTTGTAGATATACATTCCGATTAGCAACACATACGCACAAATTATGATGCTTGTGTTTGTAAGCATGTTTGTAACATTCATGATGAAGGATGCGAGCGATTTCGAAGAATCGCTTAGGGAAGATGTTAAGGGTTTATTGTGCTTGTATGAAGCATCCTTTTAGGGAAAATTATTCAAAAACTCCTAAATATATTATACTTTTGTCAATTTGATCAAAAACATTTCAATTTTGTCAATTGAGTCTAAATTTTTTTCACTTTTAGTCATTTAAGTCCATCAAACCAATTTTTGCTGGAATTTACTGAAGTTGACAAATTTTAATAATGTTTTAATGTTATTAGAATATTTTATTAATTTTTCTCTTTTTCTTTTTTCCCTGTTTTCTTCTTCCTTTTGTCAGTGGTTGACCATGACTTGAGCAACGCCTAGCGTGAGACCACCTTGGCTTAGGCAAGGCTGAGCCTTACTGAGGCAAGGGCGACCCTTGCCCAAGTGAGGCTAGTCGGCCCAACCATCACTTTGGGCTAATGGTCGTCGCGCAAAAAGGAAAAAGAAAGAAAAAGAAAAATATATTAAAATATCATTAAAAATTGTTCATGTCAACACTTGAATCCTATATGACACTATCGTCATTCATGTTTGCGATTTCTAGTTAATATTGATTGAATAGACTCAATTGGGGAAAAAAAAAGTGAAATTTTTGGACTTAATTGATAAAATTGAAATTTAAGATCCGAATTGATAAAAATGCACCGTGGGCATGATCTTTGTGGGCAATTTTCCACATCCTTTTATGGATTCAAAGCCGAAACCATCATCAATGAAGCTAAGACTTTTTCTTGTGTATGTTTGGAAAATCTCAAAGGAGACGATATTCGGGCGAAAAAGATAAATCGCACTTTGGACATGTACCTTTACCGAAGGTCCAACGAGTTGGAAGCCGGATGGCTCATGAACATGTATGTGGAACATCAGTGCGATCGCTTGAACCCTTCTTGCTCGATTTGGCTGGGCTCGATTTCAACATAGTGCAATCTGTTTATAGAGACGAAGTAAACAATTTGGAAGGTCGAAGTTTTTGGCCCACTAAATCTTCCATTTCTCTTAATAAAACAAGTCAAACTGACCCAATTTCTATGGCGGGTTAGCGAAGAAGACACGGTTTGTATAGCCCAAAGAAGATAAACCCAATATCGGACGAATTATGTATAGGTGGGCCTTGTAAATGAAGAATTTGTAAGGCCTTCCTCGTTATACGGAGCCCAACAGGTCCCTTTTCAATTATGTTTTGTTACTTTTTTTTTCGAAGCTCATAATTTACTTGGGTGACCTTCTTTTAATATAAATTACTTTAATTTCAGCTATGGCTCTTATACTTTTTTGTATCAAGCCCGTCCTTTGAGCAATCAACCAATAACAACCTTATTAGTCTAAATTCCGATATGTTCTTATCAATCGAACTCCAATCTCTTTTTAGGCGGGAGGTGAATTTGGAGTTGAACAAGGTGGAGTTTTGCCGAGATAGATTAATGAAACATACCTTATTAGAAATAGAAATGAGCAAAAGAACCACCCCAATATGGAAGTCTGGACTGGACAAACCCGACCCGTTGGGTCCGGTTCAAAGTCATCGGTCCAATTCATAATTGACCGCCCAAAGAAGATAAATTCCCGATTCCACAATATTGGAAGTGATGAATGTCGGTTTGATTCTCGATTCCAGAGATAGAATTGACCGCCCAAACTAGACCGATTATCAATTTAACAAATTTTAACTTTTCATTAAAAACATATGAAAAATAATTTATACTCAAATTTTCATGCAAAAACAAGGCCTCCTCAGTGCAACACAAAGACAAGTCCTACGTCGAACAAATAACAGTGAGCCTAAGAAATTTCGGGCTCATTTGGTTCACGTTGGGGGAATGCGTTTGCAAAAATGCAAATACCTTTGGGTGAATGGAGTTTTAGAAATGCAAATGTTGTTTGGTAAAATTTGCATTGAGAAATAACTTTAAAAATACCGGATTTGGTAAAATTTGCATTGTAATTAACTTTTATTAAATTAAAAAAGCAAAAATATGTTTATATTTTTTTTTGAAGTCCGGCCATCGGACCGCGAATCCGGCGGCCGAACCGCTGAATAAAAAAATATGTTTATATAAAAATATAAAATATAAACATAAAATATATTTATTAAACATAAAATATATATAAAAATAGATATTTTTATATAAATATATATTTATATAAAAACAATCGGAGAAAAAAATAGACATGTTTATATTTATAAAAATATATATATTTATTTATTAAACATAAAATATATTTATATAAAAAAATAGATATGTTTATATCTATATAAAATATATATAAAATATATAAATATATATTTTATATAAATATATATTATATATTTTTATAAATATATATTTATTAAACATAAAATATAAAAAAATAAAATATAAAATATATTTTTATATAAAAATATAAACATTTTTATTTTTATTTTTATTTTTATTTAGGCGGTCGATCGACTTCTCCACCGGAGAGATGAACAATACCGAAAGTTGCATTTCAAAGATGCAACTTTCCAAAGGATCTCAAGAGTTGCATTGGGCTAAAAGCCCTTAGAGTCACTTGAAGATGTAATTGCATATTGCCAAAGTTGTGCAAAAAAACGAACCAAACACCTTTGCATTTGACCAAGGGACTTTAGAGCCCAAATGAGCATTCCAAATGCTGAACCAAACAGGGCCTTCGTGTATCAATCCCAAGCCTAGCAGCTTCTTTTTAGGACTATTCCTCAGCCCTTTGGTTGAGATCAAGCGTCAAGTTTTTGTGATGTGGTTGATTAGTGGATTCACGCTCATGCTTGAGATAGTTAAATATTTTTTCACGTATGTATAAAGTGTTGGAAGCCCATGAGATCGGTTGTTGGACCGCCCAAGAACTTATTTGGACCGATCATTCCGATCCAATCCTCGGTTCCAACCTCCTCTAGTCCGATTCTCAATTCCGAAAATCGGAGTGGGGCCCGTTTGGTTGGCTTTGAAATGCCATTGGGGGAACGCAAATACCTTTTGGGTAAAAGGGACTTTGGAAATGTGAGACCGTTTGGTAAATTATAACATTGAAATGCAACTTAACAAAAACACCGTTTGGTAAAATTCACATTTGTAAGTAGCTTTTGTTATTTTTTATTTTTTTTAAATCTGAAATCAAATTCGGCCAGCCACCGCCGGCCAACCGCCGGCCACTGCCGACGGCCGATCCGGCCGTCACCGGACCGCCGAGATCCGGCCGCCGAGGTCGCAGAGGCCGCATCCGGCCTCGCCCGGTCGCCGGCTCGCGCAAGACCCGGCGACGCCGGCTGAGGTCGCCCGACCTCAGGCCACCTCGCCTGAGGTTGTGCGACCTCAGGCGAGGGGTCCCGGCGGCCAGATCTGGCTGCTCGCGGCTGGGCGCCGCCGAAGAAGACGAACGACGAAGAAGAAAGCGAACGGCGGAGGAGACGATGAACAGTAACCCCGATGAACAGTAAATCGCATCTCCGGAATGCCCAATGCTCAAAGCTGGTCCCCCCCAGCATTCGGCTTTCGGCATTTAAAATGCCTACATTTCGCAAATGGGCATTCAAAAGCCCTCGCCAAACACCCAAAATTTCCCCCAAGGGGCTTTGGGGGCTCAAGGGGCTTTGGGAATGCCCAACCAAACGCCCCCTTAGTCCCTTCGATCCACTGGTTTTGGAAATTGTGAATTGGTCTCTTCAAACCCGGTTCTCGATTATGGGGTGGGAATCGACTTTGGGAACCAATCACCCTTATTAAATACTTTAATGGTCTATGAACCACAATTAGGAGCCTTCAAAGAGATGAGCACCAAGGTCACGTGAATGATCACGTTGATTGACAATGTTTATGACGTTGTCGCTCATGTAAAAAACTTCGTTTCTAACGCAATTTATTGAGAGGTTTGTGCGCTATATTATCCTAGTGTCCTCGAGACGCTTATACTAATATAAAAATCAATACTAATGTCATGTTGTAGACGGGATATCTCAAAATCAACATGCTTCTCCAACAATGAGGGCCTAAAACAATACCAATGGGAAAAGCCCTAAATCTATGGTGTTGGTACCAATTTAATCTTAAACATTTTAATTGACCCATTCAGTTTTAAGTCTTTTCACATTAATATAAATTCAGTCAATCCGATCAATTTTGACTTGACAGTGTTGACATGAACATCGAACATCCTGGTCCAATGTTAACGTGGCAATTTTTAATAATTTATTTTCAAATTATTTTATTATTATTTTTCTTTTCCTTTTCTTTTTTTTTCTCTTCTTACTCCTCGGATTCCTTGCAATGGTTGGCCGCTAGCCCCTCGCCAACCACTAAATGAGGGTTGCCAAGCCCTTAACGGTTGCCGATAAGGGTCACGCCCTTGTCCGGTGGTGGTCGGTGAGTTGCCGGAGGCTTGCCGGCCATTGTCGGAGAAGAAGGCCAAGAGGAAGAAGAGGAAAAAGAAAAGGAAAAGGATAAATTTAATAAAAAATTTTAAAAAAAAAAAAAAAAATTATTTAAAATTTGCCACGTCAAAAAGTTTGTTGGCCAACCGGCATCCACATCAATGCCGACTAGCCAAATTTGGCAAAATGGACTGAATTGGTAATAATGTGAAAAGATTTACGACCAAATTAGTCCAATTGAAAAATTTATAATTGAATTTGTATCAATGCCATAAATTTAAACTTTTTTGGTACTTTTTCCCAACTACCAAAGCAATTGGCTATTGGACTATAAAAGAGTGAGACATCAACATCATTCCTTGTTTACATAAATTGGTACACATCACTCCTTACCCATTACTCTTGAATTTGCAATTCCAAGAAATAAAACATAGTTCATGGCGTCTTCGATTCACCGACTACTTAAATCTTAACATATTTAACGGGTTAGTCAAGGCAAGACTTGATTAGAAGCAAAAGTGTCATCACAAAGGCCACTAACCAACCCTCGAGAAGTATCTTAATGCTTCGGTGACATCTATAGGAAGACATGTTGTATTGTTCTACTATTACTTCACCAACAAACTATCCAAAAATACCCTAGAATATTGGGATGTGGGCACATGAAGTGCCAAAATTTAAACCGGAGGACACTTGAATGTCAAAAGTTTGGAAATGTATATTTAAATGCCAAAATCGGAGTAAAATAGATTAGTTAAGTGTCAATTACGAGAAAATTTAGCCAAAATGTTGACATGGCATTTTTTCGACAAGACAAGTGCAAAACAACATCATTTTGCATCGGATTTGACTTGTAATGTAAATATTAATTAAATTAAATCTTAAACTAAATTTAATAACTAGAAAAAAAGAAGAAAAAAAGAAGGAGAAGTAGATTGTAGAAGTCGAGGGCCGTGCAAGCCCTCATTGTTGCCTCCCCACCATCGCTAGCCCTTTCGGCGTTCGTGGAGGGAGGGTCAACTGGAGTTGCCGAATCCCGGCCGTGATAGTGGCGCTGGTGGTGAGGGCTTACATAGACCTCGCCTTGCAACTTGCTTTTTTTTTTTTACAAAATTATTTTAAAATTAAATTAATATTTATATTTATATTAAAATTCAAATAAGAGGTAAAACGACATCGTTTGGCTATTCTTTGTTGACTTAGCTCTCTCGGCAAGCCGTGTAAGCGAATTATATTTTTTTTAAAAATGCAACGTAGATTTTCAGCACCCTTTGCGGAGTTGACACTTAAGGTGTTGTTTGTTTGTGTTCTTGGAGTTTGTTTATGAATACAATTTATGTTTTTTTTATTAACAAAAAGAACGTAAAAACGCGTTTGTTTGCGTTTTGTTTCAAATTTATTTTTTGTTCCCGTAACGAATTTCGAATGTAAACAAGCAAATGCTAAAAACTTCGAACACCCCCCGAGAACAATTTGTCTCTATC